>LSAX01000010.1:0-1200000 GCA_001557505.1 Reticulascus tulasneorum | reverse complement strand
ACACCCTGTTCGTGGAAAACGTTAATCGGCAAACGGAGCGAGGCCCACTTGCCCAAGAACTTGTAACGCATGTAGCTAGTGCGCAGTCACTAAAATAATAAGGTAATCAAGTAGTCGAGGACAGGGCGCTGACGATCACGATCCTAATCAGGCATTGGTTGGTAATGGCCGACATGCCGCGATTGTGATGTAACCCGAAGGATGTCCACGGGCACCTTTCTTCAAGTCCTGTTCCGGAGGGACTTGGGAGCCCAGTATTTTAACGCCGGCCGGGAGAACAATATGGTACCATAATGCCGATACATCCAGCCTTGCCGGCGATGACTCTTCGCAGTTCTCAGTGTCGCCCGTGACGATCTTGACATTGGCTCCAGCTACACAATCCCGATAGTTGCCGCATTGAGAAATAATACGGCGCCCTTGGATGCTCGTGAGCAGCTCCAGGGGTCGACCCGATGAATAGTCTAATTAGTGGACATGGAAGGAGAGTGAAGGACTTCAATTATTTGAGTTGCGGGTGCTCGTATCCTGCAGCCAGCTTGGGGTATTTCGGTCATACGCCAACTCAATTGCGATGCTCCCGCCGTCCCCTGCGAGAAAGTTGGCAGGGCAGGGCAGGGCCCCGGTCGGACAGAGCCGGCGATAACATGGGATCTTTAGGGATGGTGCTCTACATACGTCCGGTCTTTCGTCCGCATTTGGTTCCGCGTTTCTGCATGACCGCAAACCATGGATTGAAACTGGGACACAGATTATCGTGATTATCGTGGTGCATTTTCCAAAACCCCCCGCATGGTCGAATTTTAAATAGAGCAAAACTGACCAACAAGGTCGCACGCAAAAAGCGATCATGCGCTGAAGGAGCGGTCTGGTCGAACCGGCGAACAAGTGCCACCCAATTTTACGATGCTTCACAGCTGGGATGGGTTATATTGCTTCAGTGGTGGCTTGGTTGCAACAGATGGCTGTGGTGGCTGGCTGGCGTGCTGCCGTGGCTGCATAGAACCCTTCTGGAAGAATTCCGCCTTTTGGTCAAGGCCAAGAGCTATGTACGTGGTAGACAGTCGGCGAAGATGCTGCAGTCGGCGAGGATGCAGTGTGCATAGTAGCGTGTTCCAAGAATATTGTCCCACCTCCAATAGTCGATGATGCGATGCAAGCCCCTTCGATTCAAATTGAGACTGAGGTTGTCAGGTCAATGAATGGTGATAGGGCGTGGAGACATTTCTTGCTGTTAGGGCTGTTGTGGCTTGAAGTTGCTCCGTCCTGGCACGGGTGCGGGGTGATTGACGGGCGATTCGCACTCTCGGAGACTGTCGCTTTCCATGAGGCGTCGGCTGTAAAAAGGGGACATTCGGGAGCCCATGCTATGAGTTATGCCCCCAGCCAACAATTAAGTTATGTGCATACGTGTTGTGTGTACATACAGATCTACAAGAAACGGTACCGTAATTATGCGTGGGACCCGCGCTGTTCAGTTTGTTGCCCGTGATATCCAGGGCATGATGCAATATCGGCTGGAGAGCCTGACGTTTCGACGCCCTCTTCACATTGATGGATGCCTTGGGGAGGACGTGCGTGGTGGGATATTAAACTTCGCTCGCTTCTGTCGTGTCATTGGGGAGGATTCGCTCAAATTTCGCTGCCTGTACGAAGTGGATTGCGCAGCAGCGCGGTCAAATTGAGGCAACCGCGAAACGGACGGAGTTTGAGACGCCCGGTGCATCGCCCATCAGGTAGCCAAATGGAAAAAAAGGCTACGCAAATTGTCCACCCCCAAAACCCCAATCCTGATCAGCCGCGTACCCAGCGGTGCATTGGGAATTTGCATCAGCATCGTCCTAAAATGGAAATACCTGGGAACATTGGGCGCTGTGCACAGCAAGCGTGCTGCTAACACTTTAGAGTGTCGGGGGTGGCAGCATGTTACGTTGCTTACGTCTCGGGGATGATGTGTGCTTGGGAAAAGCCAAAAGCACAGCACAGTACCACTCAGCCCTACCGCTCCACGCAATGGGGTTTCGTATACGCTCCTCGTATTGGTCAGTTACCGCACTCGCATATCTCGCATCTCGCAATCGCTCACACTCGCTGTTTGATTTCCACCAATTTTGGGCTGCCCTCGGAGCCGACGCAGCAAGCAGTCATGGTGGAAGAGGCGGTGCACACACACACAGCACGGGGCCAAGCGTCGTCGTGGCCGTTCCGTCCAGTATTATTGTTATTATGTGGCAGGCATTCAATTTCGGTCTGCTCGTTTAGGAAACGTATTCGAGCGACGAAGCAATGCCTCACTCCTCCCCGAGTTTCTTTTTGAGTGACGGGCGGAATTGTGAGCGCCATGTACCTGACACTTTTATCCCGAGTAGTACAGTGGTGGAAAATGAATGCCCAGCGGTGTAGGCACAATGCACTCATCGTGCGACTCATCGCGGAAATGCACAATGCAAGGAAATGGTGCTGCTGTGTTTTACTCATACAGCGACGGGCTACCAGACAATTTCCCAATCCAGGCAAACAAAAACCAAGAGAGTTTCGCTGGTGCCAGGGTTTAATTGATGGACGGTCGGACGGTCGGTCGGTGGACGGAGTTACGATCAATAATCATGATGCGCTCATTGATGACTCCTTCGGAGCCATGGACTTTAGACCAAGGACTTTACGCCTGGGCTTAAGCGGAAATGCGTGCGTGGTGGGATTATGAATCAAACGTACGCTCGCTCGAATGTCGGGGTACTTTGGCAGGGTTGGGTTTTGAAAGGGTGGATAGGGCCAAATGACCAGGAGTCACAAGTACACACATGTGGCATGCACGGCACACGGGGACGGGGGGTGGTCTCTGGGCAGGACTCGTTTGCCGGATGCGAGACTGTAAGAGGCAATGAGTAATTCATCTGGCTAGGGGGGGACGGGGGACGGAAGTGTTACTTTTCGTTACAGTAGCGGGTTGTGCTTAGACATCATGGGATTACTCGTATCTCCACGAGGTGGTAGACGGAAGGGAAGGGGGGTACCTGTGTACATGTGTACATCCATAATTACACGTATTTACGGTGGGAAACGGGCAGGGCAGACAGAGCGCAAAGGTACGTAGTAAGGCAGGAAGGGGCAGGGATGGACGAAAGTGCTGCGGCCTTCGCATACTCGTCCGCCGACACGCATGCCCAGTTGACCGCCTTGGGTCGGCCAGCTCTCAGTGAGTGAGTGAGCGTGTTTACAGTGCAGGTGGTGGCCGAGTTCCCAGCCCGTAGACGTGGTGCCCAGGTACTGTAGCGGGAGTACGTAGTACTCCGCTCGCTGTGGGCATGACACGCAAGGCCCTCGGGTACTTTTACGTGGAGTCAGGAATCTCGGACTTTTCGCTGACAAAAGCGGCTGCCAATCCCCAGGGTCCCACACCCCCCTGGACGGTCGGCGCCATTTCAAATGCATGCGGATTTTGGGACAACACCGACCCCTTCGACTGAACCCCGACAATCCACGCGGATGGATGTGCATATGGGCCTTTTTGTGCGGACAACTTACGGTCAGCGGATGGGCTTACAAAAGAATCCATTCCCCCATCCCATCTTCACGATCTTTTTGTTCCCCCAGATCCCAATCACCAGCTTCACACACACACAAACAAGATCCTACAGAAAGCAAACCCCATCTATCCAGATCTCTATTCTCCTGTGCTTGTTCTGCCAACACATGAACCAAAGTGCACCTTACATAACCAGCCTGCTTACCTCAACATCTGCTTCTCCAAGGCACCCCTCGGTTCCTCGCCGCCCACCCCTGCCCCCATTAGCAGCCTTTCCGCAATCGGGCTTGTTGCCTTGAGTCACACAGTTGCAAATTGCACCATAACAACTCCAAGTTTGCTCAGTTCGCCAACCATTTACAAAATGTCTTCCACAACCCTCTACAGACCTTCTGCTCCCTCCCATCTCTCAAAGACCACCTCTTCATCATCTCCATTGTTCGTCGCCGCACAGAAGAAGAAGACCATGTCCATCACACAAACATACTACCTCGCCCACAAGGCGAGGGCCAAGCTCTCCTCCGAGGCTGGCCGATCCGACCACAACCTCCGCCTCCTCGTCGGTCACGCAAACCTCCTCGACTCCCTGATGCTCGAGCTTGCCGATGCCGAGCGGGAACAAGAGAGCTGGTTCAACCAATCCGTCCGCGGAGCCACCAAGGCTGAGGAGAAGCACATCCAGTGGGCCGACAGCATCGTGGAGGACCCCGAGGAGGACTGGCAAGCAGAGGATGCCGACTCCGACTCCTCATCCGACTCGGATGAGGACTACGACGAGGAGGACGATGTCGAGATGGCCGATCTGGTCTCTCTCCGCCGAGTACCCTCAGCCACCACCACAACCAAGCCAATCGTCTCCGTCCGGATAGAACAGCGATTCGACGAGATGGAGGAGGATGATCTCGAGGAGGACTACGCACAGCTCGGCCTCGTCCGAACACTATCACACTCCAGCTCGCCGCCGGAGCTTGAACACGACTCCGACTCTTCGGAGGACGAGTCGATGCCGCCATCACCGCCAAACACCGTGCTCACCTTCTCCGAGAAGGACACCAAGGAGGACGCAGACCAACACAACTCATTCTACTCGGAAGGCTTCTACCTGCCGCCGAGGAATCCAGCGAGGCTGGTGAGCGCGATATCAGTCTACTAGACATGGATTCGATATCCGCTCCCTCACTCGTGATTTGGTCTCTTTCCTCATTTCAGCACAGCGTTTGCATAGCACGGCGTTTTTTTATCACCGATACCACGAAAAGGCATGGCATGGTTCACGACTTTGGACGCGATACGGTATAGAAAGGACAGCAATGTCACCACTCAAGGATTTCATTGGTTATATTCGGGTTTCATACAGAGACGGGATTTCAGAGGATGATGGATTAGATGGAAGCTTCTCTTCAGCTGCCCGCTCCCAGGCCTCCCAATTCGGAGGCACTGGTTGAGTGGCAGCCTTGTGTTACAAACTATTACAGACTAGCCGGACAAAAAAATAAGTTCAGGCAGAATTTATTGAATTCAAACAAAAAATCAATTGAAACATTCAAAAACTCATTCCCTTCCCATTGCTTCGTGATTCCAATTTGTCTCAAAACTTATTCTTTGGGCTTCTTTCTCTCACCGCAAACTCATTTGAAGCTAAGCTGACGAGTCATTCCTTAGGCCGCGCCCCAGCAAAAAAAAAGCTATCCGGACGACATCGGTGTTCTTTGGCGGCCCCTCGGCATGATGAATCACACTTTAGCATGCGGTACAACTCTAAGGCAGAAAGGGGGCCTCTAGCAGATCACCCTCGCTTACCCTTGTCCATCGTCAGCGACAGGGCGGGACAACCGGCCAGAAAATGCGCCTCGGGCCAGATGATTCATCAGCATTTGGGCCCCAACAGACTGGTACCGCCCTTTTTCGCCCTTTTCGCTCCCCGCCATTTCGCCCTGGATGCTCGCCGAGCCCCGTTCGTCCACCAATCAGCTGTCCATGCCAATTGTAAATTTTGCTGTGCTGGCTGACTGCCCGACACTTCAAATGCCACGAAATGGCCACCGCACTACGGGCGGTGTTTGGGGGGAAAGGAGAAGATTACGAATTACGAAACGGCACGCCCCATGTGATGCGGAGCAGTGCACAAACTGAGGAGCAAAAGAAAGGAAAAATTGTGCAAGATCACGATGCCACGGGTCCCGCGGGAGACTATTTTTTTTCCGTTGCGGAGACATCTCTGCCTGGGGCGCTAGGGCAACCGACCGAGGATTTCGTATCTCGATCCTTTGGACCCGAGAGCTCTTGCGCCCTGTTGAAGTTGCATAGGAGGAGTCGGACAGGAATCGCGAGACGGATTCCAAAAGGCGCAGATCGGCTCACGGGCGGATTCCAATGGCCGGTCGCCCGCTGATCGCATTCAGGCATCCGTGTATTTCCCCCCGCTGACATAAGTTGTCGTGCAAGGGCGAAACTCAAATCCACGGCGAGTGGACCGGAATTGATTATCAATTAGGACCGCTTGAGCCCTTTTGTCAGCCTCTTTGGGGGCCTAGGATCACTGCACAGCGCATTTTTAATAGCCCAAAATGTGACGGTGATACTGGCTAGCCCTCAGCAATTGGCGGCTAATCCCTTGTACCAGAAGAACGGAGCGACGGCCTATTTGGTAAGGCTTATCGTCTGAGCGAAAATGGACATGTTTCCTGTAGCATTCGAGCCCGATGAAGGATGGCCTCGTAACTGTGCACAAACTGTACAATAGTACTTTCCTTTGGTACAAGATAGTAGGCCCTAGAGACTCCAGGGGAGTTTCCATTCTTTTGCGAACGCATTCGGCTGCCATGTCCTAGTGCCACATGCACGAGCCGAGACACGTCTCCCGCCTTTCCGTGAGGTCTTGACAAGTGACTTTTGGGTTTGTCGCCGGGTGGGGTTGGCAGCAGGACATTGGTCTCACTTGCGGACTAGGACCAGGCCGAGACTCCGGCATTCCAGGACTGCCCTTTGTCGGAGAACATGGCCAGTCCGCAAATGTCTCTCGTGAGATCTTGTTCCAGGCTATTGGAGTCGCGCCCCTGTGATCCACTGTGAGATAAACTCTCTGCCCCACAAATACCACCCCCGCGCCAAACTTTCAATTAGCATCCCTGCTCGAGCTAGTGGCTGCAAGACTGGCTTATATCTTTGGGAATAAGGATAAAAATTCCTAGAGTTTCCCCTGACCAATCAGTACGGTGACAAAATCTTTGTCGCTCGCATGGCCTAATGGTAAGGCGCCGACCTCCTATTACAAGGAAGTAGGCAAGTCGGAGACTGCAGGTTCGAGTCCTGCTGTGAGCGTAGCTCTTTTTTTGCCATTTGTTGCTCTTATCCTAGTCATCCTTTTTTTTCTTAGTTGTCTACTAGTCCACGTTCCCATAAATGAATATCAAGACAAGCCCATCTAATTTGTGCCTCTCATCGCTACCCTGGGTCAGAGCACATCATCTCAGCATCTAGCCGGATTAGGGTTATGGCGGCAGCGGTCGTCAGGCATGCGACATCGCAATAGAGCGTCCTAGTATTCACTATGCCCTAATTATCCCGGGCCATGTCCTCAAACACCGCCCGATGCCGTCTAGCAGAGGTCCGCCTTATCTTCTGCATCTATCCGTCCACACCATCTAAAATACAGGGCGGTGAAGGAGGTCGACGCTGCATGCACACAGACAGAGATGTGTAGTCATGCGGGCCGCTGCTGTCAATTGCAGGTGACACAAAAGGCAATCTGTCGTATCTGCCTCGTTTAAGTTACTTCTTCCACCTTGGATGTCTGCGATGCCACCGCACAGGCTCTCGTGTCTTTCCTCCAGCAGCCAAGAGGCGCGATACAAGCTGCCGATGCCTAGATCATTGTTGGAGCCTGGCGTTGAGGCCACCATCGACGATATTGTGCCTCCGGAGCGGTGCGAATTGCCTGGATGACTCTTCGGAGGCGGGACTTGGCGGTGATGGAGCTGCATATGCGGGGGTCCTGGGCGTTCTGGCGGAGCTCTTTGCTTGGATAGGCAGGGAGAGCAAGACACACCTGAATCACTTGGATGCCTGGGGGGCAGGAAACAACATTCCTAATTGTTGAGGAATGGACTGTGTTTCACTAGTCGCTAGCCAATAGATTCAAACTTGGTATTATCACATTGGCATTTTGAGACTTGTTCACCTGAGCACCCCGTCAATCAGCATACCCCAAGAACCATGATATGAATTCTGGCCGTTCTGGAATCCTATGTCCTGATCGGGCTTATCGTCTCCTGTGACTTCAGGTCATGCCAGATGATATCCAAGCTATGTAGATTACATGATATACAAGGTGGCCCATCAATCCATACCCTCGGGCCTGACTGCCAGATCTGGAATGCTACTTAGCATGTGTATCTCGTGATCAAACTAACACTGACGCTCGCTACAACCAAACCCGTGAAGCAGGGCTAAACTGCTAGGTAGACTTTGCGGCGTCCAAAAGAGGTATCTCTGCTGCGATGCCGTTGAGCGGCAGTGTTCTGGGGCGTGATAGCCCAGAGATCTGCTCCACTCTTCCGTCTGCTCTCGGGGGTGAACCCGTGTGCCACACCGGTGCTCGACGGATATTGAGACACCTTTAGCTCGGGGCGCATCAAATGACACCTTGTGTTTCTGATACAGGTAGGAGCCTAAAACAAGCGTCCGCATTTTCTTTTGTTTCCCGGCACAGGCCATGTGGTGTATACAGTGCGGAACTCCACAGCTTGCAAAGTACTGCCTCCTTACCCTTGCCGAGTCCAACACTTCTGCCTCTTTTGGCTGGCATCCACTTCAGGAATTTGGCTACGAGGAGGTTGTGAACGTACCCTTCTGATGCCCGTTTTTCTATTCTCTTTCTCCTTTTCTTCTTCGCTCTTTATCTCTAACGGCGGCACGTCATGGATGTCCCCGGCAACCTGCACTGATTTGCCAAGTCCTGGTAAGTTCCCAAGTTGCGCAGTCGTTCTTCCTTCTTAGCGATGAATACACGGGATAGTAGTCAGCACGTGAGGCCCGCGGCATTCGCAACTTTCTTAAGTAACACTTGCGATACATAACGAGAAACTGGGCAACCAGTGATCTGTACGGCTATTCCCATTGAGTTACGCGAACAGTACACTCATAAGACTCTTGATGTTCCGTACTGGCTCAGCTCGAGCAAGGTCTGGTGGCATGCTAGTGCTACTTATTTCTTGCCCCTTCTCCTCTCGCGGCTGGTGTCTCCGGCATCAAACATGGCTTCCTTCGACGCCTGCTGCTTGTCCTCTTCCTTCTTCTTCTCCTTCTCTTCCTTCGCTTTCTTTCGTTTGTCCCTGCTACTCTCGCCAGCTGCTATCATCAAGTCCTCGCAGTCATCCTGGTATTTCCCATCGCTGTCGCGGTTGGAGGACATGGCGAAGGAGTGCCTATTTCCGGATCAAAGTTAGATCGGCTACTGCGGACTTGCGCTGTAAGCATACCTTTTTGTTCAACTGGCTTGAGTGTATGGTTAAGGCCTTCGCGGGTAAGATAATTGCTTGTAGAATGGCGACGAGCGTGTTGGGCTGACTGTTCAAAACGAGCTTGAATAAAGAAGTCTTTGGAGTTCTGTATATCAAATTTTCAGGGTGACTGGCCGGACACGTCGATTGTCTTATACCTTTTTCCTTTACTCGCGGACACATTGGTTTTCCGGAACAAGAGCATTGGGAAAGCTGAAAACCACTGTAGTCTTGCGCTTCTGATCACTTGCCGTTGCTGTGTTGGTTCCAGAAAGTAAGTTGGTCCTTGCGGGCCAGAAATGGCCGCGCCGGAAGATGATGCTTCACTTGACTCTTGATCGAAATCTTGGGTCTTGATTGGGCAGACAGCGGTTTCAAACCCCCCTCCAGTATGGCCTGGCCTGGCCGTCTTGTTGGTAACAGGTGTGGCTTAAACGTCTTCTATTCTAGGTGAAGGCCAAGTCCACCTTGGATCATCATCTTACCTTAGGGGGTAGTTTGTTGGTTGCGCTCAAGAAGTTGGTAGTATTTGCGGAGCGATATCAAAGTAGGAGCTTCTGGGGATGCTGGTAGGCTTGATTCCCCACTAAGTAATCTGTAGTGCTCCGCATTTCTCTACCTCGCTCCTGTGAACGTTCCCTTCCTTCATGCGTTACCTACGAAATCTCCTTGCTCTTTATTAGCTACTTCATCTCTGGCGGCATGCCCTACGGTTTCTTGTCGTTGGTAGTTCTTTTCTCATTCACGGTCATTGGTCACGTCTGTTGTTTCACCCCCACAGACGTGCCCTGTCGCCGGTTGGCTTCCATATCCCTTGATTGGCGGGGCTGGGCCGAAGTGTTTGAAGAGAAACGCGCGGCAAAATTGCTGTAAGATATATCCCTAGTTGCGCCGACTACTCCGACCAGCCAACGTAGAATAAGTCAAGGCAGGATACACCAATCAACTGAGTCAAGGCTTTCCATTTGGCGCCCTGAAAGCATGTTGGCACTCTTTTAAGGCCAGACCTGTAACTAAAACGTTTTGGTTGAACCAACATCAAGTTTCGCTCATTGATTGTGTACTCGCTTACCGCTTCCTTCATAATCCGAACATCGATGTTCTCTCCACCCTCACTATTCCTCTCGTCAATGAAGGCATTCCTTAGCATATCTATCCATGATGGCAGCTCGACAGGACTCTGACAACATTGCATGGGATCGAAGCGACGAGCTTTTTGAGGAGGCGATGAGGCAAGTCCGATTATCTTCCACGTGTCGCAATATCGAATCTTTTGCACAGAGATTGTTTGGAGAACCTGCAACCTTGATCACCCCATTAATTATCGGCGGCTTCAACGTGTTGTATCCAATTCGAGTTGAAAATTCGTCCGTTGATGTTCTCGTTCGCCTACCTTGCCCGAACCAGGCAGTGTTCCCCGAAGAGAAAACACTCGCAGAAGCTGCAACGGCAGCATACCTCGGCCAACATACTCAACTCCTGGTTCCGAAAGTCTTTTATCATGGAATTGATTCCGATATTGGGCCATTCATTGTTATTCAAGATCTTGGCTCCCGACGAGGCATGGGCCGGGCTCTGGAAGCTCACCGCGAAGACCCTACCGAGACACCTGTATTGAACCCCGACATTTCCGAAAGTAAGCTTAAGAGCCTGTATGTCAAGATGGCACAATGTATGCTGCAGCTTACACAACCTACTTTTCCGCGCATCGGAGCTCTCCTCGAAACGAGCCCGGGAACCTACCATGTAATGGGGCGACCTATCACTCTTAATATGACAAATATGGTTCAACTTTCCAATATTCCCCAATCAGTCTTTCCATCAGAAGGGACAACATATCAGACCGCTGATGAGTGGTACGTGGTGTTAGCCAATATGCAAATGGCAACACTACTTTTCCAGCGCAACGATATGGTATCGTCGGAGGATGACTGCAAGACCAAATATGTCGCCCGTCAACTGTTTCGCAGATTAGCCACACAAGGCAAATTGTCAAAGTTTGGGTTTGCCGAAGATAACTGGTCTGTTCACTCTAAGCACGCCCGTGCGACGCTGCCAGCACCGGATGGTTCCGGCTCTTTCCGCCTCTGGTCTGATGATTTCAGACCGGTCAATGTTATTATTGATGAGAAAGACCAGGTTCTCGGCGCTATCGATTGGGAATTTGCCTACGCTGCGCCGACGCATTTTGCCTTGGACTCACCTTGGTGGCTACTGCTTGACGTACCCGAGATGTGGGACGATGGCATTGAGTCTTGGGCAAGCGTCTATGAACAACGGCTAAAGACTTGGCTATCGGCGATGGAAGAGGCAGAAAAAGACGCAAGTCCCGGCTCTTTACAGCTCTCGGCGTACATGCGAGAGAGCTGGGAGACGGGCCGCTTCTGGCTTAACTATGCCGCTCGGAAGAGCTGGGCATTTGATACCATTTACTGGAAGTACTTGGATGAAAGATTTTTTGGTGAACGGGAAAGAGATGTCCCGACAGAAGAACTATGGAAGACGAGGGTGCATCTTCTGAGTGAAGTGGAACGAGCGGCCATGGAGCCGCTGGTACAGACGAAGATGCAGGAAATGAAGGAACGTACTTTGGTCGAGTGGAACGCCACGGAGGCAACACAGCGCTTGTCTTCATTTCTGTTCGATTAATCACCTCTTTCCTGTGACTATTTGAGTTTGTGCATTCACCTAGATATATACTGGAGGTCTGAATAAGGCGGGCTCATTGGCTGGCCCATTCATGTGTGAGGAGAGCCTCAATTGGATTCTTCCTCCAACCATGCGTCCCTCAAATGTACCTATGCTGAGAGATATCCAGGCTTGAAGGATATCTTCAACTGTCTGCTATCCTCAACTACAGGTTAACCTAAAGCACAGTCTGTACCCGGGCTGACATCCTCAACTAGAGCAAATCCTCAAAATGAGGCTCGCCCAAGCCAGCGGATGTTCCCTTGGGGACATCCTTAACTGGGGGATATCATCTCTTGTGCTAGCTCCAGTTGTGTTCTGTCCTACCGAGGGCCTGATTGTGTGCACATGCCGTCGTGCGCAGGTACACCCGCATTAATCTGGTCTCTAGCTGGCCCATAAAGTCAAACCGCATAAAGCTGAGTTTGTTGACCGTTGGTATGGTGAGCCTGTTATGCTTATGCAAGGAAATGGGATTAATGATGCCTTAATGATTAGGCGCCCAGTAATCCTTTTTGGATCTTGTTGTATTTCCTTTTAAAGTGTACACTTTTGTCATAGTTAGGCACTGTGCCAGTCACAAAGACCCAAGCATGTGTGTGCTTAGCCACTTATATCACCCACTACTTACTATGTAGTACTGTATGGTCAAACCCCAGACTCCCTCCCAAGCATGGCATATGACTCCCGTCATATGAATGAATCACTTGAGGCCCTGTGTGGGGGTATGTTGTAGAATGTACTTCCAAACGGTCCACCGTAACTCACCGTATAAGCTACATGAGATGAGACAGAGGATGAATGCAGGAGCCATCCGTCCAATCGTCTAGGTTGCGCGCCGGTTTGTTACAGACGCGTGTGTTAGGAATGAACTATCGAACATGTCGGGATCCTAAAGCACTCCGCGAAACCCGTGCCTCGAGAACCAAAGTGACGCGGCTTCCGCGGACCATAATCCTACCCTGTTCCAACCCCGCTGGCGGTCGGAGTTAGGATCTGGCCGACGTGGAGATGTGGGATCGAAGCACGGAGTTTGACCTGCCGATCATCACAAGCCCCCTGCACCAGGCCGCACAGACCAGGTGCTTGAAACGATCCGTGCATTCCGATCCAGCATCCTGCAGATACGTCATCAGCAGAACTTTTCAATCGAACATCGCATCCCGAACGCCGAAACTACCGACGAGCATGATTCACGAGTGAGTGGGTGTGTGCGTCTCGTCCATACTAAGCCACCAGCCATGCGTGGTCTATCACGAACCACCATCGTCAGCGACCTGAACGCAAGCTTCGTGTGCCGTAGCTGCCGGGTACAGCGTCGACGCATCTCGAGCTCCCTGCCGCCGAAACCGCCCCAGTCTGGCTTTGCGCCTCTTCGGTCGCGACGACTGATATCCGTGTCGGGACCGGATGCTGCAAAGTACTTGCAGGGAGTCATCACGGGCAGCATAGCATCGACCGACGCCAAGCCTCGAACCTCGGGCTTCTACAGTGCTTTTCTCAATTCCACGGGCCGGATCCTGTACGATGTGTTCATATACCCGGATACGCTGACTTCGACCGCGAATGGCGAGTCTAGCGACTCTGGAACAAGTTTCTTTATCGAAGTCGATTCGAACGAGGTGGAGAGCCTTGCGAAGCACATCAAGCGCTACAAGCTTAGGGCTAAGTTCAATACGCGTGTCTTGTCCGATGCCGAGGTTACCGTATGGCATGCGTGGGACGACACAGGGAACCCCATCTCCCATGATCTCAAGACGCTCGGCGCCTTGACGCAAGATATCAGGGCGCCAGGATTGGGCTATCGGTTCCTCCATAGCAAGGATGCACCGCCGCCGTTCGACCTCGAGCAGAGCAGCGAAGATGCCTACAAGATACGGCGATATCTACGCGGTGTCCCAGAAGGACAAGACGAGATAATACGAGAACATGGTTTGCCACAGGAGACAAATATGGATTTCATGAATGGCCTTGATTATCATAAAGGCTGCTACGTGGGCCAGGAACTAACTATCCGTACGAAGCACCGCGGAGTGGTCCGCAAGCGGATTCTTCCCTGCATGATCTACGACTTGGAGCGAGCTGTGCCGGATACGCTACAGTACCGCCCGGACGAAGTCCCCGGCCAGGGACCGGAGACTCATACTGCGGACATGATACCCCGGGAGACAAGCATCGGCCGAATAGGAAAGAAAGGCAGAAGCGCCGGCAAGTGGCTCGCAGGGGTAGGCAACATCGGCCTGGGGTTATGCCGCCTGGAGATCATGACCGACATCGTCCTGCCGGGCGAGGCTGCCTCGGCGGCTTTCAACTCCACAGACGAGTTCCAGCTGCAGTGGGGAGGCGAAGACGGCGAGAGGAGCAACGCGGTCAAGATAAAGGCCTTCGTGCCGGACTGGATAAGAGCCGGACTGGACAAGACATCTGCCCAATAAAGAATTAGTGGACGTCCGGATGTAAGATAAAGGAAAAAAAGGGGTATCATAGATCTATATATAAGTTCAAACGGTATTCATTCCCTCTTCGGCCTGCTTTGCCAATGCTTCCTTCCGTCGCTGAGCCGCAATCATCCTCGCTTTGAGATCATCCCATTTCGGCACAGATCGAGGTGCCGCTGGGGCTGAGGCTGGGGTTGGAGCTGGTTCAGGTCGGTCTGTTACGGTAGCATCGACAGCAACTGCATCGCCTGTATCCACCACCACCCCGCCCTTCTTGCGCGCCTTCTTCTCTGCTTTCCGCCTCCGGCTCTCATCTAACCGTCTCTGCAAGTCAGCCAGCTTCTCATCCAACTCGTCCGGCTCCTTGGCGGCATTCCTCGCCGCCTCCTGCGCAGCCAGGTTCTCTCTCTCGAACCGCTCCGCCTCCTCCATCATCCTCCGCCTACCCTCCTCCGCGAGTCTCGCCTTCTCCCGCTCCAGCTCCATCGCGCGGTCCTGCTCCTCCCTCTTCTGCCGCTTGGCCTCCAGCTCCGCCGCCTCGAGCTCATCAATTAGGCGCTTGCGGTGGCCGTGCACGCGGTCACGCTCGACCTTGCGCAGCAGCGCCGCCTTGCGCGAGTTGTCGTATATGGCTCGCGCGGGCGCGTCGGTGAGGACGTCGCGGGCGCGTTCGAAGAGCTCATACTTGTCCGCGTCGAAGTTGGCGCCTGCCTTGTCTGGGTGGTATTTTAAGCCAGTCTTGCGCCAGGCGCGATGGATGTCTTTGTCTGACGTGGAGTCGTCGACGCCGAGGAGAGAGTAGAGGTCCGTGTCTGAGGAGGCATATTCTTGCGCGAACTTGAGGAGATCCACTGCTTTGTCCATTTTGGGCGGTGGATGGGGTGTGAATTGTTGATGTTTTTGGAGGTTTGGCGAACTAGGATATTTATTTTTCTGGCTCGATCGGGCGATAAGGGAAATATTGGCCTATGGCGGGGTGCCTTGGGCGCATTCTGACCCCTCACAAGTCAGGGAATCCTTATTCCGATCTTCCATATGGCAGGAATTCGGTCTGTCCATCAAGAGTCACAGCGAGGAATTCAACGCTTTTAACGAAGGATAAATTGAATAATACAGAGGCAAGACCTTCCTCACATCTTGGCCCGTTCATAACCAACGCCGGCTTTCATGAATATCACTTTTGTGGTTTCAATGACCGTCCCCGTTTCCAGGACTTTCAACAGTTTGACCACATCTGGTCCAACCATATGCTTGTTCATGGCCTCCTCATTGGCATATCTAGGAATGGATTAGCCCGTAGCCATAGGACTCGCATGACCTGAGGGTGAAACTAACGTCTCTCGTACGACAAACTCTTCGGCGCCAGCATTCTTGTCCTTCAGGCCGCGGTGTAACTCATATCGGAGAGTCCCCGGCTCGTTCTCCTTGGCATACTTGGCACAATTGCTGAATAGCTCGAAGAACTTGACGAAGTCAGTCTATGTGAAGCTCCAATGAGTGAGATGACCTTACTTCTTCGGCTTTCCCCGGCTTTGGGGTCAAGATTGCTGTGAGATCAATGACTTGGGCCATGCTGGCTGATGTCCGGCTTTCGGATGTAAGTGAGATGATCGCTCAAAAGTTCATCTGTTGTAGCAAAATGAGCTGGGAGCGTCACGATTGTAGTGTTATTATTTTTACTTGAACTTTGCATCAGGTAACTACGACAGAGAATACTTGCTCTTTTAATGGACACATGGGGGACAACCGGCTAGCTGGTTGATTGATCCTCGATGGACTTGCAACGGAAAAGGTTTACCAGAATCTAGTCTCTCGGCGCAAGTCGGCAGATCATCCACCGGTGCTGCTTATACCGGCTGTCCTGTTGTCTATACAAAAGGTAGTTTATAGCAATGAGTTGAAAAAGCAATGAGTTGAAAAAGCAATGAGTTGAAAAGGCAAAGTCGGTAAGCTCGAGACCAGCATTTGTTCGTACAATCGTCAAAGGCAACCAACACGCGAAATGACTCCCAGAAAGAAAGATCCGCAGCATGTTCTGTGTCTCCGGAGCAGCTCCGTATTACTATGACCCGTCCGCATCCTATTTGTTTTCTTCTTCGGCTCGAATACCAGGCAGGTTCTGCAATCCAGCAAACCACTTCCAAGAATAGGTCCTAGAAACAGGGACTTCGGTTCGTACAGAGTCAAATAGCTCAGAGCAGCCGGTGGCCATGACGTTCTGCTTGGACTGAGTCGGTTTAATCGAGGGCTGCGGCGCTCAATCCGGGGTTGCTCCGATCGCCTAACTATGGGGGTCAAGCCCTGTAATCGCATCAAGCCACCCCCTATCGCGTCCAATAGGACTCCGGGCTGCAGCTGCAATCACGCCTGTACTAAAGCATGTAGTAATTAAAGGCTACGTGAATGATGAGATCTATCCCACCTTCTCTCTCCACTGGCCTAAACTTGCCATTTACATCTTTAGGAAGCCTGTCGACGTAACGATATCCAAATTGGGGCAGGCTTGGTGTTTCTTTCTTTCTTGAGCAAGTCTTTGATCCAGCAAGTGCATTGATCAAGTTTCAACCGGCCCTCTTCTTTCGCCTCTCCATCTGCGCTTCCCGAGTAGTCCGAATTCTGTCGGACTCACGGTAGGAGACGGCATCCCAACGGGAGACCTTGTTCAAGTGAACAACAACAGTCATCAAACCTGGAGCTTGCTCTACGTAATTCCTAACAACGTCATTTCTAACTTACCTCATTTTTGTCTCGGCCCGTTGTCTCCCCTGTTTCGTATTTATACTCTCGAGAGTACTTCCTACTAAGCCTGAGGAGAATCCGGACTTCCACATTATTCGTAAAGGAGACAAAAGCGTGACCTACCTTTTCGAGGTGCACTACTCGTGTTTTCCAGGCGGAATATCGTATCCGCTGGGAATGGTCGGGTTTGTGATATGAGCAACTGGAAAAGGAGGAATTACGGGCTGGAAAACCACACAACAAGGCATCAAGCACTCTGAAGCTCCACGCGAGTCCGTTCTTCCCGAGCTCAGAATATAAGGCTATATGTACCCTCAGAAGCGTCATGATGTCTACCACGCAGGTCAGTAAAGTTGATGGTCTTTACATTTTCGCTGTCTGACTTGACGATAGGTGATCACGGTTCCGTCCCGCAGGCGGCTACGAACCGATAGGACAACTGAGGTACTTTTTATGAAGAATTATGTCAAAAGTTGATAATGTTCCTTTCCGAAGTCCCTTCAAACTGCTAAATCTGATGCAGGTCCGCCCTCTGTTTCCGGTTCCAATTCTTCCACTGAGTTTGATGGGCCTTCTCTGGATAAGGCGGCACTCCTTGAGCTTTGCGACGATACACGAACATCTCTCCATGAGATCAAAACACTAGGACACAATACAGAAACGATTACAAGCTTCTTAGAGGCTGTCTTAAAAGATGAAGCGCGCGGGGCGCCGAGTTTAGACTTTGGCACTCTCAGGTATGCGCGCTTAGATAGACTTCTAACGGATATCCTCGACCCAGCGAATCGGCCCATGCCAGTCCCTGCGAGCTTCCGTGCCGCCATGGTAACCGCCAACAATCTCCAGAGAATGTGGCGAGCGAGGTTCCGCGAACAATACTTCTCCATCGACCAGATGAGACTTCAATCCTTATACAGGAGTGGTCGGCTCAAAGATGTGCAGTTCAGCGATGATGGCAAGGACGATCTCGAGAATTGGGTAGCGAAGACTAGATGTGATGACCCCATCTCAGAACTTAAGGGAAATCTGGAGTTCGAGGCTGGACAGTAATGCAACCCGCGCGCGAATTGGCAAAGAGCCATGAGCTGACTGTTTGGCAATAGTTGGTGGTTGAATCTGGCATGCGCGCATCAGGATGGCATCGTGGGCAGCGCTCTAGAACGGCCAACGAAAGGAAAATATGGCGTGGCGGCGCTTCCTTTGCTGACCGGCAGGGAGGAACACGTGCGAGGGAATATCTTCAAGTATATTCGAGAGGGTCGGTCCTCCGATATGCATCCATCCCTGATATCGCAAGTTGGCAAGCAAACAAGAATCCTCAGGGGCTACCGGCTGAAAAGCGTCTTAGCCCCGCAAGCTGGTATCCGTTATGACGGCTTGTATGTCAAACCCGAGCCTTTGCACATTTTGCGAGTAGCCGTGCTGACAGTAAAGCAGGTACACAATCCGGCAATATGGCAATAGCCTTGACATGAATACAGAAACGTACCGGCTCGAACTCACGCTGGAGAGGGTAGCTGGGCAAAAGACCCTCGAAGAGGTCCAGCGCAAACCGCAGCCTTCTCAATTAGATGACTGGATCATGTATAAGAAGCTGGAGGCAGAGATCATCAAACAAAGGAAAGGAGATCGAGGTTATCTTAAGTGGAAGCTGCTAAAGGAAGAGGAGAGGATTGCTCGAGAGCATTGGCAGAGAGCCAGGGAGTTCAAAGCATCACTAAGCCTGGTGAACGAGCCTAAGCTACGGTTTGACATGAAGCTAGATTAATTAATAGTAAGATTGAGGCAGAGATCCTCGTAGTGCAAACATCCAGAATCTACTATACCGCTATATGTGTGGGAAAACGTGTACTTGCTCCTCGAAAGGGATCGACATAGTGTGGGCATATACGCTTTACTGCGTAGACTTGCTGATACATTGAGGATTTCTTTGGGCAAATGGACTAATTGCTTAATGAAATTTGTATCATGGATAACTGAGTAAGGTACTGTGTCGACAGTTGTCTTCCTGGAAGGTGATCATGGTGAAAATGCGTGCCGTACATGATACGGCCCAGCCCACCCCGCATGCCGTCACCAAATCCAGGGACTTTTGGTGGGGTATTTCACCTACAATTTCACACTTGTCCAGGCTTACCCCCCACGACAGCCACCAGTCTAATACTCTGCCCACGCAGTAAACTGTTCGAAATGGGCAAGAAAGGCGAGACAAAGTCGGCGGACAAGAATGCGGGAGGGAAGTCTGGTGGCAAGAAAGGTGGGAAAGGGAACAGTGATGACAAGGATACCAAGGTTAAGGGAGCTCAGTCTATCAACGTCCGACACATCCTGGTGAGCCTCGCCGTGAAACCTGGGAAGACCCTATTCTAATCGGAGGACGAAAAGTGTGAGAAACACGCTAAGAAGGAGGAGGCTTTGACGAAATTGAAGGATGGCGCCAAGTTCGACGACGTGGCGAAGGAGTTTTCAGAAGACAAGGCGAGGCAAGGTGAGGATTTGAGTTACCGGCCTGGCTCGAGTTACCTACTAAGACACGTGGCTTTCAAGGTGGTTCTTTGGGTTGGAAGACGAAAGGGACCCTAGATCCAACGTTTGAAGAGGTGGCCTTCGCTCTGGAGACAAGTACGACTGCTAGCCCGAAGTATGTCGAAGCCAAGACTGGCTTTGGGTATCACATCATTATGGTAAGTTCTTCATGATTCACTCAGTTGCCTTCGAATGAAGCATTCACGAGGCCTTCTAACGTTCGAGAAGGTGGAAGGACGAAAGTAGGGATGTAGAGGCCCCAGAAAAAAGAGACGATCCACAGATGCAAAGTTCAAGTTCGCCATTGATGCCAAGTTTTTGTTATGCCTTTGATGCAAGATGACCTCGTCCAGATGGATCGGATCCGCATTTCCTGCCTTGATGCCAGCTGAAGAAGCTAGAGTACAACCGGAACCGTCCGTAATGGCGATTCAAATCCGCAGCTCTCTATATCCTCCCGCACATGACGCCGCGTGAAGCCACTTTACTGCTCGGTCTGGAAGTAGTTGAGGAGAATGGATCGCTCTTGAGACTCCTCACCCCAATCCTTAACAACAACGCAGGAGCAGTTGACGACCTTTCGTGCATTTCCCTCTCGGTCCAACACGCCTGGCCATCTAGTTAGCTTATTTTGTCCCAAGTTTTCGTCCCCAGAGATGACCAAAACTCACAAAGACCAGCCCACTCGCCGAGTTGCTTTCCGTCGGGAACCTTGATCAGGGGGATCTTGTGCTCGGAGCAGAGCGCAATAACCAGCTTCTTGTAGGCCTCCTCTTCGCATGCCTCGTTCAACACGCACATGTGTGCTTGGCGTCGGTCCAAAGCTTTGGAAGCTTCTCGGAGACCTCGGGCGAGACCATCGTGCATGAGCGCGAGCTTAAGAACACCTTTCAGGGCATCGAGGACAGACATCTGACCCTTGGACCCGGTGTCCGCAGAGACTTCGACCTCCTCTGCCACCTCGGGGGCGTTGTTCTCTTCTCCGTCCGACTAAATTCAGAGGTTAGCGTCATTGTGGTTTAACAGTGAGTAATTAAAGGTAGTAGCAGGTTCAATGGACTGGGTGCGATTTGGCGAGTCGATTCGATGCCTGGCGAAACCCGGTGAAATGGGCCAGAACAAGCTCTGGATAATTTTCCAAATGCGGCAGCAGAAAATAACAGGGAAGCACATACCATCTTGATAGCTTGATTTCAATAGTCGGATATCCTCGAAGGAGTTATAAAGTTATTAGTATTCGTTCAAGGCAAAAAAGTTTCACGCGGTTGAAATGTTCGAGGCAAATGTGTGGTTTTTGGCGGGGAGCATGCGACCATGCAACTTAGGGCAGGCGCACGGACCACCCACACAAATAGTCCCTCCGCCTTTTTTTTCACTTCTGGACATCACCGAACTTTTCGCGCCTCACCTCCACCGACCATTCGCTCCGCTCGACCAGCACTTCACCGACAAAAGGTATGTGATTTTACTACGTATGGATGTTTGATTTTCGACAGGAAATGCCTATCACGATGGCTTCGCTCTCATGCCCTCTCGTCATCAGCACCGAGCGGCAGAACCCTCCTTCATCGATCGATGGGAGGGCACTCTCCATGCTCGTAGCCTCGGAAGGCTAACTAGAGATTTGACAGATACCTCATTTCGATTTAAGACTTGAGAATCTTCAATACCGACACAATGGTCCGCACCTCCGTTCTGCACGATGCTCTCAAGAACATCAACAATGCCGAGAAGGCTGGCAAGCGACAAGTCTTGATCCGACCCAGCTCCAAGGTCATCATCAAGTTCTTGCAGGTTATGCAGAAGCATGGTACGTGGCAGCTTGATTTTGGAACTCCTCCCCAGCATTCGGCATGATAACTAGGGCGACGGCCATTCACTTCACTACGGCTTAGCCCCTATAAGTTGCCGATAGATAAAAATATGGCGGAGATCTTACACGTTTTCCTGATTTCTACCCGTGACGTTCAACGTTTAGTCTTACGCGACATTCTAACACCTTCTCTTTAGGTTATATCGGTGAATTCGAGACCGTGGACGATCATCGATCCGGCAAGATCGTCGTACAGCTGAATGGCCGGTATGTAGGCTCGGATATTGAATTTTATATTATTCTAACACGCGGAAAGCTTGAACAAGACGGGAGTTATTTCCCCCCGATACAACATTCGGTTGGCGGATCTCGAGAAGTGGGTTGTCAAGCTGCTCCCAGCTCGTCAATTCGGCTATGTCATTCTGACTAGTAAGACCATCCTAACTATTTTGTGAATATTAAGTCCTTGACTGACTCGGCTACTTCAGCGTCCGCTGGCATCATGGATCACGAAGAGGCCCGAAGAAAGGTGAGAAACTACGTTATAGGAAAACCAAAACTCCAAGACTGACTAGATTATAGCACGTTGCTGGAAAGATCATTGGCTTCTTTTACTAGACGGCAATGGATGACAAAAGGCAAAAGGCTGGGCATTTTCGGCGTTGAGGGGACATGATATTGATGGCTGATACCAATTGAAGCCGTTGAGATGTTGCAAATTACAACATATGCAATGAAATCTTCGCAAGATGACCCAAGTGTCCTGAGTTCCTAACCTCATCTCGTATGCGTGATCTCCATCGTGACATGGATAAGTGGTATCAAGGCCGCTGCCATGATTCAAGCCTCCGGCAATCTCTCCATACTCCTAGACGGTTTTGTGTAAAGGTCTCAGTGAACCGGCCGTGTTCAAAGCTCTTGGGGGGCGTCGGCATGCCACGATAACAACAATGAATATATCTCTACCATGAACTCATGCTTCAGGGACAATCTCTGTCGAGATACTATAGACGCCACAATTGTGAAGTCGGGTATGAGGCTGACCCGAGTCTACTTTGGGTGTGGGGGGTTTGCGAATCTGAACCCCTGTATTTTCTGGCCCACCCTGCCGCTAGACGCGTTCCGGTTTATTTTACCAGACCAAGAATTCGGTTACCAGCTCCCCCTAAAGCTTGTGTCTCAAGACTTCTGGCAACTTCGAACGCTTCCGATATCCCAGACCATGCGCTCCAATGCAAGAAGACTTCTTGATCATTGAAAAGCAAGGATCCAGCTTCTAGTGGTCTTGCCATTGAGTATCCTCATATCGCGACGTTCAGACCACGCGAGCGACCGTGGGGGGATACCTGAGGATGCGCCGTCGCCAGTATATTCTCGTTGCCCTCGTGGTATTCCTGACGCTATGCGCATATTCCGTAATACGATTGCCAGCCGACCAAAGCCCCATCCCAAGCTCTCCCAGTTCGGCCCGGCCTCAAAAGGCGCCGCAGCCTCCGGCATCTGATGACTCGAAGTCACACTCCACGCCAACTGGAAAACACTCCAAGACTGCTCCCGGTGGCGGCTCACATCCCATGTGGCATCTCATCACAGATGCCGAGAAAGAATTCCAAGCTGTGAAGGACAGGCAGTCGAAGACTTTGGAAGAGGCTGTGACAGAATACAGGCGACGATATGGAATTCCCCCACCACCCAACTTCGACAAGTGGTTCGAATTTGCGAAGTCCAACGGAGTGCAGCTGGTCGACGAGTTTGACATGATTAACGATATGATAATGCCGTTTTGGGGATTGAAGCCTAAAACTATACGGGATAGAGCGCAAGAGGCCCTAGGCTATGATAATGCGCTTCTTGGGCTGCTCATCCGGGACCATAAGGTGTCGCATATCCAAGGGGCACGAGAATGGCAGCGGGATGCGACAAGCGGAATGTTGAGCAAGTTCATTAAATACTTGCCGAGTATGGATCTGGCTTTCAACATCCACGACGAACCTCGAGTGGTTGTACCTCACGAGGACCTTGCTCGGCTGGTCAAGATAGCCAAGGACATCAACATGCCGAAAGCGAACTCAGTTACTAGTCCTGAGAACTCTTTTACTAAGAGAAACAAAGGAACAACTGAGGGCAATCTGTTGGTGGAATCAAAACTGACTCGCTTCAATGCCTACGCCCATCAACCAACTTGGACACATTCGCGGATGTCTTGCCCGCCAGACAGTCCATCAAGAGCACTGGAGGAGGACGCTCGTACGGATGATCTCAGTAAATACGGCATGAGTGAACTCGGATTCATCTACAATATCAGCGCCATGTCCGATATCTGCCTGACGCCATCCCTGAGCCACACATATGGCTTCTTCGACAGGCCCAACGCTTATAACGTAGTTCACGATCTGTTCCCCATCTTCTCGCAGTCCAAGATTTCGTCTTATTCCGACATTCTCTACCCCTCGCCGTGGTACTGGTTTGAGAAGGTCGTGTACGACGAAGCCAAAGACAAGAGCTGGAGCGCCAAAGAGGACAAGCTCTACTGGCGCGGGTCTACTACTGGAGGCTTCAGTCGCGATGGTGGCTGGAGACGGCAACATAGGCAACATCTTGTGCAGAAGGTAAATGCCGCCGACCAAGCCAAGATCTATCTGAACAGAGGCGACGAAGAAACCCCGAACTGGGAGGTTAAGGAGGTCCCTCGCGGTGACTACCGAGAAATTATCGATGTCAGCTTCTCGGACATTGGGCAATGCGATCCGGGCGACTGCGATGCGCAGAAGGAATTCTTCCACGTTCAAGACCGCGCCGACCAGCAAGACGCCTGGAAATACAAGTACCTGCTCGACATGGATGGGAACGCGTTTTCCGGCCGCTTCTACGCCTTCCTGCAGAGCAAAAGCTTAGTCTTCAAGTTCGCCATCTTCAGAGAGTGGCATTTCGAATGGCTGAAGCCGTGGGCGCACTACATTCCCCTCAGTCTGCAAGGCGATGACTGGCTCGAGGCAGTCCGCTTCTTCGGCGATGGGTCTTTGGGACGGAACGAGGCAGAGCGGATTGCTATCGTTAGCCGGGAGTGGGCAGGGAAGGTGCTGAGGAAGGAGGACATGGAAGCTTGGTTCTTTAGACTACTGTTGGAGTGAGTACCCCGATCATCTCAGCCAAAACTTTGAGCGCTTGCTAACTGTGGGCAGATACGGGCGTGTTATCGATGATAATCGGGAGAACATTGGCTTCTCTATCAAAGCGGCCACGCCAGCAGCCGCATCTGCGGCTTGAATTTAGACGACTGAGACGCCAGGGAGCCGTAATGTGTATGTGTGATCGGACCATTACTCGTTCAGAGGGATTCATGCATCTGGGTCGGAGTTATGGTATCATCTAAAGCGAGGGTGGCGACGGATTTTTAATTGTATAACTAGTTTTCCCCCTTCGAAGGAATTTAGTATATTATGCAGGAGGCGCGACTTGGCTAGATGCCGATATGTGTCTAGCATATAGACAATAGTTATATCAGTTTGCGTTGCAAGTGTCATCTGGCAGTATGGCAACCTACGATCTCTAACACGCATGCGATGTGATGAAAATGCCACAAGCGCCGTAGTAGTGCTTGGACGATACATTCCCCTGATGTACGAATCAGTCCTCTGGTGAGTATATGTCTTCGAATAACATGTGGTGGTCCATTCAGTGTTCACCAGACCGACTAGAACTTCTACTAGGCAGTATACCATTGACACATAATTTTAAGCTTCATATCAATGATATGTACACTTGACAAAGTATGAAGAGCAGTCGCTGTTTTGATGCCTATCTAATCCACATTGGAGCTCCTATATGATCCTCGCCTTTTAGAATCCCGCCCGTTCTATAGCTTTGGCTGTCTCTGCGTGAGCCACGGCCCCTAGTCGTCCTCATCGCCCTCAGCATCCCGATCCGACGGAGTCTGGCTACCATTCGCCTCCGAGCCATTGTGCTCCACCCTTTGCGACCCGTTCTTCCCAGCCGGTGCAGCATCCTCTTCTTCGTCTTCGATGAAGCCGTATGGCTTCTCTTTGAACTTGAGCATGTGCGCCCGCATGTCGTCTGTTGGGTCCTCGATGGTGATGTCCAGCTGGTCCACCACCTGCTCCTCGACGTCGTCCATTTGGCTCATGGTGCGAGCAATGTTCTTTGCGCGCTGTGGGCGGATGGTCGAGCGCTGCATGACGGGGTAATAGTATACGGCTTTCTCGTTGATGCCGGTGGTATCGTCGTTGAAGGAGAGGATGATCTCGTCGTCGTATTTCGTCTCGTGGTCCATTTCAGTCTCTCGGGTAGTTTCGTACCCGCGGAGCCGTGAGAACTGAAAGCAACCACCGCTGGAGTTCTTCTGCGTGTAGAGACTGTCTTCGTCCCGGGCGGGATTCTCTACGTCGAACTTCTCGCGGAAACTGTCGGCCGTGTTCGCGGATTGGGCGAGATAAAACGAATAGTTCATCATGTTGGCTGGCTTCGGGTTCCGTAGGGGATCGCGTTCGTGCGCTTCCAGCGCCGCCTGGAAAGACTCTTCCTCGGCTGGACTCTTCTGGATAGGTCTGAGCAAGCCACTGAGCAACCTCCTGTCGTAGGTACTGGAGCTGGCGACGGGGTTCGTGAGAAGCTTGACAGTCACGTACGCGCCGGAGTCGGGGAAGGCATCGAGATCAGGGATCAATGGGAAGGATTCGAGAAGCTTCACATTGCGTTTGCCCGGGTGTTGGATCTTTTTGGGATCCTTTGCATACTGCTCTGCGATTTCAAAGCTTCTGTCAATCTTCCTCTTGATCGCGGCTGGCGAGTCCCTGTGTGCCTCGGATGCTGGCCGCTTCTCTGGCCGCTTCTGATTGGTCTTGAGGAATGCGCTTGAAGCAGGAGATCCCCCGTATTTCTTAGATGTGTTGGAGGAGATGTACTCGGTTCGGCGAAGGAAGGAGACAGACGATTCTGTGCCCTTGGGTCGTCCAAGCGTGGAGAGAGGTCGCAGCAGAGCTCGGTCATGAGGATGAATTGGCGGAGGATGGGAGGGTGCCTGGATTGCTTTGGAAAATCAGCATCGCGGTCCCCAAGATACGTTACCTCAGGCGAACTTACAGCTCTCGTCGCCGTCAAAAATGCCTGGCATTCCCACCAAGTCTAACGGCATTCCTAGTTCCGCATCTGCCTCGATATTCAGCGGCTGCTCTCTCGCAAGCCGCGATGCAAACCCCGGCGTTGTGTACTGGCCGCTGGCCAAGCCAGTGTTCGGAATGTCAAGCAGCTTGGGCGGGTTCGGCGGCGGAGGGAGAGCATTGGAGTATCGGATTCTGGCGATGAAATCCTGATGAATCATGCGCTCGCCCCCGCGAGACGCTGATGAAGACATCTTGGATTCAATTCGAGACACGACTCAGTGTTGAAGCCGGTTTCCGTTTCGAGTGTGCGGTGCAGTTCCAGCTTGAAGGTGGGGAGGTCGAGGTCGGGTGAAAATGGTCGCGAAGTAATTATGAGGTGGGAAAAGTTCCGCGAGGCTGAACCTTTTTCGTGGCTCACAGGTACTCTGCAACATTCGCAGACTCGGATTCGCGCCAAAATTCCACCCTTGTCATTAATTATATTTTCGTCTATTGTGATTATAAAGCTATATCTGAGACGAAGAATAGAGGCATGTAAAAATTGCCTCTCATCATCAAAGGCGCATGGGCTCCCACAATAGCGCAGCCCGTTCATTGTTCCAATGATCAGAACCCATGCTCCCAACCCAGCCCAGCGCCCTAGTCTATACATACACATGAACCCCCGTTCCTGTCCCTCAGCCCAAATAGTTGGCTGAGAGACAACAGATAATGCATTAGACCACAGCTATCTATCACTGCGTACACGGCGTTATACAAAGGCGCACTGCCACGCGCATCTAGGCCTGATGCCGTACCTGCCGCGATTCCTGCCCTGCAAATGGCTATGGCTCTCCTACGAGCTGTTCTTGGAGTAGTTCTTCTTACCCATAGTGAATGGGACATAGCGGTACTTAATCATGTGCTGGATTTGTTTTCGCACTGAATGCAGAGTTAGCACACACGAAGGCAGTATCCGGGAAAAGGGAGGTACATACTAGTCAGGACGAAAAGAATCATCCAATATATAACCAGAACGGGCCAGAAGACTGGGACGTTGAAGATCTCAAACCAGCTGCAGCAGAAGGAAATGACAACCGCCCTGGTAGCCCAGTACCAGAACTTGAACTCGGGAAGTCGTCGAATGAACGGCCTGAACTCCTCGTCCTGTTTCGTTGGGAGCGTTCCCGCCGAGCCGTCCTCCATGTCATTATCTGATGCTTCGTTCGAGGGGTCAAACTTGGGCTGTAGGAAGGCCAAGAAAAGATTCAGAAGGTAAATGCCGAGGGCATATGCGACTGCACCTTATTAGCTATGCCATGCCTGTGGAGCAGTTGGGATCGCCTACCGATATACCAGCCTTGCCCGAGCAGGATGCGCAGGAAAAAGACAAAGAGGAGCACGCCTGTGCTAACCCATCTGTAAAGAACAAACGGCGTGGATTGGTCAAGAAGCGCTTGGTATTGCTGCATCGACAAGTCAGTAAACCGAGTCTGTCAGCCGTACAACGATGGCGAACATACTCTTTGAAGCTTGGAGGTGTGGGCTGTGACAGTCGCGAAAGGGGTCTGTTCGGGTTCGATGGAATCCATCTTGACTGCTTTGCGACTCGAGAGAGCGTTGCCGACGAGGAGAAGCTGGTTGGGATATGTTCAGAGTAGCAAGCAAATTGACGCGGAGTGGTGGTGTTGCAAGCAAGAGGATACGTAACTCGTGATGGCAATCGTGTTTCAATCAAAGTTTCTTGTCGCGACTTGTGATTTGGGATCGACGGCATCTTGGAGAATTCATTTAAATTTAGCCACGTAAGGCTTGCCCGTGAAAATGTAGCTGCTTCCGGCGTTTAACCGATCCCAAATCCGTCGGGCTCGCCCGTGTTACGCTTTTCGCCCCCCCCCCTGCTGCGGCCCCTGAAAGTGCGATGCTTCAGCCACTGTGGCGGGATGGCACGTTGTTCTAAAAAGTGACTTGCTGCTTGTGCGGTAAGTTAATCTGGTAGTCCGTAGTTAGCCATTAATCAATCACTTCATCCCTGCCTTGCAAGAAGCTTTGACACCGTTTGGAGGGGATGTCCTTATCCTCGGTCCAAAGCCGATGCTTTCCACCTCATCGAGCTCACTCTCTTGCTTGCCCATTTTCATGACTGAGCTCTCCTTAGTGATCTTGTCAGTTGCCAAACCAATTGATATAGCTCCTGATAGAAGCCAGCTGGACCATTTTTGCACTTCTCTTTGACCCTAGCTTGGAGTTTGTCTGCAGCCATTCCCAAGCTTTGTTGATGATTCCAAACCCCATCATGAACTCTTTAAGATATCTCCGGCCTATGGCATCGCGCTTCCAAGCTTCCACCCTTCCTACTCTCACGCGCGGTTATGCCAGCTCTTCATATGAGTTCATACAGGTGTCGCAGCCAAAACCGGGCGTATCACAAGGTAATCCCTTCTGCTCTTCAGGTAACAGCCCACTGGCTTACAATGTCCATGTTGGTTAAGTCACTCTCAACCGACCCAAGGCATTGAATGCGCTGTGCACACCCCTCATCAACGAGCTTAACGATGCCCTGAAAACCCTGAATTCTTCAGATGATACATCGGTTATCATTCTTACCGGGTCCCAAAAGGCATTTGCAGCTGGAGCCGATATCAAGGAAATGGCGCCTTTGACCTTTTCAGAGGCTTACACCAAATCTTTCATCGAGTCCTGGTCTCTACTCACAACCGAAATCAAGAAGCCGATCATCGCCGCTGTGTCTGGCCATGCTCTCGGCGGAGGATGCGAGCTGTCCATGATGTGTGACCTGCTCTACTGCACCGAGACCGCCAACTTTGGCCAGCCCGAGATTAAACTGGGCACCATCCCCGGTGCTGGTGGGAGCCAACGGCTGACGAGAGCGATTGGAAAGTCGAAGGCCATGGAGCTCATACTGACGGGCAAGTCCTTCTCCGGAACCGAAGCAGCTCAATGGGGTCTCGCAGCAAGGGCATTCCCGACATATGAGGCCCTCATGGAAGAGACCCTGAAGACTGCAGAAACGATCGCTGGATACTCGAGAGTTGCCATCAACGCATGCAAGGAGGTTGTGAATAAGAGCCAAGATCTGCCTCTGCGAGACGGAGTCGAGTTTGAGAGGAGGGTATTTCACAGCTTGTTTGGCAGCAACGATCAAAAGATTGGTATGAAGGCGTTCGCCGAGAAGAAGAAGGCGGAATGGACCCATTCATAGAAATGTAATCATAAGGGAAAACGAGTGTTGACTAAGATACTGGCTCAGTTAGACAAAGCCCGATAGTTACACAGCCCCGGCTGACCACCATTATTCATGATGATTCAGACTTGGTACAGACTAATTAAAGCCCATAAGTCCTCGTCACGCATTTTCAACGACTTCTTCGAATTCAGGTACCCGAGATTCACTGCCAAGGTCGTAACCTATACCACAAATAGTAGGTAATAAGTAAGAGGTAAGGTACTCATCGCAGACCGCCTTTGGGCGGGCGGGAAGGGAATGACCGGGTTACGCAAAGATGGAACTAGCAAAGCCAACAAGCGCAGCAATGCAGACATACCACATGTAGGGCATCGTATTCATTGGAGGCTGCAGGGATCCTGTTGGGGTTAAAGTGTGCCAACCAAACGTGGGGTTGACTTTGCATCTACATACATAATTACGCTGAAGGTGCAGGCAAATTTTAGAAGCCTTTCAGGCCCCGCCACCCAAGCACTTCTCATCTTTCAGCCCACCATAAGAACGCCATCTTTCCCTTGGACGACTCTCGCACTGCTTCTCCGCTCTTGATGTTGCTACATAGTGCAAAACCACTTCGCTGGATGCGATAGATCATGAATGGATTCTGCAAAGCCTGGGTTAGATCTGGAGAAGGAGTTGACGTGCTCTGTAAGTGCCCCAGTTCATGGTTTTGCGCGGCCCTCGTATGGGGGGTCTGACCCGTTGCCCGATTCTGATATTTGACAGATTTGCACCGAACTCCTCTACCAACCCTTGACTCTACTTGATTGTCTGCATACCTACTGCGGAGCATGTCTGAAGGATTGGTTTGGCTTTCAAGCCTCGACAGCAGAGAACTCGCCGACACCGCCTGCACCTGGGATCAATGTCTTCACATGCCCATCATGCCGTGCGCCGGTTCGAGATACGAGGCACAACGCCACCGTTGCGACGCTTTTGGACATGGTTGTGACGGCAAACCCGGAGAAAGGGAGGTCACAATCGGACAAGGAGGATATGTCCAAGAAGTATAAGCCCGGAGACCAGGTCATTCCCAAACTCAATATCCCCGAAAAGACCTCTGAAGACATACGTGCGGAGGAAGAGGACAGGAGGCTAGTGGAGGAAATCCGTGAGTTGAGTCTCAGAGAGGCCGGGGTGGAAACTTCATCCGCATCACGACAGCGAAGGCGTAGGGAAGACAGCAGGTCAGCAGAGAGCAGAGCACGGAGAAGTCGAGACACAAGCCGAGATAGCCGCCACAGCCACAGACACGAAGGCACCCGACGAACGCGTGGGGAAGATTCCAGACATCATGGCGATCAACTGCAGCCAGAGGGCAGGAATCCAGAGGAGAGGCGGCAGAGAAGGAGTGAGGAGAGGCGGAGGTCTGAAGAGTACTCTGAAATGCGACGTCGACAAGTGGAGCACCAATCTTCACTAAGGTCCCTGATAAGCTCAGGCGACCTAAGTGAAAGGGACATTGAGAGAGAAATCGAGGACTTCGCAAGGCAGATCCAAGAAGAAGGGCTACTGGACGGACTTGACCTCGATAACATTGATCTCAGCAGGAACGATGAGCTGAGTCGCAGAATTACCGAGGCGTATCGTCGGCGGCAGCGAGAGCGTTCTAGAAATGAAGCCACGAGGAGGAGTAATGCCAGTGCCAACTCGAGGCAATCCTCGGACGTACCCCAGGAAACAAGGTCTCACCTGGGGGAAAGCAATCGACCTGCAAGTAGACATCGCCCACACTCTAGGTCGGTTAGCGCAACAGGTCAAGCAGATGACCGTAGCCGCCCGCCCCCTTCCTCGAGTGCCATGCATTTGGATGTCCGCCCTGAAGAGAGGAGAAGAAGACCAAGGACTGCTAGCACTGGCCGCAGCTCGACAACCCCAATCGTGCCAACACAACCGGAGGCGAGAGTCGCAACGAGATCGCAGACGGATTTGTCATTACGTGCCCAGAACCCCGATCCCCCTGCACACAGGACGGCTTTCCGCGAAGGACGAAGCTCCAGCACACCGACAGTACCCACCACAGCACAACCTCTAACAGAGTCGCCTGTACCCCGAGATTTGCCTTTCGCTAGTAGAGTGCCAAACCCTTCTACATTAGTCTCGGCAAACTTTGCCAGTTCGCCGACTGAACCGAGTCCTCCACGTTTAAATCGGCCAAATCGACCTTCAGACCTTACAGTCGTCAGCCAGGCCGCCTCAAACCCTCTGGGCATAAGTAGCCCAACTTCGCCTGGTTATCAACGAACACGCTCGCAACTGTATCCCGAGCCCTCGATAACATGTTCCAGATGCTCCAAACCTCACATCGAGTATGAGTTGCATTACAACTGTGGTATCTGTGCAAATGGCAACTGGAATCTCTGTTTGGATTGCTACAGAGCCGGCAAAGGGTGTTTGCATTGGTTTGGTTTCGGCTACAGCGCGTGGAATATGTGGGAGAAGGCGCGACAATCCGGAAATGAGAATCTGGCAAGGCCACATATGCTCACAGCAAACCGTTATCTGCCGCCAAAGGTCATTCCAGGTGGTGCGGAAGGTCGGAGAACTCTCACGACAGACGACCCTCTTAAGAGGCTCGAAAGCGGCAACTTCTGCGCTCGATGCTTCAGCTGGGCAAATGAATGCTACTGGCGCTGCGACATCTGCAACCAGGGAGATTGGGGCTTCTGTAATCAGTGTGTCAACCAGGGGAAATCGTGTACCCATCCACTGCTGCCCTTGACATATCAGCCACCTTCATCGCATACACCACCTGCAAGCCCTCGATCACCCGTACCACCTAGTACCGCTACCATTCTTACTGGTCCAAGCATCGCCACCATAGGGCCGTTTAAGCCCCTCACGTTTAAGACACGTTGTGACGTGTGCCAGGATCATATTGCACCAAACCAGAGTCGATATCACTGCTTCGCCTGCGCCAGTTCGATTGAGCCGGACACGAACCCCGGCGATTATGACATGTGCATGAAGTGCTACACCAACCTCGTTTCCGGCAACCAAATCAGCCCTGAAAATGGACATGGCGGCTGGCGACGCTGTTTAAATGGCCACAGAATGGTCATAGTCGGTTTTCAAGACGGTACTGGGGGACAATTCAGGTACATCGTTGCTGACCAAGTCGGAGGACGAAATCTTCACGCCGACCCCTTTGATATCCCATCCCAACCCAACGCTGGTCTTCAAAAATGGTGGTGGCTTCATGGTGAAAAGAAGCTAGAGCGACTGGCCACCAAGGAAGTGGCAGCCTCGGCTCCGACGAGTGATGGTTCGACGGTATTTACTCAGACATTCCCACCTGATGGTGGGGTGGGGATAAGGGCCACTGCCAACTGGGCGTGGTATCCTAAAGCTGAGGATGAGCTGCTATTTCCAAAAGGCGCAGAGATTCGAGAGATTGAGGATGTCAATGGTGATTGGTTCTTTGGAGTATACATGGGCGCCAAGGGCTTGTTCCCTTCGCCTTACGTCAGGAGGTTAGATGTCGATGGTGGTTCTTGAGGACGGGGTAGGATCCAACGAACGTGCCAGAGCCCAAACCCATGCGCCAGAATGAGTGATGGATATAATGAGACAACGTGGTACGAAGCTTCCTGTGGATACATTTTACTTATATAAATCCAATTTCTATCATTTCATTTTTCAAGATTAGGATCGAGCATTAGCTTTAGATGCTGTCTCTACCAGATCATGGTTACACCTTCACATAACTACTGCTGTTTGACAACCTGTTCAACACTGAATTGCAGGCTGTCAGGGGATGAGCCAGTCAGCCAAGCCCTCAACTCCTCGAGGGCTTGCAAGTCGTTGCTTTCCTTCGCGATCTGGACATCCGGATCGTACCACCCGTAGGTTCTCCTCGGATGAATCAACTTCAAGCCAGGGACCAAGCTCCTATCAAAGTCGACAATCACCGGGTTATCATTTTCATCAAGCATAATATTGGTCGGATTGATGTCGTTGTGAATCAGCCCCAGTGAATGCAGATGTCGAATGCCGGCTTCGATACCCTCCAAATAACGAGCAGCATCCTTCGGTCGATTTCGGGACAGCACGAAGGCGGTCTTGCTCAGATGCTCCGGGTTCACCTCCTCCATCAGGCTTCCCTTGAATTTCCGGAAGCACAGCCCCGCGACCCTCCCGTCCACGGTCTGAGCACCTAGGTAGCGTGCCACATTTGGGTGCGGTACCGTGCGAATGATCTCGCACGCCTCCAGCTCGCGAAGGACGTGCTTGCTGAGGTCGACACCTTCGCCGTGGTAGAGCAGGTTCGGGCGCTTGACATAGCAATCCTTGGGCAGGGGATCGGGGGCTAGGGTGTATGATGCAGAGATCAGAGGCCGGAAGTTCTCGACGGGGATAAGAGTGATATCGCTGACGGAGTCCGCGGTCACTGGCTTGGAGATGGGATCACGCTGTTGGGAGCGGCCAGAGTAGACCTTGCCGTCTTGAGAGAGGAGCACTTTAGAGTGAATGAAACGGGGAAAGCCGTCTACGAGGGTGAAGCATTGGGACGCTTTGATGACCTCCATCGCTGCGTATAAGGGTTTGCTTTAGAGCTGTGGCTAGGAATAAGGTTGGGCAGATAGAATGAAAGATCCAGAGGAACAGAGAAAGGGAGAGAGAGAGAGGATTGAGGATTGGCGGCGAGCGACCTTTGTAGCTTCATCATGGCATGCAGAGCGCGGGTTATACTTTAGACTTCAGCTTGACACTGGAACGAGAGGTAGACTACTGACGAGCAAAGATTATATGAGCCATAGCTGCGTTGGCATGTAAGACGAATTACCACATGAACGGACGCACTGTGTGGAATGGGAGTTGAATGAATGATTACAATGGGCCTAGGCAGAATAAGTTGGGTATTAACTACCAGTTGAACGACCAGTTGAACTACTAGTTGACGCGAATGTTGAAGAAATGAGGTTATACAGGAGCACTAGCTGATTTGGTCAGAAGCGTCAAGGCAAACCCTGCTTGCTGCAAAACCCGAATCCCCGGTTCCGGCCTGCAAGCTCCCCGAAGCGGAAGTCCCGCGACCAAAAAGACTGACGTGATTTTGGCAGACATGATTTTCCTGAACCCCACCACAGCCGGCGCCTTTGACCCTACAATTCGACGTCTGGAGCTTGCAAACGCCTTCCCTAGCTCTACTTCGAGGTTCTAACGACGTTCGGACGCCCCAATTGATATTTACCTTGGATAGAACCGTGTTCCTCGAACTCGCGAGCGGCAGAGCACAATGTTCCGACACGGCGTGCGTCGCTTTGCGACGACAGCTGTCCGAGCTGCGGAGCCTACTCAATATGCCGTAAACCTCTCAAAGGCGCAAGGTGTCGTGAAGGGCCTGACAGGAGGTATGTCGCATCTTCAATCCTGCAAACTGTAGCACAGCCAGCTAACGCATTCTAGCAATCGGCAACACCCCCCTCATCCGCCTCAACCACATCTCGGATCAAACGGGCTGCGAAGTCCTCGGTAAAGCCGAATTCATGAACCCGGGCGGCTCAGTGAAGGATCGTGCCGCCTTGTACGTAGTACAGGATGCGGAGGAAAAGGGGCTCCTCCGACCGGGCGGCACCGTAGTGGAAGGCACAGCCGGCAACACGGGCATTGGGCTCGCACACGTGTGCCGCTCCAAGGGCTACAAGCTGGTCATCTACATGCCGAACACGCAGTCGCAGGGCAAGATCGACCTGCTTCGACTCCTCGGCGCAGAGGTCTACCCCGTGCCTGCGGTGGCGTTCGAGAACCCAGAGAACTACAACCACCAGGCGAAGCGGCACGCGGAGGGCCTGGATAACGCGGTTTGGACGAACCAGTTCGACAACGTGGCGAATCGGCAGGCGCACGTGGAGACGACAGGCCCGGAGATCTGGCACCAGACGAAGGGGCAGGTGGATGCGTTTACGTGCGCCACCGGCACGGCGGGGACATTGGCGGGCGTGACACGGTACCTGAAGACCGTGAGCGATGGGCGGGTGCAGTGTTTCCTGGCCGACCCGCCGGGCAGCGTGCTGCATTCGTACATCTCATCGGGCGGCAAGCTGGTCGAGCGATCCGGGTCGAGCATCACGGAGGGGATAGGGCAGGGCCGGATCACGGACAACCTGAAGCCGGATATCGACTTGTTAGACGGGTCGTTGCACATCAGCGACGAGAAGAGCATAGAGATGGTGTATCGGTGCTTGGACGAGGAGGGGCTGTACCTCGGCGCAAGCTCGTCGCTGAACGTCGTTGCGGCAAAGGAGGTTGCCGAGAAGCTCGGCGAGGGCCACACGGTGGTGACAATGCTGTGCGATGGAGCCTACAGATACGCCGACAGATTGTTCTCGAAGAAATGGCTCGAGGAGAAGAAATTACTAGGCGCGATACCCAAGCATTTGGACAAGTACATAGTTCTACCGTAGCGTTCCCCCCTCTTATACATACTCTTACAAATATCATTGTACATACAAAGGGCCCAGCGATATTGCCTCGTGTGAGACCCTGCTCGCCGATTATGCCTCTACCTCAGGTCTCTCGGTCTCTGTCTCAGGCCGCTCCTCGAAGTACTGCTTGTAGGTATACAACCCGCGCTGCGCATTAAACGTCTGGCCCTCAAGGACATTCTTGAGTTCCGGTTCCAACGTAGCCGAAATTGCCTGCAGACGTGCAGCTAGGGTGGGCTCCACGACCTGCGTAGCCAGGTCAAGACCATATTTTATCGGGCAAGCGACTGAGAGGTATTCCGTCCGACTATTTCTCAGGTACGCCAAGTTCCCGCGGCCGAGTTTATATGTCTCCTCTGGATAGAGGTTCAAGAGGCCCTTGCCGGCAGGCCAAGCGTTGGCGAGCCGCTCCGCGTAAGAGATGCACTTTTTGCGGGCGGCATCGTCGTTGTGTTTCACTGCCATGGCCGCTGTTATTTGCAACGCAGCTCCCAAGACTTGCGGGTCTTTATGGAGTGGGAAGCCTCCAGGTGGGGGAGAGCTCGGTACGTGGATCTCCTGCTCCAACAGGTCGAGGATCATCTCCGTCCCAGCCAGCGCTTTCTGCGTCACCTCTTTGTCCCAGTTGCTCTCCGGGGCCTTGATCTGTACGTAGTAGAGAACATAGGTGACCAGTTCTACGGTATTCAGCTGGAAGCCAGTCTTCTTCGCTTGCCGTATCGCGTCGACGACGGTATGAATCTGCCCATGCCACCCTGCCTGCCGCGTCATGGACAAGAGGCTGGACTCTGTCATCTTTCGGTCCGCATTCTTCATCCCAGACAGGAGCCGCACAAAGTTCGCCCAATCCTCTTTGGTCTTCATCAGATTGATGGCGGACCGGACGAGCTTCTTCGATGGTTGCAGTGTGCCATAGCCGATATGGTCGAATTTATGCTCGATTCCATCAATTTCAATAAACACAGGGTCGCTCTTCAGATTGTCTTTGGTCTTTCGGGAGTGGATTCGTTTCTGCTGCCTCGCTGGGAGGTATGAAGGTAATATGATCGTGTTCTGGATCTCTTCCAGGACCGTATCGAGCTCTGGGGAGGAGACATTCTTGTCGAATATTACTTGCGAATCTGCGAATTGGAAATTAGGACTGAAGACATCAGGGTGCATGTCAATTGGAAGGGGACCTACTCTGTGGTGAGGGAGACTGGCTGAAGCACTTTTGCTGTTGAAATGGCGATGGCCTCACAGGCAGCGACCTCCAGCTAAGTGCGCCTACCCTGAGGGCTCTACCGATCAGGCTTCTAGTCATTTGAAGGAATATGCAGTTGAGGATCGTCGCGAAACTCCAAGACTTAAATTTCCGTAACGAAGCTGTACCTAAAGTTTCCCCCAAAAAATCCTAGGAGGCGGCCAGTGCATTAACGATCATCCGCGCCAATCACAAGCCGCAATTGGTCGATGTTCAACTTTTGATCTTCAGCTCTGCCAAAGCTTCAACTTCTCGAAACAACGACATTTAACTGCACGATCGGCTACCCAAGCAGGATGAATGCCACAGCCCTTCGGCGGCCGCTGGGCTGCCTGAAGGCGGTCCTTCGACACACTCGACACCAAAGAACACTGCAAAGATCAATGGCCACCGCGGTCGAAGCACCAACATCGGGAGCTGCCTCCTCATCTGAATCCCGCCTCTGTAAGTGGCATCAACTTTGAGAGCACCTGTATCCCTCGGAACTAACGTCTTTCAAGTCATGCCTCAGAAGCGTCAGCAACGCAAGCGCAACGGACCCTCCTTCGCAGTCTACAGCGCCCTCCCCACAGTCCGCAAAACACCACACAAGAACCCCCTACCCTCCTTCACGGCAGACTCCCTCCGCGTCCTCGACCCGACTGGCGCGCGCACCCGCGTCTTCGACAAGTCGCGCCCTGACGCTGCCAAGGTCGGCGACGTGCTCATGGTGACCTCCAAGCAGGGCGAGCCCTTCGCCGGCGTGTGCCTCAGCATCCGCCGGCGCGGCGTCGACACGGCCATCCTACTACGCGGCCAGCTGATGAAGGTCGGCGTCGAGATGTGGTACAAGATCTACAGCCCGCAGGTCATCGGCATCGATATCGTATGGCGGCGGCCGAAGAGGGCTAGACGCGCGAGGTTGACGTACATGCGGAAGCCGAAGCATGATATGGGGAGCGTGGATCATTTGGTGTTTGCATGGAAGAAGGAGCGGTACTCTATGCGGAGTAAGGGTAGAGGAGGCAGCACGGGCAGTTTGGGGACTAGGTTTTAGGGATGGGGAGAGCTCAAGGCTTATGTTCGATAAACCAGCAGGTTGTACGCTACGATGTGCCTCGAATAGAGTGTATAATATACGAACCTCCCACCATGGAAGGCTTCACCTCTGCAGTGAGACTACTTTCATACACAGAAATCGACGTGTTGATGCGGCGAGCCCCGATGCCGATGCTCGATCTGCTTTACCCAAGGGACAGTGAGACAATGATTCAGCCATAATTGGCCCAACAGAGGCTGGGCACAATCCAGGGATTGCCTCATAGTGGTATCTTCATGCCAGATCTCCGACACAATCACACTGCTGCTCACCCAACCTCCATTGTTTACAGGAGATACAAGAGGTTCGCTCACGGCTCACACTGGACGCTGGGATTTCACACATACGCTTCAAGCTCGCAACATATTCTACGTTCATTATTTCCGGCTCACGACCAACCAGCATGGCCGCCATTCTTCCACACGCGAACATCACTAGCGATGTCCCATATCCCTTGCGACTGCTCAGCACCCTCCGTCCTCTGACGCTGTTCGGCCATACAAACGCTCTCTTCCACCACAACCCACCAGTCACACTATACAGCTTCCTCCTCATATTCATCTTCCTCACCATCCTCGACTACCATGTAAAAGGCGCCCTATATACTCCTCTCCGCAGCCGCATCGGCCACACGCTCGTCACCGTGCATCTCCTCGTCACTCTCCTCGCCGACGTCACTGCACTGGCTATCCCTGTCCTCGTTTCCCGTGCCTGGCTCGAAGTCCCTGCAGAGGATAAGAGCCCGTTAGAAACTGCCATCATGGCAGTGCTGTGCGTATCTATGGTAATCATCGCTGCTGCGATGGTGAGAGGTTGGGGAGCGTATGCGAGTGAGTGGCTTGAGGCGCGGAAGGTTCTCTGTGAAGGAAGCCAAGGGGGTTATCCATGCTATGCGAAGTTTGTTTGGGGGTTCAGAGACTTGATGCATGGCCCGATCCAGAGGAGAAGCGGGGACCCTGAGAAGGGTCCAGGGGAACTGCGAATGTATGTAGAAGCGGCGAAAGCTCATATGGGAGTGAAGGAGACAGACATGCAGAAATTCGAACGGGACATTGAATCTCAGGGCTGTGATACGCCGGGAATCTAGGGCTCATTGCTCCCTGCTGGTATGGCTGTCCATGGGAACCTGTGTGAGTCTTAGCATTTATAGGAAGAATCAGAGAAACCTTGGAAAAGTCCATATATCGTTCGCGTGTGCGAACATTCATATATATATATATCTGTGTTTAATTACAAATCCTAAGTACAAAACACGTCCAGTGCTCCTGTTTCTAGTCTAACCGGTCTTTGAAAGTCAATAGTAGCCGCCCACCACATCAAGACGCCGTAGCTCAAGTAATAACTCCGCGCCCGGTGGCCAACCAACACCAAGATATGCTGTGCGAAATAGGTATAAGCTCATCCAGGCCGCCACTGCGGTTGTCCCTAACCCATCGGCGTAGTCGCAACCCGTCTGGCCCTCATTCTTGGGTCCTCGTCTTCGCTGTCATCGTCGACCGGCTCAGTATTCCTTCGCCGCATAACAAAATCAGCAGGCCCAGCCCCAGCCCCAGCCCCAGCATTCCGATTCTTCTCGGCCGATTTGTCTCGTGCCAGCCCATGCAAATGATGAGGTACTACCGGCCCAGGATGTAGGAACGAAGTAATGATGTTCTTATTGCTCCTTTCACCACTCCTGCTTCGACCCCTTCCTGTGTTGAAGCTACCTCTTCTTGCACCAGATGCCGTTGCGGTTGTTCCGGCCGTGGCTGAGCGTACTAGAACTGGTTGGGCTTCTATCGCCTCTTTTTCGAAGCGTGATTCGCTAGGGAGGAGAATGGCACGATCGAGACCGTATGGCAGACCACGATGTCGACCTCGGATCATCATGGCAATAATGACCAGTTTGCCAACAACACTGAACTGAGAACATAGCGACGCATTGACGCCAGGGAAGCCTAAGCTCATGCCCACGGTTCCGTATGCGCTGATGATCTCGAAAAGCACGGCAAACATGTCAAACTTTCCGTCTTGAATCTTTCCTCCTTCTGAAATGGCTAGAACAAAAAGCCCAACAAAGACATACCACAGATCGAAGGACAGTTGGCGCCGCAGATGGGTTCCGACGTAGGACATGGCGCTATTTTCGTTGGCATTCTCCTCCTCGTCCGGAGTGTTATACACGCCGAGAGACTTCTCCTCGTAAACGTTGGTGCGTCGGATGGAGATGGCAATGGGGAACACCGAGATATACATCATGATCATGTACGAGACTTGTACGGCGGGATGGAGCAGCGCGAGATTCACACAGGAGAATCCTGCTGTTCGGGTGGACGCAGCTTGGAAGAGCCCATCGACGATGCGAATGTTGACAGGGAAGGCACTCACGGCGTTGTCGTTCAACTATATGCATGGTCAGCTTATGCTTCTGGTAGGGTATCGCGGGACCTTACGTCGAGCAAGACGAAAAACAAGAGATCCAGGATGTTCAATCCGATGAGAATCCAGAATAGCCACCACGTAGCACCAGATGGGAATAGCAAGGTGAAGCACCGACGCGGATGGTCCAGCAGGAAACGAAGCTCCTCCCAGAGCCCTGTGCCTCTTGGGACAATTCGTGCCAATATCCAGATGATAACCCGAAGCATAACGGGAAAGCCGGTATTGCCAATGATGATTATGAACCACATGATCATAAGGACAAATGGCACATCCTGGAAGGAGTTCATGCTGTCGGGGGTCAAGGTGTAGCCTAGATCCATGAAAGCCGAATTGGCAGTGAAGAATCCCCACCAAGTCTTGGTGACGCCAGCGTTCTCGACTATTGTCCCATATTTGTCGTTTGCACTGCTGAGAATCCATGGCAGCAAGCAAGCTAGAATGAAGAGTGAAAAGCCCCAGAAATAACACACCAATAGCAAGGCAAGAGTTCTCAGGGACCGGTATTCGATGCCGCCAAGCTCCTCCCGTTGCTCCAGGGTCAGCCCGAGGAACTGGGAGTTGCGACCCATTGTAGGCGTCCAACTCAGGTATGGCGTGTCCTCGATTTCTCTATGTGCCAGGGCGCCTTTGATAGCTTCGAAAGTTCGACTCCTAGTCCGCGCCGGCCGAATCTCATCTTCGTCATCGTCTTCAACGTGGTATTTCTTGTTTTTGCTACTGAAGAGTCTCGGTTTCCGAAACTTGAGTGGAGCAAACGTGTGACCAATTGCTACAGCCTCTTCGGCCAGCTCGTCTCTCATCCTCCGCTCAGGTTCTTCAATGATAATTGTTTGCTGCCTTCCCCTTGGATTCGGCGTCTGCGTCGGCGGCGTCCCTGGTGAGCCCTCCAAATCAGGGCTTTCAGCAGCCAGGGCGATATCGTCTTCAGCTTCCGGGCCGTCGCCTTCCTCGAGCCTTTTAGGTTTTATTCCCCTCTCGGCATCTCTGGGGTTCGGGATTCGAAGAACCTCATCACCATCGCCATTACGTTGCCGCTCGAGAATGGCAATGTGCTCCGCCTCTGACCGAGGTGCAGGGAACTTGGTCAAGTCGGGTTCCAAGCCATCGCTTCTCTTGACCGTACCAGCAAACTTGATTTGCGCCGACGGCGCTTGGTCTTGCTCTCTAGTCTTTCCATTTTTTATGGCCCCGTTGCCGTCCTTGATATCAAGGTCGTATTCCGGTATTATTCCATTGCTACCGGGCGACACCCGACCATCCTCTTCGGCTGTAGGCCCAAGAAGTATACCATCATTGGTGATCCTCGAACCCTTAGCCGAGCCATGCATGACAGTGATATTCCTTCCATTGACGCCTTTCTCCACCTCGTTAGGGTTGTTGTTGGGTTGCCTGGCCTTGGACTTGGATTTGGACAGCGTCCCTCTTCGATGTCTCGCCTCCCGAACGACGCCTTGGAAACGCTTCTCGAACCAGTAGAGTCGGAGAAATACGACGGACGAGTGAATCGTGATGGGATTCGACATCATGGCGAAAAGGTAGAGACATATTTGCTGGAAGGTGTTTAGAAGGTTGATATCGACAGTGTTCAGACCGGCTTGGGTGTTGGAGCCGCTGGCGAGGACCAACGCATCGATGTAGGCTAGTTGGCCGCCGGCAGTAGCAAAGATCAAGACCGAGGCCAGAAAGGTCATGCCAACGATCCAAAAGTCTGTTGGGCAGCTAGTCAGTCCAGGAAGCGGGCCCAGAGGGGTTTGCGGTGCTTACAGTGGGCGGAGATGAAGTTGAAATGCGGCGTCTTGGAGATGAAAGAAGGCTTCGCTGCTTTGAGCTGCTTCAGCAGCCAGTCGCGCGCTTCGTCCAACATCCTTGCGCCGAGTCAGACCGACTCAATGCTTCTGATCCGGTGTCCAGGAAATGGCCGTTTGTCACTGAATCGATAAAAGAGACATGGTGGTATGCAGAGAGAGTGTGAGAGAAAGGCAAGACGGAGTCGGATGGGCTTGGTAGATCGTGGCTGAGGCGTGCTAGTCTGATCGCGGTTCATTAGTACTTAAGGATGGAATGGCGGGTATGAGTGAGTAAGGCATAGCGATTGATTGGAAGGCGAAGGATGGGAGAAGGGCTTGATATTCCCGGGAGTACGTCGTTGCAATTGGATGATTGATGATCATGTATAAGGAAAAGGGCCAAGGGCCAGAACATAAGTGCCAAGATGGGTAAGCTGAGAGGGCATAGATAGATAGACGTACCGTAACTGGGAATGACGCGGAATTGCTCCCCGGAAGGGAGATGAGGTCTCCAGGCACCGCCAAACAGCAGGGGAGCCAAGAAATGATGGGCAGTGGCAGAGAGACACTGCTGCACGGAAAAGGTAGAGGTAGCAAATAACGGACGGGACTTTCGCGAGATCATATGTAGGTTAGGCAGACTGGACGCGGCACTCGAAGCGTGGGTGGCCGCCCGTCTCCACCTCCACTTCTTAGTTTCGTTTCTTTTTGCTCCCCGTTCCCAGATCTGAGGGTAAGGTAGTTAGTCGCCAAGTCGCCAACTCACTCGAATGTCGATGTCACCATCGCCCCCTGGGGTACGGCAGGAGCTGTCCCGAAAATAAACCGGAAGAGAAGACAAATCAACGAACGAGCATGCCAATCAATTGCGCCAGATGCAGGAATACTTGTTCGTCCAGTGCGGTGAGGGGGAGATGCAAAAAGACGTTGTTGGCTGTGCAGGCACAGACAGGTATGAAGAATCGCGACCTGGCGCGGGCGCAAATACGCTCTCACGGATCCCTGGGTAGGATGGGAAATTTCCCCCCCAAAAAAAAAAAAAAAGATGACCCAGGTGGGGCTCAGGTCCAGACCCATATCCCACCACTCCCCAGGGAAAGAAGGAAGAAAGAGCTGTTTCGCGATTTGACCTTGCCGCCACAGAGTCAATGACTGCAACGATTGCAGGGGGTAATCGCCCGCTAATCTTGCAGGGCTTGGAAAGCCTGGCCCCCACCCCGCCGGCGTCGGGCTAGGTGCCGAAAATAAACTTACAGAACACTCACTAATGAACAACCAGAAACATTGTAACTCCCGTCTGCAGCGGGCATGATGTCACTGGAGATGGCGCGGACGTGGGGACCCTGCAGCTAAGAAATAGGTAGTGACATGTGAAAATGCCCTGCCAAGACACTCAAACCAAAGTATCGGGCCAACAGCAGTCGATGACCACCTCATCATGCTTTAGCACGCGATACTTCCGCAGCTCCGTCGTTTCCCAGCTTACACCGTAATTTGCATTACCTACCTACAGAGGAAGTCATCGCTCGGTCATTGGTATGTATATGTGTGCGTGAAGTGCGTGCATGTAGGTGACATGTGAGATCTCGTGCTTATCTGATGCTCGCGATCGTTAATTCATCAATTGCTCCCTGACCCCACTGTTGCATGCCACCCGGGTGCTACATTCCGTCGAATTTAAGAAAGAAAACACCTCAGCTAGGACACCATGTATGCAACGCTTCAGGGTTGCACGGCATAAACCACACCGTCAATTGAGATAGTGGGGCAATATTGCGGGAAGCTCCAACCTCTGTGCTGGAGCTTGGAGAATGGAGAGCTTAGACACGTGCTCGACGGGGCCAATTAGGATGGATATCTGGAAGACACCGATGCATATCCGGGGAGGACGAAGGGCAGTCAAGCTACTTTGATACTTCATATCTGTGAGCGGTTAACTTGCTCAACCAGACTAGCGGTGGCATAACGCGCAGATAGACGATCAGCCGAACCACATCCCAGCGCAGATCTGGCTGCAGGCCGCAGACCGCATCTCAACCATATCAGCAGCAGCGTTGAGACTATTCCTACTATTCCCGAGCAACACTGATCTCCAACGACATGGCCCCCCCAAGGCAAGTGCCCCTTGAGCTTGCAACCCCATCAACTCCAACATGCACCCATAGAGGAGGGCCGCATTGCGTTTGCTAATCGAACTCAACGTCCACACCCGTGCCTTGGCCGAGTCGTGATACAACGACCTGCGCTCTCCCGCTCCCATATCTCCGACAAATCACCGCGCCAGGAGGAAAGGGGGGAGGAAACACTGCAGTAAGATTCTCGGGAGGTGCTCTGTTATCAGACCGAGCAGAGGTCTTTGAACTTCCCCTGTATTACATGGTTGGATGTTGCAAGGGTGCTGCGCAGGAGTTGCCGTAACATAGATTCTTCCAGCCGTTGGCAATGGCATATATGGAAGCCGGGTACACTGGAATTTATTAGAGACGTAGGCTATATCAAATAGTCTTATCTTGCGGTCACCAATATGAGCAGCCTGCGAGATACTTAGATAGTTCGCACCCAGTAGAGTACCTAGACAGCGCTTTTATTCATCTTCTGTACAGAAGAGTCAATTACTGAGGGGCTTGTGCGGTTGGCGCAACATGTCCAGGTTTAATCCTCTACCAAGTTCAATATCCGGATTGCGTTCCCTCCCATTATCGCCTCCGCCTGCCCCGTTTCCTTCCCAACAGCCGCCATTACGGCCTCGGCATTAAGACTAACACTCTCCCATTCGCCTTGCTCATCGGAGGTGAGAGGGGGGAAGAACGGATGGTCCGTTCCAAACATCAACCTATCGGCGCCGCTCGCATCCACAGCAGCCTTCAGCCCAACCTCCGAGTATATCACGGCATCCAGATAGATCTGCTCCTTCAGCACATCCCAGACTGTCCTGCGGCCCTTGCCTACCTTGCCTTCCTGGACGAGTTGTCCGTCGTGGAAGATGCAGCTCTCAATTCGTCCGGCAAGGAAAGGCAGCGTCCCACCGCTGTGAGCTAGGAGCATGCGTAGATCCCTGACCTTGTCGAATACACCTGAAAGATACATCCTGGTGACGGCAATCGTTGTCTCCATGGGAAACCCCAAAGCCAAGGGCAGCACATGGCCATATTCAGCACTTGCTCTCGGGCCCCATACCTCGTTCGGCAGCCCATAATGAGGATGCAGGAAAATAACCAGCTGCGCGGCCGCCACGGCCTCAAATATAGGCAGCAATTCGGGATCATCTAGGCCCTTGCCAAGCCCCGAGGTTCCCAAGATCAGTCCCCTACAATACTTCAGGCCCTTGATGTATTTGATTGATTCAAGTATGGTCTCCAATGGTGCCGTCAGAGGTAGCGTGCCGAAGAAAAATAGACGCCCCGGGTGCTCACCGCACATTTTCGAGAATTCATCGTTCACGCCCTCGGCCATCTTCCCAGACTCGGATGCGTCAACGAAGTCCAGCCATGGATTTGCCAACGAGATCACAGAGATGTCTATCTTATGCGTATCCATGAAATGAACTTTCTGGGCAAGTGAGGCATAGTGGGATGTGAGGGGACGCCCTGGAGGCTTTGCGGATGGATCCTCAGTTGCCTTGTTGAGAGCTTCTATCTCGGTCGATAGAAGAATGAGACGCGGGTCTGGTGTCTGCGGAAAGCTTCGCACAATAGGGATTGTGGTTCGGGATTCCAGTATCTTGATGTATGAAGGCGGATACATGTGGGTATGGATGTCCACCACTCGAAGCGGTGACGAGGCGGCCATGTTTTATGGTCAACGGTTTACTACCGTTTAGAAGGCGAGGACCAAGAAAGAAGAGATATCAAGTATGCAACTGTTGAAAACCGATGAGTCTGGTCGATATAAGGCTGTACGTTGTAAGGCCGACGGCTGTCGCCTGTCTTAGTCGGGGCTGTGATATGGAGACCAGGTCGGCTCTTCACTCTTCACCTGCAGTGCCGGGTACTACGTCCTTCGGGGAAGGTGATGGAGTCTCGAATAGGCGAAGGGCGAGATCTGAGTGGCTGCATGATGGCGTCCCCCCTTCTCAAGCAACCCTACCCCGCCGTTATCTTGGTCCCAAGGCTTATCGTGCCCAGAAATCGCATCCGGTGGGGTAGAAGGCCATAGGAGTTCGCCGATGGACGTGTGACAGAACAGGTCAGCTCACTCGTGACACCCAATTTATCTCTCCAAAGAAGCATTCGTCGCAGGCTGACAGTTCCCATCGTTACAGTAGCCTTTCTACGTTTAAAATAGGAACCCACTCAATATACAGGGGCTGTTGACGGCTAATTAAGCTGCTGGCTAGGTTGGTTATATAGCTATCTCTTCTTCTCTCTCACGCCCGTATCGCAACTCAGCTAGTTGCCTGTCGAGCATCCCCCAGTCACTAGAATCTAGCCAAGCTTATTTCCATCAAAACATACGCTGCTGGTCCCGAGGTCTTCTGCCATGGCTACTGCTGCAGTCAGTAAAGAGGGGCTCTTTATCCCCGTAAGTCATCAGAATGTGGATCATCTCCCAAGAACTCGTTGCTAAATTGCATGTAGCTCATCGACTTCTCAAACTTTCTCAACGGAGACGAGTCGCAGCGCCAGGAGACTGCGAAACAGATTCTCAATGGATTTCAGACAGCAGGCTTTATCTACCTCAAGAATGTGGAGATTCAACCCGAGTCTCTCAAAGAAGCTTTTGCCACGTCAGCAAAGTTCTTTGCCCAGTCTGAAGACGCAAAGATGAAGCTATGCTGGACCACGCCTGAAGCGAATAGAGGCTACTCGGCTCCAGGACGAGAGAAAGTCAGCCAGCTCACCGATATGAGCGAGGTCGAGAAGCTCAGACAGTCGGCACCGGATTTGAAGGAGACGTATGAGATTGGCCGCGAAGGCGAGCCGGATCACCCAAACCAATGGCCGATAGAGGAGGGCGACGTGACCGGCTTCAAGAAGAAGATGCTTGCATTCCACGATGAGTGCAAGGCTATGCACATCGAGGTTATGAGAGCGATTGCGGTTGGCATGGGCCTCGACGAGAAATTCTTCGATACGTTCACTGATGTCGGAGACAACACATTGCGGCTGCTCCATTATCCTTCGGTTGACGCCAATATCTTCAAGATCAACCCGGGACAAGTGAGGGCTGGTGAGCATAGCGACTATGGTTCTATCACGTTGCTCTTCCAGGACTCTCGAGGAGGTCTGCAGGTCAGAAGCCCAAACGGACAGTTCGTCGATGCCACCCCAATGGAAGGGACCGTGGTCGTCAACGCCGGGGATCTGCTCGCCAGGTGGAGCAACGATACCATCAAGAGCACTGTTCATCGGGTGGTTGAGCCTCCCCGGAAGGAGGGAGCTACCTACCCAGCGAGATATAGCATCGCGTAAGTTGCCGCCCATCTAGGAAGCCCTTACATCAACTGACAGTACTTGATAGCTATTTCTGCAATCCCAACTTCCAGAGCCACATTGAAGCGCTGCCGGGCACATACGCTTCTCCTGAGGAGAAGAAATACGAGGGCATCAATAGCGGCCAGTACTTGGTTCAGAGACTAGCGGCCACGTACTGAAGAAAAAGTCAAGCGTTGAAAGTAATGAGAGCGATGTAGCAATGCATTTCCTTTTCGGATCTCTGTGAAACATGTGTATAGTTCGTTGGCAGTTCTCTCCGACCAAACAGTATGATGAAGCCAAGTAGCTCTGGCCCCGAGTGCAATGATCATTATTTGGTTGATTCAAATGCTAGTGCGAAAACACTTGATGCTGAACGTGACCATTGTAGAGAGAGGTTACACGTGTATACGCGATTCTAGAGGTTCAGTCGTTCGAGCTTGCTGGTTGCGAAGTACCCCATCCGAGCGGATCGTCAAACAGTGCCATCGTATGTGGTGGCAGCTGTATGCAATTAACATAGTTTCACACGTGAAAATATATACCTGTGTACTACGCAGTATTTTTTAGTGGCGTCTGACTCCTGAAACATAGCACACGTCCCAGCCCTGTGCTGGGTCCTCTGTCACGCCCAGTGACGCAACGCCTGACTGAGATGCCAAATGCCTGGGACGATCACCTGCATTTGCCACCCGTCGAAGTAACCTCCATCTTTTAAGGCTACCTAGGCCCTCGAACTCAGCCTTATTTCTTCAACTCGTTCGATGGGGACACACAATGAAGAAGACATTGCTATTGTGTTTTATCCATGGCTTCAAGGTACGTTCCACTAATTACAAATAGAACGAACAAAGAACGTATTGTCTGACAAGCTCAGGGTGGCGAGGACACTTTTGGGGACAACTATGACTTCACGGAACACCTACGCACTCTGCTGGAGGTGGAATTGCCCAAGATCGACATAAAGGTACTCGTCTACCCCAAGTTCGAGACTCGAGGGGACCTCGGCCAGTCCGTCAGCAGGTTCCGAGATTGGTATGTCATCCATCCGAGCCGTGCACGAGATCGTAAGAGATGTCGTGAGAGAGGCTAACCCCGCGATAGGCTGCTGGAGAAGGTGATTGATCTTGAAGTCGCAAATGCAACGCCATCACCGACGATCGACCCATCTGTCAGAACAGTCCTTGTTGGGCATTCTATGGGTGGCATCGTAGCTGCCGAGGCTGTTATTGGGATTACTTCGGAAAAGCCCATCTATTCGGAGGATGGGGTTGAGAAAGAAGACTCACCGACCTTCAACAGCCTCATGTTTCCTTACATCCAGGGTGTCCTGGCATTCGACACGCCGTACCTGGGGATATCTCCCGGCGTGGTAGCTCATGGTGCCGAGGGCCACTATACCACTGCTACCGCTGCCATGACCCAGCTCAGTGGTCTCGGGACTGCACTCTGGGGCAGCAAGGCCGCTTCCCCTGCTGGCGGCAAAGCCCCAGTGGCTGCGCTCCCAGCACCGCCATCGCCACCCGTCAACGCTTCCGGCTCCCAGAGCCCATGGCAGAAGTGGGGCAAGGTTGCGATGTATGCCGGCGCTGTCGGAGCTGTCGCCGCGGGAGGCGCGGCGGCCTACATGAATCGGGATCAGATAACCCAAGGATGGACATGGGCGACCTCACACCTGGAGTTCGTAGGGTGCCTGGCGAAAGGAGGCGAGCTCCAGAAGAGAGTTCATTACATGAACAGGCTCAACCAGGAGCTAGATGTCGGATTTGCGAATCTCTACACCCGACTGGGGAAGGCCGCAGCGTCAAAGGATGTCAGCATGGTTGGGACAGTACTAGGAAAGGATCGGACGTTCTGCAACCTGCCGAAGAAAGAGAATGGAGGCGTCTGGAAGGAGGCTATCAATGACAAAGCCGCCGAAGAGACATGGGCTCATATGAGTAAGTGAACAGCTCGATATCTGTCAGGACTTATTGACTGACGAGCAATCTAGCGATGTTTGAAGCGAAGAACAATCCCGGATACCAGAAGCTGTCGGAGGATGCGAAGAATTTGATTGCCGGGTGGACACGGAACGAGTGGTATGAGACTAGCACCGAGGACAGCAAGAAGATCACTGAGGCTGGGGAGCTCTGAGGTATGGAACTGGAGCGCAGTACTGGGACGAAGCATGATTTTTCCGATGTTCATGATAATCTATGATAGTCTACACATTACCGGCTCTGCAGCCTGGCACCACGCCTTTCCTCGATTTAGATACCTATCCTACAAGTCATGTCAGTTCGCGGTCGAGTGTATGGTTCTAGCTCTTGATATCTCTATGCGCCGGATGTAGCCCCTTTATCTCGACTTCTGTTCTCCTCCCTCCAGCGCCTTCTGGCTCCTGAAAAACTTCTTTCGCTGGACCATCATATGCGTGTAAAGGATATAGGAACCTGCGCCCGTTAGCTTTCCCTCCAGTTCAGTCAAACCACCGGGACACACTTACCAGGGACATAAATGGCCAAAATGGCATACGGAAGGTATTGGAACAGCTCGCCATACTCTCTGGCCGGCTCGGCCGAATAGTAAATCAGGACAGCCTCGCTCGTGATCCCGATCGGATAGAGCACGAAGAAGGTGTTATACCGCAACCACACTAGGAGCTTGGGCTGCCACCCGCTGAGCGTGAGCGCGAAGAACGAGTACCGAATCACCTCAGTGATGCTCCAGGCCAGCAGCATAGACGTGTAGAATTGACTCCGCGCGAGCCAGGGAAAGAAATCGACAACACCCCAGACCAGAACGAATCGGCTGGAGACTTGCATGACCGTCGTGAAGACTGGCGCTCGCACAATGCCTATCACGAAACAGCACAAGTTAGCGCCAATGTTCCAGTAATCCGATTGAGGTCCGTTATAGTGTTCTGATTAGGGGTACCGTACCAAGCAATGAATGCAGGATCTCCATCGCGGCAAGAGTCTGCGTCCATTTCGTCCATTCTCCGACGCCGAGGTGGATGAACAGCGGACCGCGGACCGCGTACAGGGCCACGGTGCGGCCGAGCACGGTGGCCCAGGCGACGGCGGAGACGAAGTTGTAGAGAATCAGGTAGCTGTTCTTGATAGGCGAAGACTGCCTTCGCGGCTTGATTGCCGTTGCTGTGTCGGCCATCTTGAAGATACTGGTCGACGAGGATTTGTTGAGAGCGAGGTTGAGGAGTGTTTTCCTGTGGATGCGCTGGAGCTTTATCAATGGCCCCTGGCCGCCCCCCCGGCAGATAGACCGATAGGTGCCCGGGCCGAATCTTGTTAGTGGCCAAAAACTAGCTAACTCACTAAGGTAGCTGTGGAGTTGGTGCGCCCCCCAGCTCGTTTGCGGCGCGATTAATTACTCTGCTTACGGTATAGTTGAAGATTGCAGATCCATGAGCTCAATCAGTTAAATGACATCTTTTGTTGGGCACTTGTTACTTTGGATGGCTTTCATCCATCCTTCGCTAGTACGTATTATTGTTCCAGAAGATCCCCGTTGCAGACATGCATTGCAAGCAAAAAGGGACGAATTATCATCCTTTGGCCCAAGGAAACCATTATGTTTTACCAAACACTCACGAAATAGAGTTTCATTTTCCCTGGCCGGGGCACCCTTGTCCTTGTCGAGGTGCTTGGTCAGTTTGATGACTACCATGGAGCTCAAAATAGTCCCGTGGGATATTATTACTATCATTTGATGCTAGATACTAAGGCGACGAAAATACAGAAGTGCCACCCCCATTTTTGACCCCAATGCGAACACCCTCAACTCGTCCATTAGAGCACATATAGCAAGGAGAGGACTGTTGTTAACAGGCCCAACATGTCTGGTCTCAACAACGCGCCGGCATTGGGAATGACGGCCGTCCTGTGTCGCGAGCTGTTAGCAGGCGGCAGAGGCAATGGGTTATTGGACCCGTTGGGTTGAAGGGCCTAACTCACTGCGTCTCCAGCTTGCTCCTGACGAAATTCAGTGCCCTCTGACCATATACCTGCCCGTATGTCTGATGGGTCATGGTGCTGTTGCCCTTTGAGCAGAATGGATCTGGTGCATCGCAGTACGACTGGATGAGGTCGGCGTACGCCGCACATACGAAGTTGGCAGGGCGAGCGGCAAACTATCTCCGGTCAGATGGCATTGACATGGGGAGGGGGTTGAACTTACACCGCCGAGTCTAGCAGTGCCGACATTGTATGGCAGGCCTTCGACAAATCGAGGGTTTCCCAACCAGATCATGGCAGCGACTTGGAGGCCGACGGCCTCCGGCACTGGAATTGCCGTAGTCATGAGGCTTTGGCCATCTGGCCCGCCGCAGAAAGCATCATCCATGATTTGGGATCCCTAGCGGGTTGTCAGCTATGCTTCTCTCTCAAGTCCATGGATCCTTTACCTGCGAGTAACCGATCATTACGATCTTTGTCTCCGGACATCTGCTGGCAAAGTTTTGCGTTTGGTTCGTGATTGCTCTGATACCAGCTGCCACACTCATTGCATAGTTGTTGCCTCCAGCCGCTGGGTAGATAATGGACTCAGAAGTGGCGCCGGGGAAAGCGTCCAAGACCAAGTTGACAACCGTTTGCGACGACCCAAACCCTGGCGGAGCGGTTGTTTCCCTCGCGCCAAAGACATGGATCTGTGGGCAACTCTCCTGTCGACTGAACAGGCCCAAGGGCACTGTGGCAGCCGCGCTGGCGATTAGTAGTAGTTGTGGTGCGAGGACTTTCATGTTGGCGATTCGGAGGATAACTGCGACCGTGATCTTCTGGGCCAGAGTCCAAGTGTCTAGTCCGGGGAAGAAACGGGCGGCCAAGCCTTTAAGGGCCTTTCTCATATGCCACACGCGGGACGGACGAGGTTCCTGGATGTAGGCTACGACGTAACCCAGGTGAATGGCTCGGCCATGCTCTTCGTGCCGCTGTCGGGGCTATGATGTGAGAGACGATGGGCTGGGCATAAGTGGATAAGTTTACACAGGAGGCTCAGAGACGGCTCCGACGTTCCCGGCTCTCTACTACGAGACAAAACAGTTTCTCAAATGACGGAAGGCACCACAGATAGCGACATTCTTAGCCGTCCCTGATCTGAGCGTCGATGAGTCCATAGTGGGCGCAGTCCAACCTCGAGTTCGGATAGCTTCATGTCTGGTGGTGGGGCGGGCTGCTCGCGCAGCGGCCATCATGTGTCATAACACCTCCGACGAACTGAAGATTGTCTCAAGGCCGATGACCTGCAGGAGGAGATACGTGCCATTGGGCCCGAAGCTTAGGCTATCTTGGTTGCGAAACGTGGGTATTCTGTGGGGTGCGTTCTGGCGTATGATCGACGGCCCCAGGAGTTTTCCGCGTCATTCGACGAGACGAGACGAACACCACCACCAACATTACAACACACAATTTCAAAACTTCGCGATGGCAAGAGTTCTTCAAAATATTTGCAAAGTAAATGGTTTGGAATTTCTCAAGAAATCAATACTGCCCCTTTCACTGTCATATAAATGTGACAGAATTGTCAAGGCTCATGGTTTCCAGAGCAGAGGGGAGATCACATCACTGGTCGCGGGCTGGGGACCGGACATTTGACTTGTATTAAGTCGTCCCTAGCAATATGATTTTCCATCTGAACATTTGCCGCATTGCTCGGCGCCCTGTCGTTATTACCTCTTGTATGCTCGAAGGCGCCGCCTCCCGTCATGGCGTGTGGCTCATAACGAATGTTAGTCGTCCGATCCGTCAGCTTCTGTTGCCACTGGACGCATCCAGAAGCTCATGGGAACAGATCAGGTATATGATGGTAGGAGTCTGACCATAGAAACACTTAGCCGCAGGATGGAAACGGGGTCTCCATCACCCAATGTTTTGCCGTATCGGGACCAGGCTTCCAGCACCACGGTAAGGATGTAAGCCATGACATAGCGAGCGTCTTTTATGATTGTATGATTGGGAAACGCCTGGTAAATGCGATCTATATTTACAACAAAGTGCTTATGGCTGTTATACAGACCGGAGCTTTTAGTCTGGGGATTAAAAAATGAAGGAGACGGACGAAACGACCATCGCTGATATCACAAATGTCGGGATCCATATCATGACACGGCCGAAACCTTCCCCTTGCGCAAGCAGTCTTCCTGATGCGGTGCTGTTGTGTATCATGACAGTTTGGCCAGTTACGTCAGTTTCGTCGATGCTGCAGACCACCTTACACTTGCCACTGCCAGATCGCCTAGCAAGTTGTCCATATGGCCCGCTCCCATGCCCCGTCTCTGACACATCCCTCTTTTCCACTGACTGGGAAGAGTTATAGACCATCTCAATCCACTGAATCTGCATGAAGGTCTCATCAAATACGTTCATCGTGCCCGACCAGCTGCCTCCATCACTCCAAGAATTGAAGATGACCCTGCTATCATCCCTCGGAGCCTGGAAGGATATTTTCGCTACTTCGTGGCCATCAATGTACCACGTGCTCTGCTTCGGTTGCCAATCCAGGCGGTGGACAGCCCAGTCGCTCCAGGTGAGGTCGCCGGGCATGGTAACGTTCTGCGTGGCGCCGTCTACGGATTCGCCTTCAACTGTGAAGGAAGGCTGGTTCGTGTACTGAATAGCATTTCGGGGATCCTTTGTCAGGACCTCCAAATCTGCTTCTTGGATCTTTGCGAGGTCATCGGCCTGCCGATAGGTGAACATGGCGGTGCATGCCCCAGGGGATCCTATTGTTCGGGCATACATGCGAACGGAGAGGAACTTGTAAGACGACGACACAGATTCAAACTCCGCAGCCGTTTGGAAGTCGGTCAGTCTCTGCGTCCGCATTGTCAAGAAGGTGCTAGACGATGCGTCTGCGTCTGCGTTCTGCTCAATGTACACGTTATTCGGGGAATTGATGAGTAGCAGCGTCGCATCGACGCCGGTGGTGCCTAGATTTGCGCTGTTATTCCAGCTCTGGATGCCCCATATGTTCGTCCATTCGTCGGTTGTGAAGTAATCGCTCGTCGCCGGCGCCGTTGTGCTGGCGTCTGAACCATTGATGACAGATGGGACGCCGGCATATTGGGCTAGATCCCGGAAGTCGTAGAAGAAATGATTGGAGAAGAAAGACGTCTTTGAGCCGTTTGTCATGAAGCAGTTGCATTGGGAGTCGTCGACAGAAGGGAAGTCGTCTGCGGCTGCGAGGCGAGCATTTGACGAGATCACAAGTATCAAAGCCCAGAGGGACCGAGGGAGCTTCATGATGTTTCTCTTTGCCGTTGCCGGAAATGGGTTACGTGGAACACGAGCTCAGCGTGAGGCAGGTGAGAGAAACAGATAGTCTATATAGGAGGTTATTCCTGACAGCGTTAGATTGGAGGGTTTCTGTGAGAATGTTCGCCTCTACACTCCCATCGGAACTTGGAAGTTCGTCAGCCCTAGACAGGGCCATCATAACAGGGTGCCGAAGGGACACTTTAAATAAGACATCATCACACGGACGACAAGACAGAAACCCAAACTAGCCCGAGCAGACGGAGCAGCGGAACCTTCCTAGTGTTCTTAGCTCGGCGATGGGGAAACGCCATTGTCAAGGTCGAACCTTGGAGACACAAACACTTGTCCGGCCACAGAGGCCGAGATGGTGAGGGTTTGGCACAGACAAGCAAAGACAAATCCGGGGCTAGGTGGCAAGGAAAAGGGTCGATGGTTCAGGACAAACTCGGGCACTGGATGCAATGGCACTGCGCCGCTTGGCTACTTTAGCGCGAACTTACGTCTGGATCTGAGTCGCTCCACGCTTTCGCGACCTTTTTCTTTGACGTAAGATGGAGCTAGACGTAGGTGGCACGGCCTGGCTTGAGGGCTTGAGATGGCTATAATTGGCAGGAGAATGTTTCGGGAGACCCGTATGTAGACGGGTTGCCCGAGTAAAGCCCTGTTGCTGTGGTCTTCGACTTTGCCTCTCAAGATTATCTCGAAGTGGTTGAACAAGAAGAGGAAGTCCGGAACCTCCTGGCTCTGAGGAGTCTCACACAAACCTTACGCGAGCTTGATGCAACACGCACGGGCGCGGCGCACGCACTGGCGCATTGGCACATAGTTTAAGTACACGTGCCGCTCTGGTCAAGTCCTATTTAGGGTCCGGAAGGAGGTGTTCTGAGAGTTGGACGGCAGACGAGAAAGCTGTTAAGGGGCCTGCCTGCATGATGATAATGCCGATATTGATCCAAGATAACTCTAATCCTCCCCAGCACAGTGTCCAGGATGCCGGAAACCCTTGTGGAACACAGTGCTGGAGCGCCATGCCCCATACTACGCACAGTGCCAATGATCTGCAGAATCCTGGCCTCGCGTGACACGGGCTTCGGATTTGCATCAACTTTTTTGCTCTGGGCCGGCATCTTCCAGGTTTCTGCCTCCCACCTTGGACACCGAAAATTCAGGCTATGCAGACTTCCGAACGAACTGGGAGTGGTGAAGCAGTCTCTTATCCTGGGTGCAGTCTCGCTTGAAATATGAAGCTCTTTTTGAGCTGCCTTCATTTCACAGACGATTAATATAACCCTGCAACGGCCGCCGCACTCTTGACCTGCCAAAATGGCTTCTTCAAATTCTTCAGCCTCCCCACGCGACTCGGAGCCACCAGCCGATCGTGATCCGCCACCACAAGACGCCCCGTTGGAGAAACGGGACACGGCGACAGCGCAAGAGTCAGACTTGTTGAAAGACATGTCTAAACCACCACCAGACTCCTCGCCGGAGTCGGGCGAGCGCAGCGAGAGCGACTCGTCGTCGCCCAGTCCTTCAGCTGACGACGAAAAGGCCGCTGCGTCAGACGAGGCACCTCCACTGCCCAATGAGCCCCCACCAGAGGGAGACGATGGGTGGGATTTCCACTGGGATGCTACGAACAACGCATACTTCTTCCATAACCGCATCACTGGCGCGTCACAGTGGGACAACCCCCGAGTGTCGGTAGCTACGTCCAGTTCTGGCGCGCCTGGGACGTCTACCAACCCGCCGCTTCCTCCCTCCCTCCCCAGCGATAAACCCCCGGCTGGAGGGTATAATCCCGCCATCCATGGCGACTACGACCCGAACGCCTGGTACGCGCAGGCCGACGGCGAAGACCCAGATCTACCGCGAGAAGACCCCCAAGCGCCGGGCGGTTTCGGTGGCGTGACTGCCGCCTTCAATCGCTTCACGGGCCAGTTCCAGACCGCGGAGGAGGGCCCGGATAGGCATACCGATGAGGCAAAGTCGAAGCGGCAGATGAATGCCTTCTTTGACGTGGAGGCGGCGGCGAATTCCCATGACGGAAGGAGCTTAAAAGCCGAACGATCGGGGAAGAAGCCGACCAAGGCGGAGCTGAAGCAGTTCAAGGAGAAGCGGCGGGCGAGGAAGGAGGAAAAGAGGAGGGCTTGGCTACGAGACTGATTCCTCCTCGGACCGCGGACATGGAAACGGGGCGGGCGTGCTTCATTGGGCGGCGTTGAGGAAGGGCTTATGGCGGAAAGTAGAAAGGTTTTTTGGAAACGTGGTGGGCACCAATTTATAATGCCTTCAGCATATCGGGGCACTGGCTTGGGTAATCATGCAGTTGCAGGTAATGCCAGCACCGTACATCAACAGCTTATACAAAAGTCAGAGGTGACAAATCTATTATACCCAGGTTTACTACTTATGCAAGTTCCCAGCTATCAAGATCGAATGCCACATCAATGGGCACCTGGGGTGTTGTCCTACTCCTCATCTTCATCTTCATTATCCTCCTCCTCATCATCAAGCTCCATGTTGAGATGAACACTCTCCTCATCACTCTCGTCGTCATCCTCTTCAGCCTGTGCATGTGCATGGACCGGTTCCGCAACAGCGGGTAGCTCGGCCGCCTTTTCAACACCCAGTCTCTTGGGAGGGTTCAGGTCGAGTGCATCTTCAGGCTTGCGCTTCTGCGCTGTTATCATTGCGAAGCCGTTCGAGGCCGCGTTGCTGCCATTCTCGTTAGTTTTCTGAGGGAGGAATGGGTTCTCGGTTGCGATGCTGCTCTCAAGAGCCGGGTCCTCAGTTCTCGGCATGCCTCCACCATTTGTCTGCGCAGGAGCTGGTTCAGAATCTGAACCCATTTCCTCATCGTGATGATCATCCACTTCCTCGAAGCCAGCGACAATACTGGGGAGGCCCCCCAGGTGTTGAGTCGATGTCCGCATATTGGACCGGAGTATTTCCACACCCTGATCATGTGGGAATTGTTGCGACAAGAAAGGCAGGATGCTGGGGTACATTCTCCCCCCCTGCGTCATGTACGGGTTCAGCACACTCGCAATCATGGCTGTCTTGGTTCGGGATAGAATTGCCGTCTGGTCAATCAGACCACGGAGCCCAGCTTTGAGGTGTTGTTGGGGTAAATTTGCCAGTATATTGGCCAACAGAGTCTCTGCTGCTACCAGGTGGTCCTTCTCCAGAGTAGGAGGGAGGGACGCATTGGTGGGCGTGGCGGCTTTGGTTTGGAGAAACAAGTCTGCGTTCGCTGTTGGCCCATTTTTCTTGTTGTCTGTAGGAGTACTTGATGTTCGCTTTAAATCTTTAAGATGGCCGGCTTCTTGCTGAAGGTCCCGGCAGCAAGAAAGCAAAACGAGCCCAAGCGTGTCGACGCTAGACTTGGACATGGTTGGTCCGCTGAAAGGGAGCAGTTCGTTTAGGACGGTATAGCTGGCGAGTCTTACTTGTGGTACGTCTATGCCAGACTTAAAGACACGAGTTACATCTTCAATGATCTCGGGGACGAGCGGCAACGCATTGCGCTTCAGTCTCTGAATCAGAAGAACAACAAGTTGTAACGCGGCGATGTGCAGATCGGGCATCGCGCTCCATAGGTCTTCCTTCTCTTCTCTTGCCACTGCAGGGTGTGTTTCGAGGGCCTGCTCCCAGGATTGCGATTTTGGCGAGGAACGGGCAATCAAGACAATCCTCGACACGGCATCCAAGAATTTGCCGACGGGAATTGTGATGGCTGCTTTGGTTGGATAGCGTATTGAGTCGGCCATGAAGTGGAGGAGCGCAGCAAGTCTCTCAGTCCCAGCCCGAATGCCCGTCCATGCCGGCAACTGATCTGGAGACGACCCGCCTGCCTGAGGGGCAAGGTCGAAGTTGACTTTGGAGGGACTGTATGACGGAGGAGGCTCCCAGTTCTCCTGGACGGCCCGGAATACATGGTCAGCGGTCGAGTGGAAATCCTTCGCAAGGTCAAGGACGAGCTTGGCCCATTCATCGCTGGGACCCGTCTTGCCTGCCGCGGTGAAGGGGATTGAGATTGCCAGACGCCTGCTACATTGCTGGAGCGTCTGCGGCACCAGGTTCTCATCTGAAGAAGTCGGCGCAAGGTACGGTCTTATGGCAGTCCTGATTTGGGCATTGAATGTTCGGCAAGTGGTTGGGTAGAGTGGGATAAGGGTCGAGAAGGCTTCTAAAACAGTCTCCACAACGGACAATGGCGTCCTAAGAGGCTGGCCTGATGCAGGTGGCTTGATGAGCTGCAGACAAGAGTTGAAGAAAGTTGGGATTGTGGCAGTCGCGATTTCTCTAGTCAGAGTCTGATACTCTTGAACCAGGGAGTAGATTCTCGTAAGAGTAACAATGCAAAGTTCCCTCACCGGCAAGGGATCGTTTTTCTGAAGAATCATGTTAGCTTTCCGTGATTTCAATAGCGACACGGGTAGGTTTTACTTGAAGGATGGCAAGCAAGCCTTGAACCCACGGGCCGGACTCTCGAAGGCATTCCCATCCGCCGACATCGATGAAAGCTTTCACCAAGGTGACGGCGGTGAAGCGGGCCGGAGCACTCTTCCCTTTCAGGAGAGTTGAGATGATAGTCCTAAGTTTATGAACTAGAAGGGAAGTCTCGGAAGAATTGTCCTTTGCTTTATGATCCTGCGGAGCTGATAGTGCGTCCTTACATCGAAGGATGTGGCTGATGAGAGTTGGAATGGAGTGCGGGAGCTGGTTAGGCGGTGTCGAAGTCAGACGACGACATAGGACCCGGAGATCTGGTGGAAGCGACATTTCGTGTGTTCAGTTATATGACGAGGAGCAGGTATGAAGCTGATATCTTCATCTGCTTCAACCGAAGCTTTTTAGCATGCTCGTTGGGATATTGTGGCTGAAGAAAGAGCTGGAGCAATTGAGCCCCCGTTTCACTCGTAAGTCTTTCTTTTTGGGTGGGGTGATATTCAAAAGGACGTAACCAAGTTTAAATGAGAAAGTCGAGAGTGCTGTTCCTCGTCACTCGAGGATGATATTGCACAAAGTGAGTTCTCTGTACAATGGTGGACAGTCACTTAAACAATTTTTTCCATGTCGGTACGGTGTGAATACGAGGAAGTACTGAACTGTGTACCTTGGACTGGACCCACCTGACTTGGTTAATTATGTACCAGTCCGTGCCCGCCCGCAAATTTCAAAGTTGCTTAGCATTGGTACAGCGTGCATGTCCACCAAGAAACCTCAGCTAATTACTATTCTGATAATGACGTTAAATAGGTAAGCCAGTGGGGATTAATAAATCGCCTAAGAAATATTCAGTGGTCCAAGATCTCATTCAACCCCCTGTAAGTACCGTCGCAAATGCTCGGTCAACGACCTGCCACTACCATGAATCTACTACGTCGTAATAAGGTGTCAATAGTTCGTCCCGTCCCCGGCCTCCCCCCTTACGTCGACCACACACACCAGCCATTAATTAGGTTCATTGGTACACGTACAGCAGTCAGCGAGCTTGCTCCCTACCTAGGTAATTACTACTTTTTGCCGGCAGCCAAGGGGCGTGTCAATCGCGTCGTATCTGCAACGTGCTCTCCTCGTCCAACTCTAGTCAAACCCGGAATTTGCCAAGTTTTCGTCGCGACGACTTCCTGTGCTCTCCCCAATTCTAGACTTCGCTGAACATGTTGGTCGCCCAAGTTCTTTGCTAGCCGTGTATATTGCGTTCTGTCCAATTGTACTGGGCATCTCCAGTATCGGAAAATGGGTGTAGGTGACTGGAAAATTCCCAACTGGCAGCAATGACGTCTTGTTTACTGACACGCATCGTTTTGTTTCGAACAGCCCTCTTTGCACAAGACTTCTCACTACCTTCAAGCCCTTGAAGATGCTCGATGTGAGGGGAATTGGAGCGCCGTCCCCGAATTTGTTCGCAAGATTAGGAAGCATGCGCCAGATCGAACCTGTACGGCCAGCCATGCCATCAATGGCGACTTTGGTTATTTGCTGACTTTCTACACTTCTAGGCCTCACTCTGACGGCCGAAACCGAATGCGCCATCTCGAAGGCCACCCAGAATTCAGCTGGCGCGAGTCGCCCTTCCACGGCTCTCGCCGCCAAGGATCTCGATGTGTCCAGCCAGCTACCCAAGCTCCTGTCAGCCATTGAAAACGAGCAGAACTACCCCGAGGACAAATTTCAGGCCCAGGTCTGCGCAGGCTGGTTGCATTGGGTTGTTGGGGAATATAACTTGGCTGCTGTCCGTTTGCCTAAAAACCTCGACCGGGAATATGCTCAACTCGATGCGGTCGACAAGATCTCAGAATGGACGAATGTCTGCGCCTTGAAAGCTGCATACCTCAAAGCCAACTGCATGGCACGAAACAACAACCGTGTTGAAGCCCTTGCAGTGTTCGAGTCCGGATTGCCGTCTCTGGCCGTGGTTTGGTCTGGACGTCCGGCCAGGAAGCAGTTACGATACTGGTCCGAGCTGTTTCTGACCGAGTTCTGCATGCTGTCAAGCCAGGCCATGCAGGCAAATGAGAAGTCCCTCGAAGATGCAAACTCACTCGCTTGCTTCCGGTCTTGGGCGCGGTACTGGGAGGCTTTGGCGGGCCCCATTGCTGGAGGGTGCGGATTCAAAGGCTCAGTGGCCCGGCGTACCGTATGGAACGAATACTATCTAGCTCTGTCCAGCATCCTAGAGTTTGATCTTCCCTTCCCGAATGGCTACGTGGGTAAGATTACGAACGAGACGTCGGCGAGGAACCAATTACGGGTGGAATTGAAGAAAGTTGAGTCGGTGTACGAAACTCTCCTTCTCAACGAGACGGAATTCCCCCGAGCGGACGAGGAGAGGGAGGAAGTAGAGTCATTCGCCAAGTCGGCTATGAAGAACTGGTCGATTCTATGCGGCAGAGGCTGGAAAGAACAAGATCTTGGACAAGGCGGTCGCGAGAGCATTAGTCGAGGGATGCTGGACCTGCTTTATCGCGCCGCCACCAAGACATATCACTCCACGTCCATTCTCCGATGTCTCTTTACAATTCACCTGTCCGTGGCCGAGTTCGATCTGGCCTTCAATGCCTTCAATTCCTACATGGAGATTGTGAAGAATGGAAAGGCTCGAGTTGACAAGACCGGCCATCTTGAGCCGAGCCTTGACAATGACGGCACCGTGTTAGAGACCATGGCCCACTGCATACTAGCACTATGTCGATACGGAGATAGGAAAGCGGCGGAGAAGGCCCGGGCACTGGGCGGCGAACTGGAGGACTGGCTTGCAAGACTACCACAGTTGCAAGCGAGCGCCGAGGATGGTTCGTCACTTCCAGAAGGGGAAGAGGCTAGCCCACTCCACCCAAAGATCCCGCCCAGCATCATCGCCTTGTCCTGGCAAGCAATAGGATTGTCTCAAGCACACTGGTCTCGAATCACGTACGATGCAGCGTCCAGGACGGAGGTGCAAACAAAGGCTCTTCGGTGCCTCAGAAAATCCGTGTCTCCCGAACTCGGCCGCTCGAAAGATGTAAGGAGTCTATTCGCCCTTGGTCTGCTCCTCGCCGAACGCAGAGAGCTGACCCCGGCAATCGAAATCATTAAGACGGCCCTAATATCTAATAAATCAATAGAAGATGATCAGACCCTGTACCATGGGCCGTTCTGGGAGGAACGGTCACTGGTACCTTTATGGCATCTTCTAGCACTACTTCTTAGCGCCAGGCAGGACTATTCGCTGGCCGCCCGGGCTTGCGAGGGTGCATTTGAACAGTTCAAAGACCCAGCTATATTGTTTGGGACCACAGAGCTGGGGTTCAGGAGCGACCACCTCAACGAGAAGATTACGGAGTCTCGAAAAGGAGTAGTGGATGATATGGATGACTTCGAGAAGCAGAGCATACTCGAGGTCAAGGTTACCCAACTAGCACTCCTGGAGCTCCTGGAAGGGCCGGATGTCGCGGTTAATGCCAGCTACGAGTTGCTATCACTGTTCGCACGCCTGTTTGGAAACCCCCAAGCCAAGCCAACTCTCAATCTGCCGAAGACGAGCGACGCACCTAAAAGCTCAGCCGGGACGCTTCGAAGTATTAAGGGGAGCATCTTCGGAAATAGATCCAGGCCAGCAACAAGACAAGTCAGTGTGGCCGCCAGCGAGAAAGCGGCAACCATCCCATCGCGACCGCAAACAACTCAGACGACTGCCAGTACTGCACCAACCATCCAGATCACGCAAGAAAATGGGCACACTACAGAGGCGAGGCCGACTCGCAAGATCTCGAGTGCCAACCGACGGCGAAGCGAGTCAACGAAGAGGCACAGCCTTCGGAAGCGAGACAGCAGCGGCAGTAGAAGGAGGGCAGTGAGTAGCGGGGCATATCCACGCCAGCCTACGGTCTTGGATGGCGAAAGCTATTTCACTCCAGGTGGTGACGACCAGCAGCAAGCCGACTTCTTTGCCTTCTCTAGCAAGCGCCAACCGTCTATTGCTTCATCGTTTTCCCGTGGCCGAACCTTGTCCCACCTAAACTCGTATGTTTCCAACAAGTCCAGGTCTACAGAATATTCTGAAATATCGGCCGATGCGACGTACACAATATCGAATCCCTTGCCGCTGGTTCAAACCCCCCAAGACCAGGAACGAAGGCAACGCAGCGGCCTGCTTGTGAATGTGTGGTTAATGATTGCGGGTTTCTATCGACGGGCCGGCATGTTCGAGGACTGCAAAGGGGCGATTGCTGAGGCACAAAAGCTGGTTCAGGGTCTTGAGACTGACACTTCAAGGGACATGGCGGGCTCCTCGTCATTGAGAGGTACTGCTTGGGCAGAGGGGAAAGGCATCGAGGAGTTGTGGGGGGACGTATGGAGCGAGGTATGTTTTATGACGAGAAATGTCATGGATGTGTGCTGACCTTTCTAATCCAGTTGGGACACTTGTCTGTTGCGAAAGACATGCCTTATGTGGCCCGTTCTGATTTCGAGACGGCTTTGACGCACTTCCCCGATCATCCTTCTGCCATAATTGGCCTATCCAACATCTTGCTAGACATTTACAACGAAAAGCTGCTCCCGCCGCCAGCGATACCCTCGCTAAACTCGTTCGAATACAACACTTCCGAAGTATCCACGTCCGGAACCCTTTCGGAGAACTCAACGCCGCGAAAGGAGCTTCCATCGGAGCCATTAGGATTGAGCAGTACCCGAACCAAGCCAGCCCCACAGCCTAAACCAGCCCTTCCCACGGAGAGCTCACAATCCTGGCAGGCCACTGATAAGCTTCCCGCCCCGTACAAAGCCACCTCCATTCCGCTGGTAGACCGGCTCGCGGCACGAGACCGGGCGTATGGTTTACTTTCCGGCGTTACGAAGCTGGGAACCGCGTGGAATAACGCGGAGGCGTGGTTTGCGCTCGCGAGGGCCCACGAGGAGAGTGGGCAGATGGACAAAGCCAAGGAGGTGCTTTGGTGGTGTGTTGAGTTGGACGAGGGGACGGGGGTGAGGGAGTGGTCGTGTCTGGGCGGTGGAGGGTATGTGCTTTAATACGCCATCTTGCATAACCATCAGAGTAGCCATGTTTTCTTGGTTGAGATGAAAGAAGGTTTTGGGCACACGAGCCGTCGAGTTTGATACATGGAGCATGGGGCGGGTGGCTGCTAGTAGCCAGTTTGATATCCCACTTGCGAGGCAAAAAATACTATTCCAACCTTTTTATCCTGTCGTCGTGGAGCCTCTGCCCTTCAACACGCTTGATGTAGTGGTCCTCCCATGCCTATAGCGGCTCCGTAAATGGGTGTCCCGCGGAACGGGAGGATCCAACACCTCGATGTTCGGATTTCGGAGTACGTGTCGCAATCACGGACCGGCAAGTTCTTGCCAATGCGCATTTATGGCGCGGCGACGGTCCGTCCCGAAACCACTATCATACGCAGGATTCGGCATTCGCGAGACTCCTTCGAGGGACCCGTGCCATGGCTGGCTAGACGCGAGACTCGTAACTGCAGGTCATGGACCACAGTTTAGATACAGCTTACATAATATGCAAATCAGAAGAATCAAGGGGACTGGGGGCAGGGCAAACGGAATTGAAAATAGAATGGGTGGTTATCCCTTAGAGGCACTTGTACATTGGGAGCAAGTTTCCTATCTCGTACATGCTGCTCATCATCCCATCCCATGTGCTTTTGAAGCACAAGCCAAAGTGCAAGCCTACAAAACGCCACCAGCCTATGCTACAGACATAATCAGGACCCGAAGAACTCTAAAACCCCCCGCGCCTCTCACTTCGAAGGTCGCCTCGGGTAGCGGATCCAACACTCGCACAAACGTCCGTGCAGATCACCAAGGCCTAAGACCCGGCGGCAGCATGGGGTATTCGCTGCCGTCGATGACTTCGGATCCGAAGGGGTACGCTGGCGGTTCCTCGACCATGTTGCCGTCCAGGTCACGTTTCCAGTTGGCATTGCAATTGCCGGGGACGTACTTCGCCGCGTCCATCGCCAGCGTCATCTTAACCTCGGGGCAGTAGTCCCAGATATGCTTCCGCATGGCCGGGGTTCCCCAGATGCCGCTGTGGAGGGTGACGCCGCTACCACCCGTGTGATAGCCCATGGGCTCGTAAAAACCCTCCCGCCATTCGTCGATGTCCTTGACGTACTCCCCGTGCGCGGCCGCGTCTAGCGTCGAGTTGTACTTCTTTGCCGCCGTGCCGTCATCCAACTTCGTTCCCTCGCCGGAATGCATCTCTCCGCTGAATGTCAACGCGACCGTGCCGTTTGCGACCTTGCTCCCGGGATGATGAGCCAGCCGCTCCGCGAGCCAGACATCCTCCGGCTCGGAACCGTCGACTCTGACCTGGCTCCTCAGGATGTCGATCATGGCGCTCACTCTGCGGATCGACAATCCACCATTGCCGCCCCATCGGCCGCCCGGATTCCACGGCGCGCCAATCCAGTCATACTCCAGGTAATCGTTAATGTTCTGCTTGCTGTTCGCGCACAGAATGCTGTCCGTCTGGAAGACGAGCAGCCACTCCGCCGGCTGCAGGACCTCCTCGTACAGCCACAGCGTCGTGAGGAAGCGGCTGATCATCTCCTGTCCCGCGGTACTCATGTTACTGGGGATGTAAGTGAGGTCCAGCTTTCCTGCAGCGACATGTTCGCGGATGGCGACGGATTTGTTGATGTGCTCGACCGACTCGACGGATCCCATGAATCGGAAACGCCAATCGGGCGGGACGACGCCCATGAAATGCAGCATCAGCGGCGCGAGGATGGGATTCGGCCGATTCTCGATGAGGAGGGCTACTTTGGACGCATTGTAGGGTGAGTGTGCGTACTCGAGTTTTATTTGCGGCACCTTGATTGTTTGGAGAGTTGGTAGGGAGAGGTATATCGTCAATCCTCTAGATGGAGTCAGTCAGCCAAATGAATCGGTTTCGTCGGGACTACTGGGTTCGCCACGTCGCTCTCGCAGACAGAACTTACAAGAACAGAACGAGGCCGCCTGTGACTCGCATGCGCCGGCTCGTCCTTGCCCATACCGCGAGGCCCAAGGCCTTCGCCTTGTCCCAAGATTCAGTCATTGTTGTGTCGTCTTTGCCCGCGGGCAGTGGTAAGGAGGTGTCCATCTCTTCAAGTCGCAGAAATGAGTCCGCCCTTGTAGGGATGTAGGGGTACGCCGCCATAGGCCGGGTCGTGCGAGGGTGCGACGTAAGCTAGCCCCCAAAAGTCCCTTTTCCGTAATATCAATTAGGAGGACAAAAAGTCGGGAAAAGGAGCTAGTGAAAAAGCGGTCCCCACAAGGGTGACGCAGCCTTTCATCGATAAGTGAAAGCCGAAGAAAATGGGGACACACATGCACAGAGGAGGAGGATGGGCCCAGGCGAAATACTTTGAATCCAGGATAAGTTAAAATCGATGGGGCGGTTTTTTTCTTTTCTTTCGAGGAGAAGAATATTTAGACAGGAGAGATTCAGAGATTCGGAGCTGTGCGGTTGAGCGAGGTCGAGGGAAGGGGGATGTAGATAAAAGCTAACACGCGTATGAACAGAGCTTGGAATGACAAGAACATTTGGCTGTCTTGTCTTCCCCAGCCGCATAGCGGTCCAATCAATTTTCGATAAGGGAGGTTGCGGGCTGTCCCTTTTAGGGCATTGGCAGGGACGGGAAGCACTTAAAAGGGAGAGGTTAGAGACTTTCGTTAGCGGGTTCGCCCTCCGTCCGTCGCAAGGTTTCACTAATAATTTACAGTCCCTACAGTACCTAAGTAGAGGGTTGGCATACGTACACCACTCCATTTCGGAGGCTATCGTGTATGTATGTATGTATGTGCCTACCTTAGTAGGTACCTATGTTCCATCGGCCGACCTCTCCCTATCACAAATCCCATCATCAGGCCATGGACATCCCGCCCAACCCTGCTGGACCCTGATCCTGCGGTCCTAAAATAACATGTACCTCCAAGTACCTTCATATTACCCGTCAACAATCCATTCACATACATCTGTCTGTACTATACAGATCACTCGGGCCCCTTCCATAACCCGGAATGCGGGCAGCGCGTAGAGCAAATGTGAGGTGCAGATAGCACACACACACATCGCACAATGCCATGGATTTGCTGGCCGGACTCATTCAACGGCTCAACATTCATGCTCGGCGTCAGCATAGGATCAATACGACCTTTCAAAGTGGTGTCATGACCAAGCAAAGGCAAGGTGCTCCGAAGGCGTGGCTGCGTCGCTGCCGAGTCTTGACGTGCTTGTCTTGCTTGACGAGGTAATAACGCTGCCAAAGGCATTGTCCTCCCTTCCAACCCCCGGTTCTTCAACACCAGTCCCCCCGGTCTCCCGTTGATGTATTATCCCGAGTCATCTGGGGGATGGTGGGACGAGCCCAAGTATGATCCCGCCCTTCCTGTGCCCCCTTGGCAATAATAGCAGCCTTGGGTTTAAGAGACCAGACCTGGAAGAATTGCCGTTTTGCGTTCAGCGCAATATACTACTAATTACCACGATGACATACCGCCGGGGAGGACCTGTCAATCTGTCCTTACTACGTAGTAGGTAAGACAGAGGAATGACGACCTAGACTAGTTGGGGCTTTGCCAAAGAAACACCACAAGTGATCTCCAATTTTCGTGCCATGGTCGTGTAAGTCCGTTTCAAGTCTCGTGGCACGATGGACGAATCTATGTGGCGCTCTAATTACGGCGTTGTTTGGTGAGGCCAGATGCCTATACCGGCAGGGGCTGAGGTGAAGTCTAATTATATGGTGGTAGGGCTAGATGCTGGTGATGGTAATCTCGCCTCGTATTTACCTGCCATACATCTGTACAATGCGAGCTTCAACTGCGCAGATTTGTCGGGCCATGTTTCAGCCTTCCACACGCATGCGACATCTCGTACCTGTGCCACCAGTCACGCCCTTTACTGGCGGGCTGAAATGTCATCCCTCCCTCCCTCCCTCCCTCCCTCCAAAGTCTGGTCTTGCTAACGTTGTAGTTTCCTCAGTCTCATTGTCCTGGCTTATCCTGTCTTCTTGGCGTTGCCCGACTCCTCGTTTGGTCTCGAGCTTATGAGCGAGGCCGGAAGGAGGATAATGTTGCTGATCACTGGCAGTCAGGCTGTCGGATAGTCGACCAGTCCTAGTTTAAACGTTTGCAGGTACATTGGAGCGTTTGCAGCACAAAGTCCAAAAGTCAATGTGTGTAAGACGAAAGTGCAACCCCCCAAACATCCATGATCTTTGTTGGCTGCTGCCACTGCCACCTATGCTCCCGGTCGCCACCGGTTTACGCTGATGCGATGCAGGCCTGCCCCTTCGTGTCCATTGACTGCATGTCTGCCGCTTGTATGAAATGCTTGGGCTGCAAGTGCCGTCTGGCTGCTTTGAATTCATCGATTCAGTGCATGGAAATATTGATCATCCTGGTGGTCGGCTTTCGAAAGCGGGGCGGTTGGTATGGGCTGGAGAGAAGGGAAATGGTGGGGGGATGGGACGGATGGGATTGCACATACAATGGTTGGATGGGTGGATGGCCAGCCCGGCCTTTGGCCCCCAGCCTACCTTCGTAATTACTACTTCGTACGTAGAGTTGCCGTAATACTACATACCTAATTATTGGGGGACAGATACCTCACATAGAGATGGGATCGCCTTTGTACCTCCAAGTACCCCCGGCACACCAATCGACCCTTACCTTGAAGTTGGATCTCTGCTTGCTAGCAGGGAGCTGAGGTACAGCAGTAGTAGGGTGGGTTTTCTTATTGACCACGGATTGATAGTGGCAACCAGCCGACCCACGGGGGAGGTTCACCACCACGCCCTCTTTGGGCCAAGCGCTAACCTCCCATGCCTCCCTTTTCCGCCCTGTCTCTCTCTCCTCTATCTGCGAAAGTTAAGTTCCTCCCAAAACTTTGCCCTTTCGAAGTATTTCGGCGAGTCTCACATTCCACCACGTCGCCAGTTTGGATTCCACCGCACAATCCAGGCTCCCAACGCGAAACGCACTTCCCGTGAACTCTCCTTCTTGGCCGTTTCACTCTCGGCCATCATGACGCGCAGCTAAGATCGAGCGAACATCACGGTTCTACGACTCCTTCTTCACCTAGACCATCCAACTTTCCAACACTTTACCTTCAGCGTGCGCTGCGTATCCCCGTTGAATCAGGACCAACCATGGCTGTCGCTCTGGCTGCACATTCGGTCATTACCAGGGGGAGATTGCTACTGGGCGCGTCGTTACTTTTCACGTATGTCGTCGGTACCTCGGAGATGGATGTTGCTCGGTCGCTGGTGCTAACAGCTTTGGTAGATGGTGGGTTGCGCACCTACTCCCGCATTACACGCCTATGATACAGGCCGAGTTCAAGTCGAGATTGGAAGAGGCAAGGCAAAAGATTCCCAGCATCAAGGTGGATTGGACTCCAACCGACGACCCTCGCGCCAGATACAATGCAGCCAAGGTGGCCTTGATCATCGAGCCGCGAGTTATACCGCACCTCGTCCCTCAAATCCTACACATGACATCCGTGGTGCCTCCAGACTGGAGATTTATTTTCATTGGGTCCAACAACAGTGTCATTAGTGTAGGGAGGACTTTTGGCATTCAACACCAGCAAGTGATCGGCAAGCTGGATCTCATGGTTCTTCCAGAGCCCTGGGAGATAGATACCAAGGAGAAGGTCTATCGATTATTGACGGACATCCGCTTCTACGATGAGTTCCTGCCCGGAGTTGAGTGGATTCTCAAGTATGAGGCAGATAGTATACTCTGCTCGAACTCCGAGACCAGCCTTAATGATTGGTTGGATTGGAGCTGGGCTGGAGCGCCGAGGTAGGCACCACCACCACCACCACCGCTCTTACTACAGGAACCTCTCTAACAGTTTACTTTTCCTCATTATAGGAGTCTAAATGACCGGTTTTCCGGGAATGGCGGACTGTCGTTGAGACGAGTTTCCGCAATCAAGCGGGTTCTTGCCTTCCAGGAGCGCTACAACGACACAGAAGCCGAAGATGAGTGGTTCGGCAAACGGCTATGGGTGCTGCCAGGTGAGAAAGTGGCATCCGGCAGCGAGGGTGTCTTGGCTGTGGAGGATGTGTACATTGAGAAGCCGATGGGATATCATATTCGCGATGGCGGCCAGGGAATAGCAGAGGCTGTTTGGAAAAGTCCTGAACAGAGGAAGAAAATCTTCGACTACTGTCCAGAGTTGAGCATGATCATGGACATGAAGCTGGAGCGCGAACGCTGCGATGGGGACAACAAGGAGGGCAGCATTGGCCCTACCGAGGCCGATCGGGCCAAAGCGAACGAGGAGGCGCTGAAACTGGCGCAAGAAGAAGCGGAGAGGCAGAGGCTACTTCAAGAAGAGAGGGCGAAGCAGCTCATAGAAGATGCCAGGAAGAAAGCGGAGGACTATGCCCAAACACACGACGCCAATGGTGAGCTGCTTCCTGTCGCTGGTGGAGGGATGACCGACGAGGAGATGTTGAAACTCGAGTATGGAGTTGGCGGGAACTCGTCAACGCCTCGCCCCGCGGATGCCGACGATGCCGACGATGCCGATGCTAGAGCAAAGGCAATGGCGGCCGAGGCCCAAGAGAAAGCCGCACATGGGTCTGGACCTAATAGTACCTTGTCCGAAGTGAGACGCAAACGGAAAGCCAAGTGATCGACCGGCTACGAAGAATAGAGTTGTATGTCCTTTGAGAGAGAATGGACCCGCTCACAGATGACGTGGGCCAGATGCTCGGGCCGGTCTTGGAGGGAGCCTTTGCGATTAGAATCACGGCCGCATCTGATAGCATAGGGCTGAGCGAGAGAAAGGTATTGGTGGCAAAACGACCACCACGAGGCGGGATGGCTATCCTGTCAGCACTTGTCTCGGGATTTTCGTTGGCTCATGAGTCGCAAGTGACGGCTGGGCATATGTACTTTTAGGTTTGCACGGAGGCCAATGGCTTGGGGTTGGCAACCCACGGGTTGTAACTTTACCTCCTCGGCGGCCCCGAATTAGCGCGGGGGACTCGGCTGGCTTTCTGTCAGAGGAAAAGAGTTCGATGGCGTTTCTACTACAATAGACTTTGAAGACATCATACCAACAGACCGCGGTGCGTGCCCCAGGCAGTGTGAATTGTGTTATAACCGTACAAGCGATCATAATGAGAGCCGCTCGGGTCCCGAAAGCCGTCGACAAACTACCTATAACCTAACTGCAACTTCAAACTTGACATGCGTCATCCCAATTTCCTTTTGCTTCACGCTTTGGCCGTCCACGTCGCCGTCTTCTTCTGACTGTGAAGGGGGTTCTTTTGCGGGCAGAATTCGTAATGGGGGATGTTAAGTCGTGCACTCAGATGACAGGGCCTTCGTCTTTTCTCTAGTCTAGTCTCAGGCGAGTCTCCACTCCGACCGCGCCCCCGATCGTGCTAGCAACATTTTCCGTTTCTGGTCTTCAATGTTCCTTGTTCGTCGAATTCTCCGCCGCCCAGGCCAATCAACACGGGGATAAGAGGGGGCCACTAATGTCAGGAACAGCATGCTTACCGTGATCTGCCGGCACATCTCGACTCATGGGTTCTACACAGTCAGCTTGCTGGGTTGGCCGGATTGTCCGGTCTGGGTACCTGGCGGCGATCTCGCGCGAGCCCTCTTCTTTACCCCATGAGTGCGCGACCTATCCGAAGCTACAGAGCGACGGCACGCCTCGGCGCTGCGATGGACCGCCAGAGTTTGTGCTGGTGGATGCTCTAGCACCGCGCCAGTCGCATGGACCACTCGACTTTTCGCTGTTTGCGTCACAGCTTCTGCCTTTGGACATTGCTCACGCTATTGCTTGGTCCTCCCCCCCAAAGGTTCTGAATGTGGGAGGCAATTGACCGTGCTGGCTTTAATCCGGTCATTTGTATACGATGGCACAGGCGGCGTGTATAGCGCAGCCTTGCCGAGTGTTGCGGAGTCGAGGGCCGTCCAATGCCCAATTGCGGTCCCATCGCGGTGGCGCCGCCGTGCGCAACACGAGATGCCCATGATCCTCCAATCTCGACTTGGATGACTCGGGCCTCGAGAACCAAATCTGTGGGCTGCTCCTAGCAGATTCTTTCTGTGGAGTGCGTGACGCTCTCCTCCTTCTGTTCTAGTCATGGACTCGAGGCGTCTTCGTCTGCGTTCAGCGTCGTTATTTAACCAGGTCCTCATCGCAGGCCGTCTCCTGAACTGGCTTTCTCCGTTCCTCCTTCAACACCCTGTAATTGTTAACTCCTGGTACACTCTCTTTCATCTGCCAGAGTTCAGTCCTTTCTTTTACACTTACAGGATATCTCACTCTCACTGCCTATCCATACCTATCGTGTATGCTCATTCTGATCTAATATCTGTTTCTTTTCATCCCTATTGGGTATCCCTATAATGCATTGGTCTTCTGTTGTGCTAGCCTCATTGGCTGGCTTCGAGGCCGTTCAAGCCCATGGACATGGCCATCGGCCCATGCATGTTGTCGGTGGACGGAAAGGGGCTCGAGATTTGAGGTCAAGAACCTACGTTCCTATGTCCGACCAGTCAGAGATCAACGCGGAGGAGGTCCAGATCGAGGAGCGGGCGAAAGCACGACAGACTAGCAACACAGAAGGTCAATGTGGTGGAAGCTTTGGAAGCTGTGCGACAGGATATTGCTGCTCCTCGTCCGGGTAAGTTTCCATCGCCCGCCCTTGACGAGCCTGGTGGAACTAACGAGCAACAGCTGGTGCGGCAATACTCCTGAATATTGCAACGCCCCGGACTGCCAGATCAACTACGGTCCTGGCTGTGATGGAAACAAGAAGCCTTCCGGCGCAGATACCTCTGGCATCGCGCGACCGAAGGTGGGAAGCATTCCGTATGGTGGAGTAGGAATCTACAACTGCGTGAACGATGGTGACATTGCAATTACCTACGACGACGGGCCTTACCTATATACATCCCACGTTCTTGATCTGTTCAAAGCTCACAATGCGGCTGCTACTTTTTTCATAACTGGCAACAATCTCGGCAAGGGAATGATCAACGATGCAAGCACCCCGTATCCAGGCATCATCAAGGTAACAATCTACTGGGGCAGCCATTGAGGATTCAGCTGACGGAATCAGCGCATGATTGCCGAGGGCCACCAAGTTGCCAGCCATACATGGTCGCACGAAAACGCGAGCCAACTTACCACTGCGCAGATGAAGACTCAGATGATCTACAACGAGATCGCGTTCAACGACATCCTAGGATTCTTCCCTACCTACATGCGGTATGGTTGATAGCCCCCATATTCGGCTCGTCGCCCACTAACCAATATTTACACCCGTCAGGCCACCCTATTCCATCTGCCCTAGCGGATTCCAGCAGGTCTTGGCCGATCTCGGCTACCATATCACTTACTTTGATCTGGATACCGAAGGCTACCTTCACACCGCCGCATCGCAGATTCAGACCAGTGTAAGCCTCTGGGATGCCGGGATGACGAGGGCTTCTGCATGCAAGGACAGCTATCTGCACATTGAACATGACATTCACTACGAAGTCGCATACACACTTACTGCTCACATACTTGATTCTCTGGATGCGAACGGCTGGAGAGCTGTTACTGTGGGTGAGTGCTTAGGCGACCCCGCCGCGAACTGGTACCGCGCCGGCACTGGATCCGTGCCATCGTATGGCTTCAACATAACCGCGGCCACCTCCGTTTGCGGCTCTACTTCAACAAGCGGCACTGCCACTGGTGCTTCTTCCACCTCTACCTCGGGATCTGGCCTAACTGTGTCGACGGACGGCTCGTGCGGAACTGGAATCACCTGCCAAGGATCGACGTTCGGAAACTGCTGCTCCCAATATGGATGGTGTGGTGACACCACTAACCACTGCGATGCTGGCTGCCAGGCCAGCTTCGGCACCTGCGCGGGATCCTCCAGCGCATCCTCTGCTGCCAGCAGCGCTGCTGCTTCCTCCACCTCGGGATCTGGTCTTAGTGTCTCCACAGACGGTACGTGCGGTTCTGGAATTACCTGCCTAGGCTCTGAATTTGGCGACTGCTGCTCCCAATATGGATGGTGTGGTACCACCACGGACCACTGTGATATCGACTGCCAGACTGCTTTTGGTTCCTGCACCGGATCTGGAGGACCTTCCACTAACTCGCGCATAGCCACGTCTTCGACGTCCTCGGCTCCGGCGGCCTCTACCTCTACCCTGGCGGCCTCTACCACTTCCACGGTCACTTCTACCTTGACTACGGTGGCTTCAAGCTCCACGTCCACATCGGCGACCTCCAGCTCTACCAAGGCATCCACCACGTCCACGTCCTCCTCGGCGTCCTCCAGCTCTACCAAGGCGGCTTCCACTTCTACCTCGTTGACATCTAGCTCTACCAAGGCGGCTTCCACTTCTACCTCGTTGACATCTAGCTCTACCAAGGCGACCTCCACCACGTTGACCTCTAGCTCCACCAGCTCGTCTTCCACCTCCTCCAAGGCAAGTTCTACATCCACGGCTCCAGCGGCGGCAACCTCTGTGGCCCTGAAGGTCAGCAAGGATGGAAAGTGCGGCAAGGCGTCGGGTCAGACGTGCGAGGGATACTTGCTCGGCTCGTGCTGTGGCAGCAACAACAAGTGCGGGTTCATCTGCCTCAAACTTTTGGGGTGCCAGGACGATTACGGCGTGTGCCTCCTGTAGACGGTTTCTCTTTTTGAAATGTAATGTTTATAATGAAGTGAGCTTGGAGGTGCCAGCGAGTACGCCACTGAGTTGATGAGATGGGATATACCTTCGTTTCTAGTCGAAAGATGACTGCACATATTGGGATTTGGAAATGGCAAAGTTTCTTATTTTGTTTTTAGATCATACACAATCATTCTACATACTCTATACTAGCTCGTACGTAAGAAATGTGTACCTATTTCTTCTACGGCATCACTGGACACCTGCCTCGCCCGGTCCGTTGGCTTCGAATCTCCCCTCGAGGGCCCTCGTCAGCGCCTCGAAGAGCCGCATGACGCGCTGCATGTCCGCCCCTTGCTGGCCCAGCAGCTCGCTTACTCTCGCGACCTCCTCGGATTGTTTCTGCTGGGCCTCGGCCATGGATTGCATTGCTTCGGTCTGGTACGTCGCGATCCGGGTGTGGAGGTTGTGTGACTGGAGGACGAAGTCGACGATGGTCTGGGCAGACCTGGCGTTGGCGAGGTTGAGCTGCTGGGGGAGCTGGGAGAGTGCGTCCCGGAGATGGGCGGCGTGGTTGAGCTTGTCGGTTGTCTGGTCGAGAAGTTTGGCTACGATGGCGTGGGGTGAGGGTGAGGCGTCAGGGTCGGGCTTGACCTCTTGTTCGGGGCTGGTTTTGTCTTCGTTTGGATGAGAACTTTGGGACTCTGCGACAGCTCGAGAATGAGATTGAATCTGATATCGAGGCTGGATCTGAGATTGATCTTGAGGTGGATGTGAATGTGTCCGATGAGGAGGCTGAGAATGTAAGGCTATCATGACATCTTGCTGTTCCAACAAAGCCGCAGCTTCTATTTTCTGCGGATGGGCTGATAATGCAGAAGCCATATCTCCCCCCACCACTGAGTCCCTCCGTTCACCAGAAACTTCATATCGATCCTTAAGGCCCTGCAGGGTCCACTCCCTCTGATGAGCCGCAAACATCGGGAAGATGGTGTAGAAGCGCTCCTGCCATCTCCTCACCTCGCCTTCCAACTCGCCAGTTTCATAAGACAGAGCGAGAGCGAGGACCTCGTCCTCAGTCGGCTCCTGCGGCGACTGGTATGCGACCTGGACGTTGTACCGTAGGTCATGAAGGTCGTCGAGTTGGTTGATGTAGCGCTCGACGTTGAGGATGATCCTGTCTTTCATCTGCTGGGGCGTGGAGAATGGGATTTTGGCGATCATGGAAGACTTGAAGCGGGCCAAGGCTATGATGTGCTCGTCGGAGGAGGTGAGGGCCGCGGGTGGCGTGGTGACCTGGACAAGTGGTATTGGGGCCATGATTTCTGGATTGATAGCAAAATATCAGCCGCTTGTATGGTATAACCCGGAAGTAGAGTGGTTGTGTTGGAATGTGAGTAGTGTCGATCGGAAATGTCCAGTGTGGAAAAGGGGGAGCCAGGGACAGGAGATACTAAGAGAAAAGGAATTGGAAGTTATGATTAGGCACAAGAGGCAAGCGTCACCTCCTTGCGATTTCCTGCTTAAATATCACAGCGTTGGAGATGTTTCTATCATCAATCGCAGGAGTGGACTTTTATACTATCTAGCCTGGGTATTTCACAAGGAGGTAGAACGAGTACATTAAAGGTAATTGAGCAGCCAAATGTAGCTCTGTCTCAAAATGTTTTGAGCTCAGGGGCTGCCTGGATGATACACATATCAGGAGCGATTCATCAGAAATGGGAGGTGCTTGAGATGGAAACGAGCATTGGGTTCGTCTACCAGAAATACTCTCCGTGTCATAAAAGGGGATTTGCTGGTAGAGAGTCCGCCAGGTTATGATACCTATCGCACTCCTCGGTTGTTTGCTTAGCAATGGAAGATAACCAGAAAGAATCTCAGTATAAGATGTCTCCAGAGAGCGGAACGTGTTATCGCGCTCGCTCTACTAATAGTCTTGTGAACACTTACAGAGTGTGTGTGAGAGATATATGAGGTCAATGCACTCCTATATCAGATGCTGATTTTCCCCTGCTGCGGTGGCTAGAGTCAGAATATTGACCACTTGGGCGTTCATCATCATATTTGTGACCAACCATTAACTCCATCGTCTACATCCGCAATATCATTTCATCCTGTTGCGGACTGATATCCCCAAGTCTCTCCCACTGCTATCTCAGTCATCTATATTACTTTCGAGTTGACTATGGACCTCGACAAGGAAGAGTGCAAACAACTACAGCTCTTCTAAATGATGAACAATGGGCTCTACATGGAAGATCGGAGCACCAGCCGACCACACCCACTCTGCAGATATGTTTGGGATTTACTGCTCTATTGATGATCCTAACTGGCACCTGCGGTTGAACAGCGCACTACCATGCGGCGACTATTCTAAATTGCCAACCCCGGAATTATTCTAGTTCCATTCTACAAACCAATGTCAATCTAGTATCATCAAGTAGTGAGATGTAGTCGAAAGACAAGTGAAACATAGAGAACACTAGTGTTATTAGAGAATCCGTGTGGCACGGCATGATGATTAGCTTCATATGATGTTTCGCTTATCTACTTATCCAGCTTGCCATTCTTCAAAACGAGTTTCATTGCAGTGCGTAAAATGCATCAATTGAAGCCTGGCCGGGAGCAAAAACCCATCCCGTGTGCAACCCTCTCTAAGGCTCCCCAAGCGTGTCCATCCGTGCAGGATCTCAAAGCCTGTCCGACAATGCACTGCAGTTACGAACACAAATTGTGCTGCCCGTCAACATACATGTCGTGGCGGAGGCCAACGCAGTGGCGAACACCCCAATTCAGCCGAATTCAACAGCCGTAAATTCCAACAGGGCACCAACATGGCACGCATGGGCATGAACCGCATGCTAGGCGGTCTTGCCCCTGCCTCTTCAGGAAACTGGCCTGCAGGCCAACGCGCCGTCCTAGCCAAACTGGGCGTCCCGCACGGAAGAGCGGTCTGCGGACGGTGGGCCGGAGCGGTGTACGTGCAACTCGGGCGGGGGGGACGCATGTACATCTGGTCATTTTTTATGTTGCCCGCTGCTCTGTCTCCAAACTCATGCTCACCGCTACGTTCACGTTTTATCGTCGAAAACCGACTACCCCATTGCCCCCCCCCACCTGCAAATGGCGAGTAGCTCTCTATGCAAACTAACGCCAGGCACAGCAATTGGGAGGAATTACGGACAGCTTTGGCGCGAGGAGGTGGCGGAACCGGCCCCGGCTCCATTCACGCCTTCGCTGGTGGGGCCTTGAAGGCGGTGGCAGCATACTCCCAGACAGGGCTTGAAGATTGGGGGCCAGCTCTGCGGGCGTGAAATACGAACTGGCAGTCGAATCTGCGCTGCTTAGACCCGTTACGGAGTAGCGACTTGATGGCACGCAGGTCATCGGCGTTGGGCATGATGGCGTCGCGGTCCTGAGCGAGAACCCGATCACGGCCCGTGGTGGCTCTATCTGGGTGAATTGTTGCCAGGGGCGGATCTAGCGTTCACCTTCTTCTGTGTTTACGGTTGCGGATAGCAGGGCTGACGCATGATTAGAGTGGACGACAGGTCCTGGTGCATCGTCGAACCAGGCGGGGCTACGCATCGACATAACCCGCCTTCCTGGGCACTGCGCCGCTTGAGTACGTACGCATTGGGGGACGCATACCTGTCTGTCTACGTAGCACTCGCAGCTCAGAGCACGGATGGGCCACGACCACGCGATGATCGACGGTGCATGCGATGGCAGGAGGCAGCCAGCCCCATGATAGGCATTATTCTCCGACGACCGTGACGGAATGGCGGATGCAGCATCAGAACTTGGTTAGTTCCACGCGCGATATCGGCTGCGCCTGACCTCTGCCTCGTTCGCCCTCGCCCTCGTTGGCCAGCAACGATGTCGTAGTTGGGAATGGCCGCATGGCAGGCATTGCTGCCCGAGAAGCCCTTTCAGCACGTCGACCGGTGTGACCGCTCTTGCAGCGACTCCACTGCGTCGCATCTGTTAGGGACAAGAAAGGTGTACCTCGTGGGCTTCTTGGACGACAGCTAAGTATTGCAGATAGAATACACATGCCGTCTTATGGCAATCCCTTTGTTCCTTGAAAAGACAGCCCTATGCCTTCAGCTTGAACTCGTAGGGTTTCAGCCCCGTCACCCCAACGTCCACACGGAAGAGAGCCCCGGCAAGCTCCCGCTGCGCGGCATCACCGTCGTCCTCGTTCATGCCTGCGGTCGTGATGAACAGCTCGGTGCCCACGAACTCCGTGCACGTGATGTTCTTGGTCGGTAGCAGGATCTCGCCCACTAGCTTACCTTCGGGTGAGATCTTCAGCACCCGGGCCTCGCCGTATACGGCGTGCCAGATGTTGCCTTCTGTGTCGACGCGGAATCCGTCCGGATCGCCGGTGCCCTCGTGGTGATAGTGGACGCGCTGGTTGGAAACGCTGCTGTCCTCGGGGTTGTAGTCGAAGGCGTAGACGGTTTGGGCGGTCGAGTGTGTGAAGTACAATGTCTTGTTATCAGGGGACCAGCCGATGGAGTTCGGGATCTTGAGATCCTTCAGGAACTCTTCTTTGCCCGCGCCTTCGAAGCGAACCAGGGATCCTGAAGTTTAGGTTAGAATTGTACGTTTACGTACCCGGGGGCCAACGAGTCGCATTGGCGACACCGTAGCCAACTTTGTCATGTTTCAGCTCGTACCTTCAGCCTCCAAATCCAGGCCAAAATCAGTCATGGTGCCCAGCCAGAGCCGGCCGTTGGAATCGACGGCACCATCATTGCTCCTGAGCCTGTCGTTCTTCGTCTCATTCAAGTGGCCCAGGTACTCATACTTCCCGGACTTGCGATCCAACACCGCAATACCGTACTTCAAAGCCACGAGAAGCTTCTCCTGGGGATCATGCCCTTCGATATCCGCAGTCACGCCGACGGGCACATCAAGCTGGACGGTGGTCCAGGAACCGGGCCCATGGGTGAGGGACACGGTATGGATCCGCTTGTTGATGATATCTAGGAACCGCACGGTATTCGTGTCCTTCTCGTAGTATGGTCCCTCGCCCAATGCGCAATGCAGATTGAGATACGGCTCCTCGACCTTCCACGTCTGTAGAGATGCCATTGCGTCTGGCCGAGTGCTGGAGGACGGCTGATGCGGGGCACGTATTCGACGAGAGAACGGCGAAAAGGCGGCTAGTACTCCTTTGAAGCAAGCCAGAATGATTAGCGGAATCCACACCGGACGTGGGGCAGTCGATTTCGGCTCAACGTGAAAGTGGAGATTCTGCAACAAAGTCTGGATGCCGTTGTCAGGACGCAGACGAGTAGAACACCAAACCTGGAGTTTAAGGGTAAGAACGTCGTCTCTTTTCCAGCGAGGGCAGTCGCTCATTTATCTGATGCCGTGGAGCCTGCATCTCGCTCTAACGGAACGGAGCCTCTGCGTTTGAAGTCCGAAATGGACAAGTTGATGAGCTCCGGAAGCCGGGCCTATTAGCCGGTCTGGTTTTACCCCCAATGCCGACATGCACACATGCAGACGAGACGGCGAAACTTTTAGCCAAAGGAATGTATGGAGGAAAGCACCTCGTGAAAACGTGGGAAGAAACATATTATCAGCAGCCGCCGCCTCTGGAGGCGGGTTGGCGATTGGCCGGACTGCCGTGGCACAGACGAACAAGAGAATCCCGCGCGATCGGTGTAGGATGCCATATTGTTCAGGTCCCAGATCTATAATTTCAGCTGCCGACAATCACCAGCCGTTAGATGCACGCATGAGGTGTCTGGGCTTGTATGGGGCGAAGTGGTCATCTCTCGTCGCTAGATTGGAGCACAAGAGAATGAAACGTGACAGATTTGCGGGCTGGCTATGTAGAGATGAGTTTGTGATAAAAACAACCCTGTTTCATCATGATCTGCAAGTCAACTGGGTGCGAGGAAAGTGGTGCGTTTCTCACCCTACCCTGCTGGATATCCAGCTGAGCAATCTTTTGGAAAGTCCATGAATGCCTATTAGAGTGCTGTACCTGCTGATGGGGATCACCGCTCGACCCAATCCGGAAAAAAAGGTTTTGCTGATTAGTCTCCTCGCAAACCATCTAGTTAGTACGTGCCATCCTGGCTGGATCCTGATGGACAGTGGGCCCTCTCCAAACGACGTAGTCAACGCAACCTGCGCGGGGCAAAAATCCATGATTTCACACCAGCATCTAATTTCCCAGCTTCTTTTCGGATGTGGCAGTCCTGAAACCATCGTTCGATAACACCCTACTCTGGGGAAGGTGCAATTATTCGACGTGTCGTGAGGTAGCAGCTGGCGCTGAGGTTTGTTCGGGCGCGGTACGGAAAGCTCAAAGCTTCGTGTTGCTGGCGAAAGCCCTTTGACCAGGCCAGGAGATGCACCTCAGGGGAGCTTCAGCCTCCAGCGTCAATTGAGGGCCGTAATTGGACAAGCTACATCGTTGCCAAGTGCCAAAAATCGGTCTCCCGAAATTGGGGATCAAGATTTGCCTGTATCACAGATTCGCAATTCCAGCGCTCGTCCAATCTCGCCCGCGAAAGACCGCTGTCGCGCGGTTCCGAGAAAACGGATTAGACACATGATCGACGGTTGACGCAGGTAGGCCCCCCAAATCCCCTCCTTCGGGTGCTGGCTGGCCGTTGCAGAGAGAAGGGGGAGCAATTGCCTCGCCTCGCCTCGCACGCCTCGTTTTCCCGGTTCGCATGTCAGGTGCCAATGGGGGGGGGGGGGGGGGGGGGGGGGGGGCATGGAAAACGCGAGGGTTGGCCAGGGCGAATGGACGACGGACAGCGTGACCAGCAGCCTCACTGGCCGCTGCATGGCTAGCCGTCTCCAGTTCCTGGCAGGTGTTGGTCTCGTCAGCTGTGACGTTGTACGAAGCAGCTGGGGCTGCCTGCCAATTAGATGGAGAAAAGTCATAGCGACCGCCTGACTGGAGGACCGATCTCCCATGCCGAATGCCTCACTATAAACATGCATGGTATAATAGTGCACGGCGCACCGGTTGGCAATTCGGCCGTCCCAGGCCGTCCACGCCCCAAGGGTCAGGACGTTTGGTGGTCAAGTTGGCTGTTCCCCCTTTGCCCTGCCATTGTTCCGTGCATGAACTGTGTGGGCAAGATTTAACTTAGGTGCAGATGCAATGCATGCCATACCACATACAGCTCTGGCCGTCCCGAGTACTAACTACGTAGCTGATATTTGAGCTTCGTTGCCCTCGCTTCACCCACCATTCCGGCCCACGGTCGCCCGAGCCCGCGAGATTGCAGCTTTCCAACCACTAGCACCGAGAACCCACCCAGCTAGTGCTCGCCCGCTCGAGACTGGATCTCCGGCCAAATTTTGGCACGGCCTTGGAAATACCGTCCACGTCGTATTGCAGAGACTCCTCGTCCTGGACGAACTGCTAGAGAAGCGATGCTACCTGCGCAACTCGAGCCTCTGCAATTTGGGCACAGATGGAACTAGTTCGCCATCCCAAATTGCTAGGGACGGGCCGGACACTGCGGCCAGCAGGGACCGGGCTTGCTCGATGGGTGGTGAACTGGATGGGTCTCCAGGAACGCTGAGCTTCTTGTTGCGAGCCCCTTGGACAGAAATAACGGCGGGTCAGGGGTTCGAGCACCTGCCACCCTCATCAGTGACGAACGGTGGGCTGCCGAGGTGGCCGAGACCTTGGGCAGGATGCGTCTAACGCTAGCCATGGTCTCCTCTGTAATGAGGCAAACACATTTTGCGCCTCAATATCACCAACATTCCAGGATTCACTGCTCGTCACCAGTGAGGATCAACTTGCCACATCCATCATTCTCGTCTGTCTTCCCTGGACCATCATTTTAAGCCGGGTTCCACGGTGGGGGTCAATTACTGGGTGTTACCCTAGCCCTGGGACCCTTGTACCCGTGCTCTGTCTTAAGTTGCAACCAGGAACGGAGTACATACATACGTGCATTGGCGAGATTCCGTCGGCAAATGCGTGGTGCTCTTCTACGATAATTCCAGACGCCTCTGGCGGCATAAAATCTCCGCCTCCATGTATGGGTGTGTGATGATGCAAGCCACTGACAGCAGGTCACTCACCACTGGTTCGAGCTCAATCGCCTCTCCACAAACGTAGAGACGATCTGGTTTCTGCAAAATGAATGATCGGGACTATATCGGACCCATCCATTTTTACTCGCAAAAGGCTCGTTCTGATCCGAACACGGCGAATTGATCGCAAGGATCGGGGGCATGTATCGAAAATGTTGTCAGTTATCTTTCGACATTCGTAGCCGCGAAACAACCTCAAGAAAGTGCCGTGATCCATTGATACTAATGTTAGCAGGGCTTCGTAGAAGCTTCGAAGAAAGCTTCAAAGAAGGCTTGGCGCGTTGACCGATGTTACATCAATTTTGTTTGAATTCGTCGTCGATGGCATGGCATGGGATGGCAAAGATGGTTGTTATTAGGTACACCGCAGCGCCCGCTCATCTGTCCTAATGACCTAGTCCCCTCACCGACCAATATGACCAAGCACTTCCGAAAGGACTTCTCGGGCCACTATTTTCTGGCGGCGTTGCGCAAATTTATCCGGAACCTCTGGGTGGGCTCCAGGTTTTCCTTGCCTTGTGACTCCTGAGCAATGCGGATGGGCATTGGTGTGACCGTCGACTATGATATTTAACATGTCGTTGGACGCCAAAAGACAGACAAAGTTTGTTTCTGCATTGGGAGGCGTTTCCTTCTCGGGTGTCTAGGGGTGGGTGTATGCATGTAAATCCCTATCCTGTTGGGGAGAAGTCTGGGTGGGAAACCACGAATCTCCCCGGGAAAGCTAATGTCGATTGTTCGGACCCTTATCCGCTCTCTTGGGAACTCGCTTCATTATTTGATGAGGTAAGGCGCGATGGGTTGAGGGCGCCGGCCGGCTGCCCGCTTCAGTCACAACAGTGCGCAACTGAAGTACCTTTGTACACTAGTACAAACATATCTGCAGAGCGTTTCTCGCTTGGAACCTGGGCCAGGAAGAGGGTGTCCAGGGCTGCATATTGGGCCGCAGGATGGGGCTTGAAGGCACATCCTTTATATTTTTCCTGGGGTCCTTGCACAGTACCTTGGCCATGCAGCTTTAGTGACGACTAGCAATCCCGCGCTGTGCTTTCGGAAACATCAATCTGTACGTGATATCATGGGATCTCCCGCGCCAATACGCCCGCCAAACGTCTCGTGTCGCCTGGGTATTATGTCTCAGTTCGATGAGCACCATTTGAGCGCCCCATTTGAGCGCCCCATCAGAGCGACGGGTATCTTGTTTAATGGGATAGGTCAAAGAGCCGGGACACAAAAGCAACCTGTTGTCGAAGGGGTGAAGAATGATGAGACATGCTTGTTCCGTACTATGTATGAAGATTTCGCTCGCATTATTTTGGAGGACGAAGCGCCGTATAAAAAGATGCCATGGACAATTGCCTGCCCTGCACATCTGCACACACCTATGCGAGGTCTGGTCGGTGGGTCATTGCGATCAACCGTAGGGCTTGGGCGAGCAGTTCCTTAGCAAACCCCATCCCTGCACTGACAGAGAACCCAGACACGCCAGACAGACAGAAGAAGCACAAGGATGATTCTTCCAGATGGGCGACTTCTCCGAACCCGGTGACCACAACCGGTGCAGCCCCTCTTGGTGGTGTTCCAGGCCATCGGGAAGAGGGCTTGCATGGGGGCAGATCCAGGTGAATTTCGACGTCTGTTGGTTGCTCATTGCGAGGCGGAGGCTTGATAAGACTCGTGGCCAGAGGTGAAGGGAGATTAATGCCGCTGAGCAGGCAATAGCCCAGACCAGGCGGCCAGAGTGCGATGCCGCTAATTATGCTCTCCCCAGCAAGCAGCCTCGATGAACATTTGAGAATGTTCGTGCTCAGGCACCCGGTTATTTCTTCTTCGTAGCAGAAGTACACAAGGACGGGCCCAAATATGACGGACTGCTCTCCAGGTCCGGGCGGGTGACCATCAATGATACCATATGTACATGGTTCTGATACGTATGTACATGAACATGCTGGGTATATCTTGGATGGAGAAAAGTGACAAATGACGCCCATGGTTGATCCCTCAATTGAACGGCTGGAGCTAATAGATGGAAAGACGGTGACGTTAGAGCAGGGGGCGTTCCGCGTTCCGCGAGCCCATGAATATGACGAGCCAAACCGTTTTGGCGGGTTCGACCCATAGCAACAAGGATCCTGTCTGGTAAGGCACGCGGCCTAGTGAGCGAGGGATGGATGGGCTGGGATGGGATGGAATCGCTGCCCAATGCCTCCCGGCTGTGAACACCAATTGCGTGTCTACGCTTCCTCACCAATACAGTACATCTTACTACGGAGTACATCGCAGTAAACGATGAGTGCAGTAGATCCGTGGGATGGGTGTGGTGAGAATGAGTGGCGGGATGGATGGGATGGATGGATGGATGGGCAAGCCGATAGGATTGGAAGAGCCACAAGCGTGGGATGAATGGACGGATGCGATGGATGGGATGGATGGGATGGATGGAGGGAATGAGGGAGGGAGGGAACGGTAAGAGTGATGATGAGTTGGCGGCAATCCCGTCCATCCCCCCCATACATTTGGGGTTGTCTCTCTCTTCCTTACTACACGATGAGAAAGGGCGAGTGGACGGGTTCCGCAGGTCGCGACTAGTGTAAATTAGAATCAGTTGCGTCGACCTACCTTAGTACATACTTCGCAGGTTTGTAGACTACTACCTACTTATGGGTTTGGCTTGCTGGAATTGAGCGCCGATGAGGAGGAGGAGGAAGAGGAGGAGGAAGAGGAGGAGGAAGAGGAGGAGGAAGAGGAGGAGGAAGAGGAGGAAAGAAGGTACTACGTAAGGTAGCTCTACAACCCGAGGTGCTCCTTCTCATGTCGACATTCTTCGACTCTTGTCCCCGGTGACGATGTCCTCCATGTTCTCCCAGCTTTCGATGCAAGGTAATACATTCGGAAGGGCTGGTTGCCGTGCTAATAATGGGAAAGGTAGCGGTAGATATCTTGATCAGCTCCAAAAACCCAAAAGCTGGTTTGTGACGGGGGTTCCCGCGTCTAACCCCCCCGGCTGGCCCTCCGTCTCATCGTCCTTCTCCATCACGTTTTTCTCGATCAATCTTTCAAACCCTCTAATCTCCGCTCGTAGGGCCCAGTCACAGGATGGATGCCTGTGTGAAAAGCTTTCGACTGCGGCAGAATCGTGGCATGCTTTTGCGGGAGCTCCGTTTCCCTCTATTTTCGTCTCCTCCAATACAGGCCAGGATGCAATGCCTGGGATTTCGTACATTCTCACAACACACATTCTGTGTGCCAGCTCTGCACAGCCCAAAGAACTGGCATCAGCAAGGGAAAACACAGCAAAAACGCGCCACAGGTCTGACGGGGGACCACAAGCCATCTTATCACATCTTCTGTATCCAAATCCAGTGCGATCACCCGCCCAGATTTGATATTCGTCAAGGCTCGTTCCCTCGACGGGTCCAATTTAGAAACATCCTGGTCCTGGCACGACCCGACTTCTGAACCTGAAAATCCGAGTAACACAGATACCTGGAAGATACCTGGAGTGTGGCATGTACGTACCTCGTACAGTACATATGTACATACATATATACAGTACAAACTGGCTGAACCCCTGTGGCCGGTGGCGGCATTGCCCTGATCCAGGGGAATTCCTAAGGTACTGTATGTACTAGGAGGAAAACGTAACGTGATCCGGGCCCCCCCAAGCCCGCTCTCGAAAAACGCAACCATGATATCCCCACCCGCTGCGGGCTTTTTTCTTTTGGGCCCAAATTCGAATCTGCTGGTCCTTCTACCAGGGCCTTGGTCACTTGACGCCAACCATCCAACCGGGCCCAACCTTGCTTCGAAAGGACCATCCTACATATGTACGGTGACCTACGCCGGGATTGGGCATCGAGGGCGTGCCCGATATGCCTACGATTGATGCTCCCGCATGCTGCAGGAGCTAAGCTGCCGTCCCTTCCTTAACTAATATGGTCTGCTCATAATAAGTCCTGATGACTTGCTGCAATGCGGCACAGCTGGGTTCCTGGGTCCAAGACTAGTCGTCTTTTTAGCTTCTCTCGCTCACCGGTCTTGTCTGTGCTGACCACGTTCGGTGCCACCGCCGTCCTCGTTGCTACTGCCGCTGCTGCCCCTGGCATCATGTCAACTTCCGAACCGCCCCATCCTTGAAGGGGCAGCCATACGTATCCGTACACAGGATTTCCATCATTGACCCTAGATGATATCCCAAGTTACTAGGCCATCGTCATTGTCATGGCATGCGTCCTTGACATTGGCAAACAAGCCCTGGTCTTGGGGATCTCGGCCGAGCAGCTGGCTAATTATGTAGCTGGTGTCTGCCCGCTGACCTCAAAGGGCTCGCTCTGCGTGCCGTATCTTCCTTCTCCTGTTCGTCATCTGTGTGCCTTTGGGACACGACATATTCTGGGGGAGGCTCGGCAATGACGAAGCATATCGGGAAAATCTGCCACGTTTCGTATATAAATACTTATGTACATAACGGGATTGCCCATCCTGTCTCGTTCCTTTTTGCGAAGAATCCCTTCCCTTCCCGAGGCGAGCATGCTTGCCTTTGGAGTCTGACGCAAGAGGGAAGGAAAAGCAAAGACTGGTGCGGTCAACAACCCAACCCAACCCAACCCATACGGTGCCATTCGCCCGCCAGGTTTCTCAGGTACCCTCTCAGCGTAACGAAAGTCACCCTGTGTCTAAGCCCTGTTGAGGTCTTAGCACTCGCGGCACCGAACAAACATGGGTTGACCCCCCCTGGTGAGGTGTTCCCATGCACCCCAAAGCACCCCCGGCCAACACCACATCCACCACCACCCAACAGCTTGTTAACCGTATCCCGGTCACTTGCTCCTCCTACACCCCATGCACCCTAACCTCACTGCTTCCCCGGCGGGTTGCCGGGGTCGATAAGAACGCTGGCGTGGGAATACAAAAAAAAAAAATCAAATAAGGCATGGATCTTTCCTGGCCCTGCTTGGTGGTACTCGTGCGAGGGGCGTGGTCACCAACCCAGGCCCAGTGAGAACCGTTGCTTACCTCCTGCCAAAATATTTCCCCCCTTCTCCTTTGCATTCTGCTCTCTCTCCTGGAGTCCAGGTCTTGAGGAAGAAGAAGAAGATACGTGAGAAACCACGTCCGTTGGCCATTCTCTTCGATATACGAGTCTTACCCCCGAACGTCATCTGCAAGTTGTGTGGTTCACAATCACACCTCGTCACCCCATAGTCTGGACACCTGCAGCTACCCTGCCCGGACGAACGAACGCCTTTCGTTGGCACTGGAACGGACTGATAGATTCCCAAAGGAATTTTACGAGGCGAACGACGTGCTGCCTTGGCTAGCTCACTGTTGGCTGATCCATTCGCCTTCCAGCGCTTCACGTCTGCTGTTGGCCATTCAAGGCGCAGGGCTCTGGTCCAGAGTCATGAGTGGTCCGCTACCTGCATCTCATCCCACCGCCCTGTCACCACCATCTATTCTGGACCGATTAGCCCAATCGACCTGCGCCAGTCATCCTCGTCCATGACCCTAAGATTTCCTTCTCCCATCCAGGACTGTCATCATCTCGTAAACATCATTTCCTGGACTACGAAACCTCGATTCCACCGATCTTGTCACCTCCGCTGACAAAAGAAATTCGGCCTCAGAACGTACATAGCTTGTCTCGGCCCCGAAACGACTCGGCGATTATAACGTTGCTGTATTTGCGGTCCCTTTCGAGTTCAAATACATATTCATAACCCTCGCTTTCCACCTCCTTTTATCCTGGCTTCTCCGCCGTCATCTCAATATCATAGAGGAGTCTTCCTCAGTTCCGACTCTGTTCGCCGTTCCTTCCCACTCTCGATCTATTCTCGTCTTCTTGGCATATTCGGGGACTGTTGGTCAAGACCCAGTTAGCCCCCGACCCTCAGACCTAACATCCTGGCGGTCTCAGCAGTTGTCCGGTCTTCTGGACAGCAACCTCACCGTAGCCGCGAGGCTAGAACCACTGACCCTACCAGAGCTATCACGCCAACACCGCCCGGATCGTCTGGGCCGGTAGGCAGAGAATCTCGTACAACCCACTCTCTCCCCCAAAAAGAAGATCATCTGTCGGTCTCGGCTGGTTTTCAAGGTGGTCAATGTCCGGTTCCTCGAGACCGGGAGAGTGTAGGGGATCGGGTCTCGATGTCGCAGAGGGGACCTGCACCTCGCCCTACATCTCGTCGCTCGTCAAAATCACCACCCCGACCCTCGACGACATCTTCCCAACCAGGCTTTGGTTTGCAGGAGGATCCCCGTGCCGAAGCACCCCGTGATCCTGGAAACACAGCCTTCTCAAACGCCGAGGAATCATCACGCCAGGCCGCTCCTCGGTCTCTGGGAATACACGGCTTGATCCACCCGTCAGAAGCACAGACAGGTGCAGCGGGGGCTGGAACACCACAACGACAACACGATCGTTCCGACAGGCCAGAATCCTCGCATTATGGAATGGCGATAGATCAGTATGGACCACAAGGTCCAGTGCCACGTCCCTTCGTTTTTCATGGCCAGGGTCCCCCTGGGTCCCAACCAGCCACGCCAGTGCTGCCCGCCACGACGCCTTCTGGGAATACCCCGTCGGGTCGCAATTCTCCTACCGGTGCCTATCCATTCCCTGCACTTAACAATCCTCGACAAATTCTAAGTCCCAGGGCTCCTCGAGCGTCGAGCCTAAGCCAAGGCGCGCCAAGGGGCCTTCCGCCGCATCCATCAGCATTTGCTCAAGCTCCGAACCCCCGAGGCAAGCGACCATATCCTGGCGAGCCGGGAATGATGCAAGAAGGGCAACATCCAGGTCCAGGCTACTCATATTCGGGTCCACCACCTCCTCTTGGCCCCCCTCCGGGACCCGTCAGTTCTTTGTCAACTCCTCCTCGATCCCTGTCGCAACCTCTGATTGGCCATCTGCCGCCAGTGTCTCATGAGCAACCTCCCTCCCTCCCTCCTGTGTCACGGGGAATGCAGGATTATCAAGCTCAATCGCCGTTTAACTTGGCACCTCCACAGGGCCGTACCTACTCAGCATCAGCGAGTGGCGCCCCAAGGTGGTCGGGGTCCGGCAACAGCATGCTATATGAAAATCTTCGCTCCGGAATGTCGAAAGGTACTGGTGAACAGCAAACGATGCTCAGAATTGGTTCTAATCGAGACGGATCGGGTGATATCCTCGTACCGATCGACATACACCAGGCCTCGCGCCAAGCCGACGAAAAAAGACAACGAAACGCGGGAGCATCGGCGCGATTCAGGCAAAGGAAGAAGGAGAGGGACCAGGAGCAACATGCTACCATGCAAAAGATGGAGCAGCGGAACCGAGATCTAGAACTACGACTGCAAGATATGGTGCAGGAGAGAGACTTCTACCGCGAGGATCGAAATCGACTACGAGATATCGTGCTTCGAACCCCTGAAATCCGCGATTTGGCACCCGGGCCACCGAGCCCGATCTCGACAAGGAGTGTGGGATCTTTCGCTGACAGGAGCCCGTTAATGCATTCCCTACCTCCCCAGCAGTCACAAGGCTACGCCTCGAGCGAGAGTTCATCAGTCGAGCGACCGACGAGACGACGCAGAACAGACCCCGCACCGGAATTCACAATGCCTACATATGGGCCGCCAGCACACCCTGCAAGCAGCTTGCCACCGATGCCCGGCCCTAGTTATGGTGCTCTTCCTCCTGGGCAGACTTCTGACACGCCTGGAGGCGAACGACTTCCGCCTTTACGTGCGATGGAAGGACCACAAGGTTCTCAAGTGCTGATGGGCTCGGAGCCCACGACACCAAGTGGGCCGATGTACCCAAGCTATACGCGAGTTCCGTATGAGGCGGGTTGGGCCAACCGACCGTTCGGACATATGGGGCAACAAGGTCAGCAGGGCCAGCAGGGCCAGCAGGGACAACAAGGACAACAGGGGCACCACGGACAACAGGGACAGCAGGGACAGCAGGGACAGCAGGGACAGCAGGGACAGCAGGGACAACAGGGACAACAGGGGCAACATGGATCACCACCTCACCCTCACCCTCACACTCACCCTCCTGGTGAAGGCGGGCAGCGATAGAACCGTCTTCAAAGACAGCCCCGGGGCTGTCTTTCCCTCAACCCAGGGGCCAGCTCAGGACCTGGGTCTATTTACAACTTGGGCCCACGTTCTCGACACTCATTAATACTACACTCTAGTTCGATTCATCTTCGACTGACAGTTGTAACCTCCAATTATGATGATATTTATCGGTCAGGAAAGATTTCAGAATGTTTTTGCTCGTTATTTGGGACCAAAAAAGACTCGCATAGTTGGGCGACCGACGAAGGTTTTCTTCTTACAGGCTGTCCATCGGAGTTTGCTCGACTAACTGACGTGGGACGGCATCTCATCTTGGGAGGATAAAACCACATGTTACTATCGCCAGATGAAGTAATATGGCAACCTGGACTCGATGCCGTCGTTATCGCCGGACTTTAATCACCTTCCGTTTGGTTTGGACTGCATTCTCTGCCGTCTTGTTCACAGAGATCCAGTCTTTTGGGGCGCGGAAAGACAAAAAAGGGATGGGGACCCGCAGGTCTCCGAGAGGGAGCGGGAACAAAATGGCATGTTTTTGATTTATATTTTGTTCGTTTTTTCACATACATACTCCGACCCGGTGTTTGGGAGTTTATTGTCACCTGGGCGGCATTCTCGAATTTTCAAGTCTCAAGTTTGTTTGTTTGTTTTTTCCTTTTGGCAATCTTCTGCGAGTTTTCTTTCCCGTCCATTCGAGACGTTGCTTTTTTCTGTCCATGCTATTGCCACTCCGCTACACTTATTAGATACCAGATTGTTAAGCGACACAAGTCCGCGTTGGTTGGGATACCTATTTGATTGGAAAGTTTTGTACTTTACCCCAGGCGCTTGCTGGCCACGCATGCTTTCCCATGCAGCAGGAAAGCCGCGAGAGGTTGGAGGGGGATACCGAGATGGAGACGGACGACCACAGGCAAAGACAGAGACAGAGGCAGAGACAGAGTGACAAGCACGGAGCGAAACAGGCATACTCAGCTAGGTTAAACAGGACTAGATGATGTATGTAGCGTATTCGGAAATCAGCAAGCCGAGAGAAGAGACAGGCGAACTATATCTTTCCACGCCTTCTTGACCTTCACAATGCACATTCATCCATTGATTCGTCCATCCACCCATGGCACGGGGAATGTATGTCTAGAAAGCGCACATATATTAACGGCATGGGGGAGATGTGGTGATGCCAACGCAACGTGAGACACAAAGGGCATGTCCAGGATCGGAGAAAACACTTGACTGTAAAGTCAGACCTGCGGTATGTATGTATGCCACGCAATGATACCGGTGTCGCAAGTCATGGCTCCCATCTCACCGAGGACGGACATGAATATAACAAACAGGATTGGGGTGGGCGGGGGGGAGGCGTATGGGGCAAAATGCGGCTTTAGGTTCTGACCGAGCGAAGCGGCGAGCGGCGGGCAGGCCAAGCGAGGAAACACGGCCACGTCACTCGTCGAGAGAGAGAGAGAGAGAGGGAGAGAGGGAGAGAAACAGGGCCGTAGGGCTTTACAGCCGCGAGGCGCAGGCATGGCGCTGGCGTTGGGGAACAAACCATGGGGCGGCATGCGAAGGTACATGCCTGGTGATAGACGAGGACTTTTGTTGGGTGAGGCGCCACAATGTGAGTGAGTCTGACTCTGAAATCCGAGGAACAAAAGGCGGGAAGAAGAGAGGAAGACCAAGAAGAACAAAAAGGAAGAAGCGAGAAAACGGGTCCCCCAGGATTAGGTGCCTTTTGAACCCCGTGGCGTCGTAGAGTATACATAGCTCCTCTTCCCTTCCCGTGCGTGTTTGGAGGAAATGCGATGCGATTAGGAAGAAGATGTGATGCAATCCAACGAAGCCCCGTCACCCTACCCCACCTAAGCTCATTGCCTAAATAGGCAAGTGCAGCCCAGAGCTGTTCATATGCCATGCAAATATGCCATATCCTTGGCTGGGGGGGTAATCATATCTAGATGTCAAGAAACTACGGGATTGCATACGGACCTGCTACTCCTACTACAAGGCTATCAATTTGTGAATACTCGAACCAATGGAGGCTGCTGCACAGCCACATCAAATATAGCGAGGCATTCAAGCTGTCATCCAGTGAATGAATGCATCTCTCTCGTGCAGCTGAAATTCCCATCCCCATTTGGATTGCCCAAAAATCAAAGCCGTCAGGTGACCGACCCCAAGGCGACAAAGGCACCATCCTTATCGATCCTTCGACGGGGGTTCGCAGCCTGCTCCAAATTTGAACTACGCTGCAACACTAACTCTCAGCCTTACTCAGTCTCGTCAGATCCGAAATTGTTTTTGTGTATTCTCAGTCCTTCTAACTATTTCAGCTATTTAGAATCTCAAATTGATCATCATCTATTTGTCTTGTGAAGAGGTTGACCCTCCTCCCATCTTCCATCTTCCCAGGAATCGTATCGGAGCCTCAGCCCCCATAGGTCTTGGTCATCACGGACCTCCAAGCCATACTGATGCTGAGACTCCGTCTTGAGCTTACATGCGTTATGGGAAGTGGATGTCCGATCTGATTTGCTCGCAGCTCCATTTCCAGTCATGGAGGCAGCCGGGCTCGCTTTCGGGGCTCTAGCTCTGGTGGGCGTTTTCAAGGACTGCTTGGATCTCATTTCCATGATTTCACAAGCACGGTCGCTAGATCGGGATATCGAGATACTCGACACAAAGCTTGATATCGAGAAGTTGCTGCTCCTGCAGTGGGCCGACAAAGTTGGCCTGGTCAGGCCTGGTTACGATAGGAGACTTGACGATCCTGAGATCAACAAGACTGTCGGTCGAGTTCTATCGAGCATCAGGGGTTTGGTGACAGAAAGCAAAGTGCTGGAGGAGCGATACGGGCTGCGCAAGTTTGATCCATTCAAAGATGCGGCTGGGATCGAAGACCAGAGCCATGCGAGTGCTTCGCGGATGGCACGATTTCTCAGGGACTTCGAGAACCTGGCGATGGTGAAGAGGAAGTTCAAAAACAAAATCGAGCTCCGCAATGACGCCGGCCGGAGCACGATTCGCTGGGTAATAAGCGATAAGGCGAAGTTCAATGGCCTTATAGTGGAGTTGTCGTACTTCAACTCACGACTTGACGCGTTGGTTCCAGTCAACACGAGGTCTGTTTTCGACATGAGCGAGGCAGATTTTAAATATCTCCACAGTAACAAAAAGCTACAGATGATAGCTGAGGTGACAACGGGTCGCGAGCAATCTATAGTTGACGCTGCCAACCATGTAATCATCCAGAACAGAGTTCGGGATCGCATCTGGTTCCGCTGGATGGACGACCGCAAGGCGAACATCCACCAGGCGCACGAAAAGACACTCGAGTGGGCGCTCAAGCCTCCCCAGGAAAGCGGTTTGTGGGATGATTTGAACGCATGGCTTCAAGACAACACTGGCATATATTGGGTCTCTGGAAAAGCTGGCAGTGGGAAGTCAACTTTGATGAAATACCTCTACTCAAATCCCCAAACATCGCAACTACTGCAAACCTGGGCGCGGAGCTCGAAGCTCATATGCGCTAACTTCTTCTTTTACCACCTCGGCAAGCCGGAACAAAAGTCACAGGAAGGCCTGCTCCGAGGACTCCTGTACCAGGTGTTGTTTGCAAATCCCAAGCTCATTGAAATCGCACTCCCCGAGATGTGGAAAGAAGCCATCAGTCTGAAGGATAATTTGGAGAAAGAGCTCGCCATGCCTTCCATTGCCGAGATGCAAACAGCGCTCCTGAATCTTGGTAATCGGGAAGACGTTGATACTAAGATCTTCTACCTCATCGACGGCCTCGACGAGTACGACGGTAGATATATGGATGCCGCCACATTTTTCAAGACTCTCGGGAAGTGCCCAAATGTTAAGATATTGGTTTCAAGCAGACCTCTGGCTGCTTTTGTTGCGACTTTCGGGAATGAGCAGAAAATGAGGCTGCAAGATTTGACGAAAGGGGATATCGATCGCTATATCGAGGATACCATCACCAGCCACAGCTACATGTTTACACTATCCACCATGGATCCCAAAGGCTGCGAGAAAATCATCGCCGAGTTGATCGACAAGGCTGCCGGTGTGTTCCTTTGGGTCATTTTGGCGTGCCGGTCCCTGCTGGAGGGTTTTGCGGCCTTCGATAGTGTCGGCGATCTACAAGGCCGCGTCGATGAGCTTCCCCCAGAGCTTGAAGAACTCTTTGCTCTGCTGCTTTCGAAGATAGAACGCCGGTGGAGACAGCAGGCCCTGAAGCTATTGCGAATTCTTTACGACAACCAGAACAAGATGACAGCCGATCTGCACGAGTCAAAGACTACGGTCGACCGAGTTCCAACGCTAGCTCTTGCCCTAGGCGACGAGGTCGGCTTTGCCACAGAACCTCGCAAGCTTAAACCTCCTTCCTCGGTTGAGGCGCGACGACTCCAGTGCCGGATGATGGAGGGTCGCCTGAGGAGCCGTTGTTGGGGCCTCCTGGAGATCCAGGAGGCTCGCCACGACCATCGTCATTCTTGTGCCTGCGAAGGGGGGAGCCAGAACCATGACAAAGTTGTTGACTCGGCAGTCGTGTTCATGCACCGATCAGTTTACGAGTTTCTGTGCATTCCTGCGGTCTGGCAACAGGAGCCGATGTACATCGAGGACAAAGGTTTCAATACTCACAGCATTCTTTGCATGATGTGGACCGAGTTTGCTGCTGCACAGGAATCGCAGGTGGAAAACAAGTTCGGGCTTGGTCTCCGCAATGCGTTGCTTCACGCGCAATTTTCTCAGCAAACGGGTTGCACGCTAGCCGCCTTGTCTTGCAGTTTTGTGAGAATTCAGTCTATCGTTGTGAGATATGCTCACGGACAGGCCGGGGGTCTGGGAGGCCTGGCAAAGATTTATTTACCCCACAAGCCGGAGTGTGGCCATTACAGAGAAAGCTGGTCAATCGCCCTAGCCTTTGCTTGCGAGATGGGGCTCACTGAACTCGTAACGTTCGCTCTCGAAAACCCGAACTTGCTGACTGATACCGTAAAGGCAATCTCAGATGCACCGCAACGGCCAGCTCGCTACAGCTGCACTACTTCGACAGGTTCGACGGGTTCGACGGGTTGTCAAGATCTTTATCGCGAGAACTTGAAACTTGGCGTCTATGCGATGTCTCCATATACGGTTCTTCCGATGCTGCATCATGCAGCTTGTCAACCGATGCTCAGGCTACTGCGCTCGGCGTTGGAAAATGTCGATCCGGACTACACTTATCTGAACTTTGAAGAAGTATTCCCGGATTTGCCCAATTTGGACCTTGTCCGATATCTAGACCAGGCCGGTCATAGTCCAAAACAGCAGTTCTTTTACAGCAAAGCATCACCAGTGACCACAATTTGGCAGAGCTGGCGGGAGTTCACACCGACATATGACACCCCCAAGGATATTGAAATGACGCACACATTGCTTCGATTTGGTAGGGGAGATCTGGACGCCGGTTCAGAGTAGGCTATGGCAATCTGATGATGGGAAATCGGTCTTGTCGTCTGCATAATCATCAGTTCTAGGGGGCCTAGTGGTATCATTATGGAGAAGATCATACAACGGCTCGCCGTACTAGGGTCACAGGCAGACCTCGGTCTCAAACAAGGCTCGCGACTTGACTGTGAATACAGTCATGCCAACCTACGAGCCCAGCCAAGATACCTCTCCTTTTAAATTGGCTGTGGGCATTACCTTTGATACTGAGGTGTGCAGGGTTCAAGCCGTGAGTGTGTATACATACACGCAAGGCGGCGGCAGACCTTTGGGTCTTATTGGGACTCTGTTAGTCTGCTGTATCTGACCAATAGGTTCTAGTTAGCCTGAAACAGGACTACAGAGGTTGACAGAGAAGAGAAGGCAATGCCATAAAAAAACTCTCCGCAACTCGTTGTGCACAAAGTGCCAGTTCCGCAGACGGTCTCGTCATATTCAGGCAGTTGGAGAACCAATAGAGAGATATCGACTGGCCCCACACGGGCACAGCATGGATACACATATTCCGAGTTCTTAGAGAACACTGGACCAAGGAGGAACGGTGCATGCCGTGCGCTGCATTGTCGTAAACCGCTCAACATGGTTGAACGAGAAGATTCCGGCATGGGGCATAATCGAGATGGAAGATACAGGTGTGAAGCCGTCAATGGTTTCCGTCAGTGACATGATTGCGACGCTTTGAAATGCTGGAGAATCTGTCGGCCTTAATTTTGCTGCATTAATCATGCAATCAACAGGAAACTAGGACAAATCCGACATCGAATGTTGGCTGATGAAACTCTGACTTGGATGGCATGTTCTTAGAAATGGAGTCTACAAAGAAACGGTACATGCTAAGGCTGAACGCAAGGCGGTCCATAAATCTTCTTCTCTGAAGGAACCTGGCCATTGCTCAATACGAGCGAGCTCGGCGTTTCCGCTTTTTGCGAGTCAAACTGAGCAGAGTACTGCAGGTCAGTCCGAGTCAGTGCAAGTTTAAGTTGCCTGAACCGGTCGTGGTGGTCCGGGTTATAACAGGTGATCATAGTCTTCCATTCAAGACCCTCAGCTTCCTCAGCTGACCCGGCCAACCGGGACGAGAACATATGGGTTCCAGGGACATGCTCTGATAGGCGACCAATAATTACTTGTCATCGTCGCCCCTTAAGGTATGCAGAGTCGACTGCAGATTGGGAAAACCAGGTGGAAGCGGCTCGCTCGCTACACATCTTCCGCTGCAACGGTTGGACTAAACGAGGAACTATCGAAATTATGCAGTCCAGAAGCCACATCCGCATCTTTGTCAGCTAAAGGTCCCGCGGGCCGGAATTAGAATGATGAATAACCACAGACCTGATGAGGGAATAATACCGTATCCTGTTGAGTTGTTAATTAGTTTTGGCACCTCGAGTTTCAGTGCGCCAATGCGCGAATTACAAGTCCTGCAGTCTTTCAGGAGCTTTCGCCTAAATACACAGATTGAACATGGTTTTTGTTATGCACGCCAACCTGCCCATGCTGTGACATCGCAGTAAGGTCATGGGAGCTTGCCAAAAAAGAGTCAAGGCTGTTGTGGCGGAAGCTCAGCCCTACATTGGTATGGACACAACTTTGGTATGTTGCATTGAGATTAAATGTGTTCGATAGTCGCCCCCGTCAATATAGCAGAGCCGCCGGACCGACCGACCCTTCGCATCGTGATGATGGCTCTTGAGGGTAGAGGGAGTGCCCCCATGGCAGAATCACTTGCTCCGCACTATTTCTACAGGAGATAAAGAGAGGGGACCCTTGCGACCTGTAGATATCCATGAAATCCGAAGCTGCTACATGTCAGTCTGTCAGTACAAGTCAAATATACAGCACCTATATCTGGACATACACAACTATCGATTTCGCCGATGCGCTAGGTTTACCCCGAGAAGGGAAAGCCTCGCGTGCGGGTGTCCCGTCCGTCCATGCAACTAGTTGGCAAACCACTCGATCAAGGGTCTTGGCTTTGCTAACCGAGAAAACACATCGCAATTTGTGAGCAGATTGGACGAGCACAAAGCAGTTCGTTCCACCCTGGACAGCACGGGAAAGGCATCGCCCCCGTACTTTCTCCGTCCACATCGCCGCCGTCTGCGTGTGAAGCCACCGACCGACTGATGAGATGATATGGTTGCGGTGTTTGAATACAGCCACGTGCTGTTATGCTACTTTGCCAGATCTTGGCCAGGGGCACGCGAGGAGGCCGCACCCCGGTTTGCCTGTCAAGCCTCCATCAAGGTAGTAATCTCGCACAACGCGGCAGATGGTCGTCCAAGAACAGCCCCCGCCAAGAATCACGGGCCTTGTTGTCCTTCATAGGGGCAATGTGTGAAGCGGCCAACTGAGTCGGTTTGCGAGTTGATAAGCATGAACCCTCCGGCCCCAGTGATGTCGCCTTCTGCCGCAAAGAAGCAACTGAACCTAGAACAACAGTCACCATGCGCGTATCTGTCGATGCCGTCCTCCTCTGGACGATAGTTTGTTTCACACAACCGTCCCTGGCTGCCTTTCCATTCATCTACGGCGGTTGGACTGCACTTGGCGACTCGTTTGCTGCAGGCATCGGCGCCGGCGATGAGATTCCCGATAGCGGCGACTGTCGCCGTCGCACTGGAGCATATCCCGTGCTAGTGAACGCCTCTACCGAAGTGGACTTGAGCATGCAAATACACAGGTTCAACTTCCTCGCTTGCTCTGGCGACACCTCTGCCGAGGTGCGCGTCAAGCCGCCAGGCGACGAGGGTCGCAGTCAACTAAACGACTTCCGGGCAACGGACTTGACTTACAAAGACAGCGTGACGCTGTCCGTCGGGGGCAACGATGTGGATTTCGCAACTGTCCTGGAGGCTTGCATCTTCAAAGCCCGCCCGTGGCCTTTCCGGCTTGACTGCGCTAATGTACTCGCAAACACGCGGCAGAAGATTGCCGACCTCGTCCCCACACTGGAAGCAACTTATACCGAAACGCTGCAGTCGGCAGATCAGGGCGGTGCCTGGCCCAAGTTCACACTATTCGTTACTGGTATGTTGCATTTTCACATCCTTCTCCGGCTTTCGTGGTGCAGACGATCTGAAAATCCATCCGGCTGACAGGACGAACCAGGCTACCCAGAGTTTTTCAGCATTAAAAGCATCGAGTGTGACAACTATCACTTTGGCTTTTGGAGGGGAGCCCCAAACAATGCCTATCTGACTACAGAGCTCCGCGATACCTTCAACCAGCTCGTGCGGGACTTGAACTCCCAGATACAAGTAGCGATCAACAATGTCAACCGCGATACCCTTTTTGGCCGGGTTGTTTACGTTTCTACTACCGAACGCTTCGAGGGTCACCGTTTTTGCGAGCCCGGCGTCGTGGAGCCGGATAACGAGAATCCGAGCAACTGGTTCTTCCTCCTGATCGGACAGGACTCCCTACAAGACGGCAGCACCGTCGAAACTCCGCACATGGACGACCCTTTGAACCTAACTCCACAGGAGTGCGAAGATCTTCTTGGTTCTGAGTCATTTACACTTGGCACCGAGCTGGGAAACTACTTTACCTGCGCAATACTCGCGGGCCTCGGCCAGGGCTTGGAACTCGAAGATATGCTCACGGGAGCCGACGGCAACCCGAGCAGCTTGCTACCGGAGAACTACGCGAAAGCGTTCCACCCAAAAACCGCCGGCCACACGGCCATCAAGCAAGCGATCGAAGCAAGCGCCAGAGCTGAGCCGGCCAAGGATCTGAGGCGTATCTTTCTCATGTTCCGCGGGACCCAGGCTGCGTTCCGAACCATCATCAACGGGCTTCCCTGGACGGCAGCATGGTCTAGGTCCAAACTATACGAGCGCGGCCAGATCAACCTGCGCGGCTACTCGACTTGGCTGACACTGGAGGAAGCGCGCGGTCTCGCCAGCACCGCGGGCATCGTCGGATTCAGTAAGGAAAGCGACCGGCTCGGCATCGATTTACAGGCTGCAGCAAGGCTATTCCCGGCGCCGCCAGTAGCCCGTTCTCCTCCGACTGGGGGGGAGACCACCGAGAGGAAGCGTTCTCCCGCGGATGCCAGCGCTCCTAGTTCCTTAAGCAACGGAACCAGTCAGCCGACGCGACGGCAGGTAACCACCACCGACCTCCATCTCTTTGAAGATGGCGCATGGGCCTTGACCCGCCTCTCCGACCCACCTCTTTTCCAGGAACGATCGTTCTTCTCCTATCCTGGCTATGTCAATGACCCGCTTGCCGGAGAGGGGGTCAACATCTACGTCCTCGATACTGGTGTTAACATTCATCATCAGGTCGGTACTTATTTTGAAGTCGCTTCAACTCTAGGCCGAGAAGAGATTGATTCTCGCCCTGCAAATGCTGACTGACATCTTCCCTAGGAATTCACGGCCAACAACCGGATCCAGACATCTTTCATGGCTGATGACCAACCCCAAGATCAAATGAGGGATTCTGCCGGTGAGAGACACATACTTTCATGTTTCTTGCGCGCTTATGCTTGGTAAGTAGCAGTTCTTTGCTAAATACATTTGCGGCAGGGCATGGCACATGCGTTGCAAGTCTCATAGGGGGTTACATCCATGGCGTAACCAAGACCGGGGACAATATCATCCCAGTGCGATGGGAGAGCGGCGCAACGACCGCGGAAGCCATCAAACTTGCGTCAAGCTTATTCGACTCCCTTCTCTGGATACTCGATCACATCATTAGCAATAACAAGGAGGGCAAGGCGGTAATCAACTTTTCTGCGGGTATGTGAAGCGTGGTGTCTGTGAAAAGTCCTGGGAGTTTGTGTTGACCTCGCCCGTTGCTGTCTGTAGGCATCTCCGTAGCGACATGGATCGACAGGGCGAATATTGGGCAAGAGGATCCCCTTTCCCGTTACGATACATATGATCCCTGGTTTCACTTCCTCCCACTCTTCGCGATTTGGGATGTAATAGTTGTGTGCCCCGCGGGGAACGAAGCCCAGGAAGAGCCCCAGGGGGATTCCGTTGCGGACGAGTTCGAATCACCTCGTCGATTTGCCAAAGCCCCCCGTGCAATGCGTAGCTACTTGATCGTCGTTGGCGGCACGCTTGCTAATGATAATATTTGGACTGAACTTTTGCCGAATGGGCGAATAATCGGCACCAACCGATTCACCAGACTGATCACGACCTGGGCGCCTGCTAGCAGCATCAGGTGTGCTAGTGGCCTCCACAGGGACAGATTCGTCACCCTAAACGGCACATCACTAGCGACAGCGCTTGTGTCTGGCCTCGTGGCCACGTTTCTCGTCCGGCCCGACCTTCAGGGTCGAATCCAGCAGCAGGGATTGGTGGCGGCGAACATGAGAGCCTTCATCCAAGAGGCGGCGGCCTACCATATGGAGGAACGTGCCGACGGGATTGCTATCTTGGGCACGCACAACTACGTGCCGTGTGAACTGGAGGATGACATTTCTTTAGCGAGGAGAGTGGAGGAGCCCAGCGCCAGCTCAGTCGCTAAGCAAGACCGGATGGCTAAGCGGGCACAGAACATCCCCGTCCGGATCAACAACGTGGTACAGACAGTCGGGCCAGAGAATCCGCCGCTTTGCTATGCCATCCTACCAAAGCCGACGGTGCGAGGCTTTCAGTTCCGCGGCTGTGTGCGAGAACACGCCGCGCCGAACCTCGTCCTACGAGGGTATCAATCTACCCAGCGGACGCTCGATGCCTGCGCAGTAATATGCGCTGATCGCGGTTATCCATGGTTTGCCGAGGCTCGCGGGTAAGTTTCATTCCAAACATTATAGGCCCTCCTTTCCCACCAAGGAGCTCCCTAACTATCCTGTACTTTTCAAACCGTATTTCACCATCATGTTGTGGCTAACAACGAATATCTAGGAGGGATTGCTACTGCGGGTTGGTTGCCCACGACGTGGATGTTATAGATCCCAGGTTCTGCAGCTCGCTCTGCGAGGACAACAATATGGAGATTTGTGGCGGGCTCCATGCGCTCTCGCTATATTTCAACGACATCCGGCCAGTAGATGGGTGGCAATATGAAGACTGCTACCAAGACGGGGCAACGAGGACGCTCGCAGACGCGACCTTCACCGCCCCTGACATGACACCAGCACGGTGCGGTGCGTTCTGCGCAAGTGGCGGGTGGCGGCTTTTCGGCCTCGAAAACGGCGACGAGTGCTGGTGCGGCAACGGCCCCATCGACGATAGCCTGCGTGACGACCCGGCCACCTGTAACATGGCGTGTGGTGGCGAGGCCACCGCCGTGTGCGGTGGTGGCTGGCATCTCACTGTGTACGGTCGTGTTGGTGTGGTCTCGGACATTCAGGTTGTTCCCGGTTGGTCCTACGTTAACTGCTACAATGACGATTAGGAGCGCAGCCTCCCCGTCACCAACGAACCCAGCCAGGCGTTAACTCCTGCTGCCTGCGCAGCGCTGTGTGTAGGGTCCCGGTTTTTCGGCGTCGAAAACGGCAATGAGTGCTTCTGCGGCAACGCGATCAACGATGCTCGTCTCGCCGTGGACCCGACTACGTGCGACATACCATGCACCGGTCAGCCGAATTTCGTCTGCGGCGGTGGTTGGCGCCTTAATGTTTATCGGCGTAGCATTCCCCAGACAGAAATGATTGCCGGTTGGCGTAATACCTCATGCATTATTGATACCGCCGAGCGCACGCTGGATGGCCCCGTGTTCAACGAGCCGCAAATGACGGCCGGTCGATGCGCACAGCTCTGCTGCGGTTGGCGTTATCTCGGGCTTCAGTATGGTACCGAATGCTTTTGCGGTAACGACGTCGCACCGGGCCTGGAGGCGCCGCTGTCTGAGTGCGACATGACGTGTGGCGGAAATGGGCAGTACGCCTGCGGTGCAAGCTGGCGGCTCACTACCTACGAGGACCTGCCGGGCGATGCCCCCAACTGCGCCAGCTCGTGCGAGGTAGAACGCTCGTGCCACCAGAACGGTTGCGACGGGCAGTTCAGCTTGATCACGGGCCTGGCGACGTGCCGGGGGGCCTTCCGAGGCTGCGCGTGCGTGCCTAACGGCGAGACGTGCGGGCCGTCGCTGAGCTGCGATCTAAACAACTGCGCCGGTTCCTTCGACGAGGACGGGTTTTCTACCTGCAAGGGTTTCTTTGCCGGCTGCCGTTGCACTCCGACGGCGAATACGTGCGGTGCCAGGCGCAGCTGCGACGCTGGGAACTGCGCCGGCAGCTTCGACCTCTCGAACGGCAGGGCCTATTGCACCCGCGGCACGGTCGGGTGCGAGTGCAGCTCCACACCAACGACCTGCGGCCCGATGCTGAGTTGTGACATGAACAACTGCCGGGGCAGCTTTTCGCTGACGGACGGTCTCGCATACTGCACCAACTTTTTCCAGGGCTGCCGGTGCATCCAGACACAGGCGACGTGCGGGCCGCGGCTGAGCTGCGACCTGAACAACTGCCAAGGGTCGTTTGACGGGGATGGCGTCGCGACGTGCAAGGCCTTCTTCCGAGGATGCGACTGCCTTCCGACGCCTGCCACGTGCGGCCCTCCACAGTCGTGTGTCCTCAACGGCTGCGGCGGCTCCTTCGACATGTCCAACGGGCTCGCGTACTGCCGCGGCGCTTTCGATACGTGCCGGTGCGCCGCCACGCTGAACACGTGCGGCACACCGCAGAGCTGCGACCTCAACAATTGCCAAGGCTCCTTCAACCTCGGCTCGGGCATCCCCTTCTGCACCGGCTTCTTCGCCGGCTGCCGCTGTCTGGCCACCGAAAACACCTGCGGCCCGAGGCAGAGTTGCGATCTGAACGAGTGTGCCGGCGGCTACGATTCCAACGGGGTCGCGCGCTGCCGGGGCAAGTTCGCCGGCTGCAGGTGCAACCCCACAGCCAACACGTGCGGCGGCGAGGCGCAGAGCTGCGACCTCAACGGGTGCAACGGCGGTTGGGACCAGTGGGGCGTCGCGCGCTGCCGGAGAAACTTCGCGGGGTGCCCTTGCCGGCCCACCGACAACACCTGCGGGGCCCAGCAGGCCTGCTCCTCCGGCGGCTGCAACGGGCGCGCCGACGGGGCAGGCCAGGGGTGGTGCCAGGACCGGTATGTCGGGTGCAAGTGCAGCGCCAACACCGGCACGCCCGGTTACTGCGGCGTGCTGACCTTGTGCTCGTTCAGCGGCTGCCGGGGCGTCGACGTCGGCCAGCAACTCGGCCGCTGCCGCGACTCATCCCACTGGGACTGCACGTGCATCCTCCCGCGGCCACCACCGCAGCCGCAGCCGGAACCACAGAAGCGGTGCATCAACGACTGCCGCGCGATCGCGAGCCAGCTGACGCGGCTCCCAAGCTGGGTGTGCACGAACACCCCGGGCTTCGCTCAGGGAGCCAACAGCGCCGGTTACTTCGGTGGCATGGACTGGTTTCGACTCGGCCAGTCGGGCGTGTGCGAGGTGTCGTTTGCCAAAAAAGCCAGAAGTCATGGATTCCCAGACGCTTTCTGTAAGTGGAAGTCCAGATCACAAAATGATTTGTTGTTTTTGAAGAAAAGCGGCCACCGAGCTAACCCTCCCGTTCTTCCCCTTAGGCTTAACTCGACAGCAAATCATGAACGCTGTGTACCAGAGCGCGAGCCAATGTAGCGACAGCGGGGAAGTAGTGATAAACAATTATATGGGAATTCCAAGCAACTTCGTTGGGGATGGCTGGGTCTGCCTGAATACTCCCGGCATCTCAAGGTATTGCGGCCACCCTGGTGGGTGGCCTGCGTACAAATCCTGACGGGGCAATAAGCTTGTCTTTTAAGGCCCATGGGTACGAGGGTGGCCTAGCAAAGGTAGACGGATAAGAGAGTTGTACCGGTCCCACGTTCATCTCTTGTTCGTAATGGCAGTCCTCCTCTCGGTGTTCGGGAGGAACCATCTGGTCTAGATTGACAGAGAGAAACGAAATCAAGATTTGGGCTATTGCCGGGATTCGGTTTCGGTGACAGAAACATATAAAATTCCACCTGATAGCCTACCCAGCACTTGCTCGGCCACGGCTAGACGTCCAAGGAGCACGACACGATTACAGAGCTGATGGCTCTCCGTAATTGTCCTGTCTCAGCTTGATGCAGGCGAAGGTCCAAAGTTCCCATGACAAAGTGAAGTGGCCGGTACAAGAATATACCAATGGTCTATGTCTTCTAGGCTCCTCTTCAGACCAGGTTGTGCAGAGCCTCGGTGGCATGAAGACAAGATATGGAAGCGAGACCGACATATGCAAACCGTATGCTCCATGACTACCCAATTATTAGTATATAAATCAAGCAGATATCAAGCGGTTGTATAAGGTATCGGGGAAACAAAACTACCACAATGAGTCCTCCGGAAATAAACCCTTCACCCCTCCATTCATCGACTGCTGGTGGATCAAGCACATTGAAGGCTATAAAATGCTGGTGGAATGTCTGAGCATGGTGGCTGCTCAGTGTAAAATAGATTTCCAAAGGAGGGGGGGCGAGAGAGAGAAAGAAAGAAAAGAATCCTCCAATTTCCTACCTAATCGCAGTTATTCGGGTTATTCCAGGTGATGTAGCTAATTTGGTGCGTATAGACAGGCATTGGATGCAGGGGGGCAGTGATAATTCTCCGCGTCATTCGTCATTCCGGGCCTCTTGTTAGAGAAACGTATCGGTCGCACTATGGCCTAATGACTCTTAGCTTGACCGAACTGGAGCCATTTTTGTTCCCATTTGACAGCTGCACCTTGTCTAGGTAGACTACCTAGTAGTAGGCTGTCCGTACATAGATTGGCGCGATAAGAAAGTTGCAAGCACAGCTTACATCTGCATATCCAGCAGGGCGAGAGCAGATAGAAGGCACGATAACCCGTTTCCCCGCATGTGTGTTACTACCTTGGGTAGAAAAGGCGCGGAAAGTGGGTGTGAATGACCTCATTTCCTCCCTGGACAATGATTGCCTCTTCTCCCTCCTGTTCCATCCTGACCCGTCCCTTCCGGCAAGCGGCGCAACCCATAATATCACACAGTCTACGTTGCAGCACCATCTCAAATCTCTTTGCAGTGCCTGCATATCGACGGTACGGCAGCACCACTTCGACACCCACCATGGAGGCCGAATTGACTGCGCCCAACGGCAAAAAGTGGACGCAGCCCTTGGGCCTGTTCATCAACAATGAATTTGTGGAGAGTAGCAACGGTCAGAAGCTGACTTCGGTCAATCCCTTGTGAGTCTGGTCCTTGCTTGCATTATTAGCAATCAGTTGCTGACATGGATTGCATCCAGCAACGAAGAGGACATCTGCTCCGTCTTCGCCGCAACTGCCGAGGATATAGACAGGGCCGTCACAGCTGCCCGCAAGGCGTTCAAGGACCCTTCGTGGAAGCGCCTTTCCGGAACAGAGCGGGGCTACCTGATGCTGAAGCTCGCCGACTTGATCGACGCCAACTTGGAGGTGCTAGCCACCATCGAGACTCTCGACAATGGCAAGCCGTATTCTGTCTGTCGAGACAGCGACGTGCCTCACTTCTCAGAGGTCATCCGCTACTATGCTGGCTATGCCGACAAGAACCACGGACAGGTCATTGATGTCGGTCCCGACAAGCTGGCATACACCATCAAGGAGCCTCTTGGCGTGTGCGGCCAGATCATCCCCTGGAACTACCCCCTTGATATGGCTGCCTGGAAACTTGGTCCCGCCCTCTGCTGCGGAAACACCGTCGTTCTCAAACTGGCCGAGCAGACGCCGCTCTCGATGCTCTACGTGGCCAAGCTCATCAAGGAAGCTGGATTTCCCCCGGGCGTGGTCAACGTCATCAACGGCCACGGCCGAGAAGCCGGGGCGGCGCTCGTAAAGCACCTCGACGTCGACAAGCTGGCCTTCACAGGCAGCACCAGCACCGGCAAGGACATCATGAAGATGGCCTCCGGAACGATGAAGAACATCACCCTCGAGACAGGCGGCAAGTCCCCGCTCCTCGTTTTCGAAGACGCGGATCTCGACCAGGCCGCGAAGTGGTCCCACGAAGGCATCATGGCCAACCAGGGTCAAGTCTGCACCGCCACCTCCCGCCTCCTCGTCCAAGATACAATCTACGAAAAGTTCCTTGAGAAATTCGCCGCCGCCGTGAAGACCATCTCCGTCGTCGGCAACCCCTTCGACGAAGCCACATTCCAGGGCCCGCAGGTGACGAAGGCCCAGTACGATCGTGTGCTGGGCTACATCCAATCCGGCCGCGAGGAAGGCGCCACGGTCATGATGGGCGGCGAGCCCGCACCCCTCGATGGGAAGGGCTTCTTCGTGCAGCCCACAGTGTTCACGAACGTGAAGCCGAGCATGAAGATTTACCGCGAGGAGATATTCGGGCCGTGCGTTGCGATCGTGACGTTCAAGACCGAGGAGGAAGCCATCGAGATGGCCAACGATACCACGTACGGGCTCGGCGCCGCCGTCTTCACCAAGGATCTGACAAGGGCCCATCGCGTGGCCCGGGAGATTGAGGCGGGCATGGTGTGGGTGAACAGCAGCAATGATTCCGACATGCGGATTCCGTTTGGCGGCGTGAAGCAGAGCGGAATCGGCAGGGAGCTGGGCGAGGCCGGCCTGCAGTCTTACTATAACGTAAAGGCTGTGCATGTGAACATGACTAGCAACTGAAAAAGCTGCACTATCAGAAGGGGACAGAGGATGAATATCAAACTTTGCCGGTCTGGGCCGACAAGTTCTTTATAACAATGAGATTCCGGTGGGAAGTGAATCAACAAGACTAAATGGCCAGAATGATGTTTACAGATGGTGGCAGTAAAATACAAGGCATTAGTTTCGCCAGCTTTATGGACAGGTTTTCCGACTCTCCTCCAATGCACATATCCCGTGAATCACGCTCCATGTCTCTATCTACCCAGCAACAGCCCGTCCCACGGCACCAGCCATCTCACCGAACAAAACCCCCTTGAACACATTCTCGCCCATCTCCTCCGCCCAATGCCCTGCTTCGACCAGCTTCCGCTTCCAAATCTTCTGGTCCTTGGTGCTCAGATCATCCCAAGCCACGGCCGGGCCATGGACCTCCTCATCATGCACGTCCGCCTGGATGACGGGCACATCGGCGCCGGGTGTGACCGGCGAAACGGCATCCGCGCGGAGCACTATCTTGTCTCCCTGCGCGGCGTTGACGTCGCCGAGCAGGGTGGACAGGAACTCGTTGGGCGTGTTTTGCACCACGTTGCGAGGGGGGAAGAGGAGAGATCGGGAGAGGCCGTTGCTTTCCAGGAGGATCTGGGCGACGAGGGCCAGCACGACGATGAAGAAGGTGGTGAGCACGAGGACGGGCCGGAGGCGGATCTCGGTAGTGCTGAGAGCGACGACGTATCGCACCGGTCTCGGCGGCCCGCCTTTGCGGATTGGCACGGACTTGTCGATGAACTTCTTGAGGGGGATGGAATGCACGACGAGCGTGTTGCCCATTGAGATGCTAGTGAGCTTGAGGAACTGAGCGCGGGCGGTGGTCTTCGGCGGGGTGAAGGTGGAGAGGGCGAGGCCGGTGATCTGCAACGGGTGGACTTCCTTGAGAACGGTGACGGAGCGCAGTTGGGAGAGCAGGTCGAGCTTGTCGTGGGAGGTGTGCTCGAGCGTGAAGAGCGAGATGGAGGTGTCATGGCCTGCAACGGCGACGAGGAACTGCGTGTGGCCCGCTTTCGCGCCCGGCGTGGTGGGCGGGCTGAGATTCCGGACCGCGAGGGCTGTGGCGGACGCGACCGCTTTGGGGAGTTTGTGCGTGACGGCCAGGCGACCCATTTCCTGCCCCTGAGTTGGGAGCCTGATGCCCGAGAGGACGACGCCGCCTCGTTTCGGCAGGTTCGCGACCGTAAAGAGAAACCCGGACGTCAGGTAACGAATCGCCCGGTACTCTGGCCGCGGCCTCGTGCCACCCGTCTGATCGTGCGGCATGCTATATACCAGCCGCGGGCCCTCCGAGCTCCCCTTGCTCACGTTCAGAACATACACGTCGTGCTGGTCGCAATACGCAAGCTGGTACGCATCCTCCCCGACCTGCCAGACATCCAAATCCACTGCCTCCCGGTCGAGGTCCAGCGTGCCCCTCGACTTGGGCGCCGCCGCACCGGGCGCGACATCGAACACGGCGACCTGGTGTCCGTCTGCCAGACCCGTCGACACGGCGCCGAGCTGCGAGACGCCGAAGGGGGGCGACAGGCGCAGCACGCGCTGGTATGTGTCCTTGTTACGCGTGGCTAGGATGGACGAGCGCGCGAGCTCGGTCAGGCGGGCGGAGGCGGTGGATGCGCCGACGGAGGCACGGGCTTTGGACTGCTCGAGGCTGAAGGTTCGGAAGTGTTCGTTCTTGCCTTTAGCGAGGTCGTCGGGGCTGGAGTTGACGCCTGCGTAGATGAACGTCGCCTTGCCCTTGCGCTGGCCGACGGCCAGGGTCGTGACATTGTCTTCATCGCGGCTCAGGGAGATTTCACCGGCAACACGGAGCTCATCCTTCGTCGAGGTGTCGATGACTGTCTGCGCTGGCGTGTTAGTCTCTCGAGCACAAAGAGACGCTGGTAGGTCTGTATAGAAAAAGAACTCACAATCTTGTTCCCAACTCCACTCCTCCCCGCGCCGCCGCCGCCGCCTACGACGAGGCGATTCGCATCCTGCGGGTCGAAATCGCAGGCGTAGAGGGGGTAGTCGAGCGTGAGCGTCGCGGTGGGGATCTGGGAAGCCATGGTTGCGGGCGAAGGCGAGCGTGGGCTTCGATTACTTTGCCGAGTGTCCCCTTATTTTGAGAGCTTTTGCCTCTTTCTTTTTCCGACTGTGATTCTAGTTCTCGAGGCTCCGGATTAGCTTCTGAACTGATGGCCCATGTTTCTTGCTTTATTTCGTTATGGATCGTTGGGCGGGGATGGAAAGTTGCCAGGTGGCTGGTGTGTGGGTGGTGGCTCAGGTGCTGCAAACGGAGAAAGTTGGTAAGGTCGTCTGATGACGAAGAGGCGCGAAGCGAGGCCACATTTGTTCAATGGGGCCGTCGCCTCTTCTACGATTTTTTTGCTAGAGCTGATCCTTGTCATGGGGTTCCGGGATCTGCGAGGCTACCCCAAATTTTCCCCAATGCCGGCTCGGGTTCTGCCAAGATATGCGACCTCCGTTTTCGTTTCTTTTTGACTTCACCTCTTGCGGGATGTCTGGACTAAGCAACGGCTGCGACTCGCAAGCACGCTCGCCACGCCGCTAGAGCTTAGGTAGGTGAAATAGCCTAACGGTTCAGTCATTTGGAAGGATACAATTTGAGATGCCTCAAAAACCAATATTTGTTTCCAATGGCGGCCGTAACTCTGTGTCTCCCAAGGTACCTAGCACTTCACGCTTCAGTTCGGTCGACTGGATATTCTAGGAGGGAGAAACAGCAGCATATGACATGATGTCGAGATTCGGTTGAACACCTACCGCTTCTGTCAATGAAGGCTGCGTTACTCTGTCCTGGCCATATGTTGCCTCTGGTACAATGGTTCCTAGTCCCTGTGCTCCACGCATGGCCGTCGAAGCGGTTTCGTGCTTTGGAAGCAAGTCTCATTTGTCACCTAGACACAGAGCGGCTAGGTTTGAGTTTTGATTGTGCAACGAATGCGTAGTATGAGGCTCAAATACGCTAGCGACGCATTCCTCGTTCCGCAAGCAACGGTGCAACTGTATAAATTCCCGAGATGGCCATCGCATCCGTCAACTCTACCCCGTTGGTAACTGAACGTCTTGCTGACTTCTCCTGACTGTCAACTCCCACCCCGTATCATATCACAACCCGAACTGAAAGACCTCTGACGGTGTGAAGTCCCATCCCTGGACATCCATATTTGCCAGCTTGCTCGTCTGGAGCGGCCGGACCGTGTCGTTCGTTCCCCGATCTTCAGGTTCTTGCTGCGCGGGCTGTTGTCTGTCTCGCCGTCTTTGTTCTCGTCTTCGGGCTCGTGATGTCTCTTCACAGTCGTGGCATTGTTCATTTAGACTGGTGTGCCAGAACCCGTTGCGAACCTCTCGGTCATCGCAGGCAGGGCTGTCGTGGGCTGGAAGGTCCGGGCAGCGGTAGACAACACATTCGCTATGGCCGCAGCTGTAATTATAGCAGACGGTCCAGCACATTTTGAGGCCTATTTTGAGCCTGATGGATACTGCTAGTTTTGTCAGTTGGGAATCCTTCAACTGCGACTAACGAGTTTCCTCTTGCCCCTGAATCTGCTGCGGGAAGGAACCCCGGTGGCGTTCGCGATCTAAAGCACCTGTTTTTTCAAATACCCTGCTCTTGTGTGAGATCGTGATAGGGTGGGGTGTTTCTTTGCAGTTTGTTGGCCGAGTTTGGTATGCTCCAAAAGAAGGTTGTGCTTGACTGAGAGGCGGCCGGTTGAAGGTAGGAAGAGAAATCGAGATAGTTTCGTGGCTACCTAGAGCGTATAATATGGTCCTACTAATGGATATTCGAATATGAAATGGATATTTGATCTGATATCGTACCGATGAGAAGGTATCTGTTGTCTTGCCTTGCTGAACCCACTAGGCAGCTTCTTCCAAATTGGGGGGAGGTCACGAAGCATAGAACGCTGCACCTTGCATGGTTTCGACACTTGCTATAAGAGTATTTGACGTATTTTCAGGATTTGATGTCATCCGTTGAACAAGCTCGTTGAAGGCACATATTTGGGGGCAGTCGTGAATGGGAAGGCACGAGACCGTTGATGATATGCTACTTTGTGCCGCAGGCTACATTACCTGATTAAGGTACTTTGCGTGTCCATATTCGGTCACTATTCTTGGCTCTTTCCTCCTTTGAATTTCGCAGCTTATATTTATCTCCTTACGAGACGCGCTGTGTCGATCTTGTGTATCAGGCTTCGGAGTCTTTTGGCACAATACCTTTGGGAATAGACAGGTTTGCTTTGATTTGATTTTGACGGGAATATAAGGAGTCTGCCGCAGTCTCTTGCACTCATTCAGGCCATCATCTATCCGCTGTGATGGAGCCGACCAAGCTACGAGGTGGTAGCACTAGAAGGATAAATACATCTCCCGAGTATTCATGAGGAGGGCATGGACTGCACTCAAGCACACATTTGCTTTACGGGAGGTGTTTCTGGCGTTGCAGGTCTGAACGGCAGTTGATTAATCCCAACCACTACCTGCAGACGTCTACACATGCTTCTAAAGTTCGTTAAAGCTGTGTGAGCTAGATGATGTATCTCTGCAAATTATTTGAGAGACTATGCTGCACTACCTGCTGGCAATCCCCGTGACCTTGGCCAGAGGACCCAAACACCGAGATGCTGGGGTGGTTCCCACACAGTGGCACAACAGGAGACGCAAATGAAGAGTACGGCGGCTTCTCGGAATTTATATACTCCTCGATCATGAATCCTATTGTTCCCGAGCCCTTCCGAATCGTTGTTGATTACATTTTGAGGAGCCAGATTTGTTTTCCCTGACTCCAGAGTAAATTTGTCAACATGGCGACTATAGGTCGGATACCACGCTGTCAAGACAGACTATGCCTATGCCTGGTCAAAGGAGAACTCAGAGTTGCCGGATCAGAGTTTTATGCATTCCCAGAGGGACGCGCTCTGAACCTTGACTGTCATCACTGTTCTCGTCGGCATTCCGTCTAAAAAGAACCCCCCCGTTCCGCTGTGCCCTTGAGCCGCCCTCGGGGGAGGAACCACCCACTCGCCCGAGAGTGTCCAGAAGGAAAGCAACACCCACCCAGCCAGACGTATCTGCCGTACTGCTCCCTCATAGGACGGAAGATGTCTATATCATGCTAAATAAGCTCAGAACATTCCATACAATCAGTATCCGGCACTGTCCCGATGATGATAACAAAGGATCGCTTAGCCATGCTGGAGCATAGGGTGCTAATAGCATTCAAAAGTAACTGAGGGACAGTTTGACTCTTAGAGATTGGCGGGGGTTATTTTTTTTATATGTTTTTGTTTTGCCCCTAGTGCTGGTGGCAGAATTATGAGCCTGGCAACACCGTTCTTTTGAATGTCCTGGCTATCTATTACACATCCCAACGCTGGATTCCTGGGAGATTAAAGCCACCGACCCCTGGTCGGATCGAACCCAAACTGAGAGAAACATGAATGTCGTGGAACTCGACCACTGGACCATCTAGAACGGGTACTGTGTCCTCGCTATATTTGTCTCGTGAGGAAGGCCTGACGATGACAGGACCGTCATTGACCTACCTAGGTAGGTATGTAGGTACCAAAGTTCAGGCACGGAGAAGGAGGGCGTTCTCTACTATCCTCAAAGACCTGAAAGAACCCTTGTTACCCTCGTACCTGGCGACGTGGTTCTTTGTCCGCTCGGCTCTCATTCTGGGTTCTTTGTGCTTCGAGAAGAGCCAGAAATAAGGATTATAGGCTGGGGTGGGTCGGAAACGATAATGACAAGAACACAAGGTAGGACTTCGCGGGTCGTGGACGTGTGGGAGATAGATTCACTGACAGACACGCGCGCATTTCATTCCACATTGTAGCAAGACGAATACCGAACGAAGCAAAGGGAACCAAGTGGCAACGTTATATATTGGCTCATGCATATCGCAGCTCGCTGCATCTACTGGTTCCTAGTCCACCAGAATCTTGGCCTCCAATTCCCCATAGTTCTCGTAAAAGCTCTCAAACAATCGCACGGCAAACTCGACGTCCTTGCTTCCGCCCGTCTCTCGAATACTGTGCATACTCAGCTGGGGGTTACCCAGATCCAGCGTCCGCACACCGAGCTTGGCGCTGAGCATGGGCCCGATGGTGCTTCCGCAGGGGGAATCGTTGCGAACGACAAAGAGTTGGAGGGGAACGCCGGCGGACCGAGCGGCCTCCTGGAGGAGAACGATGCCGGGGGAGTTCGTGGCGTAGCGCTGGTTCGCGTTGACCTTGATGACGGTGCCGGCGTTCATCGCGGGCTGATGGGAGGACTCGTATTTGCCCGCGTAGTTGGGGTGGACGCTGTGGGCCATGTCGGCGGAGACGAGGAACGACCGGGCGAGGGTCTGCTCGTAGGCGGTGGACTCGACATCTTCCGAGACGTGATCGTAGGACTGGTCTGAGGCGGCGTCCCTGTTGGCGGGAAGGACGGATAGACGGCGGAGAACGGCTGGGAGGAGGTTCGAGTTTGCACCGTGTGCGGAGGTGGAGCCGATTTCCTCGTGGTCGAAGCAAGTGACGAGGCGGATGCAGGTTTCGGAGTCGAGGTTGGAGGCATCGCGGACGGAGGCGATGAGGCCCATGATGGAGCAGTAGGTCATGTTGAGGTTGTCGAGGCGGGCAGAGAAGATGAACTCGTCGTTGAGGCCGCCCAGGCAGGATGGCTGGACGTCGAAGAGGACAAGTTCGAAGTCAACGACTGCGGAGGGGGAGACGCCGGCGTGAGAGGCAATGACGTCCATTATATGTGGGTGGTGACGCTCGGTCATGTCCTTCAGGGGCTTGAAGTCCTCGTCGGATTCTTCACCCTCCCTCTTAAGGTCCTCCTCCTTGGTCTCTTCGCCTTTCCCAACCTTGTTCAGTTCCGCGGACGCCAGGCCCGCAATTGGGAACAGTTCCGCCTCCTTGTTCGGATCAAAGCTCGAGCTTCGATCCAGATGAATGGCCAGTGTCGGGATCCGCAAAAGGGGCTTATCGATCTTGATCAGTTTCTGCACGAACTGGCCCTCCGCATCCTTCACCAGCACGCGGCCCGCAATGCCCAGGTCCCGATCGAACCAGCTGTGCCAGATGCCGCCGCCGTACGTCTCGACGCCGACCTGCAGGAAGCCGACGTTGGACTTCTTGGAAACTGGCTTGATGCGCAGACAAGGGGAATCGGTGTGGGCGCCGATCATGGCGACAGGGTTGCCGGGCTTCCATTTCTTTCCGATAGCGAAGGCGACAATGGACGAACCATTGCGGGTGAGGTAGTGTTTGCCGCCTGGGCGGAGAGTCGAGGACCACGGGTCCCGTTCCTTGATCTTGGTGAAGCCTGCTTTCTCGAGGCGGGCGGCAGCGCTTTGGCAGGCGTGGTACGCTGCAAGGGCGATTAGCTTGCGTTTGAGTGACACGGGGAGCTTGTAGGGTAACTGGAAATGAGGAACGAGATACGAGGGTACATACGTGTGGGAGAAGCGTTCACAAAGTCGATGAAGTCGAGGGCTGCTTTTGGCGGGGCCATGTTGAATGCTGTGGTGGAGTAACGAGCTTGGATGCGAGGGAATGCTAGCACTGCGGTTGCTGTCAGAGCTTTGGTCGAGCTGGAGCTGCTATGGAATCGAAAGCTCCTTGCTTGCATCTAGAACAGCTTGAAACAGACGTTGCGGTATCACGATGCAGCAATTGGCAGATTGTGGAAGTGCCGATTGCTATCGTTATCGCATGTCGTCAACAGCAACGGCTCTGGCCGATTTTAGTCCGGAGTCTCGGTGAGTAGGCGGGGGAGCCCAGGTGAGCGCAGGTCGGCGGGTCTCCTGGGTGGTCCATGCGGAAGGGGAAGGTGGAGAGACCGGCGTGCAAAAGCGCAAGTGCTGATATTGGAGTCGAACCACCATGCATATTGCGAGTCACACGACTGGAGAGTTTTTTTTTGTCGACGGGGCAATATCATATCTACTTAGAGTTGCACAGGCGCAAGAGAGTTCGTACTTTGAACGATACCACGAGTTCTCCATGCCTCTGTGCGAATTTACACGTTTCCCTTTCTCGCCGAGACTATGAAGGACAAGGCGGGAAGTTCCGAGGGAGCTGGAGTGGACGACATCATTGTGGCTTTCGCAGATCCAAAGTGATAAACCACTCCAGAAAATGTAGGGCGGGACTCGTCGAACGGCAATCGATTTTCATGGGCGCCTGGAGACAGCGATGTTATTGTGGTTGCGGTTGAGTTGCTTGCGATAGCCGCCAGAGAAATGGCCTATTCAGAATGTTCGATTCGTCGAACACCATTTGATTGTTCCTTTCTGCTCTACCTCCCAGCGTTTGGCTCACAACCCGGCGCCTCTCACCCATCATTTGGGATTATGGATGGGTGGTATTCGTAGTAGCCTCCCCAGCTAGGCCCATGTCCTGCAGACGCCATCTGTGCCCTCTCCACTTTCTCGCCCGCCAGCGAGACGCCAGTGATGTGTGATTTCCAGGGTCTCTGAAATCTCGCCAAAATGCGGCGGGAGAATTGTCATATTCCCACTTTGTTGTTCCTGGTCTAGCTCTCGGACACGCTGGGAAGACTCAGAAACAAAATGATAACGAATATCACGATCATCGTTCGGAAAACGCCATTGTTCCGACTGCCCACCGAGATGCGACCGCTGCACGTGCAGCGCATTCTCATACGAAAAAGAGAGTGCGGCGTGGTCGTGGACGTACGCCACACCAAGATGAACCCTTGCGGTCTGGCACAAGCTGGAGCGACAGAATCTTGGAGAAGTGGCGCACTATTCCCCCCCCTGGGAGTTTGTGGTCGAGTCTCGATTTTTGCAAGGGGCGATCCTTGACGCTATTGCAAGCCCCCGTTGACAACTCCCCTCTCCCTTCCAATCGCGGAGGCCACTTGGCGATATTCCACATTTGCCAGCTGCCAAACAGGGGGACTGACTATTCCCAATATTCGTCGAAAGGCTGCGCCGCAACAGTAGACGTATGTACACAGTAAAAATACGCGGGAATGGTTGTATTTTTAGGGAAATTCCGGCGATGGATTCACCATACTGTTGCGAGGTACCAAAGGAGCAAGTCGCGCGAGCGAGAGAGCCGCTTTAACTCGCAACATAAAAATAACCCCCCTCCCCCCAGATACCCCGTATTACTGCGCGTGCCTCTGTGGCATGGCGGGTTGGATCAGGGAGCGACTGGATTGTGCTTCTTAATTACTATTGCAACGTCTCTAGCTGTCTGTCGTGCTATGTCTCTCTGTCTGACACGAACTTGGGAGATTGCGGTTCGTGCTTCTTCTTCATGCCTTCCAGAACGCAACTGGGGGCTTTGGTTGTGTTTGAAACTCACCGGCGAAGGGAAGTCTGGAGGATCTTCCCGAGAGGCGGGGCTGACGGCCTCCCTGCTGTTCATTGCGATGGCGAGTATCGTCCCAAGTCTGTCATTTATCATTCTGGTCTTCAGGAGAGGACAGACGCACTAGAGCTTGCAAAATCCGCGTCGCGGAACGAAATAACCCTTTTCCTCGTCTTTGTCTTCCTGGTCAGTCCAAACGGTCCGCTTGTTTGCTCGAAGCACAGCAGATTGGTTCGAGACCCAGGTGCCACGCTGCCGAGAGGCCAGCCAATCGTTGCTTTTCCCTTGACCAGCCGACCAGGGTATTGCCTGCCACATGGAGGGGCTTTGATCAGCAAGACATGCAGATTCTCTCCCATCACCGTACAGAATGTGTGTCGGGCGATGTTGGTGTGGCCAAGCAAGCTGATGCCTCCAGAGATTTCCCACCGTACCGGGGCGACTCTACTGAGAGATGGAATTCGCTCGGCGAGACTGATCTTCCACCGTCTTTGTAGAGAGATGTGCGCTGCCCGGTGATCAGCCATCTCTAGCGGGGAAAAAGACATGGGAAAGAAAAGTAGAGGAATGATAGAGGAGAAAAAAAGGGCTGATGAGATGAGATGGCGACGGGTGCTGGGATCATGGGGGGCATCCCTCCCGACCCACCCCTCCAGGATCAGGACCAGGGTCTGCGCTGGGGTCCCCTGGCTCTGACCGGGTTGCTGATTTGCTGGGGACGATCAGACATGATGAATTGTATCAAGCTGGTGCTGATACCGAATGGGGGGATGTCTGGCGAGATTCTGCGGTTTTGTTCCCTTTTCACTCATTCATCATTGTCTGCATCTGGCTGTTCATTGGACTACCTTACCTTTTGGCCGACTAACTAGCAACTCGAGGCACCAAGGTTAGGCACGAGTAAGAATGCGTTTTGCTGGTAACGATGCATCCTCGGGTGTGAAAATCGCATTTCTTCTTGCAATCGTGATACATGGCATCTCTTGGCCCCTCTTCGTCGCCGTCGAGGGAGATGAGACATGCAGGATGCCAACCTCAGGTACTCGTTGGGGCAGGTAGTGTCGAATCCCACCTCGACGTCTTTTCCCCCCCCCCCCGCCCTTTGCATGCGTGAATTGGCATCTGCACCAACTACGTAGTGGTACGAGACTTCGTCTATTCCGAATACCAACTGGGTTCGTTTAACTGGGCACTCCCTTGTAAATGAAGACTGTTATCAGAACTGGACATCAGCTTCCCCCCCCCCCCCCATCAAAGGGAGGGTCCTGAAATCACTAGGCAGTTCTGCTAGTCCGACTATTTTGCCACCCCCATGTGCATCCCAACTAAGGTACGCTAGACGACCCAAGCTGGCGGTTCACGAGAATGGTGGACTGATGACCTGTGCCGACTTGCCCGTGCAAGTCCGTATCATGACTAAGTCGGCTTGCGTGATGTTTCGTTTCCCTGGCCGAGGACTGGGGATAGTGAGGCTCTGACGAACGCGACGACCTTGTATTACTCTCGGGAGTCATCAATATCAACAGGTCTTCCCGTTCCTCTTCATCATCTGACGGTTGCTCGGGGCAGTTGAACATGCCATTCCCAGAAATCTATAAGGCATAGCTTTCCACCCCGTATCCTTCGACTTCTTCTTGTTCTCTTTACCCCCTTTACAAATATTCTCTCCCTCATTCGGTCTCGGGACGAACTGTCATCAGCAAGCGGTTCGCGAACTACAGACTACGCGGCCGACCCCAGCAAGGGACCTTCTGTCGTGTCTCGTTCGGCATTGTCGCCGAAGAAGCGCGCCTCAGGTTATGGACACACTAAAACTAAAGAAAAAAGAGACCGCGCTTGCTTATGTCATGCCATTCATTTGTAGATACAATGTCAGTATTGCTAGGACGGCCAGGAGAGACTGGCGAGCAATCTGAGGTAGTATTAGTAGGAAAGGATGTAAGTGGTGAAGCTGAGGTAAGTGAGGTTGCATTCCGCAGCGACTTTTATACTAGGCATCCCAGAGAAAGATATACTACCCGAAAACTTCACTGCTTCTGCTGGTCTCCATTTCGGTGCCTGTTTTTCACACTTAATCCCAGGCGTAGTTTCCTGGAGTCGCTTTGGAAGACGCGCAGGATGGGATGTTTGAGATAGGAAGCTCACCATATTGGATCCAGCCGCGCTTGAGGACCTCAGCCATGGCTGAATTTATGGAGGCGTCTATAAGTAGGTAGTCCCGCATATTGCTGAACTCTGCGACCTGCAACGACCAACTCTTGAAAATGTTTCACGAAGAGCAGGGCTGGTGATGCCCAAAAAACAATAGCGAGAACATATCTCACCAACCTTGGTAGGTCCAGATAATAACTTATTTCAACCTGTTATACAAATACCAGCGCATGGTTGTTGGCCTTCGGGCAAGTTTGTTCGAACCCATTAGCTCCATCCCGCGCCGCGCACCACGTAGGTAGTTGGCGGTACCTCCCGCCATGGCATATGTACATGCGCTCGCACTCCACTGTAGCAACCAATCTGGGTAAAACGTCCCAACCAAGACCCCGTGCCCATAGATCAAGGAGGCTTGCTATGATGTGGCGGAACTAGTACCGCAACGCTACGCAAAAACTAGCAATGTACCTCAGTCTCCCATTGCGGCAAAGCCAAGGGTACGTGCTGTATGTGCACGAGGCTGCATTTGGGGGACCTTTGAAGGTCCTTTTGATGCGACGAAAATCAATCTGTTGAAACCCAAGGTCTGGTTCCGGTGGCCTTGGGCAATTGTGCTGTGTGAGAGTCCATGGTTTCCGAAAAGGCCGCTGATAAAATGGTTGGATTGAAAGCGTGTTGGGTACCTAGGTAGGTGCCAGCAGTTTACAAGAAATGACAAAACCAAGGTAGGCATGGCACAGCTTCTGCAGTCCCGAAAAGAAAATGGCCGGGATTTACGACGCATGCCAGTTCCAACTCCCGTCTCGGTTTGGGGCGGGTTTGCACTGGTCTCACAGCTTAGCTAGCTTTGGCGTCTCGACCTTTCTCCAACCGTACATCGGACGTTGACTAGAGAGACATCATGTCGCAGTGGGCATGCCCCTCCCTTTCTCACTGATGCAGGTACGGGACAAGGGAAAAGGGAACCCGGAAGCCTGGAAAAGGAAAACGGATGAGAAGTCGATCCATGCCGCGATCAGCTCTGAATGAAGATGCGGCGGTTGGGAAGGAGACGAGTCGTACGCAATCCTGAGGATGAAGCACTCTAGGCTAAATGGAAGTGTAGCACAATGCCCGTCGTCGTGCTGCTGATGAGGCACCCCGGGCGCAACTTTTTTTTGGCTGCGCTCGGTGAGTCCGCAGTGGCTTTTGAATAACACGACGGTCCACGCGCTTCCAGCTGCCAGCTGTAAGCCCATCTATCAACCAGTCAGGCACCCGCAGGCAGAGCTGTGGCGCTGCTTCTGAGGCATTGGGGAGAAGTCTCTTTTATTTTCCTCCCTCTCACCGCGTTGCTGGGCCTTTTTCGTCTCATGATGCTGACTGGGATGGGCTTGAGTGGATGGAGCTTGGGATGAAGCAAGGGTGGTCGGCTGGTGGTGGGGAGATACTATATTTCGACATTGGAGAGTATGCGGCGGAGGAAGGTCATGAGAAGCTTAGCTTCATCCCTCCCTCTCTTTGTATTCCCTTACTTCTTCGTTCCGAATTGCATCCCTCATGCCCGCCCCTCCATCCCGGGCGTCCCACGTCAGTGACCCTCGGCCTGCAAAGAGTAGGTGAGTTCGGAGTGTCGGCCATTTATATCTGCTGTGCATTCTGCTGGGGGGGGGGGGGGGTCCTGTCGGGATGTGAGGTAAGGGTCCCGGGGGCCATCAAGTCGATAACCAACCAATCTGGTCATTTTCGGCTCTTGTTTCTCATGGCAATGGAGGCCGAAATGGCCAGGGGCAGAAGCACGATTGAAACACAACCTCCAGATTCGTAGCCCTACCCGAGCTGACGAGCAGAGAGCGGAAAAGCTAAAAAGTTTCCACGTCGGCGGTATTACTGACCAAGCCAAGCAGGGCTGAAAGATGACAGCAACTTATCAAGTGCCTCAGTGAGGCCAAAGAGAGGGCTTCCTGGTTGGGAGTCGTGCATCACGCCTGACCCTTTTCGCCCCCAGCAGCCCCCCCCAAAACAAAACCAAGTATCACAGTAGTCTACGCCTCCTCGATGGTAGTCGGCCGGCAGCCCGCAATGGAGGGTGGGGAGAACGAGCGTGATGAGAAGTGTCCGGTGGTCGACTACTTGCTCTAGAGGGAACTAAGACGGTGAGGTGAGGGGTGACATCTCCAACAGGTACCTCCCTCTGGTCTGTGTTCTGCAGCCCCCCTCACGTCTGGCCGCCGTCCACACTTGAAACGGGTAGACTACTTTCGCGGCCAGAGTGGGCACCAAACTAGGAAATGGGGCAGAATGAGAGTTTTGCTGGTAAAGTTCCTTGGTCTGAACACTCGAGTGGGCAGCCTTTGGTGCCATCGATTCACGTGCATGTGTGTGCCTCATCGGTGAGGTGCCGAGCTTCCCTCACCTGGTTCGTATGGCCGACCCTATGTGGCAGGTTTCTCTCCGCGTCCCTCGTTAATGGTGCTGACTCGGATGCTGGTTCTGGTCGTGTGAAGGCGGGATATCCTGGGGTTGGGGTTAGGACGAAGTACACGCACGATACGGGGCGTGCGAGTCTGTCTTCCGGGTCGGTATCCGGTCTTGTATGGGCATGCGTTTCTTAGTCAGAATTTCGTCTGCGTGCTGTGTGGAATGCTGAAGAAGGCATCAGGTAGCGAATTTGTCTGAGTCGAAAATGTGAAAGAAGAACAGGGTTTCTCATTGTCTTCGATTTTTCGGTGTTAGTCGTCTCCCAGCGGGGGGGGGGAGGCATACCATATGTCGAGGCCATCCTACTCTGGCCGTTTGTTTTAATATATCGAGTCCATCCGGGACCCCTACAAAAACTACAGGATGCCATGTCCCGCGATGTACATGTCAACGTGAGATGGTGACAATACGCACCACCCCCTCAGCCAAATACAGTCAGTCTCTACCAATGGGGGACAGTCGGCTTCTATCCGTCTACTGACAGTTGGCGTACGACATGTCAAGACCAACGGAGTGGTAAAAAGAAATGTGAGGAGAGTGGTTATCTAGCTTCCACGCAAAAATTATGGAGGGATTTGCAGATCACGCCCGTTTGATGCCGAATGGGTCAGTCACATCACACACATGTTCTACATACGAATGGGGCCGTCCGGGAAGGCATTGGGTGCAGTGTGGCAGTGGTTTCAGTCTAGATGGAAAAGATGATGTAATCTTGTCAGGAAAGGTTAAGGAACCGCACATTTGGTCGGACGATTTGTCCAGTGCGATGACTACTTTTTGATGACATCTCCCAGTCTGCCATTACACACAGTAGTCACAGTAGTCTAGATGTGAGCAAGGGGGGATGTATGCAGAGCAGATCACATCCATGGCCCGGCTGCGTGCGGCGGCCAACAGGCGAGGTGCGCATCTTGGAGACCCGTGACAAAGGACGATAGAGGCGAGTCTGCCGCCAACTGCGTCAATGCAAGTATCGGCAGCCAGTATCGAGGGCAGGTGAAAAGCGTCGGGATTGAGATCTACATCTGTCGGAGGACGAAGAGATTCGGTGAACAAACCGTATGTTGGCGATGGGTGGATGTCTCTCGCGCAAGGGGGATCCATTTGCCGACATGCTGGTGGGCCGTTTTCCACTTCAGTCAGCCCCGATTGGGGAAGATGGATCCTGACGGACCCTGAGAGGCAAACTTGTCTTTCACGTCCATATCCCCATGTGCTGGGGCCAGCGTGGGTGGTGGGTCGTCGTCGTCGTCGAGGGAGGGACGAAAACCAAACCAGCCAGCAGCGACGGGAAGGACGACAGAGGGAAGAAAGTGAGGGAGAAGTGATATCGACTGATACCGCTTGAGTCGCAAGATTGCGGCAATATACTTGATTCACCGTCAAACTTCCCAGAGACCGGTATTTCCCCCCCTCCACTTCGTCCCGCCTTCTCCAACGAGACGAGAGGCTCTCCGGCCTCCGTGGGTTCTCGAGAGGGAGAGGCAGAGCACGAGCAAACACCGCATTCTCCTTTTCTTTCTGTGTTTGTACTCTTCGAAGCCAAAAGAGCCCGATATACGAGGAGCAGGTACACCGCCGAACGGCAGGGCAGCAAATGGAATCGACAACCGGGAGTCTTTGTCTTCCCCAAGCAGACGAGGAAAATCGACAACGACAGGCCAGGGGGGCAGGGGAGTTGGGAGGGCAGGATTGGCAGCTTAATGGGTTAGCGTCCATGTGAGCAAATGCGCTAGACAGGGGCCATCCTAGATTGCCTGTGCCAGGTGGATGGTGGCACCTACACATTCGTGAAAGCCACCAGGACTCTCTCTCCAGGACCACCACCACATCTGTGCTGGACGGTACGCGGAATGGTGTGTCGCGGTGCCTTTGGGGAAGGGGGGAGAGAGAAAGTCTCCCACATCCCATCCCATGATGAATGCCTCTGACTTGCCCGCCTGCGCGATCTTCCGTCTCGTGGATGGTACATGTGCACGTATGAGCTCGAACGTTCCCCAGTGCCACAGACACTCTGGGGCTCTAATTAGTTTACTACGTACCTAAGGTTTTTCCTTTTTGGTAATGATGGGGTACATCTTCGGGGCCGCCTTACAAATGACTGAGAAATTGCAGCTACAGGAGCCCAGCAGCGAAAAAATTGGAGATGAGTCGCATGATTAGACGGATCCAAAAATTTGACTCTGGACAATATAATATAGCCTGCCCGGTTTCTGTGAGGGTACCAGACTCTGGCGAGCGGAGTGAATCAATGTCGCATAGTGACATGAACGGGAGGTATCACTGCCCAAAGTACCCGGTCGCATAAGTACCCACTAGTTAGACCTCACCTAGGACCCGTAAGGTACCTACCTTTTGCCTGGCGACCTTGTGGAAACAAGACAGGCAAACGAGGCGACCATCTCCCACTCGCAACCGGTATTTTGGCCCTTGTGCCCAGCAGAAGTGGCTAGAAGCGCAGTCAGTCAGTCATCATCAGGTTGGTCAGGCGTTTACGTAGACCTTCCGAAGAGTAAGAAACGGGCATCAGCGACTGCATCCAGTAGCTAGTGCAGAGTCTCTCAGAGTTTTGCTCCTGTCCTCTCAATTGTCGATAATACGGATACCGGCCAGGTTGGGTTGGGGTAAGTAGTCACACCCCCCCCCTCCTCCCCCCTCCCCTACGGCGATCCCAGCGACGCCCACCCCATCATCGCCTTATAATTAGTAGTGTCCTCACTCGCTACGTACTGCAAACATGTGTAGCAGACGGAGGCAGTGGTGGAGGGAACTTAGTACGTGGTACCTTTTTGGGGGTGGAGGTGGTATGTAATGTACGACGAATACCTACGGCTTGTATCCACGGACCCTTAAAACGGCAAGCCCCATTTTAGCTGCCTCACCACGGCCACTAAAACGACAAAGGATGGGCCTCCATCAGGTATTAATAAAGGACTATGCGGAAGTACCTCCATCTTCCGCTTCACTGCCCACCGCCGGACTTCCTCCCATGGGTGCATCTTGGGATTTGGGGGAGCAGTGCATACGAAAACTTGCAATGGGACAAGATACCTAGTACCTAGGTAGATAGGTGGACACATTTGTAGGTATGTATGTATGTACGTACGTAGGTAATCCCGTAGACCAAGTGTCCCCTCCAAAGCAGAACCCTAATAAGCTCGAATCCGTAAAGTAAACCCGCCATCCCACCCGTCAAAAACCATCTTCCAGCCAGGCAGGGGAGGAGGGGGGGGCTCACCCCATTTCGGGTACGGTACATGTGTACATCTGCCACTAGGTACAGAGAGCTGCAGCTGGGTACTGGCAGAATGCGGTTACTACTTAGACATCTGGAGGGATAAATGTACCAGTTGGGTCATGTACCTCGCATGGGGGGAGGGGGGGGGTGGTGCGCCAGCCCAGTCAGTCCAGGGTGTGCCACCACCGGCCAGTCCACTCACACGCTCACACACTCACACTCGCACTCACACACAAACAGCCCGCTTTTTTTCTTTCCTCCTTCTTCCCACCTTGGATGGACAGATGGGACATCGACCCTCACCTCTCACGCCTTGTTTCTCTCCATTCTTTGGTCCCCCCCTCCTCTCCTCCACAAGTCGCCGCCCTGCATCGCCAGGCTCTGTGGCTCGTCCTCTCTCTCTCTCGCTCGCTCTGTCTCTCTCCCACTTGGCTCACTCACTTTGCTTTCGCTCGCGCTCTCTCCCCTTCCTCTCTCTCTCTCTCTCTCTCTTGCTTGCCACCTCTCTATCTCGCTCTCTCTCTCTCCCTTTTTTGATTTTCTTCATCCAGCCCTCCTCATAGTCCTCTCCAGCTCCCTGCCTCATCTTGTGATGCTGTGAATGATTTCCTGGCTATAATTCAGTGTTGCTTGATTTGGGGGTGCCATACCTTGTAAAATCCTACTTCGCTGCCATTCCTCTCGTTTCAGCACTACTACCCCCGGGCCACCCCCCCAGCTCAAGTCGACACACAGGCAGGAGGAAAAAAGTAGGCTCCACGTTAGAAGGCGCCAATCCAGTGCCCACCAGAACCTTAATCCACCCTCGAAAAGCCTCGCCCACCGCCCAACGACCTCCTCCAACAACACCGTCACCCGATTGTTAACACCTCTTCTCGCCTCATCTCTTTTCCCTCCTCCTCCTCCCCCTCCTCTACTTCCAAAATTCTTGGTCGCCTGCGTGGTTCGGACCAAACATTTTTGGACGACACATCACCCGCCCATAATCCAATCTACCAGGCATACGCACGGTGCTAAGGGAGCGCTCGCTGTTGATTCTCACTTCCTGTTTCGAAGCCGCCTTGCTTTTGTCTCGACCCTTCGGCAAGCGACACAACCACCCTTTGGAATTTCCGCTGCTAGACGGACACAGCGAACAACCACCACAACGACACGCCCCGATCTCGATCCACTGCCCCTCTTGGATTCCTGTTTCTATCGGGGGAACATATACGGAAAGGCTCATTATCCAAAGGAACCGTCGAATGTGGATGTTGTGCAGGCACAAAAATACATGCACTGAGTGTTTGTGATTTGACAAGAGACATTGGCCTGAACCACTCCACGCAAACCCGACCGGCCGACACTTCACCTTCGCCCACTTGCCTAGTCACGAGCCCCAATCACACCTACGTCGGGCCAAACCTAGCTCCCTGTCACCTGTTCGCTTGCGTATACACACATCGCAATCGTCCGGTGCCCCGCGGACGACCTAGTCTGAACAGGCTTCGAGTTCGTTGTTCCTCTCTCGTCGCACGCGAACACTAGCTCTTTATGGAAATCGCTGGAGGCAACTAGGCACCTTGCAGGCGGTCAACGGCCCCTTGTCTTATTGTCAAGAAGCAACCCATAACTCCTTGTTGCGTCTTCCCAACAACTTGCGACACCTCCGCCCGCGGTAACAGTCGACGACGACGGCGACGAAGAAGACGACGGCACCTTCTGCCACCACAAGAACACTCGCTCAGAAACAAACGCCTAACCACTTGTTCAAGCGCGCGATTGAATACGACCTCGAACTTGCGTCAACCACTGGACAGCGGCCATGGCCGCAAATATGCAGCACATGGCGGGGGCCGCTGGCATGATGCAGCAACGCGGTCGCCCAAACTCCATCCAGTTGAACCAGTTTCTCTACCAGACCATGATGGCCAATTCCCAGCCTTACCAAGGATGGCAGGCTGGTGTTACCATTCAAGATCGCATGATCAAGTGTCATAATCTGTATGCCCCCGTCGCGCCCTTTCCCTTCCTCGCCGTTGGCCAAGTATGACTGACTGTCCGTCAATAGCATTTCCAACATAGCTCTCGCCATTAATGGCATCGACTTCATGAAGGCAGCTGAAGTCGGCGTGACTTTCGAGAGAGACGCATTCACCAAATCTCCAGACAAGGTACCGTCCAGCTTCTGCCTAACTTGGGGAACCCGAAAGCAAGTTTCGTCTCTGACACGTACTGAATATAGGCCACGTACGAAAACCAAATGAGCAACAAAACCGGCGAGTTTTTCAAGAAGCGCCAGGCGAACGAACACAGCCTGCAGAATAACTTGCAAGCCCAGGCTCAGGCCCAAGCCCAAGCCCAGGCACAAGCACAAGCCCAAGCACAGGCTCAGGCTCATGCTCAGGCCCAAGCGCAACAGCAGGCACTTCTCATGAATCCGAACATGGCCATGCAGAACCAAATGGGCCGGGGCATGGGCCAGAATCCCCAACAAGGCTTCCAGCATCTTCAGCACCCGATGCAAGCGTCCCAGATACCGCAACAACCACAGATGGGTGTCGGCATGGGAACCCCTGGCGCGCAGCCGATCGGCCCAAACCAGCAGATGTACCAAATGCAGGGCGGGCAACCCCGACCATCTCCGGCCATGCCTAGCGATCCATCCACGCTGACCCCGCAGGATCAGCTCAAAGTCATGGAGCTTGCTAATAAGATTGCAGCAGCGACTCCCGAAGCCCAGAAACAACAATTTCGGCTGATAGTGCAGACGAGATTTGCTCAGCGGGCTCAGGAGTTCCAGGCGCAAGGAAAGGATCCTGTCATGATATGGTTCCAGCATCAGGCATTCCAAAATCTCTCCAAGAGTGCGCAGATGCGAAGAGCCCAGGCAATGCAGCAACAGCAACAACAGCAGCAGCAGGGTGGCATGCCTCCCAACGTCAACCCCAACCAAGCGATGATGCAGGGCGGACGCGGGATGAACCCGGGCATGATGAACCCTGGTGCACCACAGCAGAGTGGCGTTGGTCCTGACTTCGGCCAATACAACTCCAACGTGGAAAGCATCATCAACCAGCAGAAGGCAGGGATGCTCGCTCAGGAGCAAGGTCAGATGGTCGTTCCAGCAAGCGGCGGCCCGGCTCGTAACCCCACCCCGCAGCCGATGGGTGGTGCTCAGGGCCAGCAAATGCCTAACCAGCAGGGACCGAGCCAAGCTCCAAGATCACAGCAGCAACAGCAGCAGTTCAATCTGCAACAAGCACAGCAGCTGAAGATGGAGCAGGCCCAGGCACAACAGCAAGCACAAATGCAGGCTCGACAGGCCGCAGCGAAGCAGTTACAAGGACAGCCCAATGGACTCGGTGCAGGCATGCCTCCATCGCAAAGTCCTGGCATGAACACATTAAATACCCCGATGCGCCGACAGCCCAGTGCCATGAACGTAATGCAGCAGGATCAAGCCAACGGTCAGAATGGACCCTTCACTGGATCACTTGACCCTCGCTTCAACCATCAGGGTAATCAACGACCGATATCCACCGGTGGAAATGTGAACAACCACACCCAGGTGTTCCACAACATGATGGCGGGCATGACTGCGGATCAGCGACAGACGATAAACGGCCTTCCTCCGGATAAGCTGAACGAGGTCATGAATAAGTGGCAGGAGAAGCAGCGAGGACAGCAAATGAACGCTATGGCTCAGGGTGGCAACAATCCAGCCATGATGCAGGGTCGACCGGGACAACCTGGGCAGTTCAACCAGCAAGCTGCTGCCAATCAATTCAACATGGCCAATGCGGGCATGATGCAACAGCCCAATGGTGCTGGGACGCCAAATCAGCAGCAGATGGTGAACCAACAGGCGTTATTAGCTCGTCTTCGCCAACAAGGAGCGTCAGGCTTGACCCAGCAGCAGCTAATGATGGACAGCATGGATATCCATCCAGGCATAATGGCGAACCTGATGCAGAACATGCGTGGCATGTCTCCGGAGATCAGGAAATGGAAAGATCTCAAGCAATGGATGTCTCAAAACCCGATTCCAGGACCGATGCAGCAGCAACTGGATAGAGCACAGAAGCAACAGTTCGGTCAGTTGCTGGCGAAACGCGCCCAGATGCAGGCTCAGCAGCAAGGCCAGCAACAGCAGCAGCAACAACAGCAGCAACAACAGCAGCAACAGCAACAGCAACAGCAAGGCATGCAATCGGGGACACCAACTCCGACCCAGGGGATGCAAAACCAAGCTCCCGGTATGGCACAGAACATGCCACCCAACATGCCAAACATACCTCCCCATATGCTGCAGGTATCGCCCCAGGAGATTATGAATGCTAGGAGGAGTAACCCGGCCAAATTCGCAAACGTCGGCGATGACCAGCTTAGAGCATTCATGATCCAAGTCAAGCAGCAAAACATGCAAAAGCAGCTGCAAAACCAGATGGCTATGCGACAGGCGCAGGCCGCCGCCGCCGCCGCCGCTCAACCACAGCAAAACGCTCCAGTTCCTACCCCTCAGCCACAACCCGTGCAAGTACAACAGCCCACTCCTACCGCTCCTCCTCCGGCACACAACCCACCCGCCCCGGTCGCTCCACAGAAGCAGCAGACGGCAACCCCAGACACGAAGAACGCAGCCGCGCCGCAGAGGAATAACAGTCGAGCAGCGCCAAATAACCGCGCCCAGCCTCCCAACCCGTCCCCGGCCACCGCTCAGAAGACCCTGAAGCGCCCGAGCACCGACGAGCTCACTGACGGAGCTCAGAACAACGCGGCCCAGCCTCCGCAGAAGCAACAGGCCCAACAAGCCCAGCAGCAACAACCGCAGCGACCAATTCCAAACTTGACTCCTGAGCGACTTGCAGCTTTGACTCCAGAGCAGAGGGCGAGGTATGACCAGATGAGGCGCAACCAGCAGATGGCGACATCCAATCTGGTGCAACCCAGTCGAGAGGACTTCGATCGCCTGAAGGCGATTGGCCAGGAGGAACAGAGGCTGTTGGCCCAGGAGCCTATGCCCGACATTCCCATGACACCCGAGCAACGCAACGAGACCGCGGCTAAGCTCCAGAGAATCGTGGTTGATATGGGCAAGATTGGCAAGGCTCTGGGCCGGTGGTACGCAGTTACTCATGACGATCAGCGAGCCAGAAGCTATTTCCGAACGGTAAGTCACCATAACATTTGAGGGAAGAGCAACGGGCTAACAACAGTACAGCGGTTACGACTCATCAAACAGTTCAATGACGGCGAGGCCATGACGGAACCGAAAGCCACGTTCAGCATTCGATCAGCAGAGCTTGACATGGCTCGTGCGATGCTCGAGAGCATGGCTCGGGACTGTGCCAGCAGCTTCGGCGGGCCCAAGGCCAAGCCGGCCGGGCAGCCCCCTGCCCCGCAGGCTCCTCCTGCTCCTCAGAACCAAGCTACTCCGGCCGGACAACCAGCGCAGCCCGCTCCCCTGAGCGCTGCCAACCTGGAGAAGCAAACTCAGGCATTGAGCAAAATGCACAACAGATCCAACAGCAAGAGCGGCCAGGCTCCCCCGGCCCCCACGACCAGCCAAGCGCCGTTCCAATTCGGTGCCACGTCGCCACATGGACAGCCATCCTACATTGGTAAGCCCAAGGTCAACCCGGAGAACTTGCATATTCCCGCACGGAAGAAGGCCAAGACTGGAAATCAGCCCACGCCTCCCCAGCCAAGCCAAGCTACTCCCTCGCCCCAGATCAGCAAGAACTCTTCGCCAGAAGTCAAGAGACAGCCTCCGCCGGAAGTCAAGCCTCCACCCAAGCCCATGTTCTTGTGCCCAGAGCCCGATTGCGACATGGCCTCCACCGGTTTCTCCACGGAGCCAGCACGCCACGCGCACATACAAGAAGAACATGTCAAGCCTCTTGAGGATCCCTTCAAGTTTGTACAAGAGAACCTTGCCCTTTCCCTTGGCCTCGACTCCAACGGCAAGATGAAGGCGGAGCCGCAACCCATGGCCCCCGCGCCCGCCATGAGCTTGGCCCCATCCAAGCAAGGCCAGACTCCTGCCAGCAACTTTGCCGCAACCCCGATGTCTCGTGACGCTTCGATGCAGCGATCCGGCAGCAAGATGGGAGGCAAAGCGCAAGAGGCAAAGACTCCAAACATCAAGACGGAGGGCACTCCACGGGCTGATCTCAAGCCGGTGGAAAACAAGCAACCCGAGATGGTGGTTGCGCCGCCAGCGCCAATGGATCCCTGGGCAAACACGATTGATCCCCAAAGCCTATTTACCAACCTGGGACCATTCGAAGCTGGTGCCAACGGTGTTATTAGTGACATGAATGTCTACAGGTCCTTGACGCCGAACGACACTCCCGAATCTAGCAAGGATAGCGGGTCTTCGGAGCCGAACAGCGATATTTCGGAGGGAATGAACCTGGACATCGATCTCGACTGGCAGCCGGTGGATGCGGACATGCTACTCGATATGGGCAGTTTCAGCCTAGAAGGACTCGAGGGCTTGCATGAAAGCGGAGCTGATATCGACTCCATGTTCCTGACGGAGCCGATACCGATGGACAACAACTTCCCCAATTGGGACGAAGTAACGAACGATTTCAACAAGCCTTTCCAATTCGACACGAGTCTCTATTCGATGGATGTGTCGTCTTCGTGAAGGTGTTACGTGGGGGAACAAAAAAGAACCGAGATACCCGATACCCAGACTCTTCGTACGAGGTGATGACCGGATGTGGGACAGCGGGGGAACGGATAGGTTGGCGGAAAGGGATGGATGGACAAAGGCAGCATGGGACAACAGTAGTGGAAAAGCAAATGGTGGCGTTCCTTTTGACTTTTGTCTTTTGAAGCTACAAGACCGTAGCGTGGTTGATTTCTATTTTGCAAGGGAGGTTGCACATGATGATACGAGCGCACAGCCGACCGACATGGTTGGCCTGGAAAGTGTTAGTTGGGATACGCTCTCGGCGATCACCCTTACGATTTTTATTTTCGTTTCCGGTTTGGACTCTATGTAATGTATAGAGAGAGAGAGAAGAGAGAGAGAGACGTGAAAGCCGTCAATTGCAGGAAAGACGGATTATGGATATTAGTGGCCCAGTAGGATTTCCAGTCATATTTTACATACGCTTGCATACACAAGCGGAATGATACCCAGCGTTGAAAAGCAAAGGCGTCAGTTCGCATCAGGGTGGTGGTGTTCATGTAATCAAGGAAGCCAACCCCATCACAGAGCAGCCCTCGTGTCGACCAAAGACGACTACCTAGAAAGACGGGCAAGCAAGATTCGCGTCACGTCCAAGTGGAGACATTTCGGGCAGTCGTTTAGCTACTATACGTAGTATGTATGTATGGCATTCCACGCCCATCCCAATGTCACGTCCCATCCCAGCGACGTGGAACCCCCCTCAACCCGTTCCTCCAAGATCGCCATGCACCATCCATGCGCGTACCTGCATTTGGGATGCTGGACCCTTTTCTCCACCGCTAGCTCGCTTCCGTGCTAGCTCGGGCGGTACGTACCGAGCAGCCCCCACCCCACATAACCCATAAGGACGCGCCGAACGCACCCGCGTCATGCACCGTTAGGTAAGCCGTGTTTTCTACTTTGGGTAATTAGTAAATACACGTCCTGGCACGACCCTTTTCCTGCGCCCCTCCTCCTCCACCTTCGATTATCCGAGATTGATGCGGTGATGCCAACTGGGGGGGGGGGGGGTTTAGGTCCAGATGCAACGTGCATGGGGGTATGGTTTATGAAGTGCATTTCTACACGCGTTTTTTTGGGGACCTTGAAAGAGTTTCCTGTCAACAACACGTTTTCTCCATTTGAACGTTTGGGAACTAAAGTATTCTTGGGCATTTGCAAGCTGCTGTGACCAGGTTATTGAGTTTGGCATATCGAAACTGTTTGTTTGTTTAGAGGACCTGGAGGGCATTTGCTTCTGGCATTGCTACGGCTACACGCGCATCCACCTACCTACCTACCTACCTACCTACCTCCACTCCAAACCAGCCATCCGTTACGTCGACTCTTCCTCCCCATCCCCAATCCAATCCTCAACTCCCATCGAGGTTTTCAAAGAAGACCTTGCAACCATAAGCCATTATGGATCCTTCTTCGCCAGCTAAGAGACGCGCTCTCGCTCCTCTGGACGCGAATACCAGGTCGCCGGCTCCCAAGTCTCAGCTCGGGAAGCCTGGCTCGCCACTCAAGTCCCCTTTGAGAACCTCTCCTGCTCCGAAGGTGCTTGAGCCACGGAAACGGCCGCTTGAAGAGGTGCAGGCGGAGGAGGGCGTCGCGAAGAAGCAATGCCAGGAACCTGAGGATGCACCGCGGGAAGCTGGACGCGGTGCCAAAGATGGGGAAGAGGTAAGCACTCATTGATACTCACCGGCCAACTTGCCGGCTGCTTTTGGAACGGCCAATTGACACTCGGACAGAACGACGACGCCGCATCACCCGACACGTCCTCTGTTTTCGACACGTCGGCCATCGACACGTCTCTGGCCACGACCATCACGGAGCCGGATATGGAACAAGCGAGGATATTACCACCAGTGCGGCCGAGACCAGCTGCGTTGCTGACGCGTGAGCAGGCGCGACAGGTATGGGCTCTCGTCTCCCATGCTCGGGACTGTTGACACATGTGCTAATGCTCGAATAGAAAGCAGAGATCCTACGGCTGAGACTGGGGCTGGCGAATTATAAACTTCGGACGGGGCAGGCGGATGTTCCGCTTGATCAACTGCAGCTGCGGCCGATGCCAGGGCATCGAAGGGTGCCGACCGTGAAGGTGTCGTCGCCTCGAGCGGAAGTACAGGAGTCTGACATGGGCAGTTCTCAGGAGTCGAAGGACGGAGACAAGGAGGATGCTAGTCCATCGCGACCGGCAGAGCAGCTGCCGCTTGCGTACCCTTCACCGGAGAAGAGTCTGCTGCCACGGCTACCAGCAGCTGGATTGAACACGCCACAGCGGAGACGGGGAGATGAGGACAAGTTGACAAGTAGTGCGCTGCGGGGAGGGGCAGTCAGTGGTTTGCTCAGCCTGGCTCGAGGCTCGCCGTAGATGCGCGTCCTCGAGCAGTCCAGCTTTTCCGAGTGTCATTTGCTTTTATGGCTGGGCGGGGAGATCGGGTTATGATACAATTCGGTGTCTGCATTGCATGGCGGTTCTGCTCGGCTTTCTCGGCTTTTTTTTTTTTGTTTCGGTCTACATACTTGGGAGTAGCATTGTTTGCTGGATATACTCGGTCAAGTCCGGCCCAGATATTAGATGTTTGGACATGTGTGGGAATTTTGCTTTCCGCTTTCCGCATTGGCGGATCGCGCGTTTTAGATACAGAAAACTTGCGCTGTAGGTGTTTGGAACAAAGTCGATGTTTAAGCCTTTGGTCCTCTGGCTGTGTCTGTTGTGATGTGATGTTCAAAGTTCTTGTGAAGATGATGAGGAATGGTGATGATGACGGACTTTGACGATCGGGAGCTTGTGCGTGTGCGGCTACTGCCGCCCTTGCCCCGTCCAGATCCGTCCGCTGACATCCGTGCCCCCACAGTCGGCGATCAACATCAAATGAGCATTGACTTTGCGGAGAGCACTTATTGTTATTATGTCCTTAGATACTGGGTAATCGTGGGTTTGCGGGAAAGCCTCACTTCGGTGTTGGTTGCACTCCGATGCCAGGTACCAAACTGAGGTTCTGGATGTTTGCATCTGGAGGACGTCCAGCTCGGACAACCGCTCGAGGAGGAAACACGGCCCTGCCCTGGGGACTTCGCGTATATGCTGTCGGTTCCGCATTTGTCCGTTAGGAAGCACCAGAAGTTTGTTTATGGTGCGAGTATCGTATGGTAGGAAGGTTACGGATCCATTAGTCAGTCGTCTCATGCCACAGCGTCTGCGAGTTTGCTGGCAAGATCGCGGCGGCGAAAGTGGAGAATGTTGGACAATGAGAGTATAAGATAAATCGTATGGTGAAGAACGAATACGTCAGTGGTGTGCGTCAGCAAAGCCACGATTATTGTTCGATGAGGAGACATGTCAGTGTCGGCCAGAGGGGATAGAATCTTCCAGGGGCGCCGCGTGCTTCTCAGAGATGTTAGACCAACTACCCTATGGAGGTTTTTAGTCGAACAACATAAAGGAAAGGGAAAGGAGAAGTAGCAGATAGACGATATTTGCCAGTGGGAAGGCGGTGCGGGCGGGCGGTCCTTGCCCTTCTACGTGACACCGACGACTCCAAGAAGGGTGAAGGAGCTTGACCAAAGCCGAGCTGAATAAGTTATATCTCTAAATATGAATGTGACAAGTACCGCTGATGATGGGAGTCTGAGTGGCTTGAGTTCGAGTTGGTTGACGAATCGCTTGGATTCTTCTCACAGCTGTTCTTCCCGAGGCGGCCAGTTCGATTCCTTCTTTTTTCTCTTTTTTATTTTTTTGTTTTTATTTTTGGTGATTTTCAACAATAAACTTGATACTACTGGGATTTGGGATGCAGATATCGGTCCATGTGTTCGGCATGTGTACAGTTGCGCAAGTATCTCAGAGCCCAGCAGAGCCGAGAACTAGACTGTGAGCTGCTCAGGTACCTCCCACAGATATTTGCTACGAGCCAGACTCTTGATTACATATGGACAGGAAGGGCAGGCTGCATGAGTACGTGAATAGTGTAGAGTGGACATCATCGGCGCATGATATGGCCGTGGCTGGAAAGCAAGTGATAGGAGAGAGATCACCAGATATGCCTGCTCCCATCAGCAATCCTTATGGAAGTATTTGTCCATAATGAAGGCTTGCACACAAGATTGCACACAAGAAACAGGAGTTACAGAGACGACTTGTTCACCGCTGTAAGGAAAATGGCATTGTCTTCAAGCATCTGGGAAATGCCAAAGGTTTCTAATAGATTGTGCGTTTTATCTGAGTGCCTGTGTCGTACGGACATGGCTTTGCAACGGAACTTCTGAATAGGTCCAGGTCTAAGTCACGACATAACTGCATCGACATAAAATCTAATACTCCGTAACGTAACTAGACGTCACCTAGGCAGATTCTGATACATAAGACAGCGGAAGACGTAGTGATTTCCACTTACCCCTCTGGTTGGAATGGTGTCCTAGATCTGTGTCCGCAACAGCTTCACCTACAGCACAGCAGTACCTGGGTTGTCTTGTGGCCGAGGACACGAACCACGGAGTGGCTTATGCCTAGGTCGAACCTAACTATAGCTCCTCTGCGATAAGATGATATACAGACAGCCGAACGGGAGGTGGTCGCTCGTGACGTGGTGCCGTACACACGGGTCGCATGCATCACCCGAAGGCATACGAGTTTGCACTGGCTTAGATGTAAAATTTATAGTCTACTTCCGTACATCTATATGAACTAGGGGTGAAAAGGTAAAAGCCCGCAATGGCTGGGTCTGATAACCGAATGAAGCACGAATAGGTCCTCAACGCCGTTTCCGCCTGGCGCAACTAAGCGCACTAGGCAAGATGATTCCAAGCACAAGCTCAAAGGTCCCGCAATGGAACCCATCTATTCATGAGTTTGGGTATCCATGAATTTGGGATACGCCACCTCCTTATTTCACTACCCGGGTATAAACTTTTCACTTCTCGAGAACGACGCCTCGTTCAACGCTCGATTCCTTGCTCCCGTGGCTGATGCCATGTGCTCGCTGGAAGCCAAGACCTGGATGTCCGATGCAGAGGGCAAAGACCGCAAGGACGATAAGTCTGCCACGCGTTAGCTCCTGTAATCCATCGCAAAACCACCGAGAAGTAACTTACACTCCTTCCAGGCCAATGAACAAGCCCTCGTTGGTAATCTTGGTGCCCCTGTAGCCCTCGCTGAGTTCGTCGATACGATAGCAGCTTCTCACGAGAATGAGAACTATCGCAGCGCTGAGAAAGCCAAAGAACAACTTTTCGCGCCTAGACAAGCCCGTAGACCTCCCGGACTTTGAGTAGCGGATCATGTAATCGGCGAAGAAGCCGCAGAAGACGGCGATGACGAAGACCTGCAGCGACAGACCAGCGAGGGCGAGGTTGACGCCGACCTTGGAGTCGCCTTTGGAGGTGGTGGAGAGAGCGCCGCCCGTGGCCTGGAGGACCAGGCAAGACAGATCGCTGCCGATGAAGACCCAGTAGAAGAGCTTGGGGCTCATGCGGGAGAGTGTAGCGTCGAAGTGAACGATTCTGGGAAGTTTAGCCGCGCTCCAAGGAAGCCAAAGCTGGGGCTGGCAGGGTTGGAAACTCACGCTTTAGAAAGAGTCACGTAGATGGATGCAGTGTAAAAGACAGGGCCGCTCGTGACGCAGACTTTTGGCAGTCAGTAAATCAAAAGCCAAGAATTTTCGAGGGCTCGACGAAGAGTTTCGAAGCTGGGGAGCATACTGATCTGTATCATGAACGCGATGAAGTTGAACGGGTTGTAAAACAGCATGATCCGGCCGGCGTAGCCAATGATCTCGCTGATGCAACCGAGAATCATGAAGACCATGAACCACCAGCTCTTCCACCTGATGCCCAGCGCGATGTGAACGGCCATGGCGAGGGCGTAGAGGACGGCGAACATGATGTTCACGCCCAGAATCGGGCGGTATCGGTAGACGCTCCATTCTATCGGGCACAGCGCAAGCGTGCAGTTGGACTTTGGGCCGAAGGGTATGAGATCCATGTTGGCGGGTTGCGTGCAAGTTGCTAGCTCTGTGATGGAAGGGGGGTTGTCGCGCAGAAAATGGAAGAGTATCTCGAGAAGATTAGGTGTTGTAGCTGAAGTCTTGTGGCACTTGAAATGCAAGAAAGACAATGGGACACAAAATAGCGGAAGTAGGATTTAAGTGCTAGCTTGATGATCAAGTTCACCAAGGCCCAGAATCGGAGGGAACTCTGCGCGGATTATAAAGTCACGGAATCCAGGAACCAACGAAAGGTAAAACACCAACCAGATCGAACCAGATTTACAAACGCAAGGACTCGTCACCATTATAGACACCAGCCCGTCTAAGCCCTCGCATTCTCTTTTGGCGAGAGTCTGCCCGCCATGCGGCTCCAACGTTGTGCCCGAACGACTCAGCCCTGGACGGGCGAGGGGAAACCTCCCGGCGGCCGTTTGAGCTCATTGGACCAGTTGCGAACGTCGGCTCGGTGGCAGCATGACGCTTTGCAATTTAAGCGAGAGCGAAATAGGGCGAGATGTCGCGAGTAGCGCCGGCTCGGCTGGTCCGTGCGTAGCGAGTGCGAGGACCGTGGGATCGTGCGAGACCCCGGGCCACACAGCAATTGGAGCCCATGCCAGGGGGGAGAGGGTCGCGTATGTACGTAGTACAGTGTGCCGCCATTAATTTGTACACACATCGCGTACCAGCTCCACCCTGGCTAGCCTTATTTGGCTAGTGTTCTGATGCCGCTTTTACTTCGATTTCTTGAATAGCTCTAATATTATGTATACAAGCCATTAGCTGCTATAATTACGTCTACTCTATTCATCATCGTAGAGGTTAGGTATTCCGATGACCTATGTGCCCGGAAACGAGGGACGGGCAGGCTTTGCCAGAGGTTGTAAGGATCTGGAGGAAATTATGCAGAAATCAAAGTAAAAACGGCAGCACTACACTAGCTAGGGCTAGCCGGATAGCCTGGTACGTGAGGTGTGTACAAACTACTGGCGGCCCACTGTATGTATGCTTATCTCAACTTTTGTGGGGGACACGATCTAGATTTCATTGGGCGTGCTGGGGGAATGGGATCCATATTTCGGTTTGCCTAGAGAGCGCGTCGGCCTGCGCTCCGGAAAGGCGGGCCCTCGGGATCGGAGGCATCTCAATGCTTTCCCTTCTTGGTGCCATGTCGCGATGCGGCGAAGCCTTGGTTAGATGGTCCTGAGGTGGGGCCGGGGTGGGAATCATCATTTCAGTTATAATGTTTCGGCCATCAGCCACACCAGGCGGGTAAGTCATCTCTCGATCCGAAGCGCGCAGCATTTCGTTGATTTATCTCCGCGACTATGTATGTAGATCCACCAACAAGTAGAAGACGATCATGGGACTGCTCCATTACCCTGTATTCCTGCCCTTTTCGTTCCCCATGTGGACGCCTTGAAGCCGATACATATCCTGTGTACCATCTTGGCTCCTTAATTCTGCCGTCTTAATGGATCTAGAGTACAACCGGACATACCTCAGAGCATCGCAAAAATACCCAAAATGCAAGCTCCTAGTACCGCCGACGTGACACCAAGCCAATACGCTTCCCCAAGCAACACCGCCCTCGGCACGCCCCCGGCACCAGAACTCGTCGAACTGCTCGGGCTGGCAGTGGGAGGCGGCAGCATCTCTGCCCCGGCCGTGATGGTCACCGGCGCGAACCCGAACCGGTCCCCGCTCGTCCAGCGGTAGTTGTACGTGCTGTACGTGCCGTTCCACAGCTCGTCCCTCGTGTACCACCCGGCGCCGACGTGCGTGAGGTTGCACGACGCGGAGCTCGTGCCGTTGAGGCTGCAGCGGTTGATCAGCGTGCGGTTGGGCCCGAAGTTGGTGCCGGTGAAGAGGAACGTTGCAGGGCCTTGCGTTATGGTGCTGGGCTTCTGCGTCATGTTCTGGTGCCAGGAGTGCGTGTTGCGGCGGAGCGTGGGGATGTTGGTCGTCATGTTGTCGGTGCGAGTGTGCCGGGCCTGCCTTTGGTCGGAGAGCGTGGCGGTCACGGCGAAGGTTGTGGCTGTGGCATCTACGCCTATCACGGAGCCACCGACTCGGTAGAAGGCCGTGTATGGGAGTCCCTGGTCCTCGCCGCGGACGTTAAGGTAGTAGATTGACACCACGGTCGTCAGGGCGCTGATGGTTGGTGTAGCGCTGCCCGACGAAGGAACGTCAGCCGTCAAGGCCGAGGAGGTGGATTCTGTTGCATGCGATTCTGTGGCGTGCGATTCCGTGCCGTGGGCTTCGGCCAAAATGCCACAGAGAAGCAAAATGAAAAAGATCGCGCGGAGCGTGGTGTTTGTCACAACAGACGTGGCACGAGCAAATCCAACAGACGCGGAAGAAGCCATCACGTCGAAAAAGCAGCTGAACGAGTGTATAACTGGCGAAGAGCGTAGGGCGCAAACGAATGTGGGTTTAAATTTATCTTCAAGCCGACGATGCGAGTCTATCTCATCGTCAATCTGTCCCCGAAAGAAAATTGTCAAGTTGGCAAAGGAGCGAGGTTCTCCTCTCTTCAACCTGATCTGGAGTAAAACGTCAACAGCCAAGTTGTCCACTGCCAGCTTGGCCCATCCAGCGCTGACTCTGCTAAAATTCAATCAATCACCTGAGCGGGCAGCCATACTCCCAAGAATGGCGAAGAAGAGGGGCCCATTTAGCCGTGACGAGCAGCTTCACGTCCTTTTCGTCGGTGATGGTGGTTTAAGACGCGTGCTAAAGCGCCATCGACAATATGCTGCCGCCCCGCTTCATCGACAGCTAGTCCCCGATTGGATAGCTGGGTGCGGAGGAGGGTAAAGTGCTGACGTCGATTTCGCGATGCTGTGAAGTAGATAGTGGGGATTGAGTGTAAGTTAAAGAGATCTTTGGTCGCCCCGATGAGGTCCCAGTTGCCGGGATCCGTGAAGTTCATGCATGCGGCAGTGATGGTCTGGGGTCGAGGACTGATCGATGGGAACTGACGACTTTGGTGGTGATGAGCGTTGCGCTTTGTCAGATTAGGTCAGGTCTGGGCTGGGTAAGTTGGGGTGAGTGAGCCCGTTTTGGCAGATTTCAGCCGCCTTAGCACATCTTTCCAGGGTAGGACCAACGCCTCTTCCACACGCTGATTGAATGATAATGATCGACGGAGATAGTTCTTCAATTGAGCCGTCTTTCCCATCCGAGTTTCCATGGTGACTTGTCATCTGCTCAGGCGTCCAAGGACGGCCAAGAGTGGAAAACCAAACTTACCAAACAACAATTTGCATCTACCCATAAAGCTGGTTCTGCCGAACACCTTGGATAGGTATACAGAAATAAAAATCATGATAACGGCAGAACAGTAGCTCCACCGAGTCTCAGACCCCCGAGCAGCGACTTCGCTAGCCGAGAAAGCAGGGTCCACCATGCACCAACGCACAGTGCTGGGCGATATATATAAAGGGACAATGATCGTCAGGTTCTTCGTCTGATGCCAGGTCGTGGATCATTGACATCACAGCATGCAGAGCAGCCGAGAACCCACATTAGGACACTACACTAGTAGTGACCGCAAATCTGGGAGCTCGACATTTCAACATACCCCTATGGCTAGGGATATGGCATCGTTGCGGTCGCACGAAGTCGCCTCCGCCCTGGGGCATTGCAGCTCGGCAGGTATATGACTGCTCGCTGCTGGTATCGCCAATAGCCATCCAAGCCAGCAGAGGGACTGGCGGATCCATTTCATGATATTGAAGTGAAGAGAGCCGTCGGGTATCGCGCGTGGACTCCTAAAGCATGAGCTAGACTGTGGCATCGAGAACTGGACAATCAACTAGCTCCGCTGCTCCTGGATCATCGGCATTTCGAGAAGGACTGTTACTCTGTCGGTTGTTGCAGGTTTGGGCATCGAGGCATCTCATCAAGCCACTGGTCTAATATAAGTGATGCTGGAGAGTAGACCACGATGAGCTTCAGGTGTTCCAGTTAAGCACACCCTCCAGGAACATCAGACGGTTAGGCCTGGGACTGACGCATTCCCAGGAATCGGGACGACAGTGGATGAGTTCGCAAGGCCGAGGTGAGAGTCGGGGTGTCGTTGTGGGTGTTCACAACATGTTGGATGTTGGCTCGAAGGCGGGAGCTGAACGTGTTCTGGAGAAAAGGTTGATGACTTCCGTAGTGAGCGACATTTGAACGCGCCCGATGTCCCATTTCGAGACCAGGACTCGGCGAGAAACATGTCGCGCTGCGCCGAGGAGAAATACGGGTTGGTCGGATCGTGCACTATCGGTGTGTCACAATGACTGAATTAGCAGAGATTGCATTGAGATGATCCTCTTCAGCAACCAACAATGTCACCTCCCTCCGGCCTGCACCAAGAAATCGAGATGGACACACAATGCATCCCTCGCTCTCCAACACGGCTTGGCCAGCGCTCGCTTGAACCAGACATGCTCTCCCTCTCGGCTCCCTCCCGCCGACATGACTTCATGCGGCGATAAGATCATCAGTAAAGATCGGACCGGTCATCACTGGGGGGGGGAGGGGAGCGTGGCTCATCTTGTTTCGAAGAACATTTGGCCGAGCTTCTTTCCCGCCCAATCCTGCACATAATCCCAGGGTCCAACAAGGGTCCAACTGCAGTGTGCAGGCCTCTCCCCTCAATCCCATCCTTGTGCATGGCCGATCCGTGGTTTCAGATGCCCGCTGCACAAAAAGTTATGCAGGAGAAACAAAAACCCACTGATTGGCGGAACCAGCGTTTCGCACAGATGAAGCCACGGAGCGAATCACAGCCCGGTCGCAAAGTCTGTAATTTCCCTTCGCTCGTAATCGAAGGCTGCACCCCGGTCCTCTGGGGAAACCCATGGCCCAAATTGGGCCTGTCCTCACTTCGCTTCTGCGGTAAGTCGTGCCAAGCGCCCCGCTACGGGAAATGAGCACGACCAGGATTGACGGTGATCGGTCGGTGCTGAGCCGCCTGGTAAGTTGCTGATCCCTCCGCAAGGTCGCCCGAGCGACCACATCCCCTTTTTTCAGGTAGGGGACCCAAAGGTCCGGGGAAAGGTCAGTTGCTCTCTCCCTCCCGGGGGCATATGGGAAACGAGACGAAATGGACTCGTTTATGATGCCTCACTTGAGGAGCTCTTTTCTATCACTCTGGATTTTGGGCAGACTTCACACAAGCACATAAGGCGATTCCCCATCAAAACGTTCGTCTTTAAAGCAGGGCACCAGCGAGACCACTTGTTATTAGCAAGAAGCTTCCGGGACACCCCAAATACAATTAGAAGATTAAGTACAAGTTATTTGCCATGCCATAAGATGCTATTTAAATGGAAGGCTCTTTTTGCATGCCCAGCAAACCCCCGTAAATGGTCGTAATCTGCCGTAGCCTTCGAGGCTTCTAAAGAAAAATCAACTCCAGAACCGGAGAGATTTATGCGAAGATGAGAGCGGCAGCGCCGGCAAGGGCAGCGACCAAGATGGAGCCGCTGATAGCGGAGGCACCAGCCTGGACGGGAGTCTTGGTGGGAACAGCAGGAGTGCTAGTGTGCTTGTTAGCTTTCTGGGTCAAACTCTCATGTCCGGATCTGGGATGTACTCACGTTCCGTTGGCAGAGTGAGATGGCTTGCTGGTAGGGCAAGGGATCTCAACGGTCTCGTAGATGACAGTTGGGATGACGGTGGTGTAGCTGGTGTGGATGGTCTTGACGCTGGTAGCAGGGCATGCTGGCTTGGTTGGGGCAGCGCTGGAGAGGGTCTCCTTAGGAGGGATCCACGACTTGGTTGGGGTGGCGATGGTGGAGTTGGAGTAAGGCTTGGTGGAGGTGGTCTCGACCGGGCAGACGGTGACGCCGATGGCCTCAGTCTCGGTGACAACGACGGTGGAGTGGGCCGGGCAGTCAGGGACGGTGGGAGGGCAGCTGGTGACAGTGTAGACCTTGGTGGTGTAGACGGTGGAGGTGGTCAGGGGGATGACACTGCTGGTGACAACGGTGGAGTGTGCCGGGCAGTCGGTGACGGTCTCCGGGCAGTCGGTGAGGGTGTAGTACTTGGTGGTGTACACGGTGGACACAGGCTCGTTGGCCAGGACAACACCGGCAGCGGCGACAGCGACAATAGCGAAACGCATTTTGACTGATGTGGGGGGTTTTAGGGGTTATTCGTGAGAACGAAGGTGTTTTCGTAAGAGAACGAGTGTAATGAAGCTAGAAGCTAGAGTTGGTAAAGAATGGACGACCGAAGTCAAAGATTGAGTCAAAAGCGGGTGCTTGAGAGGATTGAGGCTTGTTTGGCTGGTGAAAAGAAGGGAAAGGGAAAGAGAAGCAAAGGAGAGGATGGGACGGTATTAATAGCCAAGCTGGACGGGGTGAGGAACTACTACGGGACCAAGGTACATAGCTGCAGCAGCAAAAGAGCCCATGGCGAAGAGAAGCAACTCGATTGAGGCATTGGTAGCCTCAGCGCCTCCCATCGCACAAGGTGGGAAATTAGACAACGCCTATTCACATCAAAACCCATGTACGCTAATCCAGGGGTACGGTGGAGGTTAGATGGCACCTCTCTAAATTGGCTGGGCGGCCGATGTGGTGGGATGGGATGGGGGGGGGGGGGGGGAACCACGGTCCACACCGCGTCGTCCAGGCCAGCATCTCCGCCATGGGGCCATTAGGAGGGCGACGGGAACCCTGCAACCCTGGTCGCGGCCCTGGCCCTGGTTCCTGCTGATGGGCCAAAGAGGAGAGAGAGCCATCTGATGAGCTTAAAGAGACATTTGGGGGGGAGGGTGGAAAACGGGCATTGCCCACCTTATTTGCTCATTGGACGGTTCGTCAACTGCTGCAACTTCCGGGATGAGCGCGTATTGTGCGGAGAAATAAGACAAGGGCGTTGTCGAGCTCTAGACGCTGATTTGTGCGGCGGTCGCATCAGGTACAGTACATTGGGAAGTTCTAGCGCCTCCCCCCCAATCTCCTTGCTCGAAAGGTTGGACGATAATCTCGCTCTTCGAAATTGTCGCTTCCACTAGAGTGAAGTATCACGGCTAGGACACGCAGAAAGGGATGCAGGATTGATTGAACAAACAAAAGCCGCTGACCGATGATGGGGTGGCGTCTAGCCAACAAGCCCGGCCGATCAACCTTGGCCCAAGATTTGCTCTACTGCATCCGGAATGAGTGATGCATTTTCCTGCCCACTGATCGTAGCCGGGGCAGCGCTGGGATCAATTAATCAATCTCGGTTCTCCTTTCGCACTGCTCTGTCATGTTCATCGCTTCGGCCGGTCCAATGTCGCTTTTTTTTTTCTTTCGACTGCCCCCCGCTCCCCCGGTCAGGGGATTAAAAAGGGGACAGGAAATCTCTGTGGTATTACTCGAGTCAATGATCTTCAAGGGCATAGAGTGAAAAGTTTGATTTATTGGAAGGTGGCTTTGAGGACAGGCGCTTTGGGATGGGATTATGTGAGGACGACCAGCTAACTTGATTATGCTGTACACTAGTTATTTTAGCACCCTAGTTTGGTTGCACAAAGAATTAATTATAGTGCATTACTGACTTCAGGTCGTTTTTGGCCCAGCGCCATCCTAGCTGTTTCTCGGCACAAACCAAAGCTGGTTCTTAACATCTCGTCAGTGCTTAGGCTTAAGTGATTACTGTCCAGCACACCGGACAAATTTGTATAGAGAGTGATGTGGTCAAACTACTGGAATGCGGGAGGGCGGCTCTAGTTTTAGTTATCCGTCAGTCCTGCTATTTTCGACAGGGCAAGACACAGAGGGGGACCGGCTCCAAGCCATGAGGCTTCATAGAACATTCACGAGTCCGGTCCTTCAGAACATCGTGGAACGCAGCATGGCAAACACGGATAGCGGCCTTGTCCCCAGCTGAACGGGAGCAGGGCGAAACAGAAACAGAAGGGAAGCCCTGAGAAGGTTTGCGTTGCATGTTGGTTGTACGGAGGAGCAAGGTTCTCCGCCTAATTAAAACCACCCAAGCCATGGTCTCCCTTGCTAAGGAACCGTGGCGATCTGCTTGCTTCGCTATTGCACAAATATTGATGGATGAGCTGCACAATAAACGGCGCTAATGCAGGAACCGATCCCCCAACTTAATACCACCCACCCACCGCAGCATGGGAGAGCTGGGGAGCTGGTCGCAGGGCTTTGATTTGTACTGCCCATACTTTGTTTCCCGTAATTATAGTTCCCCGAGAAGACAGCTGTCGTTTGCCTGGTAATTACATGGGGCGGCGCTGACGGCAGCAACGGTGCTATTTAGGTTCACAGATTTCGTGGCGAAGCATGTTACAATCAAGCAAATGCCCGATTATCTATCGCTGGGTTCCGCGATCCCGGGCTCCTGTGCCAGCGGAGCGGAGGGCCTCGTTTGGGTGCCACGGAACGGGTTGTGCGTGGAGGATTCTTGGGGGAGAGACGACGCGGATTGAGAGGTTCGATGCTGTCGGACAGCAGAAATGCAGTGAAGAGCCTAATCGCAGTGAGAATCCACATTGAGGAGAATTCAGCTTGCCCCAAGATTGGCCATTGGGCAATATCTCCGACTGCAATCTCGAAATATGGTCCGGCGCTTTTGCCCTCTTACTAAAAATGGAATCGGTCGGGGAAACTGGCAAACTGGGAGAGTCCTCTTCTATTCCCCTTTCGGGAATCTAGCTCGCGGGCATTTACAATCGACCATAAATGTATTACGACCGAGGACAAATGGCATACCGCACAAAAGCTGCCGGATATCCTATCTACTACGAGGGTATTACGGACACCAGCAGCACACAGCTCTTCCGACTCGTGCTTGCAAGGCACGACCTTGCCGGCCCGTCTAATGTCCTTCCTGATCGGATGAAGAAAGAAGCTGCCCTGCACATTCTGTCAGCCCACAGCCCCAGGAGCTTCTCCACATATTGTTCATCGGTCTGTTTCATGAGTGTGGATGCATAAAGTGATCGCCCGACTGGGAAAACCCGAAGTAAAGTTGTGATAGACTTTATGACGTCGATGCGCCGCCTGACAGCTTAGGTTGCTTGGATCAAGGATCGATAGCCCGACGACTCAGATTTGGCGCGCTCCTCTCAACAACCCCCAAGAACCTGTGGCTTGTGACTAGTTGCATACTGTCCTGAGAACAAGCTTGTTTTCCCATTTGCCTGCCGCCCATCTGTAACCGCCAGAATTTACATAGTCCTAGCTACTTTTCGAAGCTAGGAAGTCACTTCTTTTTGCAGAAGCTTGGCGCAATGAAACAAGCATTGGTCTAGACTCTATCTCGGTGATGAGATTCTCCTGTGCTACTGTTACCTTGCTCGATGACACTCATAAGCTTCAATCCAGAGCCCGGACATGGGCACAGGAAAAACGCCACTCAGTTTAATGAACCAAGCTTGGGGGATGGCTCTCTGACAATGATCTTTCTTGGCTCTTCTTCCAAGCAACAGATCGGTGAGCTGATGCCATTTGCCGAATCAACAACTGCCAGGATCCCGATGAGATGAGTGAGATTTCCATCCCTTTCTCCCAAGAACCCTTGATCTCTGGAATTCCCTTCACAAGCACCCTGGTCAGGAGGCGGCTCTGGAAAGTCCGATCACCCTGCTCGCCCCGATTAAAATTGCGCTGCTGGGCGGTTGACGGGAATGGAAGAAATACCAAATACGAGCCAACGGAACCCCCCAATTTCGGCGCCGACATGCCGCGGAACCCCGCGAAAGGAGGAAATTGGGTGCAGCAACGTTGGATGCGGCTGCAGGGTGGAATGGCCACATTCATTTGCGGATCCGAGCTGAGAGATGAGGGGCCGCTACAGGATCAGCCTCAGGGGTTGAGAGATTTTGCTGGAGCTGAGGAACAGAGGTAGATAATGGCGGTGTCGCGCTCGTCGCGTCGACTGATGAAACAGTAAGAGACATGAGCTGTTGGATACTTGACCGACTTGATCTATTTCCTTGCTCCTTTTCTCTTCCCTGTCTGTGAAACCAACCCGGGCATTCTCAGGTGGTCACTCTGGTCATGGAAGCACATGATTCCTTCTTCAGGTACTCATGATGAGTTGGCACTCCCTCTCTAAGTCATGGTTGCGATCCCTCCACCAACGAGGGCCTCACAAAGCTCAGAACCTGCTATCCTATCGTCCGCGAAGCTGTTTGCCAGTGGTACAAGTCGTTCCGTTGGCGTGGGTCCAAGGATGCACTTGAATCTGGGGAAGAGATGCCGAGGACTTGGACAGTTTTTCCATTGCAAGCTGGAACGTTGCTGGACGGCAGGCCAGTCTTCACAAGTCAATCATGGAGCGGGTCGGAACCATGATGTTTGGAATGCCACGAGCATGATAGGCGTTATGTCCTGGATTGAACGACCATGGAGAACTAGAGCAGCCGTCAGGTCTTTGCTCGTCCCAGAGACAGAACTGACAATTCCTTGAACGCAGCCTGGACAGGATTTGTCGAGTACCTACATCTCTCGGAACGGGTTTGGGGTTCAAGCTCGCGTCTATCGTCACCTAGCGTTTTTGATGAAGGAAAAGATGTGCAGCAAACGGCACATACTAATTACAATATAGGGCCCCAGATCCGACCTCGAGGCTCACACAAGGTTCAGAATCATCCCTACATCAGCGAGTACGATAACGGTCGGCCGGGTACTACTTGACGGATCACAGTATTCAACATGGCATTTCAGAAGATATCGATGGTTGGTCTAGCAAGATATCTCCACGCAAAGTAACCGAACACGTGATGCATACGGGGATTGTATGAGCAGTCTGTGTGTTGGCGTCCAAGAGAGATGTCGGAAGATCTGAAAGACCAAGTGGCTTTCGTCCTCTTGGAGATGTGTTGGATGAAGCGGAAGTGACGACCTGGTCAGACATCCTACGCCGTGGTCCGCCTCAGCTTCCATCAAGCTGTCCCAACGCAAAGCATCGGCGAAATCTTCCTGAGAACGAGCTATTGCCATGAGGGTGATGGAGTTAGAAATCAGTGAGGGAAGAGATCGTGTTCGGCGACGAAGAGTTTGATTAAAGTATTTCACTAGGGGGTGATGACTACCTTAGGGCTGGGATAATGTGGTAGCACTATTGCAATGAGAGGGTTGGTGTCACCCCGAAAGACTCTGTAGTTGAATTCACGAAGAACTTGGATAGCCTTACTTAGAGCTGCTTGAAGCTCGAAGCATCCTGCACATAATGTGGCCTGATTCTCGTCGCTCTTGCAACGAGATACTGTGTGCAAGCCAGCAGACTCTTAAAGTTTGCACTGTGCTGAAGTGCCATGACGGAAGCGGGCACGTTTTGGCCGACAATTCGCCGTGGGCCATATTGACTTTACCCCACATAGGCACGAGTCTGCACCGACTTTTGGACAGCAATACAGACAAATTGGACCTGACAAACACCATAGCCTGATATAATACAACTTCGAAATCTGTGTCGTCTCCTCGTCGATGAATCTGGTTCACGGCTGAGCAGTTATCATCCACGATTTTTTCCGTCCCCCGTATTCATCACAATAGGATCGTTTCCTAACCTGGCCACCCATCGAAAAACAATACCGACCCCGAGCCAGGCATGAGTCGGTAGCTGCGTCGCCGCCTTTTCCTCAAGTATGCTGGATGGACGACTTTCACGGCTGCCAGGTTCATAGCAGCTTCGGATACTGGATCATAACCAACTACGAACCAAACTCTTCTATCTCTGGGGCAAAATCCATTGAATATGGAGGTGCAGGTGCGTTTTGAGCGAAAGGCGGCGGTCACGGTTTCCTGCCTTGCCCCACCATACCTAGTCACCATCACGATGCATCCCACCACAACCAGCTCAAATCTTCCCCCTCTTCCTCGACCTCGTGCTCCCTTTAGCAGCGTCGTGCTAACTGAGGCTTGTGCAGATTGAGAATGCCGTTCAGATTGCGTGGGACCCCTCGTCCGACCAGGCGCTGAAAGCACAAGCCTTCGAGTACCTCAACCAACTGAGAACCGAGCCCCAAGGATGGCAAGCATGCACAACGTTGTTTGCCAGAACCCCACGAACATCCGAGGTCGTCCGTTTGGTGTGCTTGGAGGTTGTCAACTATGCGGTCCACACTCAAGGGCTCGACGGCCCTAGCCTGGCCTTTCTCAAAGAAACGCTGCTTGTCTATGTCAGACAGGTGTACGGGCAGAACCTCCAAGATCAAATCGACCCACCTCACCTGCAGAACAAACTTACGCAGACTCTTACCTATCTATTCGTGTTTCTATATATGGATGGGTGGGAGTCGTTTGTCGATGACTTCCTGGAAATGACACACATGCCCAACAACCCCCAACAAGGCAACCCTTCCGGTGTCGTTCTTTACCTCCGAATCCTAGGATCTGTTCATGACGAGATTGCCGATATGCTTTTGACACGACAAAGCAACGATACTAAGCGGAATACAGAACTGAAGGACCAACTGAGGAGCCGAGATATGCAGAAGATAGCCCAATCCTGGAGAGACCTATTGGCTCAGTATAGTAGCCAGAACGACGTCATTGTGGAAATGATTGTCAAGGTGATCGGGAAATGGATCAGTTGGATGGACATCTCCTTGGTTGTCAACCAGGACATGCTAAATCTGCTGTTGCCAGTCGTCGGAAGGACAAATCCATCCGGAGGGGAGGACAAAGTCAGGGATGCCGCAATTGATACCCTTACGGAGATCGTGGGGAAAAAGATGAAGGGCCCAGAGAAGACGGAGCTACTTTCGTTCCTTAACCTGCGCGAAATCGTGTCGCAGCTGATTGCGAGCCCGCCCTTGAGCGATCTCAAATCCACTCCACAGTATGATACTGACCTCGCCGAGGCAGTCGCCAAACTCGTCAATACCGTCATGACCGACATTGTCAAGGTCCTAGAAGATCCTCAGGTTGGAAATGACACTCGAGTGATGGCGGAACAGCATTTGCATGATTTTCTCCCCTTCCTCTTGCGATTCTTTTCAGACGAGTACGATGAGATTTGCTCGACCGTTATCCCTGCTCTTACGGACCTCCTCACGCTGTTGCGAAGGGTCGGCAATCTTCCGCCGGCATACGCCGAGATGCTACAACCTATTCTCAATGCCATTATCAGGAAAATGCGATATGACGAAACCTCCACTTGGGGGGACGAAGATGAACAGACTGACGAGGCCGAGTTTCAAGAATTGCGAAAGAGGTTGCAGGTTCTTCAAAAGACCGTTGCGGCAGTCGATCAGCATCTATATATCGAGGTTCTGAGCAATCTAGTGGCCACGACGTTCCAGAACCTAGATCAGCAAGGGTCCCAGATGGATTGGAGAGATCTCGACCTGGCTCTTCATGAAATGTACCTCTTCGGCGAGCTTGCTCTCCCGAATCAAGGCCTGGGGACCAAGAACCAACCGTCAACCGAGGCGACTGAACGGTTAACGATCATGATGAAAAAGATGGTCGAATCAGGTATGGTATTCGATTTTTGAGTGCATTGATCACGTAGTAACGATACCTAGGAATCGCCAATATCTCGCACCCTGCCATTCTGCTTCAGTACATGGAGATTTGCGTTCGATACTGGCAAGTCTTCGACTCTAACCATGAATATATCCCCCAGGTGCTGGAAAATTTTGTGCGTCTAGTGCACCACGACCATGTTCGTATCAAGACTCGGTCGTGGTACCTCTTCCACAGGTTTGTCAAGTTCCTAAGAGGGCAGATTGGCGGCGTAGCGGAGACTGTGATTCAATCCATCGGCGACCTGCTTCCTATCAAGGCTGAGGTTCCCGAGGACGAAGCCGACGACGACATGTCCTCGGATGAGTCGGATCATTCCGCTGATGCCCTGTTCACGAGTCAACTCTACCTATTCGAAGCTGTTGGCTGCATCTCCTCTACCCATGCTACTCCGCCAGAAAAGCAAGCACTGTACGCCCGATTAGTGATGAATCCATTGTTTGCGGATATGGAGCTCCACCTTCAAAAGGCGAAGTCTGGAGATACGCAGGCGATTCTACAGATTCATCACATCATCATGGCTCTCGGTACCCTGGCTCATGGGTTTTCCGACTGGTCACCTGGCTCGTCGTCGTCACAGCAGCGCCCACCCCCAAATAAGCTGGTCTCGGACGAATTTTCTCGAGCAGCTGAGGCGATCCTGATAGCTCTTAGTGAACTAAACAGCTCGGCCGAAATACGCACAGCTTGTCGATCAGCATTCTCAAGGCTGCTTGGAGTCTTGGGATCTGCAGTTCTACCCCAGCTTCCACAGTGGATCGAAGGCTTTTTATCTCAAAGCTCATCGAAGGACGAAATGGCCATGTTTTTGCGGCTGCTGGATCAGATTGTCTATGGTTTCAAGACGGAGATCTTCAACGTGCTCAACATGTTGCTCACCCCACTGTTGCAACGAATCTTTGGCGGCCTCTCGGAGCCTATCAACGGCACCGACGACGAGATCCAACTGGCGGAGTTGCGACGGGAGTATCTCTCCTTCCTCCAGGTCATTCTCAACAACGACCTCGATGCCGTATTTATCAGCGAATCAAACCAGGCCTTCTTCGACTCCATGATTTCATCAATCATCACACTGGGACGAACACTAGAGGGCAACCTTGGGCCGAGCAGACTTGCCTTCAGCGTTCTGACACGGATGGCCAATGTTTGGGGCGGCCCGGATGTCGCCACCATTTCCGCCAATCCCAGTGCCCCAACCGGCTCTCCAACCCCCGTCATACCTGGTTTCGATCGTTTTATGCTCGATCGTTTCCATCCCATCTGCTGGGAAGTCATCCAAGACCAACACTTTAGGCCTGTCTCGGACGCGCAAAGTAGAAATGTTCTTACGGAGATTGCGAACCTGGAGCAGATGATCTACACCAAAACCGGAGATATGTTTATTCAGAACCTCCAATCTTCTTTGTTTCCCCAGCTGGGTATAGATGGAGCCGAGTTTTTGAGGTCCCTGACAACGTCCAGAGACAAAAAAGGATTTGCTGGGTATCTTCAAGGGCTCATGAAGAGCCGGAGATGACCGAAGCAGAATCGTGGCATGTGAGGTTGCTGAAGTAGGGCCAGGGATCATCAAGCCTCGGCTAGTCTTCAATTGGCATGTTTGTGGTTGAATATGTGCATTGCCTGGGAGTTGGAACGGAGGCATTAGAGATCAAATCCCAAGACGTTTACCCTATTTGCTCCCACTTCCATCGCACTGAGTAATGTATCTACTCGTCGTACCGGTGGAACGTTTGCTCCCCCGTGGATTGCTTGTGCACCGCATGGTGGGTCAGTAGTGATGTCCTTCGGATGACTGTGCAACCATACAATTGACTAGGCTGGTTAAACAGAATCAACAAGCGGTAGTATTATCAAGCAATTTGGTTCTTTTTTTGACGCTCAAGCGGCATCAGCTTAGTATATTTCGACAACGGACCTCTGGCGCAATTCCAACCCCAGTCTCATTTAAACCTAGCCCTCCGCGTTTCTAAGAGGCGATGGTCCCGGCTCGGTCCAATAACGGCAACCTCTCAGTCGTCTCCCGGGAACGAACATTGTCCCTTCTCGGAGTTTGGGCCAGAATACCTGATTAACATAGGTCGGCTGCGGACCGAACCAGGTCATCACGGCTTCGCCGATCGAGACGGACGATGCCGACGAGCCGGAAGACGAAGATGACGATGACGACTGGGTCAGTTCGTCCATTGGGTCGCTGGCCTCGTAATCAATTGTACTGAACTCTTCATGAGAGAGCGCAGCAGACTCTTCTGCGGTTAGGTATTCGTCGGACAGCGCGGATGAGATTGATAAAGTAGACACGCGCAAAGGTCGGGGCATGGCCGGGAGGCGCTCCGGACCCGTGGGAAAGGGGTTAGCTCTTGATGGCTCTCGGAACGGGTCATCAAGCATATTGCTGGGTGGTAGATCCAGCAAACCGTCATCTGACACAGATGTTTGAGCCTCAGTACCGTTTCGGTGAGCAGCACGGCAGTGGCGAATCGCTGGTCGTGGAGGAACAACTTCGGAGTGTTAGCTCTCCGATAACTCAATAGTAGCACGGCAACTTACGGTAGAGTGCTCCTGGTGGAGGCCTGTTCTTCTTGTTCACGCCTTCGATTGCCGCTCCGTTGGTTGGAAGAGCGTGGGAGCTGGAGGAGGGAGAGCTGTTATGGCCTTGGCTGGCTTGACCTGCAAGTTGTGAGTACATGAGTCCCATCAGAAAAACTTGGAACGGAACAAGAAGAGAGGTTACGAACCGCATGTCCTGCGGCTACTATTACTTGGACCAGCCACAGCTGCATCCACGTTTGCGGCGAAGTTTGCTCGGTTTGTCGACAATGTGCGGCGTTGGGAGGGAAGCTCGGCACGGTTGTTCATTCGACCATGGCCACGAGCAGCAGCAGGACCTGCGCAGTCATATCCTCTACCGCGAAACAGCTCAAAGCTATGCCCTGCGGAAGTGGTGAGAACGACGCTTGGCAGGCGGATGCTGTTCTGGGAGCTGTTCACCCGAGGCTCGGGTTGGCCGGCACTCGGGACGGATATATTGATGGTGCTGAAGGAGACCGGGTGGCTTCTCAACGGATTGGGTCTCGAGATTCTGATCACGCGAGGTCGAAATGCGAGCGAAGTCGAAGGGGCGGCTTGGACGCGGGCGATGGAAGTAGTTGGAGTACCAGACGCCTCGGCGTTCGAAGACGAAGCCTCCTCCTCAGGAGCGCCAGCGTTCGTTGCTGCTTCAGCATTAGCTGTTGGGATTCTGAAGATAAAAATGTGTGCTAAATATCTCGACGAAGACGAAGGATACTTACGCTGCTGACTGGCTCCGTCCATTGTGATCGAAGTCCTGCGATATTATCAGGAGGGGAAACAATAAAAGTCCCGAGGGAAGAAACAGAAGGAGGGCATGGGGTCAATTGAGGTAGAAACAGCAGGAATGGCGGGCTTGCGGCCCTCTGAACGACAAAATGGGAGACGTTCCGCTGATTAGACGGCTGGAAAACCACTATTCATAAGAAACAGGCTTCGGACGAAGCAATATAATTGCAGCCGGGACTCGGAATGGGAGCAACTTACCCTCCAAATGTGGTGTGGTGGCAATGGTGACCCTCTTGATGCCGTGATGTGAGTGCCGCGATAGTAGGTGTTCACCGGGCCCTCACCGAAAAAGGGGCTCGGTGTGGCCAAGGTGAGAAACGGCATCGCGGTTAGGGCTAAGCGGTGAGGTACGACTTAAACTTCATTTGATTGGGCAATACTTGGTAGGTCAGCTGATTTGATTTGACGGTATTGCGTTTATGGCGTTGTGATGGCAAGGGGATGTCCTTTGAATCTACTCCTTCATACAGAACCTTAGCGGTTCCCTTCGCAGTCACTGTCATCCTCCTCTTTATCCCCATCTCTATCCTCGTCCCTGTCCTCGTTCTTTCCCTCACTGTTCCGTTATTCTCAGTCCTCCCTCATTACCTTTATTCAACCTCGCCGATCTTGTTATCGTCACCGTCGTCCTCGTCGTCCTCGCCGTGTTCTTCTGCTCATGCTTCCAAACATAACCCATACCTATCTCACTGCCTCTATTATCGACACCGTCACTCTCGCCCTTGTCCTCGTCGTTTATTCCCCTAATACTTCCTATTATCCCCTTCATCCATCTTCCCACCATTGCCATTATCGTCACCATCGCCATCGCCGTCGTCCTCATCCTCGCCACCATCATTTTCTTATTAATCCGAGAATTCCCCAAGAGACTAGAAACACATAAACCATAACAATGAGGATGGCAATGATAAGAGTAAGAGAAATAAGAGAACAAGCCCATATATGCCAAAAGTGAGAGTTGAATCAATAAAAAAGTCGGGGGGGCGAGAGGACGACGATGGACCCGAGAAGCACAACAGCGAGAACAAGACGTGTCAGCGCACAGCTCGTAGTCTCATAGCTCTTCAGAAACTCCGGAATACTATTCACGCAGCCATTCACCCTTTCACCCAAGCCAACAAAAAGTGATCCATGCAACGATCAAAAAAACCGGTGTATTGACGTGAATAGTAGTAGTAATACGCCTAAGCTATGCTATTGGGAAAAACACACAACAAACTTGCTAGGCCTGTTTCCACAAGTTCTCCTTCTCCCATCGCTCACATATGAAGCGAGGGTGAACCTTCTAGAATCCAAACCACCTCAGTCCGTCTTGTGGTCGTCCTGCGCGTCCTCGAAATAATCATCCTCTTCAACAACAGCAGTCTCGTTCTCATGCAGTGAATCCCCCTCCTGATCAGTCGTCTCGTCATCAACATCCGTGCTGCCTGTGCGGAGCAGGCTCCGCAGGTCGTCCTCGCTGAGTATCGTCTCAATGCTGCCGCGCCGCACCCACGGCCGCGTCTCTCTGCGGCCCTGCTCGATAAGCCGTTCGATCCTGAGGCGGTTGGAGACGAACTTGAGAATGGGGAAACCGCGCTGCTGGCCCTCGTGAATCATGCGTGCTAAGCGGGGTGGGGTGGGGTCGGATAGGATGTGCCAGAAGTCGGAGACGACGGTCTTCGGCCAGATCGTGATGGTGCCGCTGAACTGCTGGAGGAAGAGCTGCGACCAATCTTGTCCCAGCGGGCGGGGGAGCAGCTCGGCGTGGCGGATGAATTTCAGCCACTTGGTCATGTCGAGCTTGAGGTACTGCTCGACTGCGGACATTATGTAGCCTCCACGCCAGCCCTTCCCCTTACGGTGCGTGACGGGATGCCCAACGGATCCGCGAGACGAGAAGAAGAAGAGGTTGATATGTGGGTTGACCTGGCTGACGATGGTGAAGTTGACATTGAAGTGCAAGTTCAGCGCTTTGATGGGGATATCGGTGCGCAGGCTGCCGTCCTTCCACTTGTGGCCGAACGAGTAGGGCATGATCGTGCCATCACGGGTCTTCATCATCAGCACGACGGGGTTGAGGATGCCCGGGACTGCTGCCGAAGCTATGACGGCAGACCATATGACGCAGTCGGGACTGGTGAGGTAGTTGCACAGGATGGTTGGGGAGTGCGGATCCGCCGGCACGCAGGAGACGTTGAGGATGCGGCCCGTCCGCTCGTACGCCTCGCGGAATGTCATGGACCCCCGCGTCCACCAGCTGCACTGCCGAGCCCAGTCTCCCGAGTCGAACCGAGCGCCAGTCTTCCACCAGCGTGGGATCCAGACCGTAAAAGGCTCCCTGCAAGCTGTAATTCGCGCAGCGAGACTCGGCACGAGGAGCTTCTTCAACTCATCGTTCGTCCTCGTCGCCACTAGCGCAGCAACCAAGGCGCCGCCGCTCGTTCCGGTGATGACGTCCGGAAGCATGTCGGCTTCTAGGAGCGCTTTGATGACTCCGAAATGGTAGTACGCAAAGGATGCGCCGCCCGATAAGCATAGGGCTGTTCGCCCGTAATTTCCGTGCATTCTTTTGAAAAGAACCCTCTTCTCTTCCACCTCGAGCTGCTTGGTGTTGAGCAGGAACTTGACGCTTCTTTCCACTGTAATACCGTAAGTTTGACTGCAACAGTCCCAGGCCATGGTGACCACTCACCTTCATCAATGAAGTTTTGTACCAGGTTCTTCGTCCCGTAGTATGTCTGGCTATACAGCCTCGGATTCTCCACACCAACAAAGTTGCTCTTCACGCAAGCTTCTATCAAAGCCCGGAGCTCCTCGATAGGAGCTTTACCGTTTCTAAAGTTGTCCAGGTCAGATCTACCTCCACTGTTACTTCCAGCCTCTTCTTCCTCCGCCTTGATCCTACACTTCCGAATCTGCTCCCACACCCTCTTGACAGTCTTCGAATCGTAGTACGCAAATTCGTTCTCCTCCTTCCACCTCTGTCTGCCCAGGTAGCTATCAAGCTCCTTCGCCGCAACGACCCAATCCCGATAACTCGATGTCTTGCGCAGGTTCCTCCGTAGACTCTCCCGCTTCCCTCGCCAAGTGACGAAGTGCTCGTACACCCAAATGTATAGCCGAGTGTAGAGATAGGTCAGGCCCAGCCCGGCAAGCCAGCCGCCAACAAACAGTAGCATGGGCCATTTGAGCAGGTCGTAGAAGAAGCCCTCGCGCGTCTCGTCCTTGGTCCGCGTACCCAGCAGAGCCCGCGCCGCGCCTCTCGCGGCTCCCCTCGCCCGGTTCCTCCGCCTGCGCTTGTACACCTTCTCGTTCACCGGCGCCCAGTCGTTCTGCGCTGTGATGAACATGCTTTGTTGGCCGGGCGTGGCATTTGGTGGGCCCGGCGCAGTCACCTCCCCAGCCGCAGCAGCCGCCGATGCTGCGACGGATTGCGGTTCATCCTCTATGACCTGGGAGTTCCGCGTCGTGACATCGAGCGAGCTCCAGCTTCTCAGAGTCGGAGAGCGAAGCGACGTCGTGTCGTCGGGGGACTGCAAGGGATCCGGCGCGTGCAGGGCCTGCACGAATGCTTCGAGGTCCTCGGCACCTAGAAACTCGGTGTCGAAGTCTGGCAAATTGGCGGGGTCGAACGCCTCGGGTGGGAAGCCCCAGTTCTTGTCGAAGGACTGGAAGGACACTCTGTCGTCAGCCATGGTTTCGGGCCGTGTTCTTAAGGGAAAGTCGCATGATGCGATTGCCGAGTTGGTTCGGAATGAGGAAAGCAGCGCAGTTGGGGGAGTTGTGCAGTGAGAAGTATGGCGGACCACCCTGCAGATCGGTTGGGGTGGCGTTTGAAGCTGCGACCCTGGTTAAAATGCCCGTAGGCGGGTGGGATGACGTCGGGTATGTGGCTTGACTCTGCTTACGGGCTACGCACTTCTGTTGCTGGGTGGTACCACTAACTTAGAACTAGCCGACATTCTTCGGCGAGGGCTCCAAGGTCAACGGAATCGTCTGGAACGCGGCAAGGGATAGATAGCTCAGCTAACTAACCTAACATAGTCCTAGTGCGACTGTTTCCTGGACATGTTCTTGATGCCACTTAACATTCTTGGAGGGGGTCTGCCCAGGCAACCCGGGTCAGGTTTGGCCTGCCACCCAGTAACAAGGAACCACACGCTGTTCTTTAGCACGGTGAAGCTATCCCTGTCACTTCTCCAACAACGTACTACGTAGTAAGGAGTCAAACTTTTCTACCATCGCATGTCCATATCATCGGGTCACGCGAGGCTATGGTGGCAAACATGCAAAATAACGCCTCGATGTAGAGTAAGAAAGGTTTCCAGCATATCGAATTGCAAAAAGTATTCTAACAAGCGTACAAACTGCCTCTATTGACTTGACTGACCATTTGGACTCCTGTTGATCCCGACTGAAGCTCAAAGCGTGTGTGTTTAGAGTCCTGGCGGCACCGTAAACATGCCCGGCTCCTCAGGATGTCGGGTGATATTCCCGACCGAACCCCAGGGTGTCGTAGATGTGGCATCATGTCGTTATCGTTCTGGGAAGCAGTCTTGCCATTCGCCATTGACCATCTACTCAACCGTTCCATGACCACCAACAGTCCCAGCCCCTTGCGGATGCTTAGACGTACTGCGACAACCATCTGATACCATCTCCGTATCCTGTTGTAGGTCAGCACTGCTGTTCTTGTCCGACTTGAGCTCCATTGTGGGGGGGGGGGGGGGACATACCTTGCCTCATGACAACAGAGCACATGAAGACCTCAATGGGTCGGATGCCCTCCAATGGCACCTTGCCCTTGCCAGTAGTCTGATACATGCCCAGTTGATGGCGCAGCTCATCCTCCGAGATGGCGTCGGGGTGATCGATCTTGTTGCCGAGGATGACGAACGGAACCTTGCCCAGCTCTTCCATAGATAGGAGGGCGTCCAGCTCAGCCTTGGCCTCGGGGAAACGTTCGTGGTCCTTCGCGTCGACAAGGAAGACGATGCCGTTGACTTCGGGGAAGTAGTCCTTCCAGAGACGTCGGGCTATTCACGACGTCATGTTAGCACGACCCCATCAAGTCCTAGATCTGATATGGACGGGTATGAGGAATGCGTACCCTGTTGATGGCCACCTAGGTCGAAAGTCGTAAACCGAACATTGCCAATCGCGAGTTCCTCGGAGGCTGAGAATAGTTAGCATCTGGCCACGTGCGCTGTTCCGGGAGCTTCTTGAGAGGGCTACGAACTCGGGTGAAGAGTAGGCTGAAGAATGGCAACTCGGTCATTCTAGTCCAAAGTCAGCAGAGCTCAATATGTACTTATAAACCACCTCCACTCCTTCGGGCTTCTGATCAGAGTGACCGACGGTCTCTCAACAGATTGTCCCCTGGATCATGGCCGCCACGTACCTTCAACATGTGTAGCAGCGTCGTCTTTCCCGCATTATCAAGTCCCAAGAACAGCAGCTTGGCATGCTTGTTCAGCAAGCCGAGCGAGGAGAGGACGTCGTAGACTATTTGAGACCATTGTCAGTTTCCCTCGTTATCGACACATCATCTCGGACACGGGTCCGTCGCCATGCGCAGAAGCTGGCGAGGGAAGAATATACGCACACCAGTTGATAATCCACATGTTGGGCAACGCTATATCGGTGGACGTGCGGGTTCGGGAGGGTGCAGGTGCAGCGGTAGAATGGTCGTTGTTGAGGGTTCGCAGAGATTGGGGATTCGCTGGCCGGAGAGTTAGCTCACTGCTTGTCAAAAGTTGGCAGAAAGAACATGTGGTGATGCGGCTTTGCGCCTTAGATATCAGGCCACACTTACACGTCTTATCAAAGGCTGGTGGCGTACACTCACTCGCTCACTCCCCTTCGATTCCGTAGGATAGTGATGAAATATTTAGAATAAGCTAGCGTGACACTGAAAGATTCGAAGACGCTGTTTTAGAATTTAGTGTTGTGATCAACGCATGCTTCAGATTATACAGTTCTTTGAGCTCGAGTTTGTGTACGTTGCCCAACTACCTAGACATCGGTTTCTTTAGGAAGAATATGCTTTTACACCAAGAAGAGTAGAAGACACATTCACCCCTTGCCACCGATAGGCTTCCGTTCAAGTCTACATTGGCCACAGTTTACATTTTACATTTGGAGTCACAGCGAGGGCCAGACTACCTTAGCCATCGTTTTCTGGATGTGGATTTCATCAGTTCTAGCCCAGACTGCCATTGAACTCTTAGCAAAACATCTTACATAGTACAGCCCTGACACTCTGGAGCAGTTTTTCAACTTGGAATTGAATCATCAAATACGGTAAAATGTAAATATCGTTGAGTATACTCCTCATGCTATGTATGCTCATGCTAAAAAAAACTCCTTGCCGCAGGTCATGGCACATCCTGTGCCACATGCTACTATCTGGCCAACACAGTCCACATCTGGGACATGTGTAATATGCAAGTTGAACTAAAGTATATACAAAAGTACCTCAAACGTCGAGGACAGCGCTTAGGGGAATAGGTACAATGCAAGAGAACAAAAGAAAAGAGAAAACAGAATGGAGGTCGTCGCCTCTGCTTATGCTATGCACCGAATGATAACGCCTGTCCGGATATCATATCCCTCGTAATTCAATGCTTCCCAATGCAGGTCTCTTCTCAAATAGAGAGGACATAATTGCCCTGGTCAATCTTGCCCGCCATGATTAATCCCAACTCCCGCATCCGCACACAGCCCATGCCCGGCTGTGGCTTGCGCTCGGGGATCTGCCCCTTACGAGCGCGGTTGCAATATTTCTGGTAGAACTTCTCCTTGCGCCTCGCGCGTTTCTGTTCGAGACCCTTGACGATATCAATGGCGCCACGAACATGAAAGTCTGTTGCCGCCGGGACGGGAATCCGTCCACGGCGACCGTGTCGTACATGTGGGAACAGTGCAGGTGGTCGTGGCAACGACTTTGTGACTGTCAAGCCCGGTCGGGATGCCAGCTCTTTGAAGGCTACGGCGCCTTGCGGGTTGCGTAGAGATCCCGGTGGAGATCTAAGCATCTGAGGAGGTAGGGGGGATTTCAGACGTCGAGGTGACTGTCTGTCGAAGAGTCGACGAGGAGGGGGAGACCGTCCACGGGCCTTTGGAGGTGGAGAATGATGCCGCTTAGGCGGGGGGGAGTGAAACCGCTTTGGTGATGCATGGGCGCTCTTCTTCCGGCGACTCCTGTCCGTCTCGTGGTTCAGATCTTCCATTTCCCCATGGAGCCAGACATTCTCGTCGCTATCATGATGGACAGGGTTGTATAGCTCCTCATCTCCTTCGTTCTCAGGGTCCGACGCTGGGAAGCTCGGGTCGATATCCTGAGGGATAAGTTGAAGCTTTTGTCGCCTGCGAGCATTGAGACAGGAGATGTACGCATCTTCCATGGGCCGGTCTTCGTCGAGCGTGCCGCAGACGAAGTCGGTACTATCAGGAAGCTCTGGAGTTCCTGGTCGGATCTTGATACGCTGAGTCCTGGTATGGCGTAACGCGTTGATGCTGGTTCTAGATGCAATCGAAGAGTCCGAGTGCTGTTCGTTCATGGACGGACGTCGTAGGGCTGGTGCTGCTCCGGAGAGACGGACGGTGGGGTGGCTTGGGGTCCAGAATCTCATCTCATCGTCTTCATCATTCTCATCGTCCGAGTCGGCAAAGCCTGTCTCCTCATCCGTGTGATAGCCATCAGAGTTGTCCTCTTGCGAATTATAACCTGAGATGGTGCCCTCGGCGTCATCCTGGTCCTCATCCTCGTCCTCCTGTTCAACATCGTCCAGGTTGTCATCGTCGTCATCATCATTTGCAGTTTCTGCTTCCTCCTCTTCCAGCTCAGCCTCCTCCTCGGCCTCGGCAGCCAACTTCCGAATTGCATTCTCCTTGGTCAACGTATCGTTGATAGTGAGTTTGCATCTCTGAGCGGACACATCTTGTCGGATCCAGTCATCTTCACACGGTCCGTCGCTAGCAAACTCGTGGAACCGAGAAGACTCATTCAGCAAATCCTTATCGTTGGCAGTGATGTACTTCTTGGTAGGAGCTGTTGCGACGTTGTTCGGGGATCGGCGAGGTGTAATTGGTCGAGGCGTTCGAGAATATGAGGAAACGGTTTTCCTGGGAGTTGCGGGGGAGAGTTTCTCCTCAACAGCCGCGGGGCTTAAACGAGACGGAGCCGCTTCAAATCGACGAGGAGGTGTGTTTTGGGTGGATGCGGGTCGTGGCGAGGGACATGCGAACTTGATGCATGGTCTTCGCGGAGCTTCGACAGCTGATGGAACCTTGACCATTGGCGCGGGTCTCGGCGGCATCAGATATCCAAAGGCCTTCTCGATTGGCTTGGCAGCACATGCGAATTGAATGCATCGCTTCTTGGGTGGCATTTCCTTCGGAGGCTCTTGCGGTTTCTCGGTAGAGCTGACGGGTGACATCTTCTTCAAGTTCAGAGGCCCAGCATTCAACCGCAAGAGCCTCATCTCAGGAAGCGGAGGGCTTGGGGTGTTGGTTCGCGCAGGGCTTGTGAAACCAGTGTCGCTTGTCAGGTCAGCAGTGGAGGCCAAGCTGACATTGCTGGTCATGGAGCGCCGGCGGGCCGAAGCGAGTGTACTAGGACGCGCATCGGTGGTATCATCGTCTGACTGGCTTTGGAGTGCCTTGGTCAACAGAGAGGATTGGCGGTCTTCTGCTTTTCGAAGCGTGCTTCTCTGAAATCGGTCCTTCTTCATGGTGGAGAAATCCAGGATCGGATCCGGGGGTTCGTCGACGTCCGCGCCCTCCTCGTCCGCTATGGAAGGCATATTTGCAGAATGTGAAGACCACGAAAGGACGTTGGACGTCGTGGCGTCGTGTGTGTTGTGCGTCATTGTGGGGAGCAAAAGATCCAAGGATTGTAAGCAAGGGTGGTGTTGTGGTAGATATATGCTGGGGTGGCGAATTGTTCGCTTTGGAGAGCAAATTTGTTCAGCGACGCGCCGAGCAGTTAAAAGGTCTCGAAGACTCGAAAATTGCAAAGAACCAGAGTAATACTGGCTCGGGCTGCTGACGGAGCAGTCGTTTGATGCTGTTATGCCGCAGGCTAAGTCTGCTGCACACGATTGTGTACGGCCCTGACCTGTCTCGAATGCAATGGAAGGATTTCTTGTGTCCCTAAGGACAGAGGGGCTATTGCAATAAGTCCATTGTCGAGTGCGAGTAACAGGATGTTGTCTGCAGGGGGGAAGAAAAAGAGACGGAAGAACGGTGGACGGGAGTTGGGTCAATATGAGACTCTGCCGTGTTTATGTGGAAGGCGCAAGCAATTCAGGGTCTAATAAGTTGGGGTGGATGTGTCGCAAAGCAAAAATGCCGGATCCCAGTTGAACAGGAATGGGCGTTGGTTCCAAATGCCTTTCTGGCTGACTGGATACCTAGGGCTTAGAGGAAATGACGTCGTGCTAAGCGTGGCGCAGGGAGGAACAGACGAAGAATGTAGAAAAGGCAAGAAAAGAGAAGCCCGGATTGTTTTGACCTTTAATATGGGGTGTATTAATTTGAGAGGGGAGAGGAATTCAGGTTTGGGATTCGAGTTTGGGGGGGGGAGAGGGGGGGCAGCCGGCGTAAGTATGGTAGGTAGGATATGTAAGTAAGTACGGGCGGATGAGGGTTGATTTGATGAGATGCGCAGATCGATAATAATGTGCCGACGACGGACGGGCGGGAGAGGAACCTCGAGTTAAGGTATTCTGGGTAGCACTTGGGTAGTACTCAACTACTACCCAGTAAGTACTAGCCTAGCGATGGGGGGACTAGACGAATTTCGCTCTTGGTGCGTTTTACCGCCCTTTGTGCTTCTTTTCTCTGCGTGCTGGGTCGCAATATGTGTGGTGTGGATCCCGTAAGGTAACGTAGGAGAGAAAGACGAGGTGAGCTGCGGGCAAAATAAGGTGGGTTTTTGGGGGGCGTGCTTTTCGCCAGTCCAGTGGAAGCCGAACAGGGAGAGTGGGCGGGCGACTTGTGTGAGTATGAGGTGAGAGGTGGGAGGTAGGAGCAGCAAAGCTGCACACACTGCACTGCAGTCTGGGCAGGGCGCGCCGCGGGCGGATGGGGGGGGGGGGGCTTCCCTTCGAATCTGGGAGGCTATTTAATCGCTCTTGGCGGTCTTCTTCTGCCTCTGCCAGTGGTGGGCGACTGTTAGTGCTGGGCCAGGCCCGCTAGGCCACCCCCTAAAACATTAAATCCATTTTTCCCTCTCTTTGTCCCTGTTTTCCCTTTTTTTCGGCGCGTGTTGCGATGGCGGCAAAAAAGGATCCCCTCCAGAATTGGGGTGGGGGGAGGAACCCACTAGCCTTTTCGTTTGTTGTCAGTCTGCAATGTCCAGATGGCTTGTGGATCACAGTGCGCATGTCTCGACTGGGCGTCCACCGCAAGGAGCCTTGGGGGCACAGATACCTCGGAAGTAGGGGTTTGACACCTATATTCAAGTAATTGACCGACTCACTTCCCGAAAGTAGAGCCGTATCTTCGTATCGCCCGTACTGTGCAGCGACTTCACCCGAATACTTCCATTTCCAGAACTTCTTGCTGACAGTGGGAACTATCCCACTGCGCGCTGCAACCACTGAAAATCTTGCCAAAGGTCACCTGGAAGTGGAGTGTGTCAGCAGTGGATGACTGATCTATGATGATTTGACCACCTGCACCATCCACCCCATCACCACCATACGTACCCCCCCTAAATGTTGGAACAACGTGAAGAGCACCCACGACCCGCCGCTGATTCATGCTTCGAAGCAGCCACGGCAGCCAACACATGTGCATTACATGATCCACCTCCGTGTGTCTCTTGTCCCCCCTCATTCCCCTGCCTTACTTACCTAACTTAACACAGCAGGTCTCCGCGGGTGTGTCCTGTACAGCCTCCCTCGTTTCGTACCTACTCTAGTCCGTACGTACCCTATTGTAACACAGGAAGCAGCTTCTAGCGCCTTCCCTTTCTTCGGCCATGATTCAAAACACTAGTTTTGATTTTGACCGTCATCCACTGCGGGATCCGTTGGAGAAAGACATGCTGATACATTCGACTCAGATGACTTGCCGGAGACAAAAACTTCCCAACTCCTTGGCCAAGTCTTTCATGTGCTGCACCCATATTGGATCAGAAATCGTATTCCCCGAAACACTCATTATCAATCAGTCCTCCCAGCTCCTTCTCGAGTATGTACGAGGTAACAAAGTTACCATATCAGCTGTCAGCTGGCTGGTATTGTTCCATTCAGCCAATGCAGCCACCGCCGTGGGATGCCATCTATCCATTCAACCGACCACTTCATCCCTTCGAATAATCCTTCCTTGGCCCATCTGGATGTCTGCATGCATCCCACATCTCATATCTCACCACCGCCAGTTGCAGCGTACAGTAAATCAACTGCAGGCAAGACGGGCGTATTTGGAGAGGCGCTTTGAACCCCCCCCCCCCCCTTCCCACAAGTCCGTCTACAAACCCTGCAGAGACAGTCGCGATCAGTGCAACATCGCGAATCCCGGCTGTCCTGGTGGCTGGTCTGCAACTAGCAGGTCGCTGCGAACGCGCTCTAGAATGTGATTATCGTAACATTAGAGATGGCATAAGTATTATGAAATTGTCCCTCCACTTGCCAGCTCCTTGGAGCACTCCCCGGAGGGCATTGTGCACTTTTGCCCATGGTTGGCTGGTCATGTACCATGACGCTAATTTACCAACCACGCAATGCCTTTCCTTGCATCTTCTTGACACAAGCGGCCACAAAATATGCCCGGGCGAGTCGTGAAGGTTAGTTCGCAGTGCAACCCCGGTGTTGAGGTAGGACAGACGAATTGCCAAGATTTTACTTCCAGAAGCCAAGTTTCTCGCCGTATTGCTGGCAGCCACATGCTGCTAAATGTCAAGCAAACAGCCTCTGCCGAAGCCCGTCTTGGGGCCATCATATCTTGACCATGATCGTCACTCGACACATGCCAAGGGGTTGTCCCACTCACGGTAAACCCACTTGGCGGTGTCTTGGAAGGGTATGCCGTGAAATGGCTGTTGATTCAAACACAACCAACATGGGATGGGAATGTGACCCAAAATGGCGTGCTTGGCTGCTGCGAAAGCACCCCGTCCCACTTCGTCATATCTGACAGTTCCCCCAAAACAAGCTTGATATTCGACTACAATTTTTGAGTTTTGTTCTCGTCGGTCACCACATGAGGGGCAGCTGTGCAAATTCCCATTTTAATGCCCCATGTCCAATCTCATCGACCCCTACCTTGTTCGTCAAACGAAACGATAGACGACAACCCCGCATTTTGGGAGGATGCGGCGTTCTCTTCGCGGCATCAGCGCGTAGATAAAATTGGACATGGGATCGATTCTGTCTCATGCAGAGGGGGAGGTGTTCGCACCAACTTCCCACACTTTCGCGATGCAATGCTTTGACACATCAAATTGATTAAAGTGCGCGGGGCTAATTGTTGTCGGGAAGTGGGCTCCGCGATGAAGGCCGCCGTAATTCGGGAGCCAAAACTGTAGCGCTCCCACCATCTGCTAGCCCATAAAACCGAATCCGGCGGTGAAGACGAGAGCGAGTTACGAATACCCAAGGTGGTGGTCTAGAGCTGACTGGGCTGCGACCTTTTGGGAAGCTCTAAATACAGCTGAGTAGGATCCTGTAAGCGATGGTATTGCTGGACAACACATGTGCTCCAACAGCCTATCCTGCATGCCAATTCCAGGGTTCGCTTGAAGGGGATGCAGTGTTCGTGGCTGGCCGCATACGATACTGCAGCCACTCGAGACACGATGCTGTAATAAGCATGCAGTTGAGCGGCCATTCTACACCCCTACAGAACGGCCATGCCGCTTCTTGCCAGGCATTCATGGGGATACCAGGTAACCTGCGTCAAACTCAATTCAGTCGGCTACTCCAACACTGCAACCAAGACCTTGGAGATCTTGGACAACAGGCGTTTCACAAAACGCCAAGGTTGACGTTGAAAGACAAAGCCACGACAACATGTTAATCGGCTTGCCGATCAGGGTCCTGCCGTGGCTAGCACTCGGGGAATTTGCGCCTCTGTGAGACGTGCCCGTTTGGAAGGCAACATGATTGACAGTCACAAGATGGACAATCTGGGACCTCTACGGAATGGCGCTGCAAATCCCATCCTTCACCGCCGCATCGGTGCCACAGGTGTCTATCCGATGGGAGCCGCTCGACGGGTAATGTGAACTATCGCGAGAAATGTGTTGGTTGGCGCAGGCTGGAGATTTCCTCCGCGACCCATTGGATGGCCACTTCGGACACGAAAACAATTCGAAAAAGTGGATGCCGCTGTAGGATTTTTAGCGGTGGCGACGAGAACTTGGCTTCGTGGTCCTTGGTTTGATCGTGAACCCGTAAAAGGCGGTGATGGGACCTGTCCGTCTTCGGAAGGAGAGCGTGCGCTGCTAGAAGGCAGACTCAGCTTAGGTGCATTAAACCTGATATATGGCTACCAAACTGGCCTATGGAGAGTCATATGTAACTAAGTAGCCATTTCAGCGAAATATGGTGCAAAGTCAACTTGGCAGATGCTCCTAACGGTGATATCGGCTTATCGTGGAAATACCTCGTGATTAATCATGTGGTTCAGCACGTGATCCAAACATCCGGCTAGCCGAATTCGCGAATGGGCTCAACCGAAAGATTCCTGTCCGAACGACCTCATCTGAGCTCTCCCCAGCAACGAATCTCAATTGCCAGCTCAGCCCATCATGAACTCCCTCCGCATCGCGCGCGCAGCTCTCCGAGTACGCCCGGCAGCTATCAGAGCCCCATTGCAGCGAAGAACATACGCTGATGCCGTCCCGGACAAGGCAAGTTCTGCCCATCCTCGGTATTTGTTTGAGGATCTTGGACTGACGTATCACAGATCAAGCTGAGCTTCTCGCTCCCTCACCAGGTACGAGATTCCATTCTCCGAAGGGGCTGGGATATTGGAAGAGACGGTTTGAGAGGCTGATGGGGAACTCGCTCAATTGGGATACTGGAAGCTAATTGCCGCAATGCAGTCTTTGTACAAGTCCCAAGATGTCGTCCAGGTCAACATCCCCGCGGAATCCGGCGAGATGGGCGTCCTCGCCAATCACGTTCCTTCCATCGAACAGCTGAAGCCCGGCTTGATTGAAGTTATTGAGGAGAGCGGCGGCAGCAAGCAGTTCTTCGGTGTGTATATGGATGGACCTTACGATGTGCAATAGGAGCTGATTGAGCATGCTACAGTGTCAGGAGGATTTGCCATCGTGCAGCCAAACTCGCTCATGAGCATCAATGGCGTTGAGGGCTACGCCCTGGAGGATTTCAGCCTTGAGGCTGTCAAGTCGCAGATTGCGGAAGCTTCGAAGACTGCAAATGGAAGCGGCAGCGAGCTGGACATTGCTGAGGCGAAGATTGAGTTGGAGGTAAGTTCATCATTTACTCTTAGTGCGACGCAGCACCATACTGACTTATATGCTCTAGGTTCTGGAGAGCTTGCAAGCCGTGCTGAAATAGAGTGTATAGAGCTGTCGAGACAGGAGCCATTGTACATCAGAGACTTTCCTAGTTCCATTAGCCTCGCATCGCAAATTCAGACCAGTCTTGCGTTGTACCTTCTCGTTGTTTCCCAACTGGTGGCCGTATTATTGCATCGTCCCACGTCGCTGTTCATGGCCCTTTCTCCTAAACCTGAAACTGGCGTAGCCCTCCCTTCCCCGTTCTAGCCTCAAGCCCTTTTTTTGCACACTAATCATTCCCTGACCTCACCCGAGGCAATCATCTACTCCGTCCTACAGAATGTGCCGAACACGCCGTGCAATTCAAATCATTGTCTATCCCACATGATACGACTCTTAGTACCATTAGACATATATTACGGGCTTATTAGAGCGCCATTCAGTCTTTCACCATGTCCGACGACATGGGCTATCCGTTCGTTGAGGATTACGATCCATTCACGTCCGACACGCCGACCCATCGGCTTGACCAACACGTGCCAGAAGGCATTGTCTCGTCTCGCATACGCCAGCTTGCGAGTCAGACGGGCGAAGATTCGTGGAGGTGGTCGGATGCGAGGGAACGGGAGAACACCTGGCTTGGTTAGGGCCGCCGAGCCGATGAGACTTTCGCCCAGCCTGCTTCGAGGAATCTGAAAGTCGAAGACCCAGGTCTTCCGCCGCGCGATCATACGTTTCTTGCTTCGAAATCGGGCAGGAGAAATCATGGAGAGGATCATGCGTTGACACACATGACGTGGTCAGCTGGAGGTCTAGACGATAGTCAGAGTGCAAGTCCCAAGGCTCGAGGCCTGGGTCCATCCTTCGATCTCCGTTCGTCCTTCTCAATGGGTCAACTGCGAGCTGACTATCGCGAACGATCCGAGTCACATATCCAGCAATCCCCATCCCCACGCCGTCAAACGTCTGGCCATTCTCTTTACTCGCTTGAGTCCCAAGAGTCTGCGCCAAGCACATCCACCGTTCGTCGGCGAGATGCCAGAGACATTTTCGAGGAATTCGGTCTCGAACCGCCGTTAGGTTGGCTTTCGGAAGAGGACCTGTCTCGATGCGGTGATGGGACACCAAACACGCCAAAACGATTCTATCGAGTATGTCACTCTTGCGGCGCTGAAGTTACCTCTCGAAACTTCTGCGCATCATGCGGCCACTCCGTATGCCTCAAGTGCACTAGCGAGATGCCCGAAGAAGAAGAATATGAGTTTCTCGTTGAACGCGCTCACAGCAAATCTACAAAGCATGCTAGTTTGGCCACACCAGTTCCAGAATCAGCCGAACGGAGCCAAATGAAACCTCTGGCGATGGAGGGATCAGGTAGTTTGCATTCCGTTGTCGAAGATGCTCCCAAGATGTTTCTTCGACCCATGGCTTCATCCATATCCGTAAGGGAAAATCCGTTCGTCATTGCTGACCGAAAGGCGAAGACCAGTGCTGCCATACCGGTCATAACTGATACATCTGCTCAGGCAAAGCGCTTCGCAAGGCTCTCTAACTGTGTTCCCCAGCAGCGGGATTTGTCTATTCGGAGGTCATCCGGTACCCATGGCGAGTGTGGGAACCCGCGGTGCCGGGCCACTCATGCTGGACACCATCCTACCCGCCATAGTATAGCCTGTGCAGCTGAACGAGAAGTTGCCAACGCCGGGACCACGGATACTATGGCAGACCCTCGCGGGTTAGATTGGCTCCCTGACTTTGGTTATACTGTGCCTCATCCGCAAATACAGGATCCTCTAAAGCTAAAGATTGACCAACTGTATCACCATGCAGAAGAGCTCAACCACTCCCAGCACGTAATAGAGCATCTTGCTGCAGGTTCAACTGCTGTTGACTCAATATCCGAGGATCATGGAACTCTAACGCCTACCAAAATGACTGCTCAGCGTGACCAACAGCCGAGAAGACATTCCGAGCTCTACACGACGAGTCAGGAAGCCGCATCTGTCTCCCCGCCAGCACAACCAACGCATTCCTTAAACCTCGATCCTGTTATAGAGATTCCACCAGGAACAGAGACACACCGATTGAGCCGTGATCCCGTCACTGACACTTCAATACTGGCACGAAGCCACACATTGAGAAAGGATACGCCTTCAAAAATAGAACAGTTCCCAAAGTCCCATACCCTGAGCGTGGATTTGCTACTACAAAAAGACATAAGAGGATCCAGTTTGGCGATTGTGCCCCGAGTTCGTCTATCTAGCCCGCAGTCATGGTTGAAGTCTCCAGACAAGAAATCTGGTAGTGTTATGGAGAGGCTGAAAAGAGTTGAATCGAAAAGCACGCCACAACTAAATCGGTCCTATCATGAAGCGGTCGGAAGCTCCCGAACAGTCTCCCATCGCCGTTCCTCTGCATCTTCACACAGCGGACCAAGAGAAAGCAGTTATCCAGTTCGCATTACGAGTGCGCAGCAAGAGCCACCGCTTACAGAAGCAAGTGTTGTTTGGCCACAGCTGAAAAAGGTATCGAAAGAGTCATTTGAACAAACCGAAGAAGACAATGGGCCTCTACCATGGCTTCAGAGACCTCTACGGAGAGTTCCGAAGGAGGACAACATCTCGTTGCAAACAACGGAGTTGTTGAGCAATGTAGAATCATGGAGACACCAACTACGTAAAGTGCCGACACTGCAAATACAATCCTCTTCAGATAACAAGAGTCCTGGTTCAGAACCTCTGAAACGGACCCAAACTTGCGTCAGTTGTTATCCTACGTCGCCCACAATTTCTCTGCCAGTGAGTCAGGCAGGCGAGCAGCCGATTACGTCGAATAACGAGGAGGAAGACATGTTCACATCTCCGTTGCAGCCCAGGCGAGTTGATCAGCTGTATATCACAATATCCGAGCCTGAACAGCCAACTTCATCTTCATCATACACCAGAGCTAATCAACATACTCTTGAGATATATGATACACCAAAATCTCAACCTTTCGCTGTCCAACAGGTCACACTCGAGGAAGGACTACACCAGTCATGGCCCTCATCACCAGGTACTCCAAGGGTAGCAAACGAGCATTCGGTAGAGCTATTCAGCCCCATCCCAATCATGCCACCAAATCAAAACCATACCTGTTCCTGGAAAGAGCGGTATATGAGCCTTACAGCAGAAGTTCGTCAATTAAAGGCGGAGATTGTTTCTCAAGGAGGAACCGCCGATCAGGCTGCAGAAGACGAAGATGCTGGTGGTGTGGATGCCGGTACGGAGGTTGATAGGATGGATGATGATGAGCTGGGGATTGAGGGGTTGACGATTGTCATGCATTTGAGAGGCAAGGATGACTTGATCATCAATACGGACTTGAAGAGGATATTGGTGGCTGAAGAAGCGTAATTCTATGGATGCTGGCCACTCCATCAGCTGGATATTTGGAGTTTCGGCGTTGTCATTATGGGAGGGAAGTGTGTTCATTATATTGTATGCAGCATTAATATGTGATACCGATAAAGTGATGAAGCACCTTTTCAGCAGATTGATAACTACCCCTAAGCCCTGCCCTGCCCATCCCATCCCGTCCCATCCATATGCCTTCCGGACCGCAGTGTGATTCCCGATGAGTTCCTGACTTCAGCTCTTGATTCAGAGAACCCCGTAGCGCCATCGGCCATGCGTCGTAACAAGTTGAAAGTTCTCTCACGGCCATACAATCTAGGGTCGTCAGCTGGTTTCCAGATCTGATGTAGAGTGTGCCTGTGAAGTTCTGGGCACTATGTTACTTACCAAAGAAAACGAGCCATACGTGGTAGCAATATGCAGCAGCCAGGATCTCTCCCTTTCCCTCGAAAGTTGAGGTGCTAGGATATGTTCATCGGCTTTTTCTGAACGTTCTAGCTTGGCGAAGACAATAATCTCAGACGCCTGTTGCGCAAGTCGAGCCACAACGCCCTATTTCCCTTCTGCAACCGTATGTCCCGAACCAAGTCGAAGAGAAGTTGCTCTACATCCTGGGACGTCGAGAGAGGAGCCTGAATGAAACGCAAACCACGACTATTCGCCCACATTTCACCGTCCGATACGTTGACGTTCCTTTTGCCTCTGCTTCCACCTTCTGTTCCGATTTCGACGACAAGGATAGGTATTGAGGTTGCCTTTCTGGCGGCGATGATTTTCTCGTAGAACCAATTCATCATAATGAAGCTCGGTAATGCGAAGATGCTGTAAGTAAGTAGGAATCCATCGCATTGATCAATTATCGAGGGCTTCGTAGGCATGTTGAACACGAATTGAGTATTAAGGACAGCCGGCTCGTTGTCTATGTTGCAATTCTTGCTGTACGGGTAATCCCCAGGCCCATTCTTGTCGTGAAGAAACTGCGTCTGTTAGCCGCGCCCCGGCAGTGACCAGATTGCTCAGTATCGTACTTGCACTATGGGATTTGACACATCAAGACCCATGACTACAATGTTGAAGTACAACGGGATTGTCGTTCCATGGGGAACTGCGTTGGATACCTGCGGCGTCAAGTTGTGAATTTGCGTCGAAGGGTTTGTCCCAGCCTTTCGTTCACGAGACTTTGTGCTGAAAAGACCGACTTCTGCGAGCTTCCTCTCTACTTTGGAGAGACCAGCGAGATCATCGTCGGTGAATGCGTCCTCTGGTTCAGCCTCGGAGGAGCTCGCATCAAAGTCAGCGATCTTGTCCTCCGGGATAGCAGATACGGCCGAAGGGGAAAGTATTGTTTGCGAAGATTGAGCTGTAGCGGTAGACGCATCAGACGGTCGACGAGGTTGAAAAAGCACCGAAGAGCCATTAGAAGCAGCATGATCCGTGAACCTTGCGTCCGTGATCGAGCCGTTCGAGTTACCCAGCCGCCGGTAGGCTTTCGAGCTCTGGATAGCCTTGTCAAAGTCGAACTCGACGCTCAAGGCACTCATCCGGTCTTGCTTGATGTAGAGCGCGGTGGTTGAGAATTTGCTATTGTTACTCAGGAAACTGAAGCGGAGGGTCTCGTCATCCGCTTGTATGATGCTGCTACTTCTCCGATTTGCCTTTGTTGTACTCGAGTATTTCCCACTAAGGGACAGTTGCATATACTCGCTGTGCACAATCAGCGTGGAAGTTGCATGGGTCAAGATCGTCGGACTTACAACCGAATAATCCCCAGATAAGTTTCCAAGTTGCGATGGCATCGATCCAACCTTTCTAGCACGGGTTTGAGATCCTCCTCCTTCATCATGAACCCAATCTTCGCCATGGTCTCCATTGGCCCCGGATTATCCACGTCAATTCCGAACTGGGTCAACAAGCCCTCCAAGCCCTTGACAGCCTTGGAGCAGTCCGCCGTCACCGAGGCAAGATGCGTCGTAGGGACATGTTTCGCGATATCTTGCGCCTGATCCAGCGCCGTCTCAAGCAGCTCGCATTGCGTTATCAGGACGGATATCTTCTCGTCTGCGTCTTTGTATCCATCCCGTAGCTCGGCGAAGACCTTCACACACTTGCGAATGCCGACGAGTAGCGGCGGGATGGCTAGGGCTACACCTGCAATCTCCATATATTGTCTGCTGGGTGGTTATTCATACCATGTTCATACTATGTTCGTACCAGGTTTGTCCAGATCGCCAAGTGAGGGAGGGCGGGGGATAAGGCTGCCCCTATATACTGCGTGACATGGCGAGCGAGATACAATGGCTGCATGGCGGCGGCTGTGCAGGCCGCATCGCATACAGCCTCACCACCGGCAGAACCGGGGGCAGGTTTCTTAGCGAGCTTTATGAAGGGGTCACTTCTAGCAAAATGTGAACAAATGATTTGATTAAATCAGAAAACTGGACAACCAACGCTAACCTGACAAGACTCATTGAATGCAGACGGGGATCATCCGATACATGGTGCAACATGATGGCCGTTCTAAAACTATATAATCTGAAGCGAAGAGAGAATGAAGAGGAGTTGGCCGCTTCAGTGCCAAACGCATTCGGTCTATAGGGGTATCAATATGCCCGACCCGAATCTAGGTTAAGAGTAACATGTCGTCGAAACTCCTCACTTCTAAGAGGTTCGTACCACCTCCATCATTTGCTTGGAGACAAACAATGGCCCTCGAACCCTACTTGGACAGTCACTTGCGACAGTCATAGTGATGAAAGTGTATCGACACTAGTTGCTTTCGCCACGGGTTTGGAATCGACCGCGTGGGACATTGCAAGAGGTTTGCCTCTAGCTGTTTCCGTGATGGAGTACAGCTCCTTCAGCATCAAGTCCCGCGTACTCCTTGCCAACTCTTCCACGTCGGCGGACGTAAGACCGGTTGTGGGGATGGGATCGAGCACTGTGAGTACAGAGTTAGCTAATTTACCAAGCTGCTGCTTATGATGTAGATATTGAACACGTACCCTTGACAGGAATTGTGCCAGAGTTAAAAACTAGGCCCCTCAACCAGAGAATATGGCTGTAGTTTGCGACCACCACAGGCACGATAGGAACACCAGCCTGGACGGCCAGGTGGAAAGCCCCCTTCTTGAATGGCAACAACATGGGTTCCTTCGCATAGCTGCGAGTACCTTCAGGAAACATATACACGCTCTGTCGTTTTCTCTTGATCTCGTCGGCAGCTCCGGCCATTGCTTCCTTCGCATCCTTCGTGTTTTGTCGGTCAATGAATATAGAGCCGCTTAAGCTCATGAACCAGCCGAGAATGGGTGTCTTCTTGAGGGAGGCTTTCGCAGTGATGCTGCAGTACTTGGGGAACATACAGCCCAGCATGAGGACATCGAGTTCGGTCTGGTGGTTACCTAGGAAAACCGCGGGGCGGGTGGTGGCGAGGATATTCTTGGGGTCGACGACCTCGAAGGTCACGCCAGTGGTCGCGAGCATGATATACTTGAAGAATCTACCGGTCGCCCATTGAGAGCTCTGCGCATTCCCAACCACTAGCCGCAAGCCTATAGAAGCAAAAACGCCGGAGAGGGAGGCGAAGCAAAGTGAGATGTAAGAGGCCAGAACTCGCGCAACGAAAGCCGCCTTGGGCACGACGAGAGATAGCATGTAGAAAGCGATCGTCAAAGCTCCGTAGCCGACCAGGAAGTAGTAGAGGTAATCTAGGAAGGCCGCCATGATTCGTGATATTGTTCGGGGAGTCGGAGGGACGTGTTTCGTTGACGGTGAGGCGGTGGTTTTTCGGCGTGCGCAGCGAGGCTGGCCGTTCGGAATCTTCGCTGGCTAGGCGTGGGTAACGCGGAGGTGGATTCTATAATAGGGATGGAGCGGCGACAGATTTAAAGGATTTTCCGGGTACTATAGAAACATGATATAGACCTGAGGGTCACAAGGCCGGAAATAGTTTCCTCAGCTCTACCAGATCAAGAAGAAAGGCGGCGAACGATATTAGAGAGGATTATCCACCGAAGTCCGAGTTGGCCAAGTGTGGGGTAGGTTCAGAAGGGTATTGGGGGGGGGGGGGGGGGTTCTAAGATTTTTGGTGGGATGACTTACTTAGTGGGATGCTGTTATTGGGCGGGCTGGACCATGGAAGTTAGTGATTAGGTCCCTTGCCGAGGCCGCTTGGCAGTGGTTGAGAGCCGCTAACCATTACCGAGTTAGTGTTCATCCAAGGTTAGCTGAGCGCCCCCCACCCCACTAAGATCTCCAGGCTTTGCACAGTTACAGTGGTGAGCCTACTAAAGTGCGCTAGACATTCAACCAGCGCTTGTCCGGCAGCTGACAGTATGCTGGAACGGTGTATGATCTACTAGAAGGGCTCCGGACGCTAGAACAGGACACTAAAATACCATCCTGACCTGCGGCGGCTGACTCGCTACGGTGTTCGGGTGCGGTGACACAACGTGGTCATGGCCCTTGATGAACCATGCCTGTAGGAAAGATCACATAAGCGGCTCACATCCCACAGAGAGCACTTGGAGACGAACTTGGGTGACGGTGTATACGAGTGGCCTGTCATAGCCTAGGGGTCTCACATATCTCATCGTTAAACAGGTCCTGTAACAAGCCATGCAGTCTACTCTGGACCACCACTCATGCCATCGCCGAGACGGAGCCCTTTCAACGGCGGGTAGAACAATATGGCTTCACCTTGGATAAGCCAGGCACTTTCGAAAATGAATAAATATTTGGCTTTCATGGTTCTTGAATCACTACGATGAGAGTGAGCCGGAGGGTTTTCATATTCACCAATTTACTTTTGTCGTGGGTCTTATCGATAGCATGCTAAGGTAGAGAGATCACGTGTGCGACGTTGAAAGACGTGCTCGCTGGAAACCTGACCTTATCCATACTGGCCGGGCCGTGATCCGCTATCAAAGAGCTTCGCAACCTCAATCGCATCACCGTTTGCCAAGGCTAGCACTACACCACGTTAGCCTCTACCAACGCTGCGGCCCTGCCTCCTGCACAGAGGGCATTCTAAAAGCCTCAAGATACGCATCACCACCAATCCCACCATTCAATTGGTCGGCCCTTCTGCGCTAGCATAACATGCGCCGCGCTCGATAGACGACAATGGCATCCTCCCGCCGAGGACAACCACCCCTCTCGGTGCGCATGCCCACCAGCAGCGCCCTCCCCGACCTTCCACCCATCTCCGCCCTCTTCCTCATCGACTTCGACGTCAAAGCCGGCTACACCATCGTCTGGAAGCAAGCCGCCCCCGGTATCGAGCTTGAGGGCCTGGTCGAGTACAAGAGCCTGCCCTCGGGCCTGCACACCGTCACCGACGATCTCATCTATTTCGTCCACGAGGGCGGCCATGCCGGTCTCAGTGCATTCGTGAACACGCCGTGCGACGAGGAGGAGGCCCGGCATGCGCGCATGATTGCGGTTGGTGTGCTTGTGCCGTTGAGCTATGGCCGCCTGGGGCGCGCCTGGAGGCATGCCGAGGGGCTGAAGGATATGGCTGCGTGGGTGCGCATTCTCCGAAAGTTACGGATAGAAACTGACTTGGACGTAGTAAACTTGCCGAAGATCGGAAGAACACGAGCCTGTTGGATGAATATTGGGAACAGAGCAAGGCGAAGGAGGGGTCGAGTCAAGAACAGCTCCTAAATGAGACGCCACTTGGGTCTCCCTCTGCCAGTTTGCCGTCGCTTCGGCCGCAGAGAAGCCATACGCGAAATCGCTCTGCTTCGGACGGAACTGCCTTGATACCGCCCGGGCATAAGCTGTCCCCTTACCATCCTGCCTGGAGCCTGACGACGCTGTTAGACACATTCGGCCCGCTGATATTCCCAATACACAGGGCTGCGCTTCTAAGAAACCGCATTCTGATCTCTTGCCATGCGCCCGTTCATGAGATCTGTAACTTCGGTAAGTTGTTCTCCATCTGCTGCGGCTAGGGCTTTCTAATACCGTGCTGATAGTATATGACATCTCTGTCCTTTCCAATATCCCCCTGTCCGTGACAGAGATTCTTTCACCGCCCTCGCCATCTCAACGCCTCCGCCCGCTGTTCACCATCGGGGTCCACGACATTCCGTTTCTCCTCGAAGACTTTGAGGCTTCAAAGCGGCGTCTGCACATTGACGAAGATGACGCAATAGCAGACGATTCCGGCACGGGCTGGATCGCCTGCACAACCGACAGTATCCTGGCCATGAAGGACACCCTGTGGGACATGCTCGTCACGATGCCGCCTCCCTACGCCCCTAGTGCGAAGGATAAAGTCTGGCCAACCGTCGAATGCCCCCGCGGCGTCCCAGTCAAAGCTACACAGCGAGATTTGCGCCGCTTCCGCGCCCTGAAGAACGGCCTAGCTCGCCTCACAGCGACCACCCCACGGCCTCGAACAGCAGAGAGTCCCCGTTCCGAGAACTCGACAAGCTTCAATCTCACCACAGGCGGCTACCCCGCCGCCGGGTCCGACTCCGACGAGGCTCTTGACAAAATTGTCGAGCCCCTGAGCTGGGCTGCCCTCGCGTACGGCGGGTTCATGTGGTGGGCCTCCGCAGGCGAACAGCGCCGCAGCTCCGAACAAGAAGAAGCTGCTCGCGATGCCTCCCTCCTCGCCTCCCTCTCCCCCGTACCACAAACACCAATGTCGATGCCCTCATCGAGCTCACGCCCCAGCCTCATACTCGCCGACTCCGTCTCCTCCCTCACTGCCCGCCGGCCGCCGGAAGACGACGAAGCCCGCACTGAGCTCGCCATCATCGCTTACTTCCATCGGCTCACAACGCAGCTCCTCTCCGTCGTTGCGGATCTCGTCGATAGTGCCGACAGCAACTACGAAGACGACGACGACTACGACCACGCGGAGGACGTCTTGCTCAGACCAGGCGAAGAGGACATCGACCGGGATGCCGTGCGCGTGGACTCGCGCGCCATGGAGAGCATGGGTTTGGATATCTGGAACGCGCATGATGCCGAGTTTGTGCGGGAGTTGGTCGGGCGCTATTTTGGCCGGAAGGCGTATATCGAAGGCAAGGGGGTCGAGGTCTGCGGTGTCCGGGTCTGCTGAGTCTTTAATGGGAGACTGGAATATGGATAGTGGCAGGTCTATTCCACGAGAGGGAAGAGTAGTGGGATGCAGGGCTCATGTAACAGAGGAGGGACGCCGTCGTCGCGTGGGCCGCCGTGTATACATAGTGTGGGGAGTGCAAACAGCTCCGCTGTTGCAACTGCATGCCAGATCCCCTGGCTCAAAATCTGAAGGCGGTCGATTGTATTGTCTCGTTGCAGATGTATTTCTATCCCTTTATATAATGCGACGGAAACTGGATGTCCTGCATCCCCCGAGGCGCCCCTCATCAGAATGTTTCAATGTTTTGCTCACAGCAAACTGCGGTGTGTTGTGAAGACACGAGAAACTTATGCTCACAACGTTTGAACGCGAAAGCCAAGGGGATTAAGGAGATCAAGGCAAAAGCGATCTTCTCTAACCCGCCGCTTTAACTACCAAAAAATAACCAATACCAGGAAACGCCGCTGTTCGAGGTCCACCCCGACGCTAAGCACCTCGTGCATATGTACAAGGCAGCACCTGACACTACGTAGTGTTACAACCTAGCCCATGCTTGGCAAATATGCGAGCTTCATACCATTCCCACGGTTCGTTCTCCAGCGCCATCGCCCTCAACGTACTCTCTCTCTTTTTGCCCCAGGTTGTCCAGATCTACCAGCTCCAAATCTCCAAATACGACCGGAGTTCAATACATGCCCGGTACATTCACTTCCCGGAAGACAGCAAGCAAGGGGTTTAACTGCTCAAGGTGCTTTCTCTGGTAGCTCTGGTCAAGTCTTGCGTGACGGACAATACATGCACGCGGCCCGGTTGATTGCTAACACCATGCCCGAGCACCTCGGAAGTTGCAGGCATATCGTGCGCCTTCCCGTCAGAACCTGCTTGAACGGCCCACCTACGACTCAGGCTCAGTGTCGGTGTTGGTCTCGCTGGTGCTGCTTTCCTCCTCGTCCGTGCCGGACTCGTCCTCCGAGTCTTCGTCCTTCTTGACGCGTCGGGGCTTGGTTGTGCCAGGCGCGCTGCCAGACTTAAGAGCGCTCATTTGACCGGCTAGGGAATCTGTGGGAGTTAGTACGGGTCAATGCCGGAAGAGTGGATTGCATATGACATACCTTCATCAGGCTCGCTGATTTCATCCTCTGCTGTGACCTCTACCTTGTTTGCCTCCTCGACTTTAAGTGTCACCTCTAGCTTGGTATCCAGGCCAACGTAGCTGTCGCATATTACGTGCATGACGAATGTGTATTGTCCAGCTTGAGGTGGTGCGGCGAATTGCGCCTTGAGCGTCTGCATGTTGAAGGTAGGCTTGCCATCCTCATCGAAAATAGGCTGATCGAATTGTGTAAAGGTGAACGGTGGCACGGCCATCTTGCCCTGCTTCGAGTCGGTCAAGAAGACATACCACTTCGGCGAGTGGTCGCGAGCAAAGTACGGAGCATGTGCGAGAGTTGGAAGGATCGGCTCGTCGTCGACGGGAATGAGCTTTCCATCTGGCCCCTTGACGGTCTTCTTCTTGCGGCCCATTATGGCCTCAATATCGTCCTCCGCCGGATCGATGTCTTCCAGGTCGAGTTCGTTGATGGCCGGAATATTCTCATTGCCGGGTGGGATAATTCTGCCTTTGACGACAAGAGTAACGAGCGAAGAGGGAATGATATACCTCTCGCCAGTAACCTTGAACCACGCCTTGGCGACACGGAGTTGGGGGATTTGCTTAGCGACATTGATGGCAGTTTTATATTGTTGTTCAGTGAGAAGACCTTTCCCTACAGTGAGAGATTTCCGCTGCGCTGCAGGTAGATCCATGAATTTCTGTAGAGTCGTATGTGTCTTTGAGTCACCGTCGACTGCTTGCGCAATGGCGGGTGTAAAATGAGGGAGCTGAAGAAGGGGCGAAGAGTTGGGTGGCATGGCTTGGACGAGATGCTGGCCGGCCGAGAAAGCCGCAAGAATAGGAGCAGTATGGCCGTAAGCGTGAGAAATGGCGCTGAAGGACTGGGTCAAGGCATAGGCGATGGGTGCAACTTCGTACTTGGCAATGTTGAGGGCTGTATCATCCAGGTCTACTCTGCCGAGGTACGCCCAGAGCAAGGCGAGTGCCTTTCTCCGCGGGCCGTTGTCTAGATCTTCCAGAGCCTCTTTGTCCTTTGCAGACAGGCCCCCGGCGTATGTTGTAGTGGCGCCTTTCGCTAGGATCCTGGATTCGATCTTTGACAGCCCTGAGTCAGCCCTGTCACCCTTCAACGCCTCCTGGTACTCCTTGCCGGAGCTCAAAGCGGTGATGATGCCACCCTCAGTGATGTTATCTTCATAAGCTCGGAATAGATTGTTGGCACTCTCCATGAGCACCTTCTCCTTCGACATGCGTTGAGAACCGTACCACCAGGTACCGACAAGGTATGGTAGAAGCACGCCCAGAAGCATTGTGTAGACCAGGACGACGTATTTGCCGTTGCCGTCCGTGACGATGAACTTGGGCAAGGCAATACCGATGCTGAAGCTCTGCTTGCCGTCGGGATGGCCGAACTGGATATAATTGTTCCGAACATCCTCATCGGTGAGGGCTTGGTATGCTTTAGAAATCTCGACATATCGTGCATTGAGAGTCTCTATCGTCTCGTTCTTGGCCGCATCAGGCTTGATCTTGTCGGGGTGGAACTTCTTGCCCAGCTGCTTGTACGCAGACTTGATAGCCCGCTCATTGGCCGTCTACAATCACGTCAGCCCACGATCCAAGTCTTCCAAGACCTCCCTCCTTGCAACGGTGTACCTACGTCTGAGATGCCGAGAATATCGTAAGGGTTCCATATCTTGGTGACCGTCGTCTGCGTCACCATGATCAAGTACGCCATACCCGCCATGATGGCCCATCCCGCCAGCACGAAAAGGATCCGTTTCAGCTTGCGCTCCCGCCGCTTCTGCGCCGAGCGCTGCACTTGTACGAGGTCGGCATGCTCCGGCTTGAAGTCGGTCTGGATGCGTGGCGCTATCGCATCGAGTTCTCTTGACGGGCGGACGAGACTGTAGGTGAGAGGAAGGGTGACGATCCCGGTTAGGGTGAGGATGAAGAAGGGGAAGAATTGCCCCTGCCAGGACGTCAGCAAACCTGCCAAAGCCGGTTGACAAAAGCCTGAGGCGAAGGGCTCTATTTACCTGCTCATCGTAGGAGTATTCGGAACTCATCGTGCTAGTGTGGATAGCTCAGGGGAGCTCGATGCGACTCTCAAAGTGGAATCGGGGGGGTTTTCGCGGTCCAGGGATCACAATCAACTAATGGACATTAGGAAGCCAGCTATAGGGACCTCTCGTCGATGCGAAAGAAATTCCCAATATGCAGTTGTATGCGTCGTACTAAAGAGTTGCTGCCAGGTGTGGAAGTCGACAAAAATGAGAGAGCAGAAAGAGAGAGTGCGAAGCTGGTCGAAAGTGTTCGACTGAAAAAGAATTCCACACTCTTCGGAATGAATGTGTCCTTTGAACAATCGTGGCCTCGAAATATTTGAACAGGGGTTCCAATCCGTGGTGCCACATCCATTCAGCCTGCGGCCCGGCAAATGGAATATCTGTCCTTCCACATCCCCTTGGTTCAAAGTCCGCATCAGCCATATAAGCACTGCCAGCTGCAGCCAGCTGGCTATCGACATCTCTATCCATGTTGAATCACAGCATCCCTCCTTGCCTTGACTTCCATTACACATGCCCCATATCCGTACGGCCGCTTAGATAGATGTACGATCGATTCACATGCCCATGACACTCGAATAAACATTTCAATATCGTCAAGAATGCTGTCTTGTCTCATCGTACATAAATCAACAACCGTCGATGCCACCCCAAACGCCATCCCCTATCTTCCCTATGCAGTATGAAAATACAACCTCCCCCCTCCCCGTCCAGGACCACGCAAGGTGAGTACTCTATAACGAGACAATGAGACGCGTCCACCAACTATCCGGATCGCGCACTACTACCATTACACGCCTGCCGTCTACTCGCTCAGCGCCTGCAAAGCATGCGTAAGCGGCACCACCCTTAGACTTCGCCCCCGCCTGAGTCCGGTATTAGCGTTCATGACGGTCGGGCTGGCGCTATCCCGCCATTTCCTGAAGACGCTCTTTAGATCCTTGGGAATGCCCTCGAGCACAACGGTGGAGATGGGCACGAATGGCCGGTCCTCCATGCTGCTCGCGAGAATGGCATACTCCTGCGCGAAGTCGAGAGCATTGCGGAAAGAGGCGTATTGGGATTGCGCCAGTTTGCCGACCACAATGTACATTTCGAAGAAGGCGTCGAGGATGTAGATGTTTGTGGGTTTGAGGTCGGCTTGGCAAAAGGGGCTAATTTCAACAATCTAGAGTACCAATCGTCAGTTGAGATAATCTGTAAAGAAAGGTGTAGCTTGAACCTACCTGCCGAGAATTTGCAGCATCAGAGCAGAAGAGCCTGCCGCAGTACTTGTCGTATTTTGGCTTCAATCGCCAATGGTCTGCTGAATGGGATCTCGAGCCGCCATCAAAGATATCCCAGAAATCGGCCGGCTCATTGCCGTCCTCAATCTCCACGAGCTCGCCTGTGAGAGTCAAGTCCATACCTATGAGTCTAGCGCAACTCAGCTCATCCACATCACTACCCTTGCCCTTCCAGAGATAGCATTTTCCTTGCTGCGTCATCAAGAAGGGGAACCCAGAGCACAGGCTTGATGGCGAGAAATCCACCTCGTCAAATGCAACTTGTCCAAGGTAACGCCGGCCGCAGAGCATGTTCGGTGCCAGCGAGTCGTATTTGTTGCTCGATCCTCGACGAGTCGTGACGATGCCTCCTAGGGCTTGCATGAACTCTGGTGTTTCCTTTCCTTGCCGCAGCTTTATGAGCTTCCCACCCGCTGACTTCGCCTCGCGGTTCACGAATACCTGCGCATCTTCGACAGTCGAAGACGGTACCTCGTCGCCAGCCCAAAAGTAGACTTCCGTCACTTTCTTGCCGGCTTCATTGGTGAAGATGTGAGGGCAAATGTACATCTCCCGCTCAAACAACACACGCTCATTGTGTGCAGGCACAGGTACTTTCTTCCCATCACCGAATATTTGGAAGAGCTGTACTGCGGTAGTGCGAATCTTCAAACCGCCCTGTGGTCTGTTCATGAGGATCTCGGCAGTATCAAGATTGTACTCCCGCTTTGGTCGCTGCTTGCCGAAGAACTCATCCAACAAGGCAGAGACCTCCACTGCTTGCTTGGTAGGAGACCGCTGAGGAGACACATTACGCGAAGATAATGCTGATCCAGGACTGGCCGGCACTGGAAGAGGTCTGCCTGACCACTTTGAAGGCGATCTTGAACGACCGAGTTGAGCAGGCGGGCCATCAAACGACGGGTTTGACTCCTTTGGCGGCGACCGCAGAGGGATAGACGAACTGCCGCCGAACATGGCAGCACCGCTCCTGACCGACACTACCGGGTCGTCGTCGACCTTGTCATTCGATTCCGACGTCTTGGCCGAGCTTGGCACGGGCTGTGGCAAGGATCGTTGAGATGATCTGACGGGGGATTTAGGTTCCGTTCTCTGAAAACTCGGGCTCGAAGGGTTATCAAAACCCGGCTTTGCCTTCATGCTTGGCGTAGAAGGGCGGCTAAGCCTCTCTTTCACAGGATCGGCCTGAGGGCTCGCTTCATTAGCTTCGTCCAGGAATCTTGACATTCTCTTGATATTCAATTTCTTGGGCGACGAAGGCTGCGACACGGCCTCTTCGGTAGGTTCTTCGGCATGTTTCTCGCCTTTAAAGAAAGCAAAGGCAGCAGCCTGGGCCTTCTTCGATCTGGGCGACGAATGCTCTTTCTGATATGCTCCGGATGTTTCTTCTGTCGCATGGCCGTCTTCAGCAGGCTTAGCAGGAGTTGGTTTACTGCCCTTGAAAAATTCATAAGCAGCTGCTTGTCCGGCTTTGGCCGTCGACGAATATCCGTCTTTCTGATACGCTCCGGATGCCTCTTCCGAGGGATGACTATCTTCACTTGGCTTAGTAGGAGACGGCTTGCTCCCTTTGAAAAATTCGTAAGCTCCCGCCTGTCCGGCTTTAGCTTTAGGCGAATATCCGTCTTTTTGATGCGATCCAGATATTTCTTCTGCGGCACGACCATCATCCGCAGACTTGGCAGGAGTTGGTTTGCTGCCCTTGAAAAACTCGTAAGCAGCGGCTTGGCCAGCTTTGGCATTCGGCGAATATTCGCCTTTCTGATGAGCATCGGATTCGTCTTGGGTGTGCCCGTCCTCAGCCGGCTTCGTAGGAGTTGGCTTGCTGCCCTTAAAGAACTCGTAAGCGCCAACCTGTCCAGCCTTGGCCTTGGACGAGTATCCGTCTTTCTGGTGGGCACCCGATTCGTCAGGGGAATGGGTATCCTCTGTCGGCTTGGTAGGAGACGGCTTGCTGCCCTTAAAGAACTCATAAGCGCCAGCCTGCCCAGCTTTGGCTTTGGACGAGTATCCATCTTTTTGGTATCCTCCGGATGCTTCTTCTCCTGCATGGTCTTCTTCAGCAGGCTTAGTAGGGGACGATTTGTCGCCCTTGAAAAACTCGTAAGCAGCAGCTTGTGCAGCTTTAGACTTGGGCGAGTATCCATCTTTCTGATGAGATTCAGATGCATCGTCGGCCTTGCTTGGAAAAGTCTCCGTTGGGCCCTTGAGCGGAAGCGGGGACGGCTTCTTTGAGGCGGCCTTTGCAGCTACTTGGGCAGATAATGACTTCGATGAGGAGGTACCTTTCGCATCTTCCCCTGCCGGAGCCTCTTCATTTGTAGGTGGTCCCGCATCGGCACTGGCCGTTGTCGTAGGCGCTTTTCTCCGTGGACCTCGAGCACGACCCTTTGTCATATGCGTAAGTTGAGGTCCAGGAGCAGACGATTCAGCTACGGCCCCGGATGCGCCTTGAGCTTCGGACTCTTCCGAGCTCTTGCCGCCACTCGTAGCCATGGGCGGAGGGCCTCGAGCAAGCAGACCCGCAAGCGCCGGGTTGAAGCGATCCGCTATGCCGCCGCCTCCCGGTTTCCCTTGGAGCCGGCCTGGTGCGCTTGTCTCTTTGTGTAGGGTGGGGAGGCTATCCAGCGCCCGCGAAGGCTTCGGTGAAGGCTTCGGCGGGCTTGGCTTATTCTCATCGAATTTTCTCGATGAAGTTTCAATTCCGTACTCAAGAGCGGCGTCTTTCGTCAGAGAAGTTGGCCGGCCCATTTGAGATCTTTTGGCGAGTCCCTCTGGTATGGGCTTCTCCGAGGCAGTCGTAGCACTCCGCGTGACTCCCTTCCCCTCCGCTTGCGCCTTCTTGAAATCGTCTTTCTTCTTCAGGATGGCCTCTTTGAACTCGTCCTTTCGCTCGCTCGGTTTCGGCCCGCCCGTCAAGTTCAAGCCAGCCTTGCCCCGGAGGATGTTATCCTTCAGCAGGTCTGGGGCAACGTAGTTTTGAGTCTTCGTCCTGCGCAAGTTTCCGAATACGTTCTGAAGCTCGTTTGCCTTGCCACTGCCTCCGGCAGAGTCACCTGGGGTTGTGCGAGGCTTGAGATTCGCACGGAAATCCTTCTTGGGTGGTGTCTCTGGCTTGGCCTTCGCAGCTAGAGGAGAGTCACTGGTCGAGCTGCGCTTGGAGGTCTCGCCGCTTCCCGTTTCCGACTCAGACATATCCGGCTTTGTGGTGCTCTTGGAAAAGCTGCTGCGTGCACCACCGCCTGTCACTGGCCGGCCTGTGGTTGTAGGCGGCGAGTATATGCCCCCAAGACCTGCCACTGTGGGCTTGGCTGCTGCACCCATCGGCGGAGCCCTCATAAGACCGCCAATGTTGACTTCATGTTTTTGCGCCATTGAGCCAGCGCGACCAGCGTCTGCATTGGGATTGCCTGCCTTCTGAGCCTTTGCCTTATTCAGCTCCACCATCCACGCCGGTTGATTAGTTGGCGGTGGCGTGGGTTTCGGCTTAGGCGACTCTGGTTTGTTCAACGCAGTTTCCAGCCAGCTTGCCTTGGTAGGACTCCATCTTCGTGCATCCATGTTTTTCGAAGGGCTGGAAGGCGGCGAGGCCCTCTCGTTGTCCTCTTTTGTAGGAATCGAAATGGAAATTGGTTTCGTTTCAGGGGTAGGATCTGCGACAGTTGCCCTCGGGGTATTCTCCGTCTCGGCTTTCCGTTCCTCGGCTCCATGGCGTGAAGACGGCCGTGATGTAGGAGTTGATGATCCGTCGCGGATCATGCTAGCTGGTCTTGATTTAGGCTGTGGTGTCGCGGTCCTGTCCAAACTGTTGCGATTTGATGCGACAGAATCTGCGCGAGCCAGGCCCGGCGGCGACGTGACACTCCATCTCTTGACACTGTCGGACCTCTTCATCATGGCGCTCTGCACAAAGCCGCCCAGGCCTTTTGTGGGCGACAGAGGGCGTGTTGGGGAACTGCGTCCCGAGCCAGATATTACCGAGCCCCGACGACCCGGAGAGTCGCCTTCGAGTGATTGCTCAACAGACGGCGGGTCGAACCGTTGCGCGCTGGTCAATGGCAGAGGAGAGCCAAGCCTAGCTTCTGGGGCTTGAGAAGCCCAGCTTTGGCTGGACCTGTCGGGCGTAGGTTCTGTCGGCGAGCCGCGCTTCATACCCGGTAGCTGCGCGCGAGCAGACGACATGTCCAATCGATCCTCATCCTCCACCTGGTTCTTTCTATAAGCAGCAGAGCTCGCTCCCCGATCGGCTGTCTGGCGAAACCAAGCCGGATCCTTGGAGGAAAGAGCTTGCGAGATCTGATCCTTCGACAGGGTCTGCTCCGTGGCCGAAGGCGGGTCCGACGGTACGTTGGATGATCTGGCCGCATTCTCGGCCGCGACCACCGACAGCGGCCTGCTCTTCGGTCTATCCGAGGCTTGCGAGTTAGGTCGTCTCTGCCACGATAAAGGGCGTGCACCCGCGCTGGGGCCGACGCTCGATGGGGAGGTCATGTTCGATTGCTTCGACTCGGCATCAAAGGGAGAGTCGTTCTCCTTGGAGGGCGAGGTCGAGAAGCTATCGATCGAGTCCTCCGTTCTAGCAGCGCGTCTGCCAGGGCTTCCGGAGCGGTCCTGGAGCTTCAAACCATCCGATGATGGCGCGGTGTTGCGGTTGGAGGATGGTGGTGGGGTATTCGCAGGTGATGATTTCTGAGGCGAAATTGATCTGGCGCGTTCTGCAAGAAAAGGGAGGTTAGAATGCCATGTCACTATTCGATTTTCTCTCCCCAATAACCATGAAAACCACAACTGTTGCGTTCTGGGGTTTATTTCCGCTCTGCCACCACCCAGCAGAGCTCGCACCGCGACATCAAACCGGACAGGCAAGCCCAGCTTCGCAGAACTCGTCACCGGAAAGCCTTCTTCAATACGAGAGAAGAGGAACACGAAGAAAAAAGAAAGGCTCCTACTTACCAGCGCGACGGGCCTGGCGTTCTCTCCTCTCCTGCATGATCTTCTCCTCCAATTGCCTCGAGCGTTCCTCGTCCTCTTCGATTCTGCGATCCTTCAGCTGCTCGACCTGCTGGAGGAACTGCGAGACGTCGTCCATGGCTTGCAACTCGAGGGGTCACGATGGCACATAGACACGGTGGGCGGGGAACCAATACAGACAGACACACGCACGCACGAGAAGCGGAATACTTGGACGCGGCGCAGAAGATAAAAACCAGGTTTGCTGGAGAATGAACGGGTCTGGGCCAGGCGCTAGCACAATCCGCGTGGTTCTGGCGTTTTTGGACGTGTGCTGACGAGGAATATCACGAGGGGGGTTCCTCTTTGGGTTTGACTGGGAAATGCAAGTTTCGTGTTTCTTTTCTGGCGTTCTCTCTATCATGATCTATTCCCGCCTCTCTAGCGCGTTTCCTCTCTCCTGGATTAAGTTCCTTCCCACCCTTAGGTTGCCTCCAATTATTTAGCGATCCCATTCAGTGACGTCCCCACTCCAGCCCTCCACTGGCAGAGCTTTGGTCTCAGGCAGCCGGGGCCGCTGTCCGCTCTTTTTTACAGTGAGGAGAAGCGCTATGACACACATCCCTGATCTGAGTGACTTGTGATTTATAACTTATGGTTAACTTAATACAATTCCATTTCATTGGCGGGGTCACATCCATCCCTTGACGATTTGGAGGAAACTTGGATCGCGCAGAACTCGGGGTAAGGCATCTTCTTATTGGTGGGGAGGATATGTTTCAATCAGATCGTTTCGAACAAATTGAAGAGGCTTGTCCTTGCACATTTTCATGCAAAGCTGTGTCTCTGTTCTGGGCTTAAGCAGACCACGCCTCTGGCGAAAATGGAATGCTCTAATGACTTATTCTGGCAGCGAGCATCACACCCACAAATGCCTCAGACCACCAGGCCAATATCGTGCCGTGTCAATAGGCTGTACCTCGCCCGGGTAACACTCATCAACCCAGGTCTCGGCAACAAAGACAGAGAACCGTTACACAATGGCGATCCCTAGCGCCGACTACTCACCGACAGCGGCTCACCAAAGGTGTCTTCCATTCCAGGGCTTCTGACACACCAAGCTCCTAGTCAAGGTTATGCACTTGGCCCTGCCGGCACCTCCAGGCTTGGCTTTCCACGACGATCCGCAAACCTCGGGGAACTTCTTGCCGCGGGGGCTATTGTGATGCGTTGGACCAAGTCCATAACCGTGCAGCGTAAACCACCTCAGTACAGGAAGAGCCGCTTCTTCGCATCTTCCACAACCCACTCCAAGCCCTCCTCCAGGTTAACGCCTGTCATCGCGCTGCAACGTAGAATATGCCATCGGTGCGTCCGAATCGCATGAAGCTGGAGCCCCTAGGTAAAAGGAACTTCAGTAGCCTCCCCAGAGCATTAGATATTTGGGCTCCAAACCTTCAAGATTTCCTCTTCATCCATGCAACCATTCACGTCAGTCTTGTTGGCAAACACCAGAAGACTGGCCCCGGAAAGACGCTGTCGACGTCAGTTCATTCCATTGCTCAATGTCGTATCGCGAATGCTGAAAGGTCGCCGAACGAACCTCTTCTTCGAGTAGACCGTGAAGTTCCTCCCTGCAGTCCCCAATTCTCAGCCGATCCGTGGCGTCCACCACCCATATCAACGCGTCCGTCTTCTCGAAGTAGTTGCGCCAGTATGACCGGAGAGTTTTCTGGCCACCGACATCCCCTTGTTTTTCTCTCAGTCATCATTTTCAGACACGAAGATCATGCCGCCCACGTACAGATGTTCAGCTTGTATCTGCCCCCATATGTCAGCTTCCAGTCTTCGCAGTACCTGGACAGGCATGTCTCACCCTCCATAATCTATCGTCTTGATAATGAATCCCAAGGTGGGGCTGACAGTATTGACATCCTCGCCCATGACCTTTTTCACGATGGTCGTTTTCCCTGCATTATCGAGGCCGCTGGTCCATCAACCATCAGGTGTCAGTCAGAAAGTTGCTCGGGACAAACGTACAGCATCAGAATTCTCATCTCCTTGTCCTTCAACCTTGCTTTTCGAAGAATGGACAACATCGCTATGATCACCGGGGAGTAGACCAAAAATTAGCCAACAGGTGGAAGGATTGCAAACATTTACATATCACACCCAAGGTATGTGAAGGAGGAAACGCAAGATGGAGTGTTATTGTTGGTGCCTATGGAGATGGTCCACGTGATGTCCCCTTAATCAGAGCATCTACATTGCCCTATCACCGAAGCAATTTATAACATCACCAGCATGGCCGACGGAATTAGACACACTTTGGGTCAGTGATTCGAATTTACATTGAGTGGTTCTATCATGTTCGACGCAGTGCTTAGAGCCCTTGTCTTGATATGAAGTAATCACAACATTAGTCGTAAAACATCCCAAAACCGTTCCAACTTTCAGAATCCATTTCGTTGATCTTATCCATTCCCTCCAACCAGATCGGCATCACATCGCAGCAATCAGAGACAATCTCACTCTCAAATCAACAACCAATCCCTCAACATTATCACTGGGCATTTGGCTCGAAAGAGCCGTGCTCCATTGGCTCAGGTTCGTAGATCTCGGGGTCGCTCTCCGCTCGAATGTCACGAGAGTCGGTTGAATCATGCTGCCAAATGACCTTGTCCAACCACTCGCTCTGCATTCCTCGCTGGGTGCGGTGTACTTCATCAAGATGAGCCATTTCGTAATATCGAAAGCTCTTAAGGAACCGCTTCACCCATTCCAGTTCAGGATCGTCCTTGCCTTTGAAGAGACCTTCGACCATGACACGATGAATTTGTCGCTTGCTCAAGCTCGACGTGCTGTAGACGTTCTTAGGATCGCCGACCGTCAAGCTCCAGTTCAGTCGCACACGTTGAGTATGGAGTCTCGAGGTGAACGACATTAACAGGTCCAGGGTAGCACGGCCCAGACCTTTGCGTCGGTACTCTGGATGAACAAAGACATGCGCCTTGACCGTCGTGCGTCCAGATCCCTTGGTTCTAGCAAGTCCCTGGTCGTAGTCGGAGCAGAATCCGAAAGCAAGAACCAGGTCAGACTCTTCCTGTTTTGGCAGCTGGGTCTGTTTCCACTTCATATACTGCTGGTAAGCTGCCTTTGATGGCCACTGTGTAGGATCCGTAAGGTCGACGGGCCTGTTGACGGCCACAATGAATGGCAGTCCGCCAGCCATGGAGTTGGTCACCATCCGACGCAAGCTACCAAGGTCTAGCAGTTTGGTATCAAATGCTTGGGTTCGCTTCTTGATCTCCGAATTGTAAATGTTCAAAACACCTGCCGCATCTTTCGGATCAATTGGACGAAAGAGGCACTCCACATCAACCTTGGGAGTGTCATCATCTTCAACAGGGGGTGACTCCAGCTTCTGAGCGTCCTCGGGAACCACCTCTTCTTCCTTGACAGCCATGTATCGCACCATTCTTCTCTCTCGTACTGAATTTTCCCGCTGAATTAGCAGATTCGAGGTCCAGTTCTGACGATGATGTCGCAGTTTCTCGCTAAGGTCCAACTCATCCTGAGGATCGACCATAGTGGACGGGAAATCAATTGGTGGGAGTAACTCTCCATTTTCGGTGTCAACATCACAGGCCCAATGCATGTCATACTCATTTTTCAGAAAAATAGGATCAGCATCGACGAGGACCTTCGATGCCCAGTCCCTGACGAAAGCATTGCAGAACGACTTGGTCAGAAATATGGCATCGTCGTCGCCATCACCCCATGGATCTTTGACGATTCTTCCTTCAATCGTCTCGAGGTTGTGCTCAGGTGCAATCTTGTGACGAATATCGGACATGTCTTTGTCCTCATTCGTGCTAACATCCCAAGTCTCGTGGCTTTTCTTGCTTTTGACCGCCAAAGGGCCGTGGGACGGAACGGTAGACTCAAGAAGCTTTGAGGTCAAGGGCACAACAACAGCAGCGGCATCGGTTGGAAGAACGGACTTCTTGGGTAGCTCGACTTGAACGTTTTCCTTTGTGGCAGCCTTAGCTTTAGCAGCGGTATCAGGTTGAAGAACGGGCTCCTTGGGGAGCTCGACTTGATCGTTTTCGTTTGCAGTAGCCTCAGATTTAGCAGCGGCATCAGTCGGAAGAACGGGCGGCTTGGGCAGCTCGACTTGAATGTTTTCCTTTGTAGCAGCTCCAGCTTTAGCAGCTTCCTCTTTCTTATAAGCAGCTTGCTCTTGCTCATAAGCAGCTCTCGCCTTCTCCAGAAGCGCCGCTGCCTCAAGGACTCTTGCCTGTGTGTTGAGGATCGAGCTTCTGCATGCATAGGCTACAGCCAATTTCCAATGCTGTTCCTTTCTAGCCTCAAGCTGCTCATCAGTGAAAAAGCTGGTGTCTGCTTGATGAAGGTCTGTGGTAGAAGCAGCAGCAGCAGCGACAGGGGCTTGATTCATGCCTGCACAAACGGATGCTTCGGGGGTAAGGGCTGCTCCTGACATCGCTGGATCGCGAGACTGTCCGCGCTTATGGGGAGGGAGCAGGCGCTTTGTTGCAGGGGTATCTTGCTCGTTCTTGTCCTTTGGGAGCAGAGGGTTCTTGATGCCTTGCGATGGTGGTCCCCAGGCTGTGCGGAAACGGTTGGCTTCATTTTGCCAGTTTCGAGCTTGATTTGCATCCATCTCGGAGAAGCAGCACCGAGTGACAAATGTGTGATTCTGAAGTGATGGGAGTTCTTGTTGGAAAGAAGATGATCTGGTTAGTGTAAAGGAAAGCAGGAGGAGTGATAGTGTGAGAGCCGTGACAAACGAGGGAATGAGGGAAGAAGGGAAGCGACGGATGGGTAGTGACGCGAGCAGCTTTGGTAAGTAAAATCAACATCGCAGGGTGACGTGCATTTGCGCTGGACATGATTCGGGAGGCACATAGGAGAAGGAACGGGGGCACAAGGGGCTCATACCCTGGGGCGTGTTTTCGGTCACAGAAGAGGAAGATATCTCTCTACCTAGGCTCCGTATCACAAGGACGCCTGCAGTAGACAAGACAACAGACCTGTCTTCGGCTGTAACAAAATATTGTAATGCAGAAAGTTCGTGACGCCTATTTGTAGACCTCCTGCGGTGGCTACCCAAAGGCTCGTTAAGATGAGTGTGCGAAGGTGTGAAGGTGGGAGAAGAACCGAGGCGCGTCTTGATAAAAGGGGAGGTACGGCAAGGAAAACACCGATCGCGAAGTAAAGGAGGCAGGTGCGTTCCCGAATATGAAAACTCGATCTGTAGGCATCGACTGCCACTTAAAGCAATTCAACTCTGAGAGTGATTTTGAGAATCCTGTGAATTTCGAAGCTCCTCTAACTTGGTAGAGGGGGTGAAGCAAGTCGGGTGGGCAAGTCCGATAGAACTGTGCAGTTTCCTACCTGCCTCCAGATTGATAGATATAACAAAGAATGATAGTGATTGTTCTTCTACACAAAGAGGTCACCTACTACATAGCTTATATCAAGCAGGTCTCAATAGCATATAACATAACATCACGAGCACGTAAAGTCTAAAGTTCAGCAAATCAGCAACTGTTCCATGCATGTTCATGTATCCAATCTAGTAACAATAATGTGCTCCCAGCCAAGTCCAACAAAAGAAACGAGGGATCCAAACAAGGGAAGACTTCCAACATACCTTTACCGAGCCTGTCCAACTTAACCTCCTCGGAACAGCTCCTCCACCCTCTTATGCTTACGAGGCCGGACAGCCCTGTCCCCAACACATGAAACAGAGTCATCCGGAAGCACCGTCCCCTCCGCAAGGCTCTCAACATCGTCATTGTCATCCTTCCATCTGTTGAACCGCTCCATGGATGTCTTGGGCGAGATTCGACTGTCCCCCGATCGTGGCCTGGGTCGCCGCCCCTTGCTCTCCACGAACGGATTCCCGGCCGCATCGAACTGCCGTAGAACCTGAGAGCCGGTCTCGAAGGCATCTGCTTGGCAGAGATCGTCTTGCATTGAGAGACGAGCCATCTTGCTTGATATTGATGGTGGGCTTGATGGGATCCATTGGGCGGATGAGGCAGATGTTTGTGGCGGGATGTCGTCTTGCGAGTAGTGGCTACTCGTTGCATAAGCCTCAAGCCGTCCACGAGCACGGATCTCACTTGCGGCAATCTGGTCCAGATTCGAGTCTAAAACCTCCTCGTCGTAGACATTATCGCCATATCGATACTGGCGAACACGATTTCCTGTCGCTGAAACCCCACCCACAGCGGACTGGCCCCGAGCAAACTCAGCAGTTGAATGCGCCGTGGCACTGACCCAGCTCTGCTCGTCACCCGCAACATCCTTCCCCGGCCGAACGCTCTGGAAGTCATCAACTAGGGTTGATGCGCTCCGAAAAGCGGGATGTATATCTTCCTCATTGACATCTGTGTGGGCGAGATATCGCTCGTAAATGCCGCTGAGCTCGTCCCGCCCTTCGTCATCGTCATCTTCGGGGAACTCATCATGATTATGGGTGTCATACCTCTTTGCATCTTCTGGGCTCATGAAAGGGTTCTCAGAGGCCTCATAGAATGTTTGCGCGCCAGACATGTAAGCTTCGTTGCCACAGTAGTCGGTTCCAGGATCGTAATGTTGCTCCTGCAACTCTGCACCGGCCAAGCCATGTTCCTGTCTGACTTTAGTATGCATTTCATTAGTGGGCCGATGGCGGGGAGGTTTAGGGAGAGGATATCCTTCTTTCGATAGCTCGGGCTCACGTACCCTGGAGTACGGCACACTCTGCCCCTGCATTCGTCGTCGTGCTCGTCGTTCCTTTCGCCGCTGAGTGATATCCTGTCTGATTGCCTTCAGCTCAGCAGAGAGTTGCTCACTCTCCGAAATGATGCTCTCGCCATTGCTCCCAAAACACTCGATCCAGCTATTCACAAACCGGAGAAGCTCAGGTTCGTGCCGTCGTCGTGATCGGGAAGTCATGTTCGCACGCAGGTCCGCAAGGAGTCGACCTCGCCCACCTACAACGGCCATGATGCAAGCCTCGCAGCCGGATTCGATCTTCTTGGCACTGGTGTCCTTATCAAAGAGGCGTCTAAAGAACTTCGGCGACATCCATAAGGCGCTGATGCCATTCATGCGCTCCACGAACTGCGAGACCGAGTCCGCTAGAGGAACATTGTCGGAACCACGAAATGATCTTATGCGATCGGACCGGACTGAAACCTCAGTGCCCAGCACTATGAAGAGGCTACGTATCTTCCAGGGATGTAGATGCTTGTGCGTCGAACACAGCACGGCGGCGTCAGGGAGCAGAGCGATAGGGCGCTTCTCCGTAGCCTTCATGAGCACTCGCTTGCCTATGGAGACCGGGTCGTAGCTTGTCGGTCGGAGACAGGACTTGGGAAGATGCTCCATCAGTTTTTCTTGCGCGGCAAGCCATTGGTCAGATGGTCTGGCCATGGGATATGACAAGAAGTCTTTGGGTGAAACAATCTCAAGGTGGTGAGGAGGCATAGCAAGCAGCTGTGTCAGCTTCTTGACCGCATGTTGCTGAAGGTCTTCCACGTAGTATCTACTCATCTTAAGGAGCTGATTGTTGCCGAATGGGACAAATGTCAAATGCTACCGGGCCGAAACTACCTGATCTGACAGTCCAGACAAGATTCAATGTAGTCTAGACAAACCGGGCAAGATGAGGGTGGGAGAGCAAGAAGCACATTTGAATTCTCGTCTTGATCTTCAGCACTTAAATACAACGCCTCAACAATATCAAGTTGGTCTCTGTGAGAAGGAACAGGGGTAAACACTGCACTATTCCACGACCAGGAGCTTGCATGGAAACTTGTTATTTGCTCTTTGATAGTTTGTAGGCGGTAAAGACTTCTGGCAGTCCCTTTGTCCAACAGACAAGACTGGTGATAGATTGCCGTTGTTCAGTTCTTTGTCTGCTAGCATACATGTCTTGCAAAACAATGCGGTTGTCGATAGAACATCTGACTGCTAGTCTCTGAGACCATGGCGGAGATGGGAGGTTGCGAGGTGAATGCCGAAGAGCGGTTTGGTCGCGCACGACAAGGAGCGAGTTACCATACACCTACCAGGGGCTCCGCGCGACAATCGTGCACAGGAGTAGAGGATGGAATCCGAAGGATGTAGATGTGATGAGAACGTTCCACGGACGAAATGAAGGTCTCTCGAAGAGCAAGACGATGCCAGAATATGAGACTCGCATCTCGAATCTTTGTAGTAGCCATGCTCGATGCTGTAACCTCCGAAGACTGTTGAGTGAATTGTACCGGTTCGACATGACGCGTCTACTCTTATTAATATCAGCATGTCTGGCAAGGTTGTCCTGTCCTCCAATGGTTGGAATCAATTGTTGCATCCAGCCACGGAAGGCAGTAAATAACGCCTGAAGTCCGGTCACTGTTGGCAGAGGGCTCGTTGTTCAAGAGGGGGAAGGAATCGGTTTATTCGCTCAACAGACGACTGTCCGTCTCTTCGCAAGGGACATTTCTATGTAATGTGCAACCTTGAGCGAGTCGATTGCTCTCATCCCATCTGTGCCATTTCCATTATGCCAGTTCCTCCTTCCATGCCTTGCCAGTCAAAGTCATAGCCTCCACAGACGCCGTCCAAGATGTCGATCCTACGTAACGGCCTAGACCGACGAAAAGACGGGTAAATGCTGTAGAGTATATAGACATGCCTCATGCCTGCCTACCCTGTTCCTATCCGACATCGTACAGACCTGAGAGATCAGACGGCCTCAACTCCTTGATCATGCGGTGTTTGTGTTCATTATAGACGTTTTTGTGGTAATCGTTCGTGGAGAGATGTGATCATGCGTGCATCTGCGGCAGTCGGTGAGAGATATCCTGCTCCATCCGTATCCGTTCTACCCGAATCTTGGATGCTTCAGTTCCATCATCTGGTTGTGCTGGTTCTTTGAACCAAGGGTGCTGAAGAGCCTGCTTCGCCGTAATTCGATGTTGCGGATCATAGACGAATATTTTCTTCAAGAGATCTAAGAAGTTCTTGAAGAAGGTGTTGTTGCTCGGGATTATGTCCTATATGCTGTTAGCCGACTGCCTGCAGAATGCGGGAAGATGCTGCATACGTTCAGATGTCTCATCGCCTTCACGAATCTCTTAGACGCGCGAGTCGTGTCCGCTGTGGGGTAGTCGAGCTTGAGGCGCTTGAAGTATCTGTCATTGGTGTTAGAATAGAGCGGCCGGAGATTATCGAGCGGTTTCACTAACTTGGCAGCGGGATTTCCACCGCTCCTTGTTGCCATTTTGTTCACCGTTTGCACGAGGCTGGTATCGATCCTCGAGCCGCAAACCATTTCCATCATTGCCAGATGCTCGAGATTATCGTGAGTCTGGAATAGCGCGTCGCCAGTAAAGAACTCAACCAGGATACATCCTATGCTCCAAATGTCACACGGGAATGACCAGCCGAGCCCCAGTATGATTTCCGGTGCTCGATAGTGTCGAGTCGATACAACGGAAGAATGGTATTCATCCTGGAATGTGGCCGAGCCGAAGTCGATTAGTCGAATCTCGGTGTCAAGAAGAACCTTTCGTTGGTTCGCCTGTCGGCTGACAGTGGTCGAGGACGATGGTATTTTTCGGTTATACGTAAATGTCTGATAGGCGTTATCACACAAAAGAATGTTTTCTGGCTTCAGATCGGTGTGGATGAGGTTGAGATCATGCAGGACTAAATTCAAAATTAGCAATGTGATAGAGCAATGGCCGGAGGAGATGACTCACAAGCTACGCTGGTGAAGAGTTGGCGGGCGAAACTCTGAATCTGGCTGTTGGGGAAAGGAACGAAGTTATTGCTCTTAAGGAAATCGAAGACGCTTTGGCCAAGCAGGTCCATAACGATGCAGATATGGCCGCGGAAATCAAAGCAATCCCGCAGGTGGATGCATCGGTTCCGATTCTCGTCGTCGTTGGCCTTCAATGTTGCAAGGACCCGAAGCTCGATGCGGGAAGCATCACGGTACTTTTGCACAGAGCGGATAATCTTGATGGCAACCAACTTGTTCCTCCTTCGATCTCGAGCCTGCACAACTTTGCCAAAGGTTCCCTGTCCGAGAAGCTTGATCATTTGATCTAGGTAGAGTGTCAGTGAACGTGTGGGAGGCCAGCGATTGACTGGGGACGTACATTTCTCGGTCAGGTCTGCATCGGGGACGACGATGTAATGCCCGTCGTCATCATCGACCTTCACATTCTTGTTGTAGTGATGCTAAGAAAAAAAAGGGTCAGCAATGCGGCATCTCATGGAAAGGGTCGGATTGGCACCCACGTCGGAAACCACGCGGACGTGCACATCGGCAGCCTTTTTCGGGGGGTACGGAGGAGGCTTGTAGCTGACGAAGGCATCTCCAAGGACCTCGACTTCTCTCTTCTTGGCCTCCTGTGCGATCTGCTGTCGAGTTCTTTTCCTCTTCTGGCCAGGTTGCACTTCGAGCTCGTACTGGCTGTTCGACGACAGGGACGTGGCGGCGGTGGTGTGGATTGCGGAATTTGTTGTTCGATCCGTCGAAATGGTAGATCCGCTCGGCGTACCATTATGATGAGGAGTATTGGTATGCGAGCCGGCGAACTTGTTATGGTAGACGGGGTCGTAGTGTTGTGGCTCGTCGTCTCGTTTCCGTTTCTTAGCGACATGACGTGCGGCCGCATCGTTGGCGACGCCATTTGCAACCCCGTTGCCCACCTTCTTCACTGTAATACCGCTGGCCTGCAAGCCCTCTTCAGGTTCGGGGGTATCGTCGATGACGATAATTTCCTTGGGCAGCCCATTCTTGTAGAAGTTGACCCAGTCGGGTTCTTTTGAGCGTCTTCGTTTCCTGGCGGGCTGTTGGCCAGTCTGGGAATGTGTGGATGCAGGCATGGCGGCGGCGGTGGTGGTGGCCGAGTAATTCGCGTCCGACCGAGGTGCGGAATTGGCACCCTCGTGGGCAGAACGAGGTGTAGAGGCGGACGAGAGGGCTACTCCATTTGATCCGGCGTGAGGGTTATTCGATGAGGCAGAGTAAGCGACGGTATTGGATGCCGCCGTCGTCGTTGTCGTCGCCGGTGCTGCTGCTACTACCGCTGCTGCTGCGGGATATGAGGGAGGGAGTCTCGCAGTCGAAGAAGTGGGGAGGATTGGGTTCACGGCAGCCGCTGAGCGGTAGGTGGATGTGCTGGTGGTGGTCGGTTGGTAGGTCGAATGGTGGTGCGAGTACGGGTAGTGAGGATGGTGATAATGGGGAGGCAGAGTCGCTGTGGCTGTTGTCGGAGTCGACATTATTTTTTCCTTCTTCCACGCCTACGTCGAGGGCTTTTGGGAAGAAGCAAAGGTTGTTTGCGTGTGAAGAGAGGGAAGGTGTTTTGGCTCGCCTTTTTTTTGGCTGGCGCTGCTGCTGGGGGGGCAAGAGTCCTAAGATCCAAACACACACAGGGAGTGGAGCGTCCCGTTGGCGGTGTTTTCTTGGGGGGGGGGGGGGGGTTTGTCGGTCGGCAACCAGGGAATGCTGAATTCGGGGTTCCTTCTCGAGTCCCTTCTCGTGCTACTTGAGGCTGCAACTGCCTTCACATCGATCCGGTATGTTTTGTTCAAACCACCGACATCTGGAGGGAGGAAGAAACGAAACAAGTCGAAGAAGAAGAAGCCGGAACGGTGACGTGAGGATGTCAGAGGTTGTGGAAGAAAGAGGAGGGATGTGGAGCGATGGTAGTGGTGGTAGTGGTGGTGGTTGCGCAACGCCCTACTGCAGGTGGGCTGAGAGAACGTCTGGGACCCTCTGTGTCTGTCTCCCTCTCCTCTCCTCTCTCCTCTCTCGTCACTTTCTCTCGCTTCTTCTGTAAGGGATGTCTCTTTTTGCTTCCCAGTTGGTGTACGGTGTACATAACAAGTCACTGGGGGTCGGCTCCCTACCATAAACCAAATCCCACTTCTGGAAACCCGTCAGATCCTTGGGTCAGGGTTGGCAGGGACCAAGAATACAGTGTCCATTCTATTGTTTTTCGCTGTGAATGGGCCGCTGGATTTGGTGCCTCGATACCGTGTGGGGAAATAGAGAGCGCCTTTCATTACACATCTACCTACCTACCTAGGTACGTACGCAGGGTTGCAGGCAATCGTCAAAATCGTCTAATCATCGCCAATTATTTCCCACCGGCGGGCCAACCTATCTAACTGGCTATTATGTAGGGTTTGTATGTACCCTACGATTACCTCCGATAAACTACCTTAGGTACTGGGAATAAGCTAACTGTGAACTGGGAGGTACCTTGGGCAGATAGGTACATAGCGAACTGCCTTTTCCGCTTTGTTTCCCATTTCTCCTCTCCATCCGAGAAGAGGATGCACGGCCAGGGGTACCTTATCCAGTGACCAAACAACGAACCAGCCCCGATTCACAGCTGCTTCAATTGAGGACCCGACGGGTTATTGCTGTCCCATTGCCATCTCTGATCCATAGTACTGTTTAGACATTCAAGTCCTCCATTCTCGATTTCCCCTCTCTTTCTATCCCCCCTAAATAGTGTATTGTGCCATCTGTTCTTCCCCGGCTACGACAGGCCTGAGAAACCTCGAAGACAGGAGTGGATGGGGGGGGTGAGTGGGCGAGAGTGTCACTTTGGCAGCTTATTATTATGGGCCATAACCACCACCACCACCACACCGTGGCAATCTGGAGTCGAGTGGGCATGGTATTAGCGCGTGCCCAGGCTAAACGATGCCTATCGGAACAAGAATTAACGATTCATCTACGGAGGGTCTGGCTTTTTGTGGATCTGCGGACGCATTCACACTGTATCTCCGCTAACGATATCCTTCTTTTGGCAGTATCAAGCAGCATACATCTGACCACCTTCGAGTTATCCTGATGGAGTAGATCCCATCATGTGTCGCTCGTTACAAGTCGCCCTGGCACTGTACGTCCCCACAACACCGAACAAGGCTGGGTGTGCCAGAGAGGGAACATCGAACTGTGCCACGGCAACACGTCCCTTCGCCCTTTGCTTTACTGCCTCGTGGCTGTTCTGGGACCCGGACGGGCTGGAGCTGAGCTGGCCTGATCCTGGATGATACATGCTCCTGTCTGCCAGTCGGCCACCGACTCAACCAACAGCAAAGATGGTCTGAATAATAATCCCAAACATGTCGGATTGACGACGAAGGACGGGGTCCCACATCGTGGAAAACTCGGGACGCCATTCACCATCTGGAAGTACCTACATACGTAGTACTGGGGCTAACCTACTTATCGCCGGCACCTGCGTCCACTTCCCCTCCTAGCGTTTATATCCTTGTCTCCCGCCGAAGCACGCCAATAATTCGAGCAGAGAGTTCCCACGGCACCACCCACCGCGATGGTCCTGCGCGTCTGGTTGGCCGCTAGGAGTTGGCCACTACCCTGGACTTGCTCACACGGTGCAGCAAGCCTGCATCTCGTGGGTTGTTGAAAGAGAGAGAGAGGAGAGGGAGGAAGAGAATGGGAGAGACCCTGAAGGGTCGTTGCTTCTGCCCGCCCTCCCCTCGGTCTTTCATGGCCAACATCGGTTTCGTAGCGAGGCATTCCCGCCGGCATGTTCCTCGACGACTCGATCCATATTACTGACACTATGAAGTACTTCTATTTCCACTGCAGCGGCCTCGGTCACGACCGCTTCACAACATCGCGGGGCCTATCATTCATATCGCCTCTTCCCTTGTCCGTAAAGCCTTGGGTGGAACCGTGAAAGGCAGGAAAAGCACCACGACCCCCGCCCTCTCAGGCATGGTCCACCACGGCCAGCATTTTCACCAGTTCGTAAAGTGCGTGCATGTGTGGCACATCTATGGCGGGAACGCTCCTAGGCCCCGTGGATATTGATTCCGTAGGCACGCTACTGCCAGAATTGCTGCTTTGGCGAAACAATGGGCTATTGGAAGGGCCCCCAAAGTAAGACGGGCGCAGATGGCCCTGAGCCATTACGCTTATGATTTCTTATTTATCAGACATTTGCTCTCCTCGGCGACAAGCCCCGTCTCGTGTCATTCCGAGATTTGTAGTTTGTACCTTTGCCCAACCCGCGCCAAACACACTTTGCGACGGGTTCAGCCACAACCCGAGATGCTGCTTTCTGTGTGTCGACCGTCCGCGACCTGGAACGACGGTGGAAAGTTTCGTTGGGCTTCAAAAATAAAACAAACGGCGAGGCGGCATTCCAATCGGCCTCCTCAAGGAGTTCCTTTTCCCTGTGCCGGGCCAGGTGCGCCTCGCATTTGAGCACGGTTGCGGTAGAGACGATGGATTCCATCACTCAAGCACACAGGTGCTCGGAAACTACCACACCGGCCAAGGCAAGACCTCCATCTCTCGTCTCTTTCGCGAGCTGATTCAGGCCAAACCGAACCCCCCCTCCTCCCCCAATCCCGCCATTTTCTAGTCGTAGTCATACTTACTCGTGCGGCATCACTCTTTAAAGCAAGTGACACAAACAACCACACGCATGAACTCGATTGGATATTTGTAGCAGGGCCGAGGACGTAATCTTACACCATGTACATCTGCAGAGGGGCTATTATCTACTGAATACACGTCCACCCAAATCTCGGGGTAAAACAGTCCTGAGCAGGCACGGTAGATACTCGAATATCCAGGTCAACCCTCATGTACATTCATTCGGGTCTTTGTCACCCACACTCCGACAGGGCAAAAAGTGGAGAAGGGCGACCACATTTGTGTTCTACACCACTGGCGGTCCAGCCGCTAATTCTGGGGGGCCCCCGCTGATCCTTTGAAGTCCAGGTGGCGATACTCAGTCACGCAAAAAAATGCCAGCCGGATGGTCTCAAAGTGGTGTGCTTTGTGGTCCCTGGGAGCCCGCTATGATTTCATGGTTGACTGTATCTGTCATGGCGCCGGGGGGGTTACGCCGCCAATTCTGGGCGCCCTGTGATGGTGATGCAAAGATGCAAGATGAGGGAATGCCAATCGACGTCAGATGTCGGTTGTGTTACGATCTCGCCCTCCGCCATTCCGGCGTGCAACTGCCCAACTGCCACGTTCTCCCCCCTAAACCCGTCCTCTTGCTTCCCAAAGGGACGTAAGGAGGGCGATGGCGAAGTGGTGCTTACGACATAACATGCACGCGTATATTACGTGTGGCGCCCACTGACGCACTTTCTACCCCACGTATTGGACCCCATCGCCGCTGGAAGTCGGCCGTCAGCTCTGTTGTTCAACTTATTTTAGATGCCTGCCATTGTGGAGAATTCCGTATTCCATGAATCCTCATCTACGTCGTCTGCGTAAGACCATACGGAGCTGAAGACCCAGGGCCTACCGCCGATTTACAGCGTAGTTACCAAACCCTCCTCGGTGAGGTCATGTAAACCAAGTGGCTGTCCGTGCAGTCCATGCCATGGGAACACGGCACTCCCCTTCCCATCCAAACTATCTACTACGTCGCATCTCCGCCGAGCAGTGTGATGGAGGCGATCATAGTGTTTCTCAGTGAAAGGGTCTCCCTACAAACTGCTTCAACAGCCTCTACCTGCGACCTGATAATATGGGAAATGAAATTTCCGGTCCAAGATAGCGTATGTGTGAAACGTTCTACCATGTCCGATCTGACACCGGGTTTTCCAAACCCCAACCCCATCTGATCTCCAGAGCCGAACCCCTGCGATCTACGCTTCCATGACAGACGCCGTGCAGATGCTGTGTTAAAACGCTCCTTCGGTTGCGGGACCTGTTTCTACGCCTCAGCGCCCCCCGGCCTCTTCCCGCCTTGCCTCACACGCTGGTTGTGGGCCAGTCTATGCCGGCGTTCTGGTTTCGAACGTTCATATTCCCCGATTAAACACTACCAGACCACCATCTCCACCGCGCCCATGGAATTCTGCCTCCAGCTTCTCGGCGCTGATGCTTTGTCGCTGTGGGAAGACGGCCAGCGCCAGCGGGAGGGCAAAAACGGATGTTGCCAGGATCAGCCCGAGGTTGATCGGCGTGGTCCAGCGAGGACGCTGTCGCAGCCATTCCGTCTTCTGCAGGCGCACGAGGATCAGAGGCGGGAGAACCATAATGGGGGTGCTGTTGAAGACACGGCTTAGCGCAGTCTCTCCCACAGCTATGGTCGCCGCCTTCTTGCTCTTCCCCAGTGAAGGGACCTCTGATTCGGCTTTGCCCTCCTTTGCCAGCTTTGCCTTATCCTCCTCGGAGAGAACGGGGTAGACATCGATCCCTATCTTCATCTCCTCCCTCCGCATGAGGAACACGTTCAGCGCGCCGGCCGAGGCGACGGCCGCAAATGGCACAAGCCTCGTCAACACCGTTCGCGAGCCCTCGGAGAGGTTCTTCAGTCGCGGGACGAGCTTGTTTAGACCGACCGCAACGGAGCAGGATATTGTCACTGCGACGGCGTAGGACTGGACGAGCTTAGACGTAGTAAGGGGTGTGGATTTATTCGCGTTTGCGCTGTTGATGGCGACGTTTAGAGACTGGTTGACAACTTGCCATGCGATGGTGCCAGGAGTCTGGGGAGATATCAGTATTTTTCTCTGGAGACATGGGCCGTAACAGAACCACCAACCTGTAGACCTGGCTGAAGCATGCCGGCGGTAACTATAAGATTCGAGAGAACAAAGCAGGACATTCGGAACGGTAATAGGACCGGCAGGCCAGTATCTGGCGCCTCCATGTTAGCCCAACGTCGGAAAGATACTCAGGGATCAATTCGTACCTGGATGTAGCGTGGAGTCCACCACCTTCTTCGCCCTCCATATCTCCGGCGTCATTTCCTTGACATTGCCCTGCTTATAGTCGATTATGAGTTTCTTCGCATGCTCTAGTCCAGTCTTGCCGACGAGCAATGTGCTGCGGCGTAGGAAGATCAAGTCAGCCAAACTGTGCAAGCAGTATGAAGTTCCATCTTGCTCCCAGATCCCCCAGACCTCACCAACCTCATAACACGCGTCCACTCCTCCGATTGATCCAATCGAGCTTCTCTACTAGAATAGTTACTCACCTCGGATCCGTAAGACCAACGGAATGGCGCACCCTGCCCCAGTATGTGCTCAAGTCATACTGGGACGCGGGCAGCTCCCGGTTGCCAGGCAAAGACGCAGACATCGTCGCAACTGGGGAGTCAATTGGCTCTGGGATGGTTCTAATTGAGGTATGGTTTGGTTGCACGCATCGAAGATTGTGCGAGGATGGTCCTGGAGGTCGAATACACACTTGACAACGGCTGCCACAGTGGTATGGCTCTCAGAGAGCTCTGCTACGAAGCGGTGAGGTGTACCAGAGGTCACATTGACTGTGCTCTGTATCGGAATCCTTCAACCCTCTGTAACCGATGGGGTGTGTGCCGATTTCGGCGTTTGGTGGGCTGTCGACTGTCGACAGCTGGGTGGGCGGCTTGCCCTACAAGTTCACTCGTTCATAAATTTCCAGGCAACAAGAGTGCCAAAGCTTCTGAGCGAAATCTAGATAGCTTTAATTAGAATAATAGCAGCCAAATTCTGCATGAAGTCCGCTAGCGACAACTAGCGGTCGCGTGGCCTAATGGCTAAGGCGTCAGATTTCGGTCCACCGATTTCCTATCTCTGAAGATTGTGGGTTCGACTCCCATCGCGATCTAGATGTTATCTTTTTGCTTTTTGCTCCTACTTTTTTGTTGCTACTTTGCCACTCTCCATGCTGTATTTGTTGGAGAAGTTGACGAGGTGATTTGAAGCAGTCCCACGAGCCAAGAGAACGATGACTTTTCTTTGGGTTTAATCAATTAACCTTTCTCAGATGAGGGGGTTGTCGATCATATCCAAAGTACAGTCGCCAGCATAGTGGTGAACATCAGTATCGTGTAAATGCTTCCAGGAGTATTGCTACCCATCCCGGCGGCATTTTCCTGGCGGATATAGCTTTGGGCTACCTCGTGTGAAGTTGTCATCGCCAGTAATTCATGATCGTTGGATTGGTCCGATCTTGGCATATGTCCCAGTGACCTCATGGGCCACTGCGAAGGACGATGCCAGTGGCCAAGCTCCAACGACTTTGAAAGGAGACCGGCCATTATCACACACTCTCGTCTGATGGGCTAGGGGAGACTCATTACACCAGCCCCTACTCTACCCCTTATAAATAGGGATGTCAGTGCCATAGCTGTGGTGGATATACCTTTTGCCTGAGCTGCGCGGCTCCCCCGTAGGGGATTACAATTCACAGTCTGTATGAGTTTGAGTAAGCTAGCCCGCAGTATGGATATGGATCGACCGCAAGGGAATAAGCCATTTGGCAAAGATCAGGATGCGTGACTGCGGATATCCCAACAGCCTCCAATAACGTAATCCAAGAATGAATGGCCCCAGGGCGAGATGTCTGAATGAGTCTATGAGTTTTCTATAATACACAAGGCTGTCTATCGGCGCTGCCGTCCGCAGCGACACATCCGCCATGCATCGCTCTAGACGTCCTCCGGCTTCGTATCATTTTCGATATCAAAGTACCTCCGGATCGCCGGCAAGAAGGCGGCGGCTTTCCTGAACTCGCCCAACTTGACCCTCATCTGATCGAACGCCATCAACACGACCTGGTCCTTCACGACCTCCACGCCTTGCTCCGCCACGACCGTCTGCCTTTCCAGGATTGGTACCTTCGCATACCGCTGCGAGAAGTGCGTCAACAGCACCCTCCGCGCGCCCATGCGCTGCGCAACGTCCAGCGCCTCGGACATGGTGCAGTGTTTCTTGGCGAGGGCGTCGCCTTGCTTGTCGTCGTCGAACGTGCTCTCATGGACAAGCAGCGTGGCGCCGTTCCCGATTCTCACGAAAGCATCGCTTGGCCGGCAGTCGCCTGAATAGGCAATCTTGAGGCCCGAGGGCCAGGTTAGGACGCCGGCATAGGCTCCGTGGCAGTGGTTGACGGGGACCCTGGCGATTGCGGACAGGCCGGCTGGGTTGCCCTCCTTGAGGGGCCCATCCTCGGGCACGATGAAGAAGATGCGGTTATAGCCTATGTCTTCTACCTGGCTGTATTCTCGAATCCAGGTGTGCATGAGATCAGGGCCGCAAATGCTTAGCTTTGCTTCTGGGTTGGTTTTTTTGGTCGCCTCGTGCCATGCTTTGATGACGCTCGCGGTTCCGAGGTGATGGTCCGCGTGCAAATGGCTGATGAATATACATCGAAGGTCTTGGAGGATGCTGGACATTTCGTCCTCCTTGCATACCCGGCGTAGCTGTCCCAGCGTGTTCTCTCCGCAGTCCAGGAAATAACTTCCAACTCCAGGTACCCTGATCAGTGTCGCGGATACGTTGCGGTACTTTGACGGCAGCGCGGATCCTGTGCCGAGGGGCATGATCAATGCATCTCGGTTGGGGATGTCCTTCTCGGTCTCCTCACACTCTGCAAGAAACTTGGGGTCCGAAATCTTCTGCCGAGCTTGTTGCGCGAGCGATAGCACTTCTTCATCCATGTTTTCCGCCCCCTCGAACGTAGGGGACTTCACGATTTCGTCCTCAGAGAGTCGGAATGCCGGCATCAGTTGTGCCTTCACCCCTACTCGGCCAGCCTGCACGGAATCTCCCAGCCCTGACAGATCCCGGATATTGTTGTCAAAGTAGAGAACTTGGAATCTGTCGGGGTCGATTCGACGCAGGTTGGTGAACATGTTCGCATATCCTTCATAAGCCAACATGTTGGGACCAGTATCCGGTGCGAGAACCTGATGCTTAATGCTGGGTCTCTCCTTTATGAACTTTTGTATTCTTGGATCGTCGACCACCGAGCGCCCCAGAATCCAGAAAAATCCAGACACATTGTCCATGAGCTCTGGATTCCTCCACTCTGGTCGGTCGAGGAAGCTCTCGATGTACGAGGCGTCGGGGATCTCCAACACGGCGAAGCCGACACCCTTGAATGCAGCATCAAGAACCATATCAGGTGTTACGTCCATGTCGTCTTTGCCCTTGACAGTCTGGCCCGCTGCCAGCAGTTTGAAATCCCTTTTGGCAATACCATACCCGGTAGCTTTCCGAGGGTCGAACTTTCCTCTCTTCCCTCGATTTTTCACGATGTAACACAACGAGGTATTGGAGTAGGTGGTGTCTGGGATCCGGGGAATCTTGGCCCCAGGCCATGGGTGCCGTACCAAGACATCGATATCTGGCACCTCCTCCTCGCCACCTGGCCGCGGGCCGGTGTACCGTTGGATCTGATTGTTTTCGCGAATGAATAACGTGGCCGGCCCCGTGATAGTTCGAAGCTTCGTCTGCACCAAAGCATCTCTGCTCCAGTCAGAGTTGAACATGGCTCCAACCACCGCAAGCAGTGCCTCCTGGTCCAGTTTCTTCAATTCTGCCTGCGAGAACTTGCCGTTCTCGGCTACCGATGTCTCCTCCTCCGCCCCAGACATTATCTCGTGGCTTCGTTTTCGCGGCGTTGCCGGGGTTGTAGGTCTCATCGAATTCTGCTGAGAAATCGGCACGTTCCAGACCATTATGGCATCATCCTCCCAGTCTGGCGCCAGGGAACTTGGATTTCCCAGCCGCGGATCCTCGATTATCTCCCGTGGATGGATGGGCATGCCTTTTCGAAAAACGAAATATCGAGCGGTTGCTAGACTGTAGGCCAGGTTCGGTCCTCCGTGTATATCTAATCTTGTCGGGCCCTTCATCTTTAATAATGGCTTGCCAGCTGCTCTTCGGGCCTCGTTCTGTGCCTCGAATTCCGATCGGCTCGAGTCGAGAACGTCGGCGACTGTGAGCATCATTCCCAACATGCCGCCCACATTGTGCCAATTGATCACCCCGGAGAGAAAGATTTGCTCGATCTTGGCCATGGATACTTTGCGTTGTCCGAGAGCTCGCTGGGTGCCTTCTGAGAGGTTGCCAAACAGGTACCGCCGGTGATCGAAGTGCAGCACGAGACTGGCGCCAACGGTGTCCGCCGTCGGCGCCCCCACGATCTGGATCCAGTTCGACATGGGTTTTCTGAGGTCCGGCAGGCTGTCGGATGTCTGCTGAGGAGGGGGCCGCTTGCGGGCTTGCTGGAGCACGGTGAAAGTGTAGCCGCCGAGACGTTTATTCCATCCGGCAGGTAACACAATAGTTTTTGGAGCGTCGAAGGCGTCGGGGGCGACCTTGACCGTGCGGAACACGGGCTTCAGGTTCGAATGATATTTGCGGCTCTGGAAGGAGAGTCTAGCCAGGCACTTAGGAGCATTCTGCAAGGACATAGATGCAGGTCCTCTGACTCAATCTCAACATACGCCTCCTCCCATCTCTGAATCTGTTGGTCTAAATTCTGCGTCACGCCGAAATCTTTGTGCTTTATCGCGAAAACACGTGACGATAAGAGGTAGGCATGCTCCATCCTGGTCTCCGGCCCCCACGATGCCCCGAATAGGCAATTGTCCTTAAGTAGGGTTTGGTCTAGAAGAAAGATCACCATGAACAGACTCCGATGATACGACGAATCGGCTCTCCTTCTTTACATGAACCAAGATGAGAGGCTTGAACAGTTTATTAGACGCCTCTTGACGAAAATTCTAACCATAGAACCAAATTAGCGGGCGATAGTGCCCAAGATTCTTCCCTGCAGAGTTGACACTCAGCATCGCCTCCCATGCCAGTCCCCATCCCCCTAAATCTCAATATCCCTTACGGAAGCAAGCGTCTGCCCATCTCGGGAGCGCGAGAACTTCTCAAGATACCGCGACCCCGGCAGCGCATACTGCGCGTTATTACTCAGCACAAGCCCAACAGCCTCCCTCGCCGACTTCTTGCCCGCGGCTCGCTTCCCGCCCCCCCTCGCGTGCTCGCCAGTAGCCGCGCCAACGATTTGTTCCGCGGCTTCTTCGGCTAGTCATAAGGCATCCCGGCGCCGGTCGGTTGCAGCCCCGGCATGGCTCCTCCGGTCTGTTCCGCGCCTCGCCGTCGGGCTCGGAGCCGTGCTGTCCGCCCAGGGCTGCGCCATGAAGGCGAGGTCCGCGTCTGCGGCTGGCGTTGCGTAGCTGCGCGTTGGGAACTGGCTGCGGACGGCAGTGGCGCCGGGGATGCTTGCAACTCCACTTATGAGTAGGAGCGCTGATGAGGACGTGCCAGCGGAGCGGAGGAGACTCATTTGGTAATAAATGGTAGGTTTAAGACTTTTAGTTGAACGTGTAGGTTGTGATGGAACAGTGTAATCGAAGCTAGTGGTCGAGAGAATGATGTTCTTTGTTTTACATTTCTACAGAGACTTATCCAGGCGCTCTATATAGCCATCACGTAGGTCACTCTGCATGTGATGGTGGAAAGGCGTTGGCGAAGTCCGGTGGCATGAAGGCATTCGCCGTGGCCCAACAAGACATTCCGACGCCACAAGCTTCGTCCCTCGACCCGCCAGCCGTAGCGTGCATGCTGACCGCCGAGCTGCGGAATTTCTGTCTCGTCTGGCTGCGAGAAGCTTTCGGCGTGTTGCCTCAGGATAAGGAGCAGATCCGCCGCTCGACGGAGACGGCCATGCTCGAGCCCTACAGCCCACATGTCAGCCAGGAAGCATGACAGCAACTCAATCTGACTGACTGGCTTGGCCAGCGTAGCCCAAGGGGATGGTAATTCAATATTTCACTTAATGTACTGGATAGTAAAACTATGCGCTGAGCAACTCAACCCCTCTACTTACAAACGTGTGTATCTGGCCGCACAGAAACCGATGCCGGGTTTTAACATTGTAGAATCTAAGCGGAAACTTTAATTGGTTATGCAACCAAGAAGCCTGCCTCCCTTATCTTGGCGAATATGTGTTCTATGTAACTCCTGACCAACTGACAAACCGTAACGCCTCAATCTTACCATTCCGCAGGAGATGCATATCTACCAAACACGCCTTGACCACTGCGCGATGGCCCATATTACACCTGTGGTGGACTCCACGAATGACATCACTGCCTCTCCGGATCCGTCGCCACATTGTGCAGGCTATGTCCTGTCAGCAAGCTCTTACATCCGGGAACTGCAGCTCATACCTGATGTCCTGCCGGTCTGAGGGGGATCGCGGTGGGTTCCTGTGCAGCAATGACGACTGAAGACTGTCACTGCCGTTGACCTTCACAGCTTTGTTGGGCTGGGTCGTTCCATTCTGTGGTTCGTCGACGCTGACTACCGGGCCGCTGCTAGAGATTTCTGCGGGCTGAGCGTCTTCGACGAAATGATTCTTGCGCTTCGTTCCGCGATTCTCGTGGAGATGTTCAAGATATCCCTCAGGCACAGTAGTGACATATTTACCACAAAAGACACCGACCTCGAAAGTCTGTGTCTTAGGATCTCGGGGAGATAGTTCAGCAACCGCAGCTTGGAGATCTTGGAGATCCTGAAAGATAACCTCCTCCGCCCCGATTTGCTTGGCAATATCAATCCTATCCCTCTCATGCGCAATAAGCTCATTTGGAGATGCCAAATCAATTCCGCTAGAAATCAACAGTTAGCACCACCTTTCGCCCATGAAATCGACGGGCTCTCCGGGCTCCGCAAGACAAGCGCTCAGAGGAGGAGGGTGCCCACATTCCAATGTAGTGAGGGGATCTGATAGCATAGTCCAGACTGGTCACTTACTAGATATGCGGGTGTGTGATTGGGGGAGCACAGCTCGAAAAGATAACGCGCCGAGCGCCGGCTTCACGAGCCATTGTGACAATCTCTCGGCTGGTCGTTCCACGTACGATCGAGTCGTCGATGAGGAGTACGCATCTTCCCTGGAAATCGGATTCTATCGTGCTGAGCTTTCGTCGGACGCTCTTTTGTCGAAGTTTCTGTCCATTCATTATGAACGTGCGGAAAACGTCTAAATACAGTCAGGATGCCTATAACAACAGAAAAGGGCAAGAAGGGAGAGTCCTACATCTGTTTTTCACGAAACCCATGCAATAGGGAAGCTTGAGCTGTTCGGCGACTATGGCAGCAGAAGTGTTGGCCGTTTCCGGGATGGGGATGACCACATCTATCTCCTTCAGGGCCTCCTCTCCGAGTGTGTCTTTGATCTTTTGAGCCAACTTGTAGCCCATTTGCTGGCGGCTGCGGTGAACGGATATACCGTCGATCACGGAGTCTGGACGGGAGAAGTAGACGAATTCGAAAAGATCTTGCGACAAAATCAAGGTCAGTATATGTTGGACAGAGTGTCAACTAAAGCATCCACTCCTTACCGGGACTGTAGGATGCCTGCTTTTGAACCTGATGAAAGACCGGCTCGCATCCCTTCCTGATGAATACGGCTTGGCCTGGTAAAATGTCTTGGATGTTGACGAATCCCAATTGACGCAAGGCTACTGACTCGGAAGCCATCTGGCATCAGGTAAGTCAGCGTAATGTTCAATGCGCAACTTCTTAGAGAGGAGGTTGACCGAGAAACGAGCAGTATACCACGCCCAGACACGGAAAAGACACGGAAAAGACGACCATTAGAGTGCCGACTTACCATGTAATCGGTGGCACCTTCGGAGGTCAATGATGGCCTCGACCCTAGTACCAGGGGCCGGATCCCATTAGGATCCCGGAACCCCCCTATACCGAAACCCGCTATCATGATAGTGGCAGCCCAAGCTCCCTCGCAGCGCTTGTACATTCGTGTCAGGGCACTGAAGATATCTTCTTGGTTGACTCGCGCTTTTCCGGTTTCACTGAGCTCGTTGGCGAATATGGAGAGCATCAACTCAGAATCACTATCTGTGCTTCAACCACGACAGTCAGCGAGTGTACAGTACAACAAGACAAGCCCCGTGGCGGGCCAAACCAAGTGATCACTTACTTGATATGACGATGGGCATCCTGGTCGAGGAACGTGCGCAGCTCCGGAGCGTTGATTAGATTTCCGTTGTGGGAGACTCCCCAAAGTCAACTACAATCGCCAGTGAAGGAGGGGGATCATAAGCTCACGACAAAGACCGTACGGTGAGTTGACATAGAATCTGACATTACGAAGTTAGTCGAGCAACAAGAAGAGTTGATTCAATGGGCCTCACGGTTGCGCCTCGGCGCTCGCACTTGTCCCAGCAGTCGGGTACCGAAGATGGCCGATTCCAAAACTCCCAGGAAGATCGGCGACTCTTCTCCCTTCATTGAAGATTTTGGCCGCGAGTCCGTTGCCCTTGCAGGAATACACGCGCCCGCCGGCGCCACAGGTAGCGATTCCGCATGCTGGAGCTCTTGGTTAGGTGGAAGCTTCACGACGCAGATGGCTGATTCGCCTACCGTCTTGTCCTCTGTGCTGGAGGTAATATAGCGCCTCGTGCAGATCTTGCGCAGCGTCGCATGCCGAAGAGTCTTCGACATGGCCCAGCATAAGCCCAATGATGCCGCACATTTTGTCGCGAACGAAACAAGGACAATCGGTTGGCCGGATCTGGAGAGAAGACGACAAAAAGCCGAGTTAGCCTTGGTTTGCGCTTCAGTCGGAGGGTAATCCAAGAAGGTATAGGCGTATGGGACTCTTGGGAAAGGTATGATTCCCCGTACAAAGTAGACTCCCAGACAATTGGGTCTCTTAGATGCAACTGACTATGGTGAATCGCCACCCGAGAGGCAAAGACAAATTTTGATACGAGAGGGTCTGAACTTACCAGATATTTTTTTTTTGCGTCGATGGCGGGGTATGGCGGGGTAGATTCGACACGGTCAAGGTGGAGGGAGAGGTGGTGGGTTCAAGACATCTTGTCAGATTGGCAAAGGAGACTGGCGGAACCTGTTTGGCAATGTAGGCCTAATGGTTGGTTGTCTGTCGAGAGGTTCAAGCTTTCAATCTAGAATCTATTTTTTATTTTAATTTTTACCCTCTCCCTCTTTCCGCAGGCCGGTTGGCTCAATTCTTGGAGGAAAAGAGGGCCGAACGCGGACAAACGAGGGCAGGCCCACCGCCCGCCCAAATATGGTGCAGCGGCGGGGGGTCCGCGGTGGCTGTTATCGGCTTATCGGTTAGGTAGCTACCTTATTATCTTTTCACCAACCATCAGATTTGCCCGCGGAGGCTTTTAATTGCCTGTTTAGGGGGGAGTGTAGTACCTACAAGTACCTGGGCGCCGCAAGCCAGCTTAAACCTTTCCCTGGAAAGCAGGAGGTTTTGGTCTACATGCCAACCTCCAGGCTTAGTCTGTTAGGGTGATTGGTCTACCTAGGCACTGTATGCATATCAATGGCCTTTTAAGGTGTGGTTTATCTTCCATGTTTGATTGCAAGGTGGGTATTTTAGCCCTGATGAAGCAACCGAGTCATTGCAGACTGGCTAATTTACCTCGTACTTAAACCTTCGGTCCAGAATAATCGACTGGATAACCAGCTGGCAGCCAGTCTCATAGCCGATACCCCATGCCCACCAAGGTCCCCTCCACACGCTGACAGAGATGCTGGATATCCATCCCTCAGCGACCAGGTGCTTCTGCTGCTCTTTCGACCAGTTCGCCGAGTAGCGGCTTAGAAGGGCCCTCCGAGACTGTGGGTGTGTCCCCGCCGTGCGTGCCATCTTCCGTAAAAATCGACTGCATCATGGATCCGTCCAGATGGTGACGGGGCCTGGCTGGGACTAAGGGTGTTGCCGCCCGCGCATAGCCGCACCGCCTGCCAAAAGTTGAAGATGCCCATGATGCCGGATCGATCCCGTCTACGTGATGTCCGCTCCATGTCTCCCCTAGTGATGCATCTTGCTCAATAATCACCCCTCTCCTATGTCCCTCGATGCCATTGATACCTCGTCGCCTCCCCATTCCTTCTGTTCTCGTATCGTCCCTGTCACACCGGACCCCTCGACCCCCCTTCGTCGTAAAGCAGCCCAGCATGACTCTGTCTCAGGATAGCAAACCCGCCGACGGGGCCCCGAATGGCGATGTCAAGACCAGCAGCCACACGCACCCGGACTTCCACTCGGTTGAGGCTTCGCGGCCGGCCTTTGATAAGTCCTCCCAGTTCCGGTTCACGAGGACGGTAGACCCCGACTGGAGCTTCGGCGACGGTGCGAATGAAACCGGCGTCCCGTCCGCGAAGCACATCTCAATCGCTCCGTATGAGGAGGGCCGGGTACCAAACATGAACTACAAGCTTCTCATCAGCTCCGTCGTGCCCCGCCCCATCGCCTTCATCTCCACGCGCTCTGCGGATGGGACCATCACCAACCTCGCCCCCTTCAGCTTCTTCAGCCTGCTCGCCAGCGACCCGCCGCTCTTCACCGTCGGGTTCGTGTCCGGGCTCGCCAATCCGAAGGATACGCTTCGCAACCTGCTCGAGTCGAAGGAGTGCGTCATCAACATCATCTCGGAGGGCTTCATCGAGGCGGCCAATTCCACGTCCATCGATGCGCCCTACGGGGCGAGCGAGTGGGACGTGAGCGGCCTGACCCCGGTGTATGATTGCAAGAATGTCAAATGCGCGCGTGTCAAGGAGGCCGTCGTCAGCATCGAGGGCAAGCTAGATTTCACCAAGGAGTACCAGAGTCCTTCAACGCCGGGCAAGGCAAGCGTCTTGGCCGTCATCGAAGGTACCAATTTCTGGGTGCGCGAGGATGCAATCGACGAAACCAAGAGTCTGGTCGATCCAGCGGTAAGTCTCCGCCTGCGGAGGGAGGTTCGGACTGTATCGGAATAAAGTGCTGACGTTTTTGCGCAGGTTCTGCGGCCGGTGAGCAGGATGGGCGGGATTACCTACGGACGCACGACGGAAGCATTGGAGATCCCGCGAGCGGTTTTCGCGAAGGACATGGGCGGAATGGAGGGATTCGAGAAACTGACCATGAGCAAGAAATGAACGGGGAGTTTTGCGCAAGAAGACTTTGAATTGAGCGAGCATTGAATAGCAGGCTGCCTGCCTGCGGATTGGTGGTTGTAATTCTACTTGGCCGTTTGTCCCGGTGCTTCCGTCTACGCATGTCACACCAGCATTCCGAGGCGTCGAATCATCGAACTGGAGAATAAAGAGGACTATTGAATCTTCCCTATCATCGTACAATCGTTACAGGTGATCGCCCTAAACACCGAGCATGGTTCCCAACATGGCCGCCATTCCCTAGAAATTGAGAAGAGCATCGTCCAAAAACTCCACGCAAAGGACGCCGGCTTCCCAACCGAAACAAAAAACGTCCCAAAAAGAAAACCCATATATCTATCTAAATCCCCCCTTATACACCCCTCACCAACCGATTCCGGGAGAGAAAGAAAAATCTTCACAGGTATAAGCTCTGCCCGACCTTCGAAAGCACAAACTCGCACCCCAGCTGCGCTTCCGCCTCGTACTCCAGCAGCTCGCGTAATATCCGGTCGCCTTTGGGCTCCCCGTCCGCGAGCTCCTCCTTGACGTGTATGATCACGACCTTGAGCCCCTTAAGCGGTAAGGCCTGCAGAGCAAGTTGGCTCCCTTGGTCGCTCATCCCGTCGACATCTCGCAGAGATAGGTCCGCCGTCGACGCAGATATGTGCGGTGAGTCCGACATGCCGGACGCGTGCTCTTCCACCGACCCCACTCGCGGCCGTACTGTTTTGGGACTGACGGGATCGTCGTTGGTGACGACCCTCGATAACCCGGCTTTCCGCCGCATATGAAGCCCGACCTCAGAATCCGCCCGCTTCCGCTTCTTGGTCAACAGAACTTGCCTCGCAAGTTCCACCTCCGCAGCCAGCGTCCTCAGTTCCTCGACAATGAAAGCCGGTTTCAGATGCCCGAACATGCGATCGATGCTCTGGCTGTCGTCATAACTGCACTCGATGAAGATGCCCCCCAACGTACCGGCCGCAATCTTCGGCGCCGCCTCCTGCCATACCTGGAGGTTCCGTGGTGACAGACTGATGCTATCCGGCTCTACGTCGCCGAATATGAGAACCTCGTGCCCTGTCGATACGTCCCGGATGAAATAGGCGCTGCTGTCGTAGACGCACACGCTTTCGCCTTGGGCGTTAAGTTGGGAATGGGACGGCACGCTCGGCACACGCACCATGGATGGCGGGCCGGCGGGGAAGGAGTTGTGTGGCTGGACAGGGTGGAGAGTTGAGCGAGGAGAGAGAAGCGACGAGCCGTCCATGCTGCCATACCTGGCCGGTGTGCCAGCGCTACTATGTGAGCCGCGATGGCTGTGCTTCTCGATGCAGTGCCCGTGGCTGACTCCCCAAGTCTTGACCGACAGACCCTCCGCGATCTCAAGATAGCCCTTCCCCTCGCCCTCCCCAATCGCCGGACTCCCGCCCTCGACAAGCCGCATATACGTCACTAGTCCCGCGCCATTGTTCTCGTCTGACAGGTTCGGCCAGATAACATTGTTGAAGATGTGGTTCTTGAACGCCGAGATGGTGCTCGGCAGTCCGGCCAGCCGCTTGGGCTTGATACCGCCTAGGCCGGCCGTGTTGACGACGAAGCCGCTGATGTGATCCAGGTGAGGGTGCGTGATGAGAAACGTGTCCACCAGCACGCGGGTGATGTGTGCTGCGTTGGCGGAGGGCGAGGCGAAGGGGACTTCTAGCCCGGAGAAAGGCCCTTCGGTGAGGGTGTGCGGGAGGGAGAGGGTGGTTCCCAGACCTGCGGGCTGAGTCTCTTCGAGGATGCGTGTTATGGCGCTGAGGTGTACTCCCGCATCGACCGCGATGAGAGAGCCTTTCGTCCACCGGGCTGCGACGGAACGGACGAGGAAGGCGGTGGTGTTGGATTCCAGGGGACCACCTCCTGAGCCCTAGTGACGTTAGTACATGGTTTGCGAATGCGCATAGTTCATCCAAGTCTCAATCGAACAAAAGAGATCCTAACTATCCACTGTAGTTCCCGGTGGACCATCTCATAATGCCAAGCGTAGTGGCATGAAAGAATGGCCAGAGCGTTTTGGAGATACACTGCTCGGATATGACACCTCGGAATTACCACATGAGAATCGCTTTGTTCAGCCTCCATCATCAAAGAAAAACGTCCTTGGAACCCCCCTTTCCGTTTTTCATTGTCCGTCCGCCCTTTTTTGCGTCCTGCCACTGACAGGAACAATGAAATGCGCGATCATCGCTGCGTGGCGCACCGCCAATCAAGAAACATGCAGGAACACCATCCCACTCCGCTGGGAGCCGGCGACGATCTCGCTCATCTAGGCCCAGCCCTTTCATCGCCATTGTTCCACTCCTGCCAATGGGAACAAATCCTCGTGCTCCAAATGTTTTGCGACGAAAAGAGAAACGGATGGAAAACGAAACTGAAGAGTACGTGAAAGATTGAAAGCAGCAAGCAAACTCACCAGAACAATGACCTGCAAAGCAGGCGCCTGCTGGCCATCCTCCGCCACTCCCATACTGTAGCTCACCCCGTCCACCAGCCCAACACTGCCGTTCCCTTCCCCTTCCCCTTCTCCTCCCTCTTCGCGCCCACTCTCGTCGTCCGGTATTTCAGAATGCCCAATCCGCGGCGCGAAAGGCAGGGCGTCCGGAGCTGTCGCGATCCGCGGGGAGATGATGTTCTGGCTGGGCATGCGTCTTCCCGCTGCAGCCTTTTGCAGGATTTGAAATGGACGCTTAAATAAAAATGAAAATAAAAGGCCCCAAAAAGAGACCAGAGAAAGAGAGATGGCACCCCACTGAGTACCCTGTTCGCAAGTCAACCCAGCCGTGTTGGGGGGGCTGTCGGTTCGAAAGAAATAGTACCAAGACTAGGTAGAGTGCGATATAAGCACGGTAAAAAGAAATGAGATTCCCGGAAATGTCGATTTGTCGTCAGGAATGAGATGCGATGCTCAGTGAATATTGGTTCACACGTGATGGAGTGCGCCGCCCCCGTCTGTTTTAAATCGTTCCAGAAGCCCGCTCGCTCGCTCTCAGCACTAAGTTACCGCTCTTATTAGACTACCACGTCACAAGTACGTAGTAATTAATAGTCCAAGGTAATATGTACACGTTCTGTACCTGAGCACTTTCACCCCGTCTCACCTCGAGCCACGCACGGGGTGGTCAGCCCAAAGCTATATTTATGGCCAGGGAGCTAGGTTGCCTAGGCCAAAGCTCCTTTCTCACTGTTCTCCACTCTGTTGGGCCGTTGTTTTGTGTAGGTCGTAAACTTAGTTGTGCGTGGTGCCTCCGTCGGATCTTTGGGGCCAATATCCACACGATCCGTCCGATCTTCTTTGTTCCAAGCGTGTATGAGACAAACCCGATCGGCGACAGGATCTTGAACTCGGGAAAGTTTAATCGAAAGGGGAATGAATACCGAGAGGGTTACTGGAAATGCTTCACATTCATCTGGTCTGGTCTTCGTCGGAATGTCTGGTTGAAACGAAAGCAGGAAGCCGGGCTGGTTCTCTTATTTGTACTCGTTTCCATTCCGAAAGAAGACACCCGGCGCTTTCACCGGTTCAGCCCCAACTATCTATCGTTGGCCTAGGCCGCCATTTCTCGCTTCGGACTTGCCGCTGCACTCCTCACTTACATATATTCACCATCTTATAACGTATATGTGTAACCCATACATCGACAGGAGCATATGCCCTAGGCGGCCCGCGTGCCCATTGCATGTAACCCACATTTAGCGTCCCATTGAAGAGCGAGCGACGGGATGTCATTCGAATAGTCTACACTAGCATTCCACAGCTTTCCTCTTGCTCTTTTACCTGGCCGCCCAGCCCTCAACGAGTCGGCCGCGCTAAGGCCACCGGCCGCACAACGCTGCCCGGACCCTTGGTTCGTGCCTTAGTTCTCTTCGACTTCGTGGCGTTTTGAGTCACAATCACGGGACAAAGGCGAGAATGCACATGTTCTAGGATAACTTCTTTGAAATGCTTGAATCAGTCTACTGGGTCTATTCCTCTGCCACATTTATCTGTAATCCAATGGAGTTTATCATACCTTGTACGATGCAAAACGCTATGCTGAAGGACACTAAGGGAAAGGAAAAACAAGGAATATGAAAACAAGGAAAAGGACAACAGGCCTTCTCGCCAGGAGAAGCCGAGAGATGCAATGCTTAAGGAAATGCCCCAAGTCGTCGGATTGCTCAGCTTTGAGCAAGCCACTCGAGGAAATGGACCTACACAGAAAACCAGTATTTGCGCTCCGGGCGCTTCTTGAGCAGCTCGCCAATCTGCTTTGGATTTACTCGGCATGCCTTGAGCACTCGCTCTACAGCATACGGCCGCTCTTTCACTAGCCGTTCAGTCTCAAACATCTGCAGTGCAGCAGAGATTCGACGATTGGCAGAGACTCGACCAGCGATGCTGTCGCAAGTGTCATGCGATGCATCCGCCGTCAGTGAAGCACGCCGCTGGTCAGGGCCAGGAGAAGAAGAGTCTGCGCGTTGACGTTTGCTTGGGAGGTCTTCTTCATCGTTGTCTTGTTCTCTCCGTCGCTTAAGCAGTTTCGATTTGGAAAGTGCTACTGGCCGAGAGCTGGCAGAGTCTTGCGACTGGGCAACAGTTATGTTATCATCTACATTTTCTTGGTCGACAGAGCGGCTGGTCTGCACGTTTGCTTCGGCGGCCCCTTTCCGAGTCCTGACCTTGTGAACCTTCTCTTGTAGCTGACGACGCAGTTCCAAGTCACCAAGATGCTTATCAATGCTCACTGATGTGTCGACGCCGTTTCGTTCTTTCGAGTCTTGGCTGCGCTTCTGTCGCATGGTAGCGCGAGCAGCCGTCGCTTTCGTCAGTTTCATCTTGGTCAATCGAGCGCAAAGGCGGTCTTCCCGTGCGATCTCTCGTCGTTTCGGCGGAGCTCCATTTCCACTGTTGTTTTGAGCCATGTAGCTCTTGTATGCTAGTTTGTCGACTGCTTGCCACTTCCAGTACCCTTCATAGTAGTGCTCGCCATCTCGAGTTATCGCAAAAGGGTTTTTGGATTCCCGCTTAAAGTCTCGACAGTCCGGCCGCAGACTCAACTTAACTACGGGCTCTTGGAGGTCAAAACACTTTTCGAAGCAGAACAGGTGCATGTATCCGGCATTGTGGAACGGGTCATAACGCGATCCTGTGAATTCTGGATTCTCGTCGAAGGTGACCTGGAAATCGCCCTTTGAGATGGTAAAGCCGGGATCCTGGCAATTCTTCCATCGGCATTTTCCAACCTTCTCTTTGGGGAACCGCTTCTTGCATTGCGATGGCTGGTTCTGGACCCAGACGGTCAGCGGTCGGCCGGCTTTCTTGCGCTCTTCCATGTAGTAACGAAGCTGGTCCTCATCAAATTTTAGTTTTGCTTGCCACTCACCGTATTTCGTATATTTGAAGAGGGGACCGTCAACACCAGGCCATACACCCCATGACCGAGGAGTCTCAGGAAGTGGCTCGTAATACTGTGAAAAGTCCTCGGTCTGCATAGCAATTCGCTTCCCAGAAAACTTCATGATCGGTCTGCCGTCTGCCCTAGCAAGACGCTCCGCTTCATGTTCAGCTGGAGATGCAGCAGAGCCTTCACCAGGTAGCTCAAGGCTTCCTTGCTGCGTGCCTCCAGACTGAGGAACTGGTAGGGAGCCAGTCGTGGAACCAGTGTCGTCGTGTTGGTCCCCATCACATGCAGGAGCGGCGTCAATAGAGACAGCTTGTTGATTTGAGGAGGAACCCGAATTGTAGCTGTTCATTTTGTCCTCGGTGTTGCTTTGCGAGACGAGTGCTGCAATTGCATCAAGCTGCCATCTGTCGCTCCTGAGTATGCTTTCCGACATTTGCCATTCCGGTTCGATGAATGAGCCGACGGAGTTCTCAGGATAGTGATAATCGAAATGCTGTCGTGGCAAGCCATCTAGTCCGTCATCTGGGTACACGCTTGTAGTATCTGCAAATATGTTGTCGAAACGGGCCATATCGAGATCAGTGTGCGGCATGACTTGATGCGAAGTATTGAGATACGACGGAGTCAAATGTTCTGGCTCGATTGTCACTGGTTGTGCCAATAAATATTGGTCTTGTTCATTCGCCCGGCTCTGTGGGTTTATTTCGGCCTTGTAGAGTTGCTCATTAGCATCATTACAGCGAAGCAAGTCGTCCAGAGTCTCCAGATGCACAGGTGGTTTTGCATCCGATTCAACCATCCGTGGACTCGATGGATCATAGAGTCCATGTTGATTAGGAGACCATGCTGAAGATTCCCCACTTATGAATGCGAAGAAGTCTTCAGAGGGAGATGCATATGACGAGTCGCCAGGCTTCCACTCGAGCATGGCCAGGGGCGAGGAGGCCATTGTATATATAAAGCTTGTGGCTTGGAGATGAAATGATCTTAGATGCGGAGCAAGCGGTCACGATGTTGCAGCGCAGCAGAATTGACTTCTTATATAGTTCTTAAGATCCGAGGAGCGGCTGTGTATGGGCCAAGAGTTTTATGTTGGTTTTGACACACAATAGCTTGTTCTCAGGAATACAGGAGCTTTGTTCACTTGACGTGTGAGCTGAACACCACCCACAACACTTAGGCTTCTAAGATTGCACGGAAAGGATGTATTGTTTATCTACGAAGTCGGCTGTTCGCGACAAAGAGAAGAAAAATGCTGTTATGGACCAGGATGAACAAAGCACGGGCGAAGGTGACAACTGGTCCATTGTGGTGCCTGCCAGTTATATGTCATGAACAACGCAATTGTCCCTAGGGAAGCACGGGATCGCGGAGCTCATCGAGCCGTGATCATTTATAGGTTGACTAGTGAAAATCTGAGCTGGTCAGTGGTGGTCCAACAACTGAAAGAGCGAGGTAGTATGTTGGGCAAGAGGTAACATGTCAGGATTTTAAAACCATATTTATCGACACGATTGTTCAGAACAGGTCTGTGTATATGTGTATATCTCATCATGTGATGCTGGCAAGGTCGTGAAAAAGAGGATGAGCTTACCTAAGAGTATCTGTTTTGACCGACCGTCGACGACAGGTACGGTCGGAGTTCGAGGGTGACGACCCTCTGGACATCTGGGCCCAAGCTTCACGACATGCTGTCAGAATGATCGAAGAAGGGAAAGAGACGCGGGTGGGATTTGATGCCTCGAATAGACAAAGCAATGAGGGCAGGCTTTGTTCAACGACCTAAATTAAGGCAGAGCCACACCACCTGCTGACCTCGTCATTGTGGTGCCTCAGCTTTGAGACCGAGAGGGAAAGAATGGATGTAGGGAACGCCAACGATTTCATGTCGATGTACGGTGTGTGTGGCGACTGCGCCTGAAGCCCAAATACACATGTCAAGCTGAGATGATGATGATGCTGTTGGAAGGTTTGGCTGAAGGTACAGAGAATTCTCTGGCAGGGTTTTACTCCAAAAAGCGACTTACCTAATACGCCAATTTTGTGGCAGAATGAATGCGGTGGGTGGGGTTTTGTTCCTCTCGGCCTTGAATACGAAGGCAGGGCGCTAAGCGGGTGCCCTGGCTCGAGAGACAAGGGGGGATGGGGGGTGGATGGGCGCTGGGGCCAGATTTAGCCGAATATGGGAATGTGCCCGCTGCCGTATTCGCATCATAATTATGGTTCTGTACCTGTACCGCTGTTTTCTCGCTGGGGAAGTATGTGCGGGTGGGTGTGGCAGCGGCCGAAAGAACACGAAAGTACCGAGAGCACTTCTCGAAGCGGTACCTGCAAATTGTAAAGGAGACGAAGCCGGGTGATATCCTGATTTTGCCTGTCAATAGAACAGTTGTGATATGATACCCTTCATACATACATGACGTCTAAGAGTTTGATTCGTGTCCGTCAGGCTCTTCTTTCTTACCATGTCCAACTAAGGCATTAAGGGACGGTACTGGAGTAACTTATGAGGTGGTAAGCAAAGTTAGCGGCCCAGAGGTTTGCAGAGTGACTTCAAGTGACGGAGCCAGCCACCGACCGTCCCTGGCAGGCAGGCCCTAAACAACCCCTCCTCGTGTTCCCGAATTTCAAGGTCCAGGACCAGGACCTGGCCTACCTACGTCACGAGACTTGGGGGAGAGACGGAAACAGACAAAGCCAGTCGAAGGTCGACACTACTCGGCGCTTGTCCTCCATTCACCACCCAAAGCACCGGGCGCTGCTAGGCTCCTTTTGACAGCCATCACGAAGCAGCAAGTATGGAACCAGATTTAAGTCCAGAGTTGCAGGACAAGCTCGACGAGCTAGAGAGAGAATTGGAGGTATGTCGCCCTCTTGACCGTCGTCGTCTTTACCTCCCTGCGTCGCCTTCTTGCGCCGTTCCATGGCCGGTTCGCTGCGACTTCTATTAAGATGCGCTCCCATGGCGGTCCCGCGACGCCCAACGAGCAATCGTAAGACTACAGTGCTGACGCGTGTTGATTGGAATAGGAGGGTGACATCACAGAGAAAGGGTAGGTCCCGGCGAATACTGGCACCACGGACAAGTCAAGCTCTAACTGCTCTCTCTTCTACAGATATCAGAAACGAAGAACACAACTTCTCTCCATATACTTCGGCCCCGGTGCAGGCGGCGCCCCTACTCTCGCAGAACAACGAAGCGGTTTGGGAATACACTCTCCAGACAGTTCCATCCACCCCTCAAGCGATGGCCACCGAGCCGCGGCGCTCGCAGCGCTCGGCGGCAGGGAGTCCGACCCGAATAGCCCGAGCTCGCCAACCTACCGCCAAGCCTCTGGTGGCTTTGGCTCTCCCGATATGAACCCGGCTGGTCTGCTGCGTCCAGGAGGTCCTCTTGCCGACCAGAGACCGATGATGCAGCAGCACGACTCTTTGTTCCTGGGTGCCGGGAACAACGACCCGCCCACGCGATCCGGGACCATGGTGTCAACTGACTACGCCTTCAACCCCGAGCAGCAAGGCACGTACGTGGACCACCGCCAGCAATACGAGCAGCAGCAACAGCAGCAGCATCATCATCCACAAAACCAATACGACAGTCGCACGGGTACCATGATGGATTCAACTGGCTACTTCTCAGACTTTACAGGCCAGCAAGCTTTCGATCACCAAGCCCAGGGGGAATATGGCGGGCCCCAACGATACTCCTCAGGCGACGCCTTTTCGCCAACAGCAGCTATGGCGCCGCCAATGCTAAGCGCCAGCGATCTTCCCCCGCCAGAAGTGCTGGAATACCAAATGCCTCTGGAGCCGAGAGAAGTCCCATTTGCGATATATGATCCCCATGACGGGAATACTCCCATGTCAAGGTTCGACAACATTGCTGCGGTGCTGAGACACAGGGGAAGGACATCGGCCAAACTGCCGGCTTATTGGGTGCTGGACAGTAAAGGCAAGGAAATCGCATCCATTACATGGGACAAACTCGAAGCAAGAGCGGAGAAGGTGGCACAAGTCATTCGAGACAAGAGCTCGTTATATCGAGGCGATCGAGTTGCGCTTATTTATCGCGATTCCGAGGTCATCGATTTCGCAATTGCCTTGCTGGGCTGCTTCATTGCTGGAGTTGTCGCGGTCCCCATCAACGATCTCCAAGACTATCAAAAGCTCAACCTTATACTTACGTCAACCCAAGCTCATCTTGCCCTCACGACCGACAACAATCTCAAAGCGTTCCAGCGAGATATAACAACTCAGAAGTTGAATTGGCCGAAAGGTGTGGAGTGGTGGAAGACCAACGAGTTTGGCAGCTTCCACCCAAAGCGGAAGGAAGATGTCCCAGCTCTAGTGGTCCCGGATTTGGCGTATATTGAGTTTTCAAGGGCGCCAACCGGTGATTTGAGAGGAGTTGTTCTCAGTCACAGGACCATTATGCATCAGTTGGCATGCATGAGCGCCATTGTATCCACAGTTCCCGGAAATGGACCTGGTGATACCTTTAGTCGTTCTCTGAGAGATAAAAATGGCCGATTGATCGGAGCCGGGGCTGGTAGTGAAATCCTGCTTTCCTATTTGGACCCGCGACAAGGCATCGGTATGATCCTAGGAGTCCTGTTGACTGTCTATGGCGGCCATACCACAGTATGGATGGAAAGCAAGGCCGTTGAGGTTCCCGGTCTTTACGCTCATCTCATCACAAAGTACAAGGCGACGTTGATGGTCGCAGACTACCCTGGACTCAAACGAGCCGCTTATAACTATCAATCCGACCCAATGACTACTCGGAATTACAAGAAAGGAATGGAGCCGAACTTCCAGACCGTCAAGCTCTGCTTGATTGATACCTTGACAGTGGATAGTGAGTTCCATGAGGTCTTGGCAGACAGGTGGCTACGACCACTACGCAACCCACGCGCCAGAGAAGTTGTGGCTCCGATGCTTTGCTTGCCCGAGCATGGCGGCATGGCCATCAGTGTCAGAGACTGGCTAGGTGGTGAGGAACGCATGGGATGTCCTTTGAAACTCGACATGGGTTTCGACGAGGATTCTGATACGGACAAAGAAGAGAAGGAGAAGGAGAAACCGGCGCCGTCCAATGGCTTTGGAAGTTTGCTGGGAGGAGGTGCCACAGCTGCAAAGGAGCAGCGTGCCAAGAACGAGCTGAGCGAGGTCCTCCTTGATCGGGAAGCACTGAAGACCAACGAAGTTGTGGTAGTGGCGATTGGCGACGAGGCCAGAAAGAGAGGCTCCAACGAGCCAGGGACTGTTCGAGTTGGCGCCTTTGGATATCCGATTCCCGACGCGACATTGTCAGTGGTGGACCCAGAAACTGGACTACTAGCGTCTCCCCATTCAGTTGGAGAGATCTGGGTCGACTCTCCCTCGTTGTCAGGCGGGTTTTGGGCGCTGCCAAAGCATACGGAGCAGATATTCCATGCTCGACCTTATAAGTTCGAGCCAGGCGAGCCAACGCCGACTGCGGTCGAACCGGAGTTCCTACGAACTGGACTTCTCGGAACCGTTATTGAAGGGAAAATCTTCATCCTTGGCCTATATGAAGATCGTATCCGGCAGAAGGTTGAATGGGTGGAGCATGGTGCCGAGATTGCTGAGCATCGCCATTTCTTTGTTCAGCACATAGTCGTCAGCATTGTCAAGAATGTTCCGAAAATTTACGACTGCTCTGCCTTTGATATTTTTGTCAATGAAGAGCATCTCCCGATTGTCGTGTTGGAATCTCCGGCGGCCTCAACAGCACCATTGACATCCGGCGGGGCCCCTAGACAGTTGGATACAGCCCTTCTGGATTCCCTGGCGGAGCGGTGCATAGAGGTGTTGATGCAAGAACACCATCTCAGGCTTTACTGCGTCATGATCACAGCACCGAATTCTTTGCCTAGGGTGGTCAAGAATGGACGGCGGGAGATCGGGAACATGCTGTGCCGGAGGGAGTTCGATCTCGGAAACCTCCCATGCGTTCGTGTGAAATTTGGTGTGGAGCATGCTGTACTCAATCTCCCCATTGGCGTAGACCCAATTGGGGGTATTTGGTCACCCATCGCATCAAATTCGCGTGCCGATATTCTCGTGCCTGCCGACAAGCAGTACTCTGGCATCGATCGGCGGGAGGTTGTTATCGATGACCGGACTTCAACCCCGCTAAACAACTTCTCCTGCATCACAGACCTCATCCAGTGGCGTGTGGCACGTCAACCAGAAGAACTCTCGTACTGTACGATCGACGGTCGCGGTAGGGAAGGGAAGGGCATCACATGGAAGAAGTTCGACATGAGAGTTGCGGCTGTGGCATTATACCTCAAGAACAAGGTGAAGGTTCGTGCTGGTGACCATGTTATTCTCATGTATACGCATTCAGAGGAGTTTATCTTTGCTGTTCACGCATGCATCAACCTTGGAGCCGTTATTCTGCCAATGGCACCCCTGGATCAGAATCGACTCAACGAGGATGTTCCTGCTTTCCTACATCTTGTTGCCGATTACACAGTCAAGGCGGTACTCGTTAACCAAGACGTGGATCATCTCATCAAGTTGAAGCCTGTGGCCAGCCACATCAAACAGTCCGCTCAAATCCTCAAAATCCCAATACCTAACTACTATAATACCACCAAGCCGCCGAAGCAGAGCAGCGGTTTGCGAGATCTTGGTATCACGATGGAGCCCGCTTGGATTCAGCATGGATACCCAGTCATTGTTTGGACCTACTGGACGCCCGACCAACGGAGGATAGCGGTTCAACTTGGTCATGATACTATCCTTGGGATGTGTAAGGTCCAGAAGGAGACGTGTCAAATGACCAGCTCTCGACCAGTCTTGGGCTGTGTGCGCAGCACCACAGGCCTCGGTTTCATTCACTCCTGTTTGATGGGCATTTACATTGGCACGCCGACATACCTGCTCTCACCCGTGGAATTTGCTCAGAACCCGATGTCCCTGTTCGTTACACTATCCAGGTACAAGATCAAGGATACGTACGCGACGCCTCAGATGCTGGACCATGCAATGGCTATGATGCAGGGCAAGGGCTTCACCCTTCACGAGCTGAAGAACATGATGATATCTGCAGACAGTCGACCAAGAGTAGACGTGTTCCAGAAAGTACGGCTGCACTTCGCTGCTACGGGCCTCGATAGGACAGCTATCAACACTGTCTACTCACACGTCTTGAATCCGATGGTCGCTTCGCGTTCGTACATGTGCATCGAACCTATCGAGCTGTGGCTGGATACGAAGGCTATGCGAAGAGGTCTCGTCATTCCGGTAGACCCGGAGACAGACCCGAAGGCTCTTCTCATTCAGGATTCGGGTATGGTGCCGGTTTCAACACAGATCGCCATTGTCAACCCGGAAAGCCGTCTGCTCTGCCATGATGGTGAGTATGGAGAGATTTGGGTTGATTCTGAAGCCTGCGTGAAGTCCTTCTACGGCTCCAAGGACGCTTTCGACGCCGAGCGCTTTGATGGTCGCACGATGGACGGAGACCCGAACATTGCATACGTCAGGACTGGCGACCTAGGCTTCTTGCACAACGTTAGCCGGCCCATTGGTCCTGGAGGCGCACAAGTAGATATGCAGGTTCTGTTCGTTCTAGGGAGTATTGGAGAGACTTTCGAGATCAATGGTCTCAGTCACTTTCCCATGGACATCGAGTCTTCGGTTGAGCGCTGCCATCGAAACGTCGTACCTAGTGGATGGTGAGTCTGAGCCCAACAGCCCTGCTAAAAGGTACTAACTCTTTTCCAGCGCTGTGTTTCAAGCAGGTGGGCTTGTTGTTGTTCTTGTTGAAGTGAGCCGTAAAGCGTATCTTGCGTCGATCGTTCCCGTGATTGTCAATGCCATTCTCAATGAGCATCAGATCATCGTCGATATCGTCGCCTTCGTTAACAAGGGCGATTTCCCAAGATCACGCCTTGGCGAGAAACAACGTGGTAAGATCCTTGCCGGCTGGGTCACCCGGAAGATGCGCACCATGGCTCAATTTGCCATCCGTGATATGGACCCAGCGGACATTGGTGGTGATCCTGGACCAGGCGACCCGGCAGACCCTAACCGCGCGTCAATGGGCAGTCAACGAAGCATGGGCTTTCCCATGGCTGGCGCTTCCAGCTTGCGGAATGTTGAGCACGCGCCCCAGATTCTGGAACAGGAGGAGTTCGAGAATCAGATTGATCAGATGGCTGCTATGCCTGCAGCTGGTCTAGCAGAAATGCCACCTAGCGATCAAGAAATCAGCTACGGTCACATCGGACGCCCATCCATGGACGATTCAAAGGAGATTCTGGGTCAGCCGGGTGCGCCGCCGCTGAGAATGACCAACCCATCTCACGGGTACGAACTCCCCGACTTCGACCAATTTGGCAATGACCAGAGGCCCCCTCCCGTCGCGCAGAAGCCAACCTCAAGGGGTGGTCAGGCGCCTCCCCAGATCCGGCTGCCTGGCGTGGATGGGCGAGAGAGCATTGATATCTGGAGGGACAAGGCGGACAGCGTACAGGATGAGGAGGATTGGACGACCGAGGCCATTATGCATATGAACCTTGCCGGCGATATGAACCGGCGGTCAGACAAGCTGGATTAGAGGCGTGCTTGACGGCGTTTGATAGCGGAGCGTGATTTCAAGTGGTTTGGATAGCATTGAAGCCTTTGAGGCTCTGATGACAAAAACGTCTGGGATTCGGTATTATACGTCATTCAATCATAGTGGTAGCTTTAATCGTTGACAATGGGTACTTTGATCGAAAGCCTGGGTTCTACCTACTCGGGAAATAGATGCGTAGCTAATCGGCACTCAGACCCAGCTTTCGGCGCTAAGTTGGAGTATTTTGATCGAAGACAGGTCTCTATCGTGGAATTTCCTCTCCTGGGCCTCGTCAGAGCACTAGGACAATAGCGGCCTACATATTATCTTTCGTAATATTCAAGGCACGACAGTGGCAACATTGGCGGATGCTTTCTAGACTGCTAAATGTCCTGATTATGAACAGGCTGCGTGTAACAATGCAGATATGCTCCTTCCCTCTCAGGGGTATCTCAGGTGTCCCGCCCATGGATTTGGATACAACAGGTGAAGATAGCATAGGAGAGAGAATCCAATTCTTAGATTGGTCCGCTTCTCTAGTCGACACTTCCAGTGCGCATGAACACATTAGGCGGTGTTGCGCGCTTCGCAAACTCCTCATCAACGACATACTCGACGTCCGGGCCCATGTGAAAGCCAACCCGCGCATACGCATGCCTGCCCATACTAGATGCCTCGGTGGTAGACTCAAGCCCGCCTCGGCGCTTCGCCTCATCTAGACCCCATTGCACCAGCTTCCCTGCGATGCCCCTGCGCTGGAACTGGGGGTCAACGACGCAGAGGTCCAGGACCATGATTGCGGGCGGGTCCGCGCTCGCCTTCTCCTTTACGAATGCTACGCGGTGCTTCACGAGCGAGGCGTAGAGCTGGCAGAGGTAGCGCTGCTCCGGCTCATTGCCCGGGTAGAGCGCCTCGAGATCCATGCTCTTGCGCAGGTCGGCTGAGGGCACGTCGCCGTAGCCGTCAACCATGGAGAGCTGGAGCCAGATCGACAGGCCGACGATGATGCGTCCGCCTTGACGAGCTGGATCCGGCACTGTGGCTTTGAGGAAGATCGCGTTCGGCTTGCCGTCCTTGTTGGTGGTCGTGGAATGGAATCGCCTGACCAGGTTGGCCACGCCCCGCGCCTTGCCCTTCGGCGTGTCCCAGCCCGGGTTCATGGCTATCCAGATCCCATCGCGGATCTGACGACCGAAAGTCGCGCGCACGCATTCGTAAGCCTCTGCGATATCCTCCTCTCGGTCAATGAGCTCGATTTTGACAGCGTCCTGGGCTGTCGCCGGCGTAGACATGTTGGGTAAGATAGTCCGGTGATAAGGGTGTTGAAAGATGGGGATTCTGGTTCCTGTAGTCTAGAATTCAACGGACTAGATGCAATTTGTTTCGGCCCGGTTGCGCCGGTATGTGGAGACCTTTTACCATCATGAGAATACGAGGCAAAGACACATATGATGGACACATAGGTTTAGGTGTGAGGCGAACGTTCGGTGAGTTTTGCTTATTAACGACCCGACGTGAATGGCATACGCCTGTCTGCCTTTATGTGGGGCGGTTGGATCTCGAGATATTGGATTCTACTTTAAAGATCTAAGATTTGTCTACGCTGGCGCATTGCTAAAACTCAAATCACTCGTATCTATCGGACCTCCATCGCTCACAATGCATATCTGAACTGTTCATTGACGTTAGCCGTGTCAAGTATTTTGATTTTGGGGTTGGAGGTACTCACGTAAGGGTTCTCGAAATCCGTGTAATCTTGCTCTCCCATCTCTTTGCCTCTTCTTGTCCTCTCCTCCTCCGTCAGTCCATCGGAAGCCATCTTTCTATCTCTCCTCCTGTTCCGCATAACCAACGTAAAACGCCACAGCAAGATGAGAAAGAACTCGAGCCCGAAGCACACAGCACACCCGATAGTACCGGGGATGTAGCGCGGCGCATCCGTGCTCTTGAAGATCTGGCTGCCGGTCATGTTGCCGACGCAGTAGCCCACAAACGTAAAGCTGCTCGTGATGGTGCGCTTGGTGCGGCCGGCCGTGTTGCTGGGGATCAAGGTCCAAGCGAGGAAGAGGGCGACAACGTACGTCACAGACATGAAGTAGCAGCCCCATTTGGCCCACTTCGTGTCCTCGCCGTTGGGAACCAGTGACATGCCTAGAAGGCCGGCGAAAGGGGGCAGGACGCTGAAGGCCATGAACCACATGCGCAGATCCTTGCGTTTGCTGCAGATTATGCCGATGATGATGAAGTAGATCACCGAGAAGACGGAACGGGGGATGTCGATCAGGATGGCTTGCAGATTTGCTATGAAAGGTTAGAATCTCCATCGATGTGAAAAGGCGCAAGCCTGCATAAAATCTTACTAAAACCAAAAGTCGTAATCATGATGTTTGCAAAAGTCGTCAAACCGCCGTTAGGCACGGAGCTTAGAAAGGCGTTGAGACCGGCGAAATAGAAGCATGGGTCGATCAGACACTCCCGTACTTGCTTCCACTTCCACGCCTTGAGCGCGGTCCGATCGTGACCGGTATTATTTGACATGATTCTTGCGCTTGCCTAGAACCTGTCAGCTTATTCTCCTACAACGAGTAGAGGCTGCAACGGCTTCCGCATTTGGAGGTTTCATACCATCTTTTTCTCCTCCTCGGATAACCACCTCACTTCAGATGGCGTCCCAAGCAGTACGAGACATAAACAACCCACGAGGATCGTCAAGCTCCCCAGGAACTGTACCTCCCTGTTAGCTGGTTTCCCCTTGAGAACTGGCTCGAGTACTTCAACATACATAGGAGATATAGCGCCACGATTGCTCCGCAGCGTTCCTCTGACCCAGCACGCCCAAACCGTACATGACAAGCTGAGCAATGACACCGAATCCGGCGTTGGCGCTCTGAAATACCAAAGATCGGGAAGCATGTTCGCGGGTCTTATACCAAGTTCCCACGAGCAGCATGAAGCCAGGGGAGATGCAGCACTCAAATGCACCCTGAAGCGCACGCAGAGCAATCAGCTGCGTGAAGTTCTGCGCGAACCCTATGCAGAGCACCACCACGCCCCAGCAGATCATATACACGGAGAGTGTACGTCCCATCTTGTAGCGCTGCAAGACAATGTTGCTAGGGAATTCACAGATCAGATAGGTGAGGTCTTACGACCATGACTTGTGATTAGCATGCACACCATGTCATGTTGAGCAGTATAAACATACAGAAGATGGTAGTCAGCCATTGATATTGCTGTCCCACGAGACCCGTATCCTCACGCAGCCCAAAGATGGCTTGGACGCCTATTGCGGTCTTGTCTGTCTGTTGAATGCCATAGCAGAGCCACATCAGTGGGAGCAGGTAACGGTCTGCCTTGCGTTTGAGCTTGTGGAACTCCTGTTCGGTATAGCGTCCCTCGGCCGTAACTAGAGGTGCGCGTTAGCCATTCTAGCGTCCGTTATATCGGTTTTCATGTCCATGTAGACACCTACCGAAGCTGGTCTCTGTGGTTTCACCGAGCGTTTCGCTCGACGAGTCCGGAACCGGCACATTCTCGACATCCTTCTTCTCCATAGGCGACCTGTCGTCCTCCGGTGCAGACATTACCATCTTTTCCATCTTTTGCAAGTTTGTTACTGAGACGCAGCTAATACTATGGTCTGCACGTATAACTTGTGCTTGTGCGGAAACGCCGACGACGGGATTGGAACCAGCTTATGGCAGTTTATCTCACAACCTAAGTCTTACTACAAAAGTCCTCAAGAACATTTTCTCCCTGAGAGGAGCGTTCCTGGCAAATATAGCCCCCTCTCCATCCTAAGCATTCGATGCGCTACCCCACATAGATAAGAATTGTCTGGGCATTTGGTGATCGACCTTTCAGTATGGATCCAAAACCTACAACTCTCTGGGCGGCTGGTCTGTCATTAACCCGAATTGTCGCTCGGCACTTGCATCTGGAATGTTGCAACAAACTGGCAGCCAGTTTCCATTCTTATCAGCATCAAAGCCCAAAAAGTCGGCTGGAAAGAACCCGATGCCATGGAATGAGGGATCGTGGTGCAGTCCATCAGCTTCTCCACGAATGGGAATGCCGATAAGCAGATGGCGACTGTGGCGTAGTTTCTACAAGAACTGCGTCATGGCGATCAACGAGACCAGATGGCGAGTAACCAAAAACGTCAACACCAAAAGTGGCCCGGCCCCGGAAGTAATGACGGGTCGGCCAGAGTGGTCACGGTAGATAGTCCCGTACTATCTACGGCGCGGCGTAACAACGGGGAAGCAAGAAGAAAGCTATATGCCACACCTTTGGGACGCCTGAATGATCTGTGACTTTGACTGATCAACTGGAGGTTTAAAGTTGGAGAAGCACCACCTGGCGATATGATTCCCTCTCAATTCTCTCCAAGCTCGGGCATACCAAAGTTCTCCCACTTCACATGCAGTGTCATTCATGGATGCTTATCATTAAGGTTGGCGAGAATGACGTAGGTTTATCAGAACCCTTGGAGCGCCTTATCTTGAAAACGAAACGGCCCTCCCCGCGAATCCACTCCCCGCACGCCGGCCTTTGCTGGCGTTTCTACCTTAAAAAGACAGGCCATACCCATGGCCGTAACTGCAACGTGATGAGACACAGCATGAAGACGCCGCCGCATTGCTGACCAGAACATCAAACCTGAAGAGACGCCCTACCATCGCGGCAAACGCCACGATGGACACAGAGCTCGACAGCTGGGATACCAAACGTCGACGACTTTCTTACAGTTTGCCTCCTCTAACTCCAGAGGATGGCTGGGTCGTCTGGATTTTCTTCTGGCGGCCACGGTGCATATGTACTCAGTCTTGTAGAAAGAACTCCTAGTATATGTAGCCGAGGTGGATGATGACTATAGACGACACCGTGATGCTCTTTTCTGTACTATTGATGTTGGGGTCCAACTAAAGCATCACAAACAAGGGCCATTTATACGCTATCGGCTGTGTCAGCATGGCGATGTGGAGTTGGTCCCCCTAGTGACTGATGAGGAGCGGAAGCCCGCCCACATCGACCCGAACATAGCACTTCTTCCCCTTGTCTTGTCTAAATCGGTCGCTTACGACGCAGTAAACGTGGTATCCCGGACGAAAGCTAGCCCTACTAGACTTCTCTTCCGGCATAGGGTGTCCAACAATAGGTGTTCCTTTCGATCTAGGTTCCATGAAAGCCTAGCTTCGGAAATGATAGTATTTACGGGTTTGTCCGTGAATAAGGGTTAGAAGGGGAGGTTGATTTTGTTTATATGTACCGTCAAAGCCGCACCCCAACCTGGTAATTGCAAACCAGAGTTCCACCTACTGGTCGCATGTTGGGATACAGCCAGCCGATGGCATGTATGCCCTGTTGATCTTCTAGATATTCTTGTACGGCAATCCGAACATCTAAGCACCCCAACACAGGCCGGCAGAGCTTCGGTAGACCACTTCATCCCTACTGTTTACATGCAACTTTACACATTCGGCTAAATTCAAGTTACAAGCCTTATCACAAGAAGCTCGACGATTCCTCTTTTGTAGAACTTTATCAGTATGGCAGTTGATAAGATTATCATTATGTTTAAACAAATAGCGAGACAGAATCTCGTCCGAATCGACGAGACGCCTCCGCCATGCTCCTCTACTTGACTCTATGTCTCATCAAACACTCCAGCCGTGGGATATCCAATTTCCATCTCAAGTTCCATGGCCCCTCTCTTCAACAGAATCTCGCCACCATTCAGTGTTCGTCCCACCTTCGGCACGAGAACAGCCCCAGCGGCCACAAGATCCTGTGCCAACTTGACCAGAAGCCCATCACAGCCCTTGGCAACCATGATATCTACGGTGACAGGCAGAAACTCGATATGGTTCGTGATGCTGCTAAGGGAGCCGACCTCGCCCAATGGGAACACGCTGTCAGGGGCCTCGGTGAAGACACTGATGCGACCGCTAGAGAAGCCTAGTGGAACACCTGGCGCGGAGAGGTATCGATTTCGTGGCGACGGGTTGCCGCTGGCGCCAGGGTATAGAAGGAAGCCGGAGGAGCATTGGAGAGGGTCGGCTACTGGAGCAAGGACTTCGCTGTTAAACCAGTCCATGAAGATGGTCTTGTTGCGGATTGCGTCGTCGTGGAAGGAGTCGGGGATGGAGTCACCGTACGCCCAGCGGGATAAGGGGACAGGGTTGACGAAGGGACGACGCCCGTCGTAGGCCGCTAGTATGGTTAGTCAAGGTCACGCGTTGAAGACTCCAGAGGAAACCTACCGGCATAGTCGGCGAAGAAGGGGTCTCGAACGAGCTCGATTTGCTCCTTGGTGATCAGCGTCGCATACGTGGGGCCCAGAAGGGTAGACAGAGTCACATTGCTGGCAATACCAGCAGCAGATGCAGCCCAAGCGGTCTGAAGGACGAAAGGGGTCACAGTGCCGCCGACGAAGGCCGCAAGATCAGTTGCAAATTTGTTCTGGATGACCGAGGCAGCACTGGCCGAGGTTGGGAAGCCCATGGTGTACACGGTCTTGGGATACTTGGGGGTCTTCCCGACCAAGGACGAGTAGTTATCCTTGTAGAGCGCCTTGTTGGCTCTGTCCCAGAGATACGGGTCCCGAATAAGGAAGCCCGCTGTGTCAAGCGTGGGCGAGAGGGGCATGACGTTGTCGAGGCTAACGAGGTTGTGGGAGGGACGGTTTCCAAAGATGCCCTGCGAGCCGGCAGGACCACGGATGGAACCACCGGTGTCGCTGCCGACAGCGATGTCAAGCCAATCGTACGATCCGATAGAGGCTCCGGCACCAGAAGACGACGACGATGGATCGTTGTAGCCATCACCTCTAGGGTTGAAGGGTGCGTGGTAGTCAACCCAGTCGGCAGTGGCCGACTCTCCATTGGCGAACTGAGAAGGCTTCTGGAGGCCGACAAAGATGGCGCCAGCATCGATGAGATTCTGCATAGCGGTACCGGTCGTCTCGGCCGCTGGGTACAGGTTCCACCATGCTCGGTTGCCGTTGGAGCGCTTCACACCAGCAAGGGCGTAGATGTCCTTGACGCCAACGCGCACACCAGCCAGAGGCTTGGCCGCCGTGGGGGTGAAGTATAGTCTCGAGGGAACGCCGATGGTGAGGGAGGACGAGCTCGGGATCTGCGCCGACAAGGGCTGGAATCTGCCCTCTGGGGTCTGGAGAAGCGACTCGCTGAAAGCGGCGGCAAAGTCGGAATAGAGGCGGAAAGCCTGATAGACGTCGCCGGTTGCGGTCTCGAGGAAGTATGGGCCTGAGGGGATCGAGGAGCCCGCAGCAAGGGGCACGACGACGGACTGGGTGTTCGCGAAGTAGGAAGCCTTGCTGAGGCAGGGTGCGTCCAGGCCGGCGAGGAATATGGCGCTGAGGAAGGCTGGCTGCCAGACATCGTCCTGGGTAGTCCAGTTCGAGAAGAGCCCCTCGAGGCTCTCCTTCGCGACGACGTCGGCAACGACGGTGATGGGAGTGAAGCCGAAGGTCTTTGGCAGGCTGGCTACGTTGAAGGAGCCGTTGAACACCTTGCCCTGGGAGAAGGGCGAGATGTAGTAGTAAACATCATTGAAGCTCACGGAAGCCCCGGTGGATGTCAGCTGTGCTGCGGCGGCTGCTGCCAGACCTAGGAGCGAAAGAGACCTCATTTTGAAGCTGGGATGCGTTGCCAAAGATGCGCCTGAGCTTCCAACAGTCTTCCATGGCACCAAGAACGTTCCATCGCAGCTTCTTTATACTCGGCAATGATCACCGCTGCAGGTTCGACAGCTTCCCTGAGCTACGGCCAACAGCTATGCTGCATACGCTGCTGCGCGAGTCGATATTTTCGGCCTCAATTGGGCCGTCTGATTGGCGCCGAGCGCAAGTCCTTATCAGTGACTCCATGGTGTGCCACGACAGCTTGGCTAGCCCGAGGGTTTCTCGTCCTGGACTAAGATTTCCACTTCCGTCGTCATGGCTCGTGGGATTTGCTGCCTAGGTGCCACTATTGAAATGGGGCTGCAGTTTTAGTCAAGTTCCGAGAGGTCACCGGCTTGGAGACGATTCCTGGGTTGCCCTGCAATAAGCTCGGGGTCCTCATTAGGTCCGACCCAGAGCTGCATTTGGAGGGGCGGCACACGGTCCTGGCCGCAGACGCTCGAGGCGTTAACGGTCGACGGTTCGGATGGGAGGCGTTTCGAAACATCACTGTCGCAGATCGATTAGATTGTCAGTTTCCGCATGCGAAAGTCTACGCAGAGGCTCATGATGATGAATGGAGACCCCCCCAGCAGCAAAAAGATTGATCTGATGCGGGGTGGTGAGATACAGCGGGCGCAACGAGCCCGACAAACTGGTCTGCCGTCCCAAGCTTGTCCTCTCTTCATTTCATCGGAGCGGCAGCCGAGACGACCGAAATCTCGAGTCCTCCCGAGCATGGGGCATTATTCAATAGTCAGGTTCATCGCTTCAGATGATTCCACTATTCCACTATTCCCACAATTATTCTCGTACCACGAGCAGACTCTGACCATGTCCGAGATAACGAACGCGGGGCTTAATTAAGCTTAACGCCGCGACGACTCCATCGCCAGATGACAAGCCCGGCCTAGGCGGCGCCCTCGCGCTTGGCGTGTTATGATCAGGAATCGAGAGTCTTGATCCGATCCTCGCCGAACACGCCTTTTCGGTGTTTGTACTGCGTAGCACGCAGGCAACCTTCGAGCCTCAGTGTGGGGGCGCCCATCCTTTGAAGCCAGGTCACATGTGCATGTGTTGGTGATGCGTGGCATGCAGTTCCACGAACGGCAGACCGAAAATAGGATCGAGGCTGCGCTATGCCAAGCCATGAACCTAACGGTCTCCAAGGCGGGAGCACAGACTACAATACAGATAAGAGGCCCCAGAGCTATCCCGAAGAAGAAGCTCAGAAGGAAGGAAGCAAATTGTTAATCGAGGCATCAGCAACATTATCTCAAGACATTACGTGACGATGTTATCGATAAACGACTCTTCCCCGCAAGGATGATCGATCGATAGTCTCAATAATCCTCAGCATTTGTCATGATTAGCACGGATAACTCTCTGTCGGTGAATTATCAGCCGACCGAGCCGGTCTTTCGTCAGTTTACCGCAGCGATAGCTTCTTGACGAAGATGGTATGTCCACGTTGGGCCTCGAAGGTCAATAGCTCAACCATGTCAAGTCAAGGGAGGTTGGTTGAGGAGGTGTGAGGATCTGGCGTTCCATCAAGGTGCTTAGCAAAGTAAGCACGGCATCACTTCCGGATACGATGCCTGCTGATTATCATATTTGACGTGGGGCACAGAGGCAAGTGACTCGATTACATGCATTTGGGACACATGGTGACATGTAATCCTGTTACGGCTGGGCTTTAGCGACTAGTTCCAGATCGTGAAGCCCTCATCATTGTGATCTACAGACCCATGTGCCCTTGCAAAGAAAGGCCCGGACACACTCATCAGCATAGAGGCAGGGAGTGTTTGATTAGCAAATCGCAATGAGAAGCTAGTCAACGAAACGAACGAATGTTAGAAAATCAATGCTGCTGTCCTTGGTCGCCTTCGACGGGATCTATGTATTCGTAGAGACGCCGCGGTCTGCTTTCGTTTGTCATGTCAATCGCGTGCCTGTTATTAAATCACACAGGCTGTACGCCTCGTGCCTGGTTCCTGGCGTTTGCCGGCAGTCCAAAATCCACATCATGACCAGCGATTGGACACCTGGCGGACGTGGACAATGAGTCGCGCCCTGAAACAAAGAAAATTACGCTCCGAGCTGCACATTTCAAGCTGCATTCCAGGTCTATGCATTGCAACATTTTCGCATTTCCGACATAAATGGCAGGCTTGCCACTGCGTGCCCCGTCTCCCTGGCCTCTTTGCTCAACTTCCTATATATCGACATGGCGAGTTCAGTTCTCTAGAATCTATGTACCGAATTGAATCCGTCGCATTAGAGGCGATGGGCGAGAGGCTCGACTCTCCTCATCCCCAGCCCAAGAACTCCAGCGTGTTTTTCGCTTCGGAGGCACTCATGCTGCTCACTCCTAGCGCCCTTACTTGCGTTCCTTTCCGCAACCTTTGCAATCCCGCTGCAACCTTCCAGCTCTCCTCCTGATCCAATACAAACATGTATCTCTTGGCCTCCTGATCCCGTATAGTGGCGCGGAGGACGTGTAGACCTTTCGTCTTCCACTCCCCGTTCTGTCCGTTCGAAGAGGGGGTGTTAGTAATATTTAACGTGCTGGGACACAAGCCAAGACGACAGCAGTTCTTGCACGCGCGCAGCGTCTCGGTTAGAAGGGCGTCCGCTTCGTCGCCCGTGAGCGTCTTGGTGGCGCCACGGTCCGCCGCGCGAGCACGTTGACTGGCCATCTTGGCAAACAGATTCGGGGGGTGGTTCGCGGAATTCGACGCAAGGGGAGAAGCAGAATTGCAATTCAAACAGTGCTGGGGGCACCATACCTCGACTAGCTTCAGCGTCCAGGCCTTCACGTCCCATTCGCGTTGTGGGACGCCTCGGACGTCATCATCGATAAAGAGGCCCTCGGTTGTGACCCGGAGGATGAGCCCATCCGTCACGGAACCTATGCCGGATACCAGCTGACTGGCTGGCGTCTTGGCAAATTGGTTCATGAAGAGATAGACCGCCTTGATCACAATCTTGTCAGGATCTTTGGTCGTGTATGGACCGCGCATCGAGGGCGGCGGTGTCGTGTGCGAAGTCGATTGCGATGGCGCCCATGAGAAGTCGGACGCCACCGAAGAGGGTGCTTTGTTGTGCGTTGGTCGCTTGGGTTGATCGTATGGTCGATAGGAATAGGCCTCTTCGTCTGTGCCTAGGTATGTTCTTGCCGTTGGCGGCGGCGGTCGTTTATTCGGACTCGATGCTGTGGAGGAAGCAGGTTTTGTTGGCGATGAGGACGGGGATGGGATGGGAGGTTTGCCGTTGGGCCAAGGATTGGTCTTCTCGCCAACCCTCGAGTAGGCATACGTACTTCCTTTGCGGACCTCTCGCGCGGCCGCCTCTTCTGCCTCCTTTTTCCTCCTCTCCTCTCGTTCCCTTTCTGCCTTTTCCTTCTCTAGCTTCTCCCTTTCTTGCCTCTCCTTCTCCAGCTTCTGCTTCAGTTCCTCCTTCTCTCGAATTTCTCTCTCCAACCTATCTCTCCTGTCTTTGGCTTCCTTTTCTCGTTGCTCTCGTTCACGAGCCTCTTTCTCGCGCAACTCTTTCAGACGTTGTGCTGTTGCTGCTTTTCTCCTTTCCTCTTCCTCCTTGGCTTTGCGTTCTTCTTCTTTTCTTCTCGTTTCTTCACGTGCCTTCTCCCAAGCTCCCTTGGGTGTTTCTGCTCTGGTCGTGCCAGGCTGAGGGGGCGGCCGCTGCCATGATTGCTTGGGCCGGTCATTGCCCGGTGTTGTGTTGGGAGGAGGACCGCTGTTGTGGGGTGGTGGCGGAGGCGGAGGACCGGTGTTGGGAGTTGTACCAGAGTGTGTGCCTGGACCCGTTCCACCAAATCCCCCAGGACCGTGTTGACCGCCGGCAGTCGTACCTCCCATGCCCGCAGCGGCAGCATCGATTTGTGACCTTCCCCATGCCCATGCTCCGACCCCTACTGCGACCACCAACATTGTCATGCCCATACTACCCATGCCCTGGAAGCTGTTCCACCACGCCTGGAATGCTGGTGCCATGCTTTGGAAGAAAGCAACCAGCACCAAGGCGCTGGCAAACCCCGCCGCGAAACTGTTGACATTGGGTTGAAGTGATGGCAGGTAGATGAAGCCACCTCCTTTCTCGCGTTGGGGTATGACAAAAATGTCGTAATTGCCCGGCCCCAAACCCGAAGATTTGGGCGCCTCGCCGTGAGGCGGAGGCGGAGGAGGTTGACTCATTGCGGGCTTGTCTCAGTATCGGTTGGTTTATGTTGTTGTTTGGGGGTATAGTAGGAGGGTTGATGCCGAGAAAGGCACGACGAGATGGTCCCTCAAGGATATGATCAGACAGAAGTCTAGTGGTATCTCGGTATGGCCATTGACCGGTCGTGAAGTCGTCAAGAAACTGTCGGAAGGTCAGAAACAGCTTTTGATCGCATATTGGCGAGTCGGCGAGTCGAAACCGACCGTTCGAAGCAATGTTTGACGAGAAACTGGGGAGGGGGAAAGCTCTGGAGGGTATGCTTACAGACAGCAAAGAAGCAAAACAAACGCCAAGCCCCAGTGGAAATGCAGCAACGAACGAATGATCAAGAAGCTTCTTCCGTTTCTTCCAATCCGATGGGGAGAGTGTCGTCGCGAGGTTTCTGTTGGTTAGTATTGAATACGACAAACGATAGGGGTGGAACAAAATTTGGGGTGTGAGGAATGGAAAGATTCTTTCGGTACGGATTGCGTGTTTACTTTTGGAATGTAACAAAAAATCCGAGAGCGGGACAGGCGGGAAGGAGGGATCCACTGGTAGTGGCGGTCCACCGCATGTTGACACTACCTTAGGCACAGGCCTGCTCCCCAACTCGGTAAGATAGGTAGACGCTTTTTGGTACACCAGTGGTCATCAGTGGCCTATTCTACTGCTACCTCCCCCTAGAGCACCACTATAACCACCCCTAAGCAGTCCCCACCTCAGGTCAATTTGAACCCTGGCTAATAAATAAGCGAAGGTGATAGAACGCCGAATGGAACATTGAAATTTCTTCAGCGCTTTCTTCGGAGCCACACTGAAGATTAGGAGTGTTTATCATCCTGTCTTTCAATTTCTTTAATCTTGTGAAAAATAGCCAACCTTCCAATCCCCTGATCCCGACCCTGGAAAGGCATGGAACCGTGGCACTCAGTTCCGTACGGGCACTTCTCATCGGATAGCGTCCTTGCAGTCGCACCCACACAGGCAGCGGTTGAGGGGGATATGGCCTCCGCCTCAGAACACGGGATCCATCGAAAGCCCAAATCATCCGATATCAAGAGCGTGCTCCTACCCCGTCCAAACGCCTGTTTTCCTAGCCATCTGTCATGGGCATTGGATGGCTCCTGGTCCAATGCCATTCTCTTTTCTACTTACGTCTCCACTAGATGAAGCCCAAGCACGAATAGTCTGCTCAGATCTTCAAAACAAACCTGCAAGAGAATCCACGATGTGAGCTTCGCGTCGAACACGCTGCAGCAAACCAGCGTGTCGTTGCACTGCCAAACCCCTCATCGAACGGTCCAATACGACCAAATTGCACAATCTCCTGCTTGTGAGAGGCTGACCGCCATGGTCACCGGTGTTCAATGGCTCCCAAGCTTGTCAGGGTCCCACACACACGGCGAATCGCGGAGTGCCAGGCCATTCTCCGGGGTGCAGCGCCAGCAAATCCTCTGGGTGGGGGGGCGTCTGGGGGCTTGGACTACCTGACTACGACTTGCCCTATCGGCTGCACAACGGGCGACGTGATGCCTGATGATACCGTGAGAGTTTGGACAAGGGCAACGTGGCTGGCGACTTTCTGCCATCTCGTGTTCAATTGTGCTCCCAGTTTTAGATGCAGTTATGGCCAGCTTTATGGCCGTTGGGCTCTAATTTTCACATCGATTGCTGCCTGCTGGAGAGGATAGAGGGTTTGCTGCTAGGGCATTCCGTTGCCTAGCAACCGCGGGACGTCCCTTCTTGCCGCGACGCTAGGTGACGTAGCTGCTTCTTAGCGGGGCATATGCAGCAGCATTCTGCATCTGCAGCAGCAGCAACGCGTGGATGTTCAAGATGGCAGACAAAATGCAACAGAGCTTTGCTTTTGAAGATATTCGCGGTTTTCGGTCAATTCCCCAGGACTCTCCTGATTTGAACCTCCCCTTTTCTACGCCCGCCAGAGCGAGGTGATGGGCTTGTGACTGAATCGACAAAATGTGATTGCGCACTGACCTAAGACAGGGTTCAGGGCTTAAGAGCGACGCTGCAGCTGCACGCGTGGAACGGACCGGAGCGAACTGATGGCTTGGGACGGGCTCATTCCAGTCTATCGCTGGTCGAAACCAGTTTGTTCGGATGACGTCCGGGAGCAGCAATCCACAACTCTATCATACCCGGTTGTCAGCCCTCGAAATCTCAAGGTGATGCATCCGGCGGGTGGATTCCTGTCATTGCTTGCAGTGGAGTGACGCTGACTGACCTGGCTCTCCTTTCGCGTTGATGACTTGGACGCGTGCATCGAACGTGACGAGACGAGACGCTGCTAGGTTCGGTGTCAATCTTCCAGAAACTTGCACATCAGGTGACAGAAATACATCGTGACTGCTGCGTATTGACACTGCAGTTCCTTGATTTGCATTCGAAGTGTCCTACAAGAATGGGATGTCGACTCGCCGTACTTTCAAGCCTATATGCAAGGCAACTCTAGTGGCACCTTGGGCACAGTTCTTGACCATCCTGTTTGTTTCGAGCAAGGAATCGACTGATTTACATTTTTGTTGTGTACAGTAGCAAAACTATGGGATATAATACTAGGGTTCGCAATTGCATCGTGTTTGCGGGATTGCTGCGACGTGTAATGTCTAGACTCCGAAACCCAGAGACGGCGATGGCACGCTGGAAGAAACAGACCAAAGCGCGAAACACTATCGAGGCGAGGCCAGAAGCAAAACCAAATCCGCAAACCATGTGACTGCATCCAAGAGCCTCATCGCAACCCAATGAAACCATACAAGAACTTCGACAACCATTAGTACACATCTTACCACCGACTCAATCACCCAGCCCAGTCACATCTTCTTGATCCTGTTGTTCGCGATCCTCACTTTGTCGCCAACTCGATCAGCATCTTTGTTTAGCGCATCCAGCATCTCCGTCTGCCGGTCCACCTCGTCCTTGATCTGGAGCCCCATATCTTTCTGCCGCCGTATAATTGCACCGAGCTGGTCCACCTGCTGGTCCTGCTCGCCCATATATTGCTTCTGGAGCATCAACACTCCGTTGTTATCCAGCGCTCGTGTTTGTTCGGTCTCCGGAAGCGGAGCGCCGAGGACTCGTCCACCTGCACGTGCGCTCCTGGAGGGACCGCCAAGGAGAGCCGTCTTATCGCCGGCAGAGGCAATGCCTTCTCGGGCACCGCCTCTGCCATTGCTCTGCGTGCTGGATGCCATGCTGTTGCTGAGCTTCTCTAGACCCTCTCTCTCTATTCGTGCCGATGAGAGTAGATCCCTGCGTCTTCTCAGTTCACCATCGCCCAACCTGCCACCTTCTTGCATCGCGCGCAAACCCTCTGAAAGGCTGCTAACTAACGTGGCGCCCTTGACCAGCGCCTTCTTTGCCGCGGCGCCGGCCTCTGCCGCTGCAGTGGTATTGTAACTATCAACAGCCCCGTCTCTTCTCGCAAGACACAACCTTGCCTCGTGTAGACATCCCTTCATCTCTCGGTGCAAGTCTAGCCACGTGCCGGGATCTGCAGCACCCACGCCACCCGAAGTAATGAGGCCATGCGCGCTCGCCGCCGAGTTCGATGTGCTCGAGCTAGGGAGGTTGAGGAACGATCGCCACGCACTCGTATCCCTCCATCGTCGGTCAGGTGATTCCGCAATGGCTCGCAGATAGGCCTCGAGGCCTCGCCGGCGGTCCTCGGTAAGTTCTGCCGACGATACGGTCGATTTGAACCACGACTTGCCGGGTAGTGGCGTGGGCGGTGCGGAACCGACCTGCGATGTAAGGGTGCTGTGGAGCGTTGTGAAGTCGGAATAGCGTTTCTGTACGACAAAGGACCGCAGCGGTAGGCGGAGGGTGATGTTGTAAAGGGTGTAGGGCTTGGACTCTCCGGTCGAGAGTATGGTCGAGGGGATAGAGATCTCGGCTGGAGGCGCCATGACTGTGATGTCGTCGATCAACCTTGAGAGAGAGTCTGCTGTGCTTGGCCTCGCACTCCCTGCCGCTACCAAAGAGAATTGCCCGGAACTGGTAGTTCGACCTTGATAATAATTGTAAGAGAAGGTTTGACAATCGAAATGATGAGAGTTGTGGCGGTTATGAAGATATGGTTGATGCTGTGAGGAGAATCGCGCGTCACAGGGTGTTGATTAGCTTGGGAATGACCATCAAAAGCCGTACGTAGGTTGGTCAGGCAGCTAGATTGATCCCTTTAATGCATGGGCGAAAGCTGTGTTGACGCTGTGGCGCAGCTTATGGAGTACACTGCCCTTACCGGAACTAGTCTAGTCAGGATAAATTAATGATTGATATCAGGGTCCTTAGAAGCCAGGAATGACCGCACCGTTGGGACATATTGGAGTGCCGGGCAGCCAGGCTAATTAATCCCCGCGTTCGGGAAGTCGTTTATGATCCGTCTAGGTAGTTGTGCATAGATGACTAATTGATCATGAGATGTTTGGGAAGCGTCTATTTGCTATGGCGAGACGCAGCCGGAAATCATTCGCAGCGAGTTCGGTCGCTAACCTGTGGAATTTTAGCGGCTTAATTTTCGAGACTAGTGGAAGCTCTCTAGCTTCTCTCTCGCCAGACATTGATGTCGGTACGTGATTGCTAGCACGACCTCGAGACAACGGGATAATGTTAAGGCACTGCCGGGAAAAGCACCTACAGAAAGTCTCTCCTAGATGTGGTTTATTCGTCGCCAAGGTGAGCCACCAGTATCTCGGTGGGCACAAAATACTGCTCATCTCTGGCACTAGCAGGAATGACGTAAGGCGCACAGGATCTCTTCCGGAAGGGTCACTAAAACTTTGCCGTTGCTCTATCATAGTGTGCCTCATCTGAAATGAGAGTATAATAAGTAGGTCATTGGCCAATGCCAAATGCAGTGCCATCATAAGCACTGTTTTATCCATAAGGGTATAGAGGTTGCAGTGCTCCATTCCCTCTTGCTTTGCTTTCCTCCCTCCTCCGTACATATATGCCGTGACACTTCCTTCATGCATTAATCCACATCGGTCATTAAGCGTTCCTTTCAAAAAGTTTCCTGGTCATCCAGTGCCTCGCCTTCGGCTGGGATCTCGAAGCCCTCCTCGGTAGAGTACAGAATCAGTTGGATCTGCTTGACAAGGCCGTCTTCTTGCTTCTCTATCTCTGGGTCCTCCTCCACAGCCTGTTGAACCAATAGCTCGATGTCCCGGAGTTTGCTGAAATAGAAATCGCGCTCCCGCTCAAGGCCAACGACAGTGTCCTTTAGCGTAGCGTTTTCTTGTTGGAGGACAGCACTTCCGGCGCCTCCGCCAGCCTTGGCAGCAACCCGTGGGCCAGCGGTGGGCGTCGTACCACCTCTCCTCGCGGCAGCCGAGCCAGTGGCAACTCGGCCCGCCGGGGCAGCCCGTAGACCATCACCCTTTCTTCGCGCAACGGCATCGTATTCGTGGTCGGGGAAGTTCAGATCCCAGAATCTCTTGGTCCACTGCAAGAACTCAAGGTTGTCCTGCATCTTACATTTCACCAGGCTCTCGACTGGAATGGGCTTGTCGATCTGGTGCTTGGTGAAGCAGTCTGTTTACGCGATATTCGTTAGGAATTTCTCTCGCGATTATTGAAAACTCCATATCTGGGTTTATGGACTTACTTTGCAGGACCTTGAAATTCTGTATGTAAGCATATTCACTGTTGACGTTGAACTTGACTCGGGACATCGGAACATCCATGAAAATGCTGTCGAAGACCTGACATAGGGCAGCGCTAAGAAGGCAACGTTAGAATGATGCTGCCCGCCAGCTATCAAAGATCGCGGAGGACGAGGTATCGCTACTTACCCGGTACCGCATTGCTCGACCTTCGTGATGTTGAGCGAAAGGAGGCTGTTAAGCCATTGCACCAGTTCCTGTCTGCAAGGCGAACACCGTCAGTCGACAGTCTAGATACCACTTGACGTCTATCCGGGTTGCGATGGAGGGAGGGAGAGTCTTACCTTGATTCACCCATTTTGTTTATCTCGGTAGTGAAACGTCGTCTATGGAATGTAAACAGTCCGCGATGGAGAAGATACAAACGGAAAGCAAGAAACACAGTTGAAGGTGGAGTCAGGTATGAGAAGGTCAAGGCAGCAAGATAACTTGAAGAGGATTTTAAATTTCGCCTCGTCTTTCTCGCCGCGCGAAAGTCACCAAAACTGTTGGCAACCCCGTGGTCGTCCAATCAACCGTGGTGGGGTTCGCCGGGACTTGCCCCCTCCCTACGCATTTGATGGCGAGCTTCGTCACGTGCCAGCAGCTCATAGAACAGGAAGTCCGAACTTTTAGCGTCTCACCGCTGAAAGCTCCCCCCCACACTGGCGGCAGAAAAAGTGTGGATGTACGAAAATTTTGGCTGCGAAACAAGGTGAACTGGTCCAACCCAACACCCCGCGACAAAGTTGGATTTAGCATTTCGGAGTCTCTATCGGACTTCCACCTCGAAAATATGGCTCCCTCGCAGAAGAGAAAGCCAATTGATGATGATTTTATTCTTACAATTTCGGATCACGAAGGGGAACCTATAGAAGAGGAAGCAGTCGCAGCCCCTCCGCCAAAAAAGAGAGCAAAGACTAGTAAAAAGGCCAAGAAATCGTCCGAGGCTGATTTGCCCGAGCAGGAAGAGGTAGATGGAATATGGGGCCAAAAAGACGACGACGATGGTGCCATGGACTCAGAATTCGAGTTTGCACAAGACGGGGCTGCTAGTTTTGGAGACGAGGCATTCGCCGGTTGGGGATTCGATGGAGTGAAGAAGAGCATGAACAAGCACGAGCACAGCGGCGTCGATCTGGACGAGATTATTCGAAGGCGAAGGGAAAAGAAGGAGAGGTCTAAGTCTTCGAAAGCACCAAAAGCTGCTCCGGATGCCGACGAAGATCTGGAACTGGCGAATGACTTGGACATTGACCTCGACGACGATGACGATGAGGTTCTGGCTGATGACGCCTTTGGCATGGGCCTTGATTCCGACGCCGAGAACTCTGACGGCGATGCGAAAGACCTCGACGTGGAAATGGATGAAGGAGATGAGCCAGCATCCGATGATGATTCTGTTGCAACGCCTGTGGCCCACCCCGACGACTCTGGAGAATCTGGAGCAAGTGAAAATGAAGACCCTGAGGAACAGGCCAAACGGGACGCTTTTTTTGCACCCGAGGAAAAGGCGAAGCCGGGGAAGAAGAACGACAAGGCATCCTTTCAATCCATGTCTTTGTCGCGGCCAATCCTCAGGGGCCTTGGTGCAGTAGGATTTGTCAAGCCTACTCCCATTCAAGCAAAGGCCATTCCCGTCGCACTGATGGGGAAAGATGTGGTTGGAGGTGCTGTCACTGGATCTGGAAAGACCGGCGCGTTCATTGTCCCAATACTGGAACGACTGCTCTACCGACCAAAGAAGGTTCCTACCAGCCGTGTCGTCGTCTTGACCCCGACTCGTGAACTGGCAATACAATGCCACTCGGTTGCTACCAAACTGGCAGCATTCACTGATATCAAATTTACCCTTGCTGTCGGTGGGTTGAGTTTAAAGGTTCAGGAGGCAGAATTGCGACTTCGACCAGATGTCATCATTGCCACACCAGGTCGATTCATCGATCACATGAGGAATTCAGCCAGTTTTAGCGTCGACACGGTAGAGATTCTTGTTCTCGACGAGGCTGATCGAATGCTCGAGGACGGGTTTGCCGACGAGTTGAGCGAGATTCTTACCACTCTCCCAAAATCTCGCCAGACTATGCTCTTTTCTGCCACCATGACCTCATCGGTTGATCGATTGATCCGCGTCGGCCTTGACAAGCCTGTCAGAATCATGGTGGACTCGCAAAAGAAGACGGTGGGAACTCTAGTTCAGGAATTCATTCGGTTGCGGCCCGGACGCGAGGACAAACGAATGGGATACCTCGTGCACATCTGCCAAAACTTCTACACCGAGCGAGTCATCGTATTCTTCCGACAAAAGAAGGAAGCGCATAGAGCCCGGATTATTTTTGGGCTTCTCGGCTTGTCTTGTGTCGAGCTCCACGGTAGCATGAACCAGACAATGGTTAGTTTGTCTTCTACGCGTGCCCGTCTCTGTTATACTAATCCTTTGGTAGCGAATATCCAGTGTAGAAGCATTCCGAGATGGCAAGGTATCCTACCTTCTTGCCACCGATCTTGCTTCTCGTGGTCTTGATATTAAGGGCGTAGATACGGTAATCAATTACGAAGCCCCGCAGTCGTTGGAGATTTACGTACACAGAGTTGGTCGTACGGCAAGAGCCGGGCGAACTGGTGTTGCGTGCACAATTGCTGCCGAGCCAGACCGAAAAGTCGTGAAAGCCGCAGTTAAGGCCGGTAAAGCACAAGGAGCCAAGATCATGAGCCGAATCATTGAGGCATCCGTGGCCGATGAATTACAGGCAAAGATAGACGACATGGCCGACGAGATCGAGGAGATCAACAAGGAGGAGAAGGAGGAGAAGGAGATTGCTCAAGCAGAGATGCAGGTCAAGAAGGGGGAGAACTTGATTGAGCATGAAGCCGAAATCAAGGCAAGACCAAGGCGGACATGGTTCGAGAGTGAAAAGGACAAGAAGACGGCCAAGGTGGCAGGGCGAACGGAGCTGAATGGCTTGAGGGAATCTCTCAAGAAGAAGAACGAAGGGAAGCTGAGCAACAAGGACAGGAAGAAACTCGATGCCCGAGCTGCGAGAACTGAGGGGGAATCGTGGAAGAAAGGACGAGCCGAAAGAGATGGTAAAGGAGCTATGCTGGATGTGAAGAAGCGCAAGGCTCCTAAGACAGCCAAACCCACGACCAAAGCCAAACCACGGAGGAGGTGATACCCAGAGCCCAACGTGTAGCAATCAGATATGTGTTTGAGAAATCACGGGCGGAAGAATATCAAGACATTTTGATTTTGGTCATGTCAGAGAACATTCAATATGAACTCCGACGGTTCCAACCTGGCATAAGGTACCTTAGTGGGAAGCCCAATTTGTTTATAGCGGGGTCACCCTCTGAAATCGCCGTTGTACCCGCAGTTGGGGATGACGTAATGCTCCTAACAACCGAGCTGAGGCCAAGGCATCAATCGAGACCCCCATCTGAGACCTAGCCACAAATCCCCAAGGCTTAGCATCACGAGTTCCCACTTTCGCCTCGTGCTTGGTATTCCGACTTAGAGCCTCCAACATTCTTTTCCCACAATACCTCCACACATCATGTGCTTGTATCACTCATCTAAGTATCTTCATCAGCTGTAGCACGTGAAGGTCAGAAGATCTTGCTGCTTGCCGACCTCGTGGGACCCCAATCACCACCTATTATTGCCCGACTTTGCAGCTTACCGAACTACCTTACTCTATTGTCGTAGGCACCAAATATAATCATTCTCCCTCGCGATCACTTGTGTCTATATCTACGATCCCCGCCTTAAAAAGGAGAACGGCACGGTGGCTCCATTCAGGAGGTTCGGTCTCCCGCGTCCACATCCGCACCACAGAGAGAGTCTTCTACGATATCTCTTCCCCCGGGCAGTTAGAGACGGCTACCGAGAGCGACTGCTCAACTTTCGTCTCGATACCGTTCCCTATTACAAGCATCGGTTTCAATCCCGAATCTATCGATTTCTCCTCGAGCGCCAGAGAAAACGTAGCGAGAAGTCGAGACTTGTCGACGTTCTCGCTCGGCAAGGCCGCAAGCTACTTCTCGGCCCCTCACAAGCACGGCAGAGCAAACATGCGAGACTGAAGGGCGGTGACATACAGGAGAAGAACATGCCACCTACATCGAACTATACAGGATATGGCAGCGCGGGTTACTCCTCAGATGCGGGGAGTAACCCCGCGACGCCTGGCGAGCGAGGTTATCGGAGGAAGAAGCTGGCAGCTATGGCAGGGAGCTTGTATAGAACGGGCGCCTCTGCTGTGAACGAGATAAAAGAATCTTACGCGCAGACAAGAGTTGGGGATATTGAACCTCTGGACGGAAAACCCCGGGCCACAATCCCTGGCTCGTTCCCTGGTGTCGCTATCACGGTCCAGGGAGATGATCAGATGGTAATATTCCCTTCTTATGCAAAGAGGCATGTCAAACAGGAGTGGAATGAGTCATATGAGCATCAATCGTCAACCGAACATGGAAGTATCAATGACCCGGAATATTGGCGCAAAGAATGGGAGCGCAATGAAGATGAGAAAGCCATCGTTGATATCGACGTCAGAGGCTGGATATACTCCCCACACAAGGGTCCAATGACAAGGCGAAACCGTATTTTAATCGGTCTTGCGCGGCAACTCAGTGGGATTCCAAGACCGGATACCGGGACATTATCGAGTGGAGAGGGAAATCTTGCTGCGCTGCACGAAACTCATGAAGAGAAAAGGGAGCGAGAGAAGATTGCGAGAAAAGCAGCTGAAATCGAGAAGAAGGGTCAGGAAGAGAAGAGAGTAGCTAACAGGGGAGGCTATAGTGAGAATCCCAAGGAAGATTCCGGTGATGATGGGGAGAGTATCTATCCCTCAAGGTCGCGGTCACGGAGTCGTGGTCACACCCCGGCGTCGCCTCCTGGCTCCCCGCAACTACCTGCTAGGCAGTACACTGCGAGTGAATTAACGGAAGCCGAACTCTCTGTGGCAAACGCGAACCTGATGGCCAGGATCGCCCCGTTCATGACGACACCGCTCGTCGAGCAGGCTATCACCATATTCTTCTACAATGACAAGAGCTCTCAGTCACGAACAGTCACGACCAATGATGCAGGCCACTTCATTATTCGAGCTTCTCTAGATTTCGTGCCCACGCATATTCGAGTTTTGGCCAATGAGAGTCTGTCTGCGACTCAGGAGGTCAAGATCATTGAGCCGAAAGGAGTCAGCCTCATCAGCGATATTGATGACACCATCAAACGGTCGAATATCTCTGCAGGCGCGAAGGAGATCTTCCGCAACACTTTTGTTCGCGAACTGCATGATCTCACAGTCGAAGGCGTCAGGGAGTGGTATAACCAGATGCATGATATGGGCGTCAGCATTCACTACTGCTCAAACAGCCCTTGGCAACTCTTCCCGGTACTTGCCAGCTATTTTATGGTTGCCGGTCTACCTCCGGGTTCTCTTCATCTGAAACAGTACAGCGGAATGCTACAGGGAATTTTCGAGCCAGTGGCCGAGAGAAAGAAAAGCACCCTTACTAGGTTGATGAGAGATTTCCCTGAGCGGAAGTTTCTGCTTGTTGGTGACAGTGGCGAAGCAGACTTGGAAGTATACACCGAGCTTGTGGTGGCACATCCAGATCGCATCATCGCAGTCTTTATCAGAGATGTGACAACCCCTGAGCAAGCCGGCTACTTTGATTCTTCCTTTGAGTCTAGCGGCGCTCGGCGGAAGTCTCCCAGTATCAGAATTCAGGACCCTGCTGATGATCCAACCAATCGGCCAGGTCTTCCACCACGCGTCACTGCAGGCCCTGTTATGGGAAATCTAATAGACCTTTCGGACGAGCCGGAGGAAACAGTGCTCAACGATGCAGACGCCCTCGCTCAAATTCGAGACGATAAACCGACTCGCAGCGTGAGCTCCAGTGACATCCTTGGGCGACGACCCCCGCCACGACCGGCGAAGCCAGCCGCTCTGCGGAGTGTGCCGTCGGATACAAAGCCCGCAGTTGGGTTAGGAGTCACGATGGGTCAAGAACAGCAGTCTAGTTCATCTCCACAGCCTCCTCCACCTCGGTCTAGGAATCCGTCAGGAGACCGATCAAATCCTCATCCCCTGTCACAGATGCACAATTCATCGCAGCAAACTATCGGCAGCAACGTCGGTGTGCCGAGAAAACTCGCGGCCAAGACTGCTCAGAATGAAGTTCAGTCGCAAGCTACCAAGACTGCACCACCCCCGCCCCCTGCCCGGCGTCGCGAGAATACGTCAACTGGTGTGGGTCTCGGTCCTCGAGAGCTCAACCACAAGCGTGCTGTATCTGGCAACTCGGATATCGACTACGATGCATTACCGCCCTCAGCTAACCCTCCACCACCGGCCCTCATTCAAACAAAGTCTGGAACAATTTCCGGGGGCACAACCCCAGCGATGGGTTCCCCTACCCTCGGTGCCGTAAACAAGAAGGTTGAGCTATGGAAGCGGCGTCTTACCCGCGCGCACGAGATATTGGATTCGCAGGGCGTTGCTCTGTATACTTGGCGAAGAGGCGACGACGTCGTTGCGGAGGCGGTGGGCTTGGTCAAAGAGGCGATGAGGGGTGTAGGGGGCTCAGAAAAGGATGCGACTAAGGAGGGGAAGAAGTTCGAGAGAGAATGGAAGCGGGATCAGGCGCAGGGCAAATAATTCAGTTGCGTACCATCCCGGGGAAGTTGCTTCAATGAGAATACGAAGTGGGTAGGGCAGGGCCTCTTGGCTTACGTTTACGATTTACGGTGCATGGCGCACCTACAACGAGTACATCGCGTTTGGCCGGACAAGGCGGGTCCAGCGATTACATAGAGCTCCCATACATGCAAAACGATTATTCAAAGCCACCTGGCGTGTGTCCCGTTACTGTTAATGCTCAGGACAAGACCAGATTCGTGATGGCTGCTCTGAGGATGTCGAGGTCGTAGAAAGTGACATCGGCATCGAGTTCTTGTACCCCCACTTCTCTTCATCTGTCGCTTGCTCTAATTCTTTCAGTATCTCGTACGAATGCTTGCCCTTCACGTACCGGCGTTGTTCTGCTGCACACCACCTTCTTGAATTCAAGGCTGTGAGATTGTATAAGAGATTTATCCGGTGGGGCTGAGGGCCTTGGAGCATCTACGTACAGTCCTCCCCCAAACGCTATGCGTCTCTCTCTATTGCTGAGTCGAGCGTGGAGCATCATTGCCGTGTGGCCCAGTTCCTGTAACATCACCTTTCAAGTTGCTACACACTCTCCCCAGCTATCCAACTGAAGTTTCGATGCGCATTGACAAGATCGGAACATGTGCCGAGCCACTCATAGAGGAACCAGGAACTGACTGATGGGCGTGATAGGCAGAATCATAGATTGATGCTACGCCATGCAGCTGCCACAGAGGCGAAGCATTGCCCTTCTGCGAACCCCACACTCTCACCACCAAGACCTAGGTGCTCCGCGTTTCTGCAATCTGCGGTGCCGCCCTGAATGTGAAGGGCGACTCCTCATCTATCGACAGGGATGTTGGTGCACGTCGTCGGCTTGGCCGGGACCCCCACTCCTGAGCTGTGGCCATCGTTTCGGGCCGGACCACCAACTCAACGACCCGTCACACCACAAGTTCACCCGCAGATTCATGCATGAGCGCTTCATGTCAAAGATCCCCCGCCTGTCAAAATGGAAGAAGCTCACAGCCTCCGACACGAATTGCTTCAATCTCGTCCACGAACCAGAGGTTGTGCGAGACCTTGTCCCAACAATGCGGTTCTGCCGCCGATCTTGCTACGTATAATGAACTATGTCACAGGAAGCATGGCGATCGTAGCCAATCAGTTGTAATATCCCGAATGCAAGGTGTGCCGCAAGCCCCTCTTGGGACCTGTGTCTTTGAAACCCGGGGATGCTGTGCCTCGCTTATCGCACCGCCTCTGGGCATCCAAGGGAGGGCTAACAGGAGTACTGTGGAGCTTAAAGGTCCAAGCATTTATCCCTCAGATCCCGAGGTCCAGAAGTGCTAGCTGCTTCACATCATACCTTATCTTTGAATGAATATCACCTCAGCTACATTATTTCATACTCTTATCTGCTACAATTAGTTGGCCAGATCATTACCGCCACATCATACTCATCGAGTTCTAGAATCATGACGAAAGTGGTACGTGTTTCCGGTTCCACGATACCCTCTGGCCTGGAAGACTCGTAGCTCTAACAGCGCATAGGCTCTTCGACCTAAATCTGCCACCACAAAGTCTGCAGCATCCAGCTCGGATGGAGCACTCACTCCACGTAGCGATACCGGTAGTATCGCCTTCTCTTCCGGAACTGGTAACGAGTCACTTGAGTTGGGAGGTGTCTCGCTGGACGATATAAGTTCTGGACCTTCTGCTGACACACCGATCCCATCTATCGAAGGGACCTCCGGCGGTGACTCAAACCCAGAATACGCGACAACTCGGGCAGGACATTCCAGGACTCCTTCGATATCTCTTACGCCGCCACCAGCTTCTACTCCGCCCACCAGCAGGAGCGCCAAGGGGAAAGGGGTGTCGCGTACAGGACAGCGAAGCGATAGCATAGATGCTAGGCTGGAAAATATGCGCATTTCAAGTCCAGACTCAGGTCTAGGCATGTCGGAAGTTGCTGCCGCAATCGATGGCATAGCCAGTGGATCCGATACTTCACTCGCAGGGCTCCAGCCTGAGAGTTTCGAAACGAGAAAGTCGCCTAGTCTGTCGAGAACCCGAAGACGATCCAGCTCTCGGACGGTTGCTGCGCAACATGATGTCAAAGACGAGGACCCTCCACATGACCGTTTTCACGAACCAGCCTTTCGAACAATCTTCTCCGACGCTAAGGGACAGATGTCTAACTTGAAGAATGTGCTTGAAAGCAGCTCCATTCATGCAAATCCTGACTCTACAATGAAGAGACTCCATAAATCCGCCGAGGACTTGGCCGGATTTCAGTGTCCTTCCAGCCGAATTGTTGGCTTTGTTGGCGACACTGGTGTTGGTAAGTTCAAGTGAAGCGAACGAAGAAAGCCGCTTTGCTAACCTCACGTCATATACATAGGTAAAAGTAGTCTTATAAACAGTCTTTTAGACTACGAAGAGCTTGCCAGAGCCGTAAGTCGCGTGGAACCAACATACTACTTTCGAGTCGAGTCAACAACTAACTTGATTCAGAGCAACAGTGGAGCAGCATGCACATGTGTTGCCACAGAGTACCATTATCACGACAGCGATAACTTCATCATCGATGTCGAACTGTTCAGCATGGACGATATCGTTGAACAAATCGATGAACTGCTTGAGTCGTACCGCCTTTTTCATCTTCGCAGCTCGGAAATGACCGACGAAGATGAAAAGAGAGATTCTAAGGAGGGAGCACGCGTGGCCCAAGATACTCTTAGGGCCTTGTTCCGCGGCCGACTCACGGATGAGTGCTTCCTCACCGACAGGCCAGCAAATGACGTCCTGTGCACCCTGAAATCGTGGACTCGGGAGACCAGACCCTCCAGAGTGGCCGGACAACAAGTCAAGTCGACGCTAGCTGAATGTTCGCACCTCTTGATGCAGCTCACTTCTGAGCATACTTCTTCAGAAGGGCCGGCGTATTGGCCTTACATTCGCAAGATCAAGTACGCGGAGCAAGGGAGATATCCCCAATTATTACGTGCACAGTCGCTAACAAGCGTAGGGTCTTTTTGAAAGCTCACATTCTTAGCAAAGGTCTCATTCTCGTCGATCTTCCCGGTAAATTGAGCACTTCGTATCCCACCAAACTGGACTTCTTAGTGACTAGTCTCTGTCTAGGACTGCGTGATCTGAACTCAGCTCGGCAAAATGTCACAGAACGGTACTTGCGCCAATGCGATGGGATATTTGCTGTATGCAATATCGGCAGAGCGACCACTGATGCTGGCGTCATGAGCGTGTTCGAGCTTGCCAGACGGGCTCGACTTTCCAACGTCGGGATTGTCTGCACAAGATCCGATGTGGGTGACAGCTGTTTTGGAGAATTTATGTTTGTATGCTAAAGAATCTTAAGGATATCCAAGCCGAAGAAGCAAAGAAGGACTGGAAAGGTCCCAGAGCAACAACAATCCAGAGACTCATTGACCGTAAAGCCAGCGATGAACAGAGCTTGATTGAGATCGAAATCTATCTGGCAGATATGTTTAACGACATTGAATACGATGAGTTGACAGAAGATGAAAAACAGGATGAGCGTGAACATCGACGCCGTGCTGACAACACCAGGTAAGGACAGAGAACTATCCATAGTAGCAAGATAGCCGCTAACACAAATATCCTTAATAGAACAAGAATTAAACAGACTGCCTTTCAGTAAGTACTTCCAGGTTCAGCAGCGGGCTTTGGCTGTAGACAGTACTAAGACAGCAAAATAGATTGAAGCAATATCTTGTCCAAACTCGCAATGAAATAATCTCCACGAAGCTCCTCGAAGACTACAACGAGAAATCCCCAGAGATTGATGTAACCGTATTTTGTGTCAGCAATACGGCCTACTGGGATCATCGGAACTCGCCCCGGGACGAAGCACTTCGTTACTTGCAGCTCTCTGGCATCCTCAAACTGCGGAAACACTGCATGTCTATGGTGTCAAATAGCCAACTCAGTCTCGCCCTCAAGTATATGCAAGACAAAATTCCAGCTTTTCTCAATGAGCTCGAGCTGTGGGTCGAGTCTGGAGCAGGAACCGCGAGCGCGGAGCAGAAGCAGGCTGTTCGTGAGACCCTCAACACAATTGAAGCGAGACTACAAAGGGTAAGTGATTGGCTTTCATAATTTTATGTAGATTAATTGAATATTTAGGACTTGAGTGGTCGATCTTCTACGCTCAACAGCATTGAGCAAGCCTTCAACCGAGCGTTCAATGAACATTTCGGAGGTAAGGATACCTAGGCCTTTAATTCCGGCCATGGTCGACTGACTCTTGTAGGCCGATCTACCAGGGCATGGACCCAAGGAGCAATAGTCGCTGGCAGGGCATGGTGTGAAGTAAGCATTTCCCCTACAAGCATGTACGCCAGAGACCAGACTTCAGTTATACTAACATCTTCTATAGTGGAATTGGGGTAAGCAGCAGACAGAAGCATTGAGTTGATAGATGCTAACTACGTCGCAGGGACTTATGCTGCCTTTGCACGTAAATATGGCGATTATTGCCTTGATAAGGCAGGAGGCTCGCGTAATTGGAACGAAGAAGCCATGAAAACAATGACTCTGGAACTGACTGAGCCATGGGATGACCTCTGCTTAGAGCTCCAAGAAAAATATTACAATGACCTGCGATCAATTGAGGCTATCATAAGCTGGGCTACAGAATATTTGGGTTAGTTATTCCATTCCTAGCTACGTTTACCGAGGACATTGCCGTGTCTTGCAATCCTGCCAACAGCTGCTCTTCTTTTACGAGCGAACTGTAACTGATCAATGCCTAGATAACGAGTTTGAAGGTTCTTCGGCTTCGCCTACTATTCTAGTTCAAGCTTTAGAGTCACGCCAACGACTGCTCATTGCAGATGTAGAGCAGATTTGGGCCGGATTTGAAACAGGTCTCGAGTAAGTATTTGACAACGAGACGTGTTCGAAGCTAAACAGAATCCCATTATCTAGTGAGCTTAGAATCGACACTTTCTCGGGCATACGTACTTCTTTCTTCGGGAAAGCCATGGATAGTTCCTACCGAGCTGCTAATATGGAAAAGGGTACGTCGCAGCCAGGTAAACAGAAATCCACATTGCGACAGGACTGACATACTCTAGGTGGCGGAAGTCATGAACGACGCAAGGCACATATCAATGGCATACTCCAGCAGCCAGCCCTCTTCAAGACGCTGATTAGACAGTTCACAGAAAAGTTCAAGAGCATGACTGAAAATCTTCAAACGGAAATAAAGGCCGCAGTCACGGATCACCTTGATGTTATCCACGGGACCTTGGACATCGTCAGGAGCGAGAACGTCGCGTTAGAAAGTGAACAGGATCCTGAGTTCCGGAGCCGCGTACAAGCAGCTGTCCAGACTGCGCAAAGAGACATGGCTCAGATTCAGAGTGCGATCGTCTCCTGATTGCTGCCGGAGGATTCGCTGAGGCACAATGGAGATATGTAAGCGCGCTGGAAGAGTCTGAATAATTCAGTTGGCGTGTATAGTGTGCTCGAGAGTCTTTTATGTCTTTGGAGGCCAAGCAATCAGTTTAGTTGTGATGGAACGAGATCCTGGCTGGTCAGTTGGGACAGGTTCATGTGCCTGTATTTTCTCACTCGCCTCAACATGATTTGTCATTTCTCTTCTTATATTGACCCACACCCATATCATCTTTCGTTCGAAAAACAGCCGTTGCCAGCTTTTACGAATTATACTATCAACTGGCTGTATATTTCCATGTGCTGTGTGGAACCATGGAATAGCTCCAGCTCCGGTAATTACTACGCCAGGGCACGCCTCCCCTTCTTCGTCGCGGCTATAGCTAAAACAACACAATGCATAGCCAAGAATATAGGGTTATGTGTATAAATTGAGTCGGTAAACCCAATCATATCTTACAATTCTGATATTCTCAGTCTTTTCGTATCATTACAAGTCCGCGTGAGGGCGGCACAAATTGGGTTTAGGAAGACTCCTACTTGCGTATAGTCTGTGTAGTTAAGAATAACATATTGCTTCTTGCAAAAATCTGGCGTCTGTCTATAATATACTAAACTGTTCAGAAGGACTGAGATGCTCGCCATTGAAAGATGTGTAAATAAGTTGATTCTCTATTTAGTGCGTTGGCTAGCTATTAAGTGTCGAGGTCGACACTGGCCCCCAATGTTTTGGCCTGTAGAACAGATAATAAGAAGCAAAATATGAGACCGCAATGGACATTAAAGAAACCCGTTTAGTATTCGCTGATACGATACGGGCTCTAATCAGAATTCCGTTCTTCATTTGCGGAATTCTCTCCAGGAGCTGTGCGATCGTCGGCGCTGCCCGGCGGTGAACTCGGTGTAGCAAGCGCTGTGATAACAGTCAGAAACCAAGTCTTATATCAATAGCGGATAGCAGAGCAACTTACTCATCGGAGTAGTCCATGTAGTTGTGGACGGGGTCCAGTCCGCGCTGGTCAGGGCACGAGTCTTGGAGAGTCGGGCATCCGCTGGTTGGGAAGCCTTGAGCAGGGGTGTCGCGGACGAAGTCGCCGTCACCGCTGCAGCCGCCCTGGAAAGTGTGATACAAGTTGAACCAGTGACCAGCTTCGTGAGTAACAGTCCTTCCCAGGTTGAAGCCGGTGGCCGAACCACCGGGCACACTCTGGGAGGCAATGACGATTCCATCGAGGTAGAAGTCGTCCGTGCCGACGACGAAGTAGTCGGGGAAAGTGGCATAGCCCAGCAGGCCGAAGTCTAGAAGACCGGGGAGGAAGTAGACATTGAGCGTGCCATAGTCACCTCGGCGAAGTGTCTTCTTGTAGCCGAGCTCATCTTGGTCCCAGGCCCACTCAGGAGCCACGGTGTATGTGGTTCCCTTGAGGATGAACTCGAAGCCGGTAGCAGCGAAATCGATGTTCAAGACATCGAATTGGGCCGCAAGGGTTGAGTTCTGCGATCTTTGTCAGCTTAGATATCGCATTTTCCTGGGTCACAGAACTTACAGAGAGCCAACCATCTTCCTCGGTTTCAGAGATGGCGATGACATGGAAATACACATCAACGATGTAGGGCGACCTCTTCTCTTCGACCCCGGCCTTAACCTGAGCATCTTCCTGGACGCCAAATCTCTTCGACTGCTCCAACTGTTGAGGCGTAGGGTGCTTGGTTCCGCACCACTCTCGCGCAATAGAGCGAGACGAGTGAGCGGAATGCGCAGCGGCGCCGGTTGCCGTAAGGGCGGCGATGAAAGACGAGAAACGCATCTTGGGAGCTTAGCGGGGAAGTGTTAGATGAACCGTGAAGTGACCTGCTGGTTGAACCTGGAAGCAAAACAGATTGGATAGATCGGGTTCACGGCTTTTATAAGTTTTTCCTCGCGGGTAACATCGTCGAACGCCGTGGCGTAGCTAACCCATGGTTGACAGCTGTGATGGCAACCTAGCGCCCCCGAAGGAATCGAGCACAGGGCTCTTCTTGGCTAGTAAGGTGGTAATACTGAGTAGCATTCCTGAGAAGCTTCTTGTCCTGGATTCCCCTACGCTGTACAGATGTGCGCATCATTGCTACCTGCCACTACTGTCAGTCTAATGTAGGTGACTACTCACTGGCTGTAAGATGAGCTAGTATGCAAGATGATCCATTGACGCTGGGCGGGGCGGGTGGGCTGAGTTGACGAAAGCCACGACATGGACTCGGACTCGAATCGGTGAGCAAATCACGACGCGGGAATGCCGCGCAAGGTTCATATCTTGGCGTCTGTTGCCGGTATTTGTGGTGGCGCGTGCGCGGCATATTGTCAGCACGATGTAACTTCGTGCTGTGTGCGCCTGGTTTTATCGCTGCCATGCCCCGAATTAGGTTTAACATGGTGCCCTGGGATAAGATGAGCAAAAGGTGGGATCGCTTGTGGCCCATCCGCTCTGACGCGCATTGTGCGGCGTTAAATCACTGTCGAGCTGCCCGTTTGAGAAGGCGTCTGCAAGGTCGATATGCACCAACACCACCAACACCACCCGGCACACGACCTCCCCATTCTATTAATTCGCCGACACGGCACGCCTTTGCACCTAGACCTGAGGGATACGAAGGGGCGCGGGTTGAGGATTCGGGCTGCTGGCGAGATCGGCGGGGCGTGGGATGGAATTGCCTATGCACATGGTGATCATTCGACCCTGTCGCTGTCGCTGTTGGTGCTGGCCCCGGCCCATGACCTGCCTGTCCCATCCCATCCCAACCGTGCCCGACAGCTGCCTGGCCTGATGGATGTATACTCACACCACCTAACATTCTTGGACATTTATTACTACCTAGTACGTTAGTAAGAGGATGAGATGGTTTGTCCGACGGCTGAGTAGGACCACCCCTGCTCCCCATCTTGCCTTATGAATATTGGCAATATCAACTGCCATAATAGCTCATATTGGAGGCTCCCACCAGCCTGGTCTTCCATCCTTCCCGAAATTTCGGTCAAATTGTGGCTTGCTGCTGTATAGGGAAGCTCTTCGGGGAATCTCTTCGGGGAAGTGACCCCATCACCCTACTTCCATTCCGACCCTGGTGATGGGAGCCTAATCGCAGGAATAAGAAGGTAGCGAAAGGAAACTGACCTGATTGATATATTTTGATGACGTCGGGGCTCGTGTTTCGTGCGCTGGTGACCATATTCCTCTCGAGAGGTGGGGCGCGATAAGAACGGCATTCGGTAGCTCGCTTTTAGACCAGAACGACGGTCTAAGGTTTCTGGCTGATGAGAGGTGAGAGATAGGGAAGTAAAATGATAGATCCCTGTTTCGCGGTTCAGTCGAGATCCTCGGCACGGAACCCAGTCTAAACGGGGTCTAAAGCGAGGCTAGCTCTGGGGGCTCCGGCTTGGCAGACTCGCCTCACCGGCGCGCTAGTCGCCCCATGGAGGCTAGAGGTAGATTGGATCGAAACTAAGGATTTAGTCTTCAAACCACGAACATGTGTAATGTAACTGCAGGCCTGTTTCTGTTTCACCGTCGTCTCCCGCCTTGATCACATGCTCCCGACTATCTCTTGTTCTAGAAGGTCAAACAGCGGGAGGCAGCCCAAGAGAAGAAGATACTGCTCACTGGCTAGGAAGATAGCTTCCGGCCACCTTGCTCCCTCTCCATTTGTTCACCATGATGAATGTTCAGCATATCTTAAAGATTTACTGCCTGGTTCCAGCACGCTGCCCCTGGTGGGGGGGGGGGGGGGGGTGGGCAATAATGGCTCCACTTTGTTGTGTTTTCTACGAAGCCTTCTCAACCTATCTCATAACTATCCTTACAACAACATATGCATTTGCTGTTGTTCATTTCGCTCAGCAATACCAGTCTATACACCTCCTTGGCGCACAACTCTTGTGGGTTGACATTGTTGGTGAAAGGAGACAAGTTATTTGTTTGGAAGTCGTGTTTTGAGTATCGCCGAGTCGAAGACCGAGGCACTTAGAATGTTTCTTATTCTCTTGACCATATGCCGTGTTTTAATAATCACTGTATTGTATTGGGAGCGCTACAGGGACCAAAGCAAGACTGCCCGCCACTACTGTGACTCGACCAGACGTAGACTTGCTTGAACTGTCTTCCAAGGACTTGTTTGGACAAGATACGGACAGCATTTGAACCATACAAACCACACAACAGGTACCAGACGAGATAAACTGGGAGGTCATGCTCAAATACAATTTATTCTCCATTGAGGTGGTCGTCGCTTCATCCCGCTTTCCTAAAAACCTCCCATAGACCCTCGAAGCCCTCAAAACTGGCAACATCTCTCGGAGACAGCTGGTCGGCAATCCCCCTTACATCGGCGCCAAAGTCGACGAGTAACTGTACAACTTGAAAGAAAGCCGGCGTCCTATTCGTTCCAATACGACCGAACATAAATTGCAACGGTGTACCCTTTTCATCAGAATGATAAGGTGCCACATATTTGAAGACTTTCATCGGAACATTCGGGTCAATGCCATTTTCCAGAAGCAGACGCACAATGCCTGTCGAAATTGGGGCTTTGGTATGGAATCCCTGATACGTAGGAAGCTCCAAGACGGCAATGTGCAAGCTGTTAATGAAGGATGGTGGCGCTGAAGCATCCAAGACATACATTGAAGATGACGTTGGTTGTGTTGCCGATACGGTCTGGAATATGCTGGCGCCGTTGCGAAGGAGAACCTTTGCCGCAGCAACATTTTGTGCTCGTACAGCCTCATGAAAAGGCGTCCAGCCGTGGGGGTCTGTCAAACTGACGTCGGCGCCGAGCTTTATCAATTCCTCAAGCAGTAGCTGATTCCCACTTCCGACTGCCTGGAAAAGGAGAGTGTGTCCGTTCTTGTCTTTGCTGTTGATCATATCCGATTCACTGACAGCTCTGATAAAAGTAGAAAAGCTAGCGTGTCCGCGTCTCCCAAGATTCCCCGCTGACTGCCGGATCCAGTTTGTAAACCAATGGTCACGAGAGGAATCGCAAAGCGCATGATCAAGGAGAATTGTAAGACTATCAAAGTGTCCCCATATTAGGGCCAACAGGAACGAATCTTGGCCGTCAGAGGTCGTCGAGTAGGGATTTGCGCCAATCTCCAGAAGAGCCGATAGAATGCTCGCCTCCACCCCGCGCTCCGCCGCGATCTGTATCGCAGTCTGTCCCAAATACGGTCCCCGACACGGCCCCCGGCTAGCTTTCTTTTCGTGAACATTGGCTCCAGCCGAGATCAAATACCTTACAACGCGCTCGTAATCCCGGCGCGGAAACCTCTCAGACACTTGGGTATCTGTCGGCTGTTTATCCCGCGGATGCGACTTCTGAGCTGGGACCATGGATATGACGGTCGACATAATATCGGCCTTCCCTGGAGTGGCACCATGTTGCACGAGAAGCTGGACGATTTCGTGGAATCCTTCTTCGGCTGCCATATCTATCATACTAGACAGTGATCGAGCCGTCTGAAACCGTGTTCCGGCACGATATAACGCTTGACCAAGAATCCAAGCCTGGTTATGGATCGCTAAAGCTAGCGCTGTACTGCCGCCGTTTGTCACAGTACTGAGGGCTTCAAGCGGTGAAACTTTCAGCATTAGTTCAACCGTATCTTCGACATAACTGATCGGTAACGTGTAGGACCAAAATTTCTTGCCGAAGCCTAGAATCTCGAGCTCTGTCCTCCGTCGCGTGCTCGACTTGTAGGCTGCCAGAGTATGTAAAGGCCTCCACTGGTCATCCGTAGTTGCTTCAGGGTCAGCACCAAGATTGATTAATGCCTTGATAACGACTGGATCCGATGTGTGCATAGCATAGTGCATGGGCGTCGTTCCATTTGAGTCCCTCGCGTGTATAGACGCGCCCCTTGAAACAAGAGTGTTGAGGATGGCCAATGTTTCTCCTGGGCAAGAGCAGGTTCTCCAATTGCCATAGTGCAGGAGTGTCATTAGTGGTGTTCTTTGTCCATGATCCTTAATATCAACATCAACCCCAGTATTAAGGAGCAGGTCCACGATCTGACTTGCTCCAGTGCGGCAAGCATAATGTAGCGGTGTCATTCCATGGTTGTCAGGATTACTCAAGGGCAGCCCCTTCTGAATGAGAATCTGTAGGATTTCAGCGCTACCGCTATATGCAGCAATGTGTAGGTAGCCAGCGCCTTCAGCAGTCACGATGTCTGCTCCAAGATCCTTATTTAAGTCGTGACTAAATTCAAGAATTTCTCTCACCAGGTCGATGTCTTCACATTGGATCGCCCTAGTGAGAAGCTGCTTCCTTACACCGTCGATGGGAGAGGATCTCACATTTCTGTCCGAAAAGAATCTGTCACCTTTCGAGAGCACCACTTTGGTCGTGTCCCACACCATATCAAAGGTATATAAATCTAGACCGACCGTTTGAAAGCCCTTATTGAAGCTCCAAGTGTCAAATGCGCCAGCAAGCTTCTCGAAACTCTCTGTGTCTGTTGTTTGTGCAGCAAGCTGAAAAAGATTTTTGAACTTGTTGCGTTGTCCCAGCGCCTTTGCCTCCGCCACTGTGAGCTGAACAACCGGGAATGACACATCGTATGATATAAATGATCGTTCAACCTCTTGTCCATGTTCAAGCAGCAAAGTTGTGATGGTGCTAGCGCTAGAAAGGACAGACCAATGGAGAGCCGTCAAACCACTATTGTCGATATGGAACGGATTTGCTCCCAGCTCCAACAGCACGCGGACAGCAGGCTCATGACCTCGGATAACGCTCCAGAATAGCGGCGTCCAATGGCTATGATCAGGAAACTCAATGTTAGCGCCCGAGTCGAGGAGATTCTTTACGATGTCGGCGTGTCCGTTTGATGCAGCCCAGTGAAGTGCTGTCCAACCATGAGAATCTGGTCTATCCAGGACATCGCAGTTAGTCTTAGATTCAAGACATTGATGAGTTACAGTCGAAAACCCCCAATACGACGCGACGTGGAGAATGGTGGGCTGGCCGGGAACGGAGCCGAGAAGTTGTTCAGCTGATTGGCTGTCCATATTGACAACAGATTGGGTTATTTGCCAAGAACTCTGCCGGAAACGGTCATCTCCCAAGAATTTCAGGAGTTCAGGTAGAAGTTCGTTCTGTAAAGGTCTAACATAGTGACCGTAATAGCGAGCTGCATACTCAAGGAGCGGCATTTTTGCAATGCGGAGTCTGAGATCGTCGAGAGTTGGGCAAATGCCTTTGGCCATTTCCGGAGTCGACATGTACTTAAGACATGCTCGGCCAATTGCAAGACTCCGAGTCGTTCCCAACAGGTCAGGGTGGGCAATCATATACTCCCTGGCCGATGAGTGAATCAACTCAACAGTCTGGGTAGTCCTTGAGTGAGCGACTAAGCCAAGACATGAGGATAGGATGGATTTCTCAGATTCCAAGTCCTCAAGGCCATATTCCGGAGCGTCTTCTAAGCTTGCAATGGCATGCCGCAGCTCTGACATGTTCATCGCCCGTGGGGAGTTATAAATCCAGCCCAGTGCACAGCAAGCTAACTCTTGACGGTCACGATCCTGCCTCATGATCCGATTAAATGTAGTTCTGTACGCGTCATTGCAAGTGCCAGGCAATGTCTCGAGCGTTTTTCGAAGCTTCTTAATGGTTGTAACGCTGCAGATGGAATCCATGGACAAGCGAGCCAACAGGAAGCTAAAAATATAAGTTTTGGAACTTGAAATAGGGGAGAAAACGAGAAAATGGGAAGTTACTCACGATCCATGGACATGGTTCTCAAGCTTCGAGATAATCTCTTGTTTGATATCGTCAGTGACGAGTTCATGTTCGATTTCACACTCTTCTTCTAGCCGCCACTTGACATACAACTCAATATCCGAGCTGACTGCCCTTGCGTCAAGGAGTGCGGCATCAACCAAGTGACCACTGACACTGGGCAACTCGCGGCTTGAAACGAGGACTCTAGCGTTCGCCTTCGCAAATTGTGGTAGGTGTCGCATCAACTTGGTGGAATGCGGGAACTCATCAAGTCCATCAAGGATGATGTAGGTTCGGTTGGATGTAATGGCAATATCGCAGATCACGTTGACGAGATCCTTGGGGAGCAGTGATCCCTTGCAGGCCATCTTTTTCTTCCGTATATCCACGGCTACCTGCGACACAGTCGAATTCTCGACCAAAAGTTGGTGAGCCAGGTGCCGTAGCACATCTTGCAGGGTTTCCTGGTGGCTGTCACTGAAGAAATAATAGGCAGTGACCGGATTGATGCAATTGCTGGCGACATCGTTGACAATTGCCGCACTAAGGACATTAGCGATCCATCGAGCTGTGCCACTCTTCCCTGCTCACTCACGAAAGTGCAGTCTTTCCGGATCCAGCTATGAAGGATTAAAATGTATACTCCTGATAACATGGATAAGGGGATCTCGTACGTGGACCAAAAGCCCAGAGTGTGCGTGGTGCGTTCTCTTCGAGCGAGTCTCTCCATTTGATGTATACTTCTGAGGATAAGCAAGTCGAACGGGTGCCAGGACATATCTCTTCCGTGATAGTCTCGAAAGAAACGCGCATTGGTTCACACTTTGGCTTGTACCAACTCAGCAGCTCTTCAAATTCCTTGACTGTTGAAAAACGTTAGAACTTGAAGGGTGCTCTAACCCTGTCAAGAGTATATTTGCTTACCATCTTTCATATCTTTTAATTGCCGGTAGTTTGCTACTGAAACCATACTATGAAAGCCTGTCAAAAAGGAGTTCGTCACGTATTAGGACTGAAATACAAACAAGTTGTCAGACAACAGTGATGCGCTGAATAAAGCACCAAATCGGTGCAGCATCTCAATCTTTGCCTTTGTTTCCGACTCGGAGAATGGCCATGTAAGCATTTCAAGTTTTTTCCGCAGCCCCGTTCTAAGCAGCTTTTCTGATAATGTCACCTTCAGTGCATTCAACTCTATACGACATTCCTGTATTGTAGCTGACGAGATCCCTGGCGTCGCGAGTATCGAGTGCATTTCTTCTGTGCCAGCCGCTTCAGAAGCCTGTTGAAGTTTTAGGAGGGCAGATGTGAGGGTCGAAAGTTCTTGGATGTACGAGTTCCATGCTTTGGAGGAGCCCTTGAGGCTTGAGACGTATTGGAAGCTAAGATGCGACAATTGAACAGCGAGACTGACCAACCCAGCTATGGAGGCCGCAGCACTTAGAGGATCGGCCATTGTGGCTATCCACTGCTGCACAGCGATGAGAGCTCTTGTTATGGTATCTTCCACGGTCCCTAAAGATTATAGTTGAAGGTGTTGAATTGAAGGGAAGGATGGATGGACTGAAGATTGTTGCCGCCCCCGCAGTTCCTTTAACACATTGCCACGAGAGTGAGGCTACGAATCAGCATGCGCCTTGGTTTCCAAGACTCAGCCACTAGGACTACCTCACGAGTGTGCCAGCCTTGGATAAACTTCCGTCGCTAACAATCCCCTAATATCTAGTCATCGGCCACATTAGAAAATGAGTACTTTTCAGGTAAATCTCGGGCGAGTGACTGAGTTATCAATACGCCGGGGTTCCGAATTTATAGCGCTATCCTAATAAGATATAATAGGCTAGCCACTATAATTATGCAAAGGTTGTAAATGACAGTCTAAGTTTCTTTCACATTTTCATTTTCCCAAGTTTTGACGGACTGGCCCTGACGTAGCCTCAGTTGGAGTTGAAGCAATGCATATATTTCCCGTGGAGAGGTGCCTTGGAGCCAGTGCAAGTCACGTGGCACAAGCTTTCGTGAATCGTCTTGATTAACGTAGGCTACAGAAGTGACAGCATGTGGAAAGTTAATAGTTGAATTGACCTCCGCAAATAGTAAACACTATCCCAGGTTTACCTGACGGCTTATAAGGGCTTGCCAAGAGATCTACTTTAAACCCTTACTAGCCCTTGCTATCATGTCAATGTTTCATTCGGACGGTCTCGTAGATTACCCCGTGATAGATTGGAACCAAGGTGGCTAAATTGAACTGCTACTTTCAACAAATGAGTCCTGGTCAACTATTTACCCGCGTCATCATATGGATAGGAACAACAAGGTATCCCATGCGGGGTCTCGTCTGGTCACGGACAGCTATATAGTCACTGCAGTTTCTGTGAGATGCGGAAATACCCCGTGGTTCAACATATTCCTGCCCACTACTGTAAAAATGCGCTTCTTACCATTGCTCTCCGCTGGCATCTTAGCGCCGACCATCGGTCTTGCCGCTCCAGCCAGCGACATTGTTATCCGCGATGAAGCCCTAAATGCGAGAGATAATCTGTGCAATTTGAAGGCGCCCCCAGTTCTCTGCCAGCCGAACGCCACGGTTACTGTTGAAGAAACAGCACTGAGGGCGTACCAGTTCTATCGTGCATTTGTGGTTGACGGGGACCCGAAGACGATGTTTTCTCTCATTGATTCTACCTATAAGGTAAGTTATCAGATCAGTGCACATCTAGCTGCCAGCGTATTACCGCAGAAATTAATGCATCGTAGCAACACCATCCTGGATACACGGACGGGCCTCAAGCCATTTGGTCCCTTTTCTGCGCCGGGAGAAAGATCGGAACCGAACAAAGCACCGCTTGGTGCTTCGATGCCAGCACAAACATGTCATATGCCCAATACTCGACTACGGACAGATGGCGCTGGGTCGACGGCTGCGTCCACGAACACGTAAGTACTTTGAAATAGGAATCGCCAACAGATCTCCCTCGCCCTAACCATTCTCTTTAGTGGGACCAGAATGAGAGAATTCCAAAAGACAAATGTTACAAACTGAATGTGACGGCAGTTACGCCATGATGGAGGGTTTGGTGGATTTCTGCTTGATGAGTATTTGAGCTGTAAAATATTTCTTTCGGGTAGCACCCAAGATCGTTGATATATCTTCCTCTTGCACCGGCGATGACCTGCTGTTTTCTTGGCTCCTGTGTGCGATCCATGCATACCGTGTTAGAAGATTGACATGTTGATCTCAATGCTGGCGTATAAGATAGCAAACATATTCGTCCATCTGAGTTCGCCAGCTATCCAATGCTGTATTTGTGTTAATTCATGATATCAGATGGCTCGGGTGCTGGAGATGAGGCAGCATATCTTGAACAGTCCATCTCGCAGGTCTCCAAGCCACCTTTTTTTGGGAAAGCAAAGGTCTCAAACACCTCAGTGGGAGTAGATATGATGAAAGAAGTGAGCACGTGCCAGATGTCCTAAAATAGCTAGAGCAGACATTTCTCATTGTGTATCTTCAAGCATGGTTGCCCTGCAAAGCATCTTTTCTCACTGGAAGCTAGCTTCGAGATATGGCGGCCAATCGATAGGCACCATTCACGCACGTGCGACTGGCACAACAAAAAAGGCTAGTTTCCAAGCCATGCCTGATACCGATTTTTAAACTCTCCTTGCTCTTGTGGCGAGCCAGTGTGAAGCGACTTTTGCGGGATTCCAAGATGCTGGAATCGATTGCATGGTGCATGGTCGGCGCCTTTGTCGGATTCCAGCTTCTCTCGGCCATTGCATAAAGGTAAGCTCCAGTGCGGCCATAGCCTCCAGCGGTTTTCGCAACGGGATCGCCATACTTGCGTCCATCTGTAAGGCAAGCACCCAGGAGATCTGGATGCGTTTCTGGCAGTTCTGTCTCTCCCGCAGCCCGTTGTTCTCTCACAAGCTCGTGGGGCTTCGCGATTTGATACGGCTTGGAACGTGCTGCGAGCATGCTTTCTTATTCCTCCCGCTCTAGTAGAACAAGCTCTTCTCCTTTCGTCCACTCTAGTGCTAGAACGTTTTGTCTCACAGTGCTCACCCTGGAACCTGATGAATTAAACAATCCCCTTCTTACCCGTTTGATCCACCGAGAGAGCTTGCCAAGCACAACAACCGACCCCCCACATGGCTGCATAAGTGACCTGCGATCATCTCATAGCCTCGCTATCTCGAAAAATCTTCCCACTCACTCGCTCATTCACTTGCCTCTCTTGACTCCGGTTTGATGTCGCATCAAAGGGCCCTAGCCGTCGTTCTAAGAGATCGTGTTCGATCCGCAGACGTTCCACTTGTCACCTCTACGCGACGTTACTCGTGAGCTTCTTCGCAAGCTCATTTTCGCTACCCCTCTTAGTGTGGTATCATAATATGGCCGTTGACATCGAAGTTCTGGTTATCAACCCCTTTCGAGAGCTTGTACAAGCCGGGAAGGATGCGCTCACCATCGCCGAGGCTGCTCAGCAGAGCGACGTCGACCTCTCCAAAAGAATGACCAAGGCGGCCCAATCCACAGTGAAAGAGGGAGAACGTGCCCTGAAGAGAATCCAGCCTCTATGGGACAGTCATGTTGAGAGATACGGGGAGCAGTTTAAGGAGCTTATGGTTGAGAACAGTTTGGGCTCTGCAAACCGTCGGACTGGACATTTCTAACTGGCTTCAGATGAGATCGCGGAAAAGCGTCGGAAGCTTGAAGAGCTGCTTTATGACTTTGAGGATTACATCGACGAAGATTCGTTTGATGCAGACAGGTTCACTGAAGTGCAAGCCGCCGCGAGAGCTTTTGCATTGTACATAATCGACTTAATCAAGCGCCTCAAGATTGAAGCCCCAAGGCATGCTTCGGCTACAACTCCCACGTCCCCGGCACCGACCCATTCCTTTCCACCACTACCTCCTCTTCCTCGTTCTCGTTCTCGTTATGAGTCTCAGTCTCAATTTCAGTCGCAACCCGTTACCCCCACTGAGCCTGCAAGGCCATCTTCTCGACCAACGGTAGAGACGGGGTCCAAGCAGCGCAGAGTTTCGCCAGTTCCGCGTTCCCCAGATGTCGTGCCTTCGGATGATAGATTCTCTCGAAACGGCCTACCAAGCCTGAACGCGATCTCCCGTCACAGTTCTCGTGGGATCCTCAGAAATGGCACTACGAGCTCTCACCACTCTTCTGTTCATAGCTCAGAAGGACCCCCGCTGCCAACAGCCGATACTTGGTCCACCAAGGCTCTAAATCACAGTTCTAACCATTTTGATAGAAACGCAATATCAGGAGCTCAACAATCACATAATCGGCGACCATCCACTCCAGATATTCTTGGCGCTGAAGAAAGTGGCCTTGTGCGAATTTTGACATCGCCAACCAGCCATACCAGTCCAATCCTGGCCAAGGATAGTTGGCTCGCCTATGATAACTCCATGCACTCTGGGCCTACCATCCATCCAGAAAGTCCAGCTACCACAGCTAATAGGACATCGGTCTTCTCTAGCACAAACAGTTACGTGTCTTCTTCTGACCTATTGCGGGACGTTCCTACTAGCGAAACTCGAACGTCCTCCCTACCAGCAGCCGAGCAGGAGCCCACTAAGCCGACAAACCGCCTTGGGACTGAGTATGATGATGGGTTAATGCTAGCTGAGGAGCGAACTATGCCAGATGCGAAGGCCATCCAACAACAGCATCCCCGAGCAGCGCACTGCTCCATTGGCCCTCAAAGCTCCATCCATCAACTCAAAGGGTTCTGTGACGGAGCTCAGGCATACAGGAAACAGCGCCACCAACAGGGCGTCAAACAGGCAGTAGCTTATGTAAGTCACACTGAAATGCAGAATATGCCATACAACTTTGGTCTGGATGCTCAGCGGCTAACTGTATTCACAGGGAATGCGACACACTGTTGGGCGCTGCACACATTGCGAGTATTTTCATCTTTTCAACGAGGTCACCCTAGATGTGGAACAAGATGGTAGGTGTTCCATGACAGAATTATCCCACACCCAGCGCTGATCTGAATCCATTCCAGCTCGTGCGAACTTCTCCAAGTCAGGAGTGCTGTACCGACTCCGCTTCCTCTACAAATCCCACGTTCCAGCCCAAACAACTTCTGAAACAAATTATGGCTGTCTATTTTGTATACAAACAGGGTATACGATACACCAAGGTGACTCGACAGTCTTTATATCCCAGGAACAGCTATTTCGCCACCTGGCACAACACCCACAACCCCTACCGGAGCTTTTCGGTGTGACTGTACTGTATGGAGTCCTTGAGAAAGACCATCCCCAAATCGAAGACTATGATCTCCATTTTCCAAGCCCACCAATCCCGACTTCCATCCCAGACAGCACGGTGCTAGACAAGCTACCTATAGCAACGGCTCTGAAGAATCATGTACAGCGGCCCGGCGAACGAAAGCTAGCAGATCCAGATGGCAATAATGATGTACTTAAGTTCCTCGCTGGTGCAAGAATTGTAGGGGTTGAGTTTCCGGAGAAATGGGGCGGCAAGTGGTGCACAGGCTGGCATGATGGAGTCAAGGGCGCGTTTCCTGTCAAGATCGTCCAACTTGGAGGACCGATACGGAACGAGATTTGCCTGCAGTCCAACAGTGATGTGACCGTGATGACGCGATGGAAGTGGGATCCTAAAGACGGCGAAAGGGAAAGCTGGTTGAGCTTTGACAAAGGAGAAGTAATAAGAAACGTTGCGTGTGAGCATTCCGATCCCTTCATTAAGCGTTTCGCTGACGACATGGTCGCATAGGGTTGACTGTTGATCACTGGTGTTGGTCAGGAACAAATAGCAAGGGCAAATTCGGGGTGTTCCCCCGATCGCATATCAACGCGATCTCAGTAAGAGAAGGTCTAAATCACACGGAGGTCGCTCGAAGGAAAGTCGGCAGTGCGCCGATCAGATTATTCAGTCGGAGGAAGAGATTAAGTAGCACAGCGTCTTCGATGAGTGGCGAGACGGGATAGATGGTTCGTGCAGTAGCAGTTGAGGAACTAGACGCTGACGACAGAAGACTGGAAATCTAGACGGGAACCTTCCGCCCCATTGTCGCTAATTCAAGATCTTACTGCCTTCGAGATCATCCGATACACACCGACTCTGATACTGGATGATCACAGCTAAGTCTCCCGTACATAGTTTAGAGACACACGTACAAACTCAGCCGCTCTCACTCACAAATGCTTTTGGAACCAACACACAGCCTGATCCTCCGCATCTGCACTTTGCTTCAACTGGTTTTCATTCTTCGAGTTAGCACGGACACAGAACCCATGCCTAGCGCCAGCATAGACGACGACCTCGGTTGGTATGTCAATCCCATCAAAGACCTTTTCTACTGCTTCAATCTGAGTCATGTTCATACTCGTGTCCTTGTCTCCGATCGCAATTGCAACTGGCTTCGTGATTTTATCTACATCCCTGGGGATGGCCAACCTGCTTGGATGGCCGGTGAATACAGCATCGACGAGTGGTGCCCCACCAGCTGTTACACTTTCGGGGTGAGCGAGTATGAGCGCCGGCCGACCTCCCCAGCAGAAGCCAGCGGCACCGATGGGCATGGCAGCAGCTTCGTTCTCGCGGACGGCCACGAAGAAGGAACGGACCTTTGGCCATCCTATGCTGAAGCGGTTTGATATGACGAATGGAACCATAGCGTATAGCAACTTCCCGATGTACCAACTAAAGAGCATTAGACGATGCATATCTAATAGTGGGAAGTACTCAACGGCTTCCAAGACCAGTCATAGTAGCTGTTGCTATCGGCGAGCTGGTCCATTGTCTCCTAAATCCGAGAGTCAGTCTTGAAACTAGATATATGTGTTCAGTGAGTTAGAAGTGGGTGACATACCAGACTGGAAACGGATGCGGCGGCGCCTAAATCCGAAACTCAGCTTCATGGCTCGGATGTTTCAGAGGGATACGCTACCATCGTAGAAATCTGGAAGGTAGACCATGTAGTCCCCCTTGACTGCGTACGAGTCCGCGAGCAACCTATTGTTCACGAACTCCCAGCCAAAGGCATCATGGATGATAATAATGATGGCTTTTGGTTGAGCACCACCTGGCGGCTCTGCGATGTAAGCGTCTCTGCCGTGGATTTTCTCTACTCGGCCAGTCGGCGTCCCTTCATGCTCGTGACCCTTGAAGCATTCTGGGCAAGACATCTTGGTACGCAGCCCCGCAGAGAGTACTCTTCGGACTCCGTGATGGAAAAGTTGTTTGTTTGGCTCCAGCTGTGTTGGAAGGGGTGACGCCTCGATGATATATCTTATACTTTCCCCCAGACCCACCACTCACTCTAGCGCACTCCCATCGAATGAAGCTACTTAAGCGTGACCCGCCCCGACCACCTTCAAGTGAGTACCACTTAGAAGCCGCTAAGTCGATTAAGTCCGCACGGACATAGGTTGCCCTTGCGCATGGGTCATGGAGCGGGTAGTCTATTGGAGCCTGCCAATTCAAGGTACTTGGGGGTCAACTTGCGATGACTTGGCCAACAGCGACTGCGAGACAAACTTGGCGGATTAAACGCATTGTCAAGCAGGTCATCCAGAGGAACCATCAACGGTGCAGTAGTTCATGACTTCATGAGCTGAGGCGTACTGTATTCACTCAACTTGGTGTCAAAGTTTGGGGCAGCTAGAATCAAGACAATCTTTCAGTTGCAGATGAGTTGGAGTTAGAACAGAATCGAGGCGCTTCGTGGGAGATGTGAAGTTTGCGATGACTCGTCTGCAGACAGGGATCTCTTGCTGCTTCTCGGCTCTAACGGTTATATCATCTAGAATTCTGAGTGGTAAAACAGGCCCATCTTCAAGTGTCAAATCCATCATATCGGGTTGAGGCTTGGAGTTTCGAGGCTGGAAATGCGGATCGTATCTGGGAGCTTGCATGGGGATAGCTAACTTGTGAAAACCATACAGTCTAGTGCGCAGCTAGGCCAGTTGGCTTACATGTTTACCATGAGAGATGATTCTAAGAATGCAATACCTCCAGCAGTTAGACCTTGGCACTGGAGTGTTAAATGGAAAAAGCATCAATGATTGTGGCTTGGTAGGTTCGAACTTGTGGTTCTGCAAGAAATTTCATGGTTGGGTGCTTTGGCTTTGTTGACTTTGAAGACAGAACCCTCTGAGCTCAAGGTGAATAAAGCTTTGTGTAATGTTTTCAAATGGATTTTCCGAGCCCGAGGGTACCTTCCAATATCAAGACTCGCACAACCTTTTTCCTGCCTTTTCTTTCACAACTCCGCCGCGCAAAACATCGCGCAAAAGCATCGCGCGATTCCACCCAAAACCTCCAACACGCGATCGCAACACCACACCGACGGGGTCTAGCTATTTCCAAGACCCGCATTAGGGCTATTTCAAAATGGACCAAGCTAATAATGAAGCACCTGCTTCTCCTTCCTCCCACACTTCCCTGCTTCCATCCTCCAACACCTTCACATCACCAAACCACCCTAACCAAGACACCACAGTCAACACAAACAGACCTCGTAAGTTCCTCCTGCGTCCTTTTTGAGTGTCACTAGATACAAGGCAATGGATATCATTACATTCACACAGTTACACACTTTCACGCTTGCCAAGGTGTTTCCTCTTCACATCTCGTGCTGACTGGAAGTGTCACTAGAAGCTGAATCCCCACCATCCCATGTCCCTGAGGCTCGCACTCAAGCGACAGTCGCAGAGTCAGTGAGTCAGCTCACAGGTACAGATCCATTCACCGTTCATCAGGGTGAGTTTTCCATAAAAAATCTTCTTCACCTGCCTCCTTCCCCGTGCTAACAATTTCCAGGTCCAGTACCATACCCTTCCTACGGCCCAATCACCGCGTGGGAAGAAATCATTCGAGCTGGACTTATCCCCAAGAACTTTCCCAAGGACGAAGTCAAGTTCCGTCAGTCTTTCTTCACTCAGGGCAGTAATTGCACTGCCACAAAGCTTGCTGTTCGCCGAATCGAACGCAACCCTGAAACTCATCGCCTGTCGCGTTGGAGTTTTGAAAAGGCACACAACATACCCGCCGCTCTCCTACAAGTCACAGGAACTGAAGCTCCAAACCCCTGCAGCTCTTGTTCCCGTACCCATAGTGGCATGTTCACTGGCTGCATTGTAGCTACCGATCCGGAAACCAAAGAGATTACAGGAAGTGCCTGCGCGAACTGCTTTTACAACGCAAGACAAAGTCGCTGCAGTCTCTACAAAGCCGCTAGAATGGCCAGCGAGGAAGCTTACAGAGTGAAGATGGAGAATGAGGGCGATTCCGTCGATGGAGATCAGCAGGTTCTGGAACCACAGGAAGCATCTGGCCAACGTGGAGGAGAATCCGGAAATGATCAGCTTGCGGAAGGCGCAGTCGATTCTCAGAATGCACCTGCCCCACAGGGCCATGAGAATGTTGGAAGTATGAATGGAGTTGCAGCCAACCATGCTGGAAATGGAATGGTGAATGGCAATGTTGGCAACATGAATGGAGCTGCCCCTAACCACCATCGAGCTGAAGCTGCACCTGGCAATGTTGGCAACATGAACGGAGCTGCCCCTAATCACCTTCGAGCCGAAGCTGCACCTGGCAATGTTGGCAACATGAACGGAGCTGCCCCTCATCACTATCGAGCTGAAGCTGTACATGGCAATCGTGGCAACATGAATGCAGGCGCGGCCCATCACGCTCGAGCTGGACCGGGTATTGGCCGTGGAGGAAACTTGAATGCAGGCGCTGCCCATCACGCTCAAGCTGGACCGGGTATTGGCCGTGGAGGAAACTTGAATGCAGGCGCTGCCCGTCAGGCTCAAGCTGGAGCGGGCATTGGACATGGTGGAAACTTGAATGTAGCTTCGGCCCTCTTCCCTGGTTTCCCGTCTCCCGTGGTCGACCCTCTCGGCTTCGTTGACGCCTACGTTCATGCTTCGACTGCCACGCGTCATTTGATCATTCAGGAGGCCAACTCTGCACTGGCTGCTATCTCGGCCTACGAGCATGGCGAGCTCGCTCGTCTGGGAGCTTGGGATGAGGCCGTACGAGCCCAATATGGACGACGGGGTGGACCAAACTAATGCAGGATTGAGGACGGAAGAACAGGTGCCAGGTCGCTTGACCTTTCAGTAGGACTCGCAAGTGGATTGTTCGCAAGATTCCCTCACGGTAGCATACATAGGTACCCCATAGATACTGCACTCAAGTACGCTTGAGATTCTAACTAGGAATGGATTTCTCCTATTACACACCTGTATGACCCTGAGTGCATCAAATGTCGCAGCATGTACGAGGCTGAGCGTGTTTCCTATTGATCTATGGTTTTGAGTGGGCGTGCAACGGTATCATAATGTTTTCAGCTCGTGTTCAGTGCTGAATGACAGAGGCAGTGCCATGTAGCGACATGTTGGTATTTCTTAACTTCCACCATGGCCCATTCCAACCCCGCCACATATCTGACACATCCACCAACCCTCTCGTCTCGCGTTCGCGCCGATAATGTCCCAATGCCCGTTGTGATGTTCCAACCCAGACCTTCTTAGTGACTGTCGGCGTACGGTTTGCTGTTTGTTTCCCATGCCTTCTTAGATTCGAGTTCGTGACGTATTTGGCGACGGATGGGAACCGTTTCGACAGGTTGCCACTGATTCGACGTCCTCCTGCCTCCTCTGATTGTAGTATGTAATGGCCAAACGATTATTTTGAACCCATAATAGAAGAGTGAGACCAAGGAAGATCCCGTATGAAACGAACCACGGGATATCAACTTTGGCAGCGTTTGCCCGGTTCTCGGAAACAACACATTTCCAAATGAGAAGGCCAAGGGGAAACAGGGTCCATTGGGACAGGGCCATGAGCTTTAGACTTCCAGAGCCTTTGAAGTCTTGGAAGATGCTCGGATAGGGCAACATGGTGACCAAATGCATGCTGCAAACGCTGGCCACGCCCATTGCCCACACTATGGAACGGAGTTGTACGAGGATGGCGGCAGCCATGAAGATGGTGCAGTATCCGAAGAGCAGAAGGGCCGCTGTAAAGTAGGGCAGTGATCTTGGGCGTGTGGGGGCGGTTGTTTCGGTCATTATGACGAGGTGAATACTTGAACGGGGCGTGTTCTAAATATTGTAGACAAAGCCAAACGACGCTGGAGTCGGTGGTGTGGTGAGGGTGCCTCGAGGTGTTTGGTTAGATCAGCGCACCTGTATCTATGATAAAGACGAAATCGAAAGAAGACAAACGCACTCTGTGCGATGATGTTATATACAGTTACAGGACGTCAGTGTTCCTTGGTACTGCTATCTCCATTACTTTCAACCAGACTACTCGTGAACTTACCTGGAAAATTCAGATTCTTACCACAGCAAACTTTATCTAGCGGACGATGAGCTGCTTTTATGTCAAATGCAGCAATTACCACGGGTGGAAGACGAGTCGTCAGGCAGTCCCATGGCATGTGACTCCGGCATACTTTCAAGGGCTTTCGGGGTCAAGAACCCAGCGTGCGGGAATGTGTGCCGGCCAGATATTACCCGTGCAAAACCACAGCGGAGCGCTCCCACAATTATTCTGCACACCAGCACTGCATAGGTACGTTGTACTATGATATAAACCGGAAGGCTTGACCGTTTATGAGGGCCCACCAGCCGGGAAAGAACTGGTCGCATAGCGATGGCGTCTTCGTCGTCGCCCTCGTCGTCGCCCTCATCTTCGCCAAGGCACCAGTGTCACGCGTATTGAGATCAAGCTGGCGCAAGCTGGTGCAAGTCATTGCAATTTCATAATCTCCTGCTTATCATTCGTGCATATTTCACCAGCACCACACATGGTGAAATGCACCGGCTCACAACTTCTTCAGGACAAGCTATGGGGTATGAAGATTGTCTGTTGCAATTCCCATCAACTGCCCTCATAAGCCCTTGTTTGTCGCACCGCCATCGACGTTCTACACATAGGTGGTAGCCAAGAATAATCAAGGAAGCTTTCGAAGCTCGGTTAGGCGAGTGGTTGGCGCTCCATAGCACATCGGACTGACCTGAATTCTGAACTCGTAGAATCATGATAGCAAGCGAAAACATGCCTCCGTCTGGACCCTTCTGGAGACTTCTCTCTGTCCACCTTCTCTGCATCTCTTGCCTCAGGCCCAACTGTAGATGCCACTCAGCCCTTGTGCTGTGCACCGGCAAGCGGGCCAATGCATTTATTACGTAGTTTTAATGGGTTGGGCAGTGACTTGGTTGCATCGATGCTGACTGGGCCCTGCTACGAGTCTCTGCAGCAGCCGATACACATCCGGCCCTAGTTTTAACTGCGCCTCATGAACGTGCTTTAGCGAAGTGCCGAGAAAGCCCCCGGTACGGGGTCGCAGGGAACGATATTTAGGGCTGAACAGATGGTGCATGGGTAGATCGGCCCATGGAAGCGGGGCCATGCGTAAACTCGGCGTTCATCGTGCAGCACCACTACTTCGGCGACCTGCTTCGTGAACTGACCGTCGGGGCGCCCGATCGATTGGGAACATGCACATCAAACGTCAGCCACCCTTTGAGGAGGTCGTGGGGGATATATCCCATGGAACAGCCTCGAAGTTGTAAAGAGGTAAGAGTGTTGGTAGCCAGTCTCGACAGATGCAATGAGCAAGTTGATCCAAAGATTAACAACTTTTCCAGACACATATTCACGATGAGCAGTTCTGCGACATTCACGAAGTTGCAGTCATCGTCAACGAGGCGGCATCCGGTTTCCCGATTCAATCTGTTTCTTGTCATCGCTTTAGTTTTCATCATCAGTGGTGTTTCCGCCCTCTCAGTCATCTATGGCAGCAAACACAAGGGAGGCATCCCAACCGTGGCCGTTGTGGCATTATGCAGCGTAGTAGTGCTGCTACTCGTCGCGGGCAGTGGCAGTATCGCATGTTGGCAGATGTGGAAGCGAAACCGGGCAGCAGACCTCGAGTTTGGGAGTATCTCTGCGCAGATACCTTTTCAAGATCAGAAGACCGATTTTGGCTCGGGAAGACCAGTGCATCGCTGACCCTACGACACATTTAGCACGACTACGGACAGAATACGGGGTTACTGCCGAGTATTCATATCTCGCGTGCCGTGGGTTATATCAACGTCAACATCAAAGGACGACATGAAGCACCTCTTGGCATCAAATGATGGACGTGCATCAATCGATATGCATAACAAAGGTCACCTAGGAGATGATGTTACCCCTTTCTGGACAACCAGAACGTCCAACACTACAGTGCCTACTTCTGAGAAGGATTTAGACTGTGGGCAAGGGCCTGCCGGCCAAGACAATATACTTGAGAGCGAAGAGAAGGAATATGAAGTGTCGATAATAATCACGAAACCAATGCCGACGGCAGCAGACCCATCTCGTATATACGGGGGATCAGCAAATGATCTCGATACATTGCGGCCAGCCTCTCTCGCCGTCGACCCCCTGAGGTCTCATCCTGTGCGGATTGGCAGGCAGAGCAGCAGGGAACAGATAAAGTGCAGCCAGAGTCCACCACCAAGGGCAAGAAGCTGCGCTCCGATAGAAGTCCAGCCGCGACTTGGGGTTAAGCGACATCATTCCTCACGCAGGTATGGAGTATCGGATCTCGAGAACTACCTGGATTGGACGATGTATCAGAGCGTTTCAGAAAGGAGCAGCGTCTCAGAAATGAGGAGAGAGGAGATTCCTGCTGTCATTGCAGGCCTACGACGATCAAAGAGTCCGAATTTGGCTACCACACAGGGTCAAAACTTGCGGGAAATCTACCAAGATGAGAAGTGTGTGATGCAAAGATTAAAGATTTAGTTATATAATAGATTTAAACTAATACCCAGCCATAATACCTTTGCTGCCTGATTGGCATGTAGTCAACGCTGAGCATCTCCACATCGTGCCACGAAACACGACGCTATTGTGTGTCTCTCCCTCGGAAACACAGTATTAATCGGAGTGTGGAGGGTCCACCACAATGTAGTCCTTGATAACGGCAGTCCCAGCCCGCAGAGCGGCCACTTGCCCGTTCGAACACGTTCCCGGATCCAACATGTAGCAGAAGTCTTCGTACTGGCCCGGAATCTCATTCTTGATATCAGACACGTCGGACGGCCCTGTAGTGCCATAGGTGGTATTGACGGCGGTGTCAATTCTCCCCGTGGAGATGTCGCGGTTGAACAGCGAGCGCATGAAAATCCGGTACGCAGTCTCGGGCTGGTACGCAGGTGTTGCGTGGCCGGCTTGATAGACACGTGAGAAGGACAGGTTGCCGTACTGGCGTACCTGACCACCTATGGCAGAGCAGTTTGTTTGGATCGGCTGATAGCCCGCAGCCTGGAAGCTCGCAGCATCGTCGTAGGGAACCGCTAAGCTGGCGAGCTCGCCTCCGTACCAGTTGCATGCGAAATCGCGATCGCCGTACATGAGCGTTACCTTCTTCCCGCTTTCCAGCAGCTCGCCGAGATCGTCTAGCCAGCCTGGTCGTGGATAGTCGCCAATGCCGGTAAAGGCTGAGGAGACGGCGCCTGAGCTCGAAGTCCAATTTACGGGAACACCAAGTGCGGCCTGGACCCACGCCTGGCTCAAAAACCCCTGATCATAGGGCTCGGGGAAGAGCGTCGGATCGAGCTGGGTGACATCGTAGTAGTTTCGTCCTGAGTATTGAAGATAAGGACTGCGGAGGTTCTGGCTGCAATAGGATTCCGCGGTTTGGCAGAGCCTATTTACCGTCGCGTTGGTTCCAAGGTCTTCTGGGTCGTAAATCGAAGCCGCCTCCTGGCACTGGTCAATCCGTTCGTTGCAGCCACCCGGTCGTTCTATTGAGTCAACCATCTGCTGATAGATGGTGTAGTTGACAGCCTGGATTCCATAAGTGTTGTTGTATGCCATCTTGGGATAAGATGGCCATTGCGTCTTGCGATCGATGCAACCATTGACGATGAGCAGCGTGTCCAAGTTAAGAAGGTACTGTTCTCCTTCAGTACCCTCCCAGGTGCCATTGAGAATCTTTTCATTTTGATCCTGGAATACCGAAGCAAGAGCAGGGCCGTAACGGCCGCCGTACGACTGAGTCGCAATGCTTATGCGATCGTCATTCGGGTGGTAGCCCGGAAACTCCTGGAACCAGACCTGGGCGAAATGCCAGAGAGCGTATGCAGCATTGCGACTACCCTGGCTAGTTGAGGTCCTGTTGCCGCTCGCGATGGTCCCCGTGAGGAATGTTGCGTTTTGTGCGGGGACGGGCTGCGAGCTGTTGAGTGAAGTGGTTCGGCCCGTCAGCACGTCGATTGTCACATTCCTCAACGTGTCGTACGAGAAGCCGACTTGAACCGGCTGGTCGATGTACAACATATTCACTATTCTCGGTCAGTCTCATCCCAGGCAAAAGCCATCAGGCAATTTCCTGCTGCGGTGCTCATGCCTTCATTATTCCACGACCAAGGATTCAACCTCGTGGAGTTGGAGTCCGCATTGACGTAGCATGGTCCATTCTCGTAAAACAATCCACCCATTGAGGAGCTTCCTGGGCCGCCATTCATCCAAATGGCCAGCGGTGAGTTTTCCGGGTCGTTCCTGGCCTCGAAAAACCAAAAGAACGTGTTGATGGGGTAATCCTGCACCGGGCCGCCGAGATCGTCCGTCGTTCCCGGTGGGAGATGGATGTAGCCGGCATACGACTTGACGCCAGGGGTCGTCTCGCACAAATCAGACTAGATACGGTGGTCAGCTCGCGATGATGTTCGCAGAATTCTTTGTGATTTCTACCTCTTTGTAGCTGATTTCGATACGCTCATCGAACTTTGACTTCAGCACTGTCACACCGTCTGGAATTGGGGGGAATTGGGCTAACGCAGGTCCGATGAGGGCTCCGAAGCAAGCGAGCCGCTTCAAAATCGACGAAAGTGCCATTTTGTCTCGGTAGATGGATGAATGACAGCCGCCGGATGAGCCTTGATGAAAGACGCACCCTGATTTGCCGAGTGACGAAGGCACGGATCGACAAAAACAACACGGGAGAGGAGCTGCAATCGTGGCCCACGGCAAAGCGAGACCTTGGGGAGTGTTCACTATTTATCTACGATGGTCATATAGGCCGCGCTCATTAGTATGGCAGAGTACATATGCAGTCTTACTGTTGTCGTCAATTCTGTCGACTTCAGCCTGGCCGGTAGCACCCTCGTCTGCAATTGCACCGGTTCCCTATCTGATCGTTTGCTCGCTTCGCCAGCGTACGGGCCATGTTAGGAAGGTAGGATATTGAGGCCGGGGTTTTGGGGGATTTAGGGCCTGGTAGTCGTATCTTGGCTTGTCTTGGCGATTGGAGCCAAAACCATGAAGGTTGGTAGTCCTGGGCAAAATGCTTGCGAACTGCTCAGCTCTGACGATCACATAATGGAGCCTGGCAAATCCGAAGACGTCTCGTAAGCATTGGCAGAAGAGATTTGATCAAAAAGATGGATGTTGTCTCAGAGATTGGCCACTGAAAGGTATCATTTGTTCGTAGAAGGGCGACTCTGCACGCCTAGGGGAAGGGACCCCTTGCTAATCCCGCACAGTCCATGCGCCATACCCGCATCCCCAAAAGCTTCAATGTGGGGTAGCACTGAACAACTCAAACCCCGCGGCATGTAGCTGTTATGTACTCTATTCAGTCATAGTTATTTTGAGCATAGATTCGGTGTGGACGATAAAGAAGTAAGTGGTGGGACTGGAGGAGGGGGACTGGGCACCACACGCCGATTCACTTTCACCATATCACAAGTCTACCCAAGCACTCAGTGCTAAGGGCCATGATCCCGGGGAAGAAAGATCTAGGGAAACGTAGAGATTTAAAGGCATACAGAATGCAAACATTCTTTAATCGTTAGTAGGATATCATCACCGTCTTATTTTGCTACTCCTGTGATGTCATGGATTCACTGGGTTGCGGCTGTGTTGATTCCACCTCGCTGGCCGGATCCGTTAATGGCTAGCTTACTCTACACGGGAAGAACTTCTGTTCACCGATGGGCGTCGGGGTCTGGGATGTCGGCCTATCGACCACGCAGCCAAGACCGCATATCAAATCCTTTGACCGGTAGTAGTTAGGCGATTCCAGCGCCACAATTGGCCGTTGGAGTTAGGTCCCTGGCAGTTTCAACGGGTCTGGTTGACATGTAGATCGCTCGTTTGTTTTGCAGTTTCAGACAACTATCGTCGAACTCTAAACTCGCAAGCCATAGGCAACTGGCGAAGCGATGGATGATGGATGATGGGCTGAGTGTTCGGTCGCAATACCTCGATCTCGATCTGTCTCAGTTCTATTCCCCCTCCCGTGTGATGGTATTGTTAGACGCTGTCGATCGTAGTAGTTGACTACAGCAGTATACCTACGAAGCTCGCTCATTCTACGGTTTGCGGAAACAATCAACCTACCGGGAGTTCGTGTACGGCACAGCTTCAGCATGATCAGGAGCATGACGTCAAGTGCGGGCGTGGCTTGTCGCCATTCGCAACGTCATTCCGCGGAATTACGAACTATGACAATGAACTGCTTTATACACTGTGGTCAACCAGGGGCAAAATGGCAATGTGAATTAGAAGCGCAATTCCACACAAGGGCTATTCAACTCGTGGAGTATAAATATAAGCCGTAGTCTCTGCTCTGCGTTGACAGTGCCGGAGAAAGGAACCAGAGAACAAACGTGATTCACATCTTCACTTGCTTTACCCTTCAACCTTACTTCAACCTAGCAACCATCTATCTCCTCTTCTTAACCTGATTTGGCTCCTAGACACCAACTCTGCTTGTCAAGATGGTGCAATTTGAGTTCAAGTCCACGGCACTTATCTATCTGCCACTCTCATTCATGGCGCAAGGCATGAGCATAGCCACTCGACAAACGCCTGGACAAGCATATTGTTCAGTAGGCGAATTCCCAAATGCCGATAACTGCCGTACTGCGATAGGCCTGATTAACCCAGAGACGGGCTACATCGATGGCGATAAATTCTGGTACGGAGACTGCGAAATTCAGGTTGGCCTTGATCCAATAGCGGTGCCTGGCGTTGGTGGTCAAGAGTGGATTGACCTGAGTAACAACATCATCAATGTTTGCGGTACAATCGGCTGGTCTATGTCTAACGATCTTGCCAACGTGAGTTTATAAGTTATGATTAAGTGTAGCCACACCCGCGAGGCTAATACTTCGTGTTACAGGTTTCGATCAGTCAATGCAAAGTCTGCTACGGCGGAGTCTGCACCGTTTGCAACTCTCCGGGCCAAGGACCCAGGCCCAGACGAGTCATGAATCGCGGAGAGCAAGAGTATAGAGAAGCTGCTCCGGCCCTTGAAGCTACACCGCCCAAGAGAGATGCGGCACCTGAACTCACACCAGATCGCGTCCGACGCTCCGCTTTTGATATGCCTACTAGACTCGACACGGCGGTCAAACGCCAGGAAACCCCATATGACGGTCTCGTCTGCTATGGCGGCCCCGCGGCGGGTAAATGGTCGTGCATGGAGCTGGCAGACCAGATCCAACCGCTTGGGAAGCTCCCTTTGCCCTATACGAATGCCCACACCTCTGATAAGGATGCCCGAGTTTGCCAGGTAGCAGTCGTGTCCACCTCTGGTGCAAATATTGACGCCGATTCGACCCATGTTGCTCAGATGCTGCGTGATGCAACAGTTATATGCCAGGCACCCACGCAAGATATGGTTGGGAAGATGTGGAATAACCATGGTCAGTACTCCTAGTCGAAGAGTACAAAAGATTTGTAATGTACAGCTAATAATCTGATGCAGGTTACGATTATGAGCTTTGGGGAGGCCTCATGTGCGGCCAGTTTGGATTTGGAATGGAAGGTTGCGAGCCATGAAGTAGGTCTCGCTGGGCCTCCAGCTCGAGCACTTTCAGATTCAAGAATCGTTCTGGAGGACGTTTCCTGGATCTGGAACAGACATCATGGATTAGGTATACATATACTGCCGATCGTGTGGCATCTTTTTGTGTTGATGGTGGATATTCAGATGTACAAAACATCGGCACGGGTTTCTTCTTCCTATTTTTGATTAACGCTTGGAGCTTCAAGATTGTAAGATACACGATGGCTTCTCAAGAGCTGTTTAAGTACATGCGCTGTCGAAGATATCCCTCAGCTGCACAAGTTTACAACGCCGCGTGATGCACAAGACGATAAGGCAAACCAGAGAATGCTAAAATAGGTAGGCGAGTTCTTCAGAATTCCCAAAATCTGGGTATGTCATGACATGAGCTATGAGATAAAAGCGAGTGACGTGGTTTCATCAAAGCCTTGAGCCCTGTCATAGATGGCGGGTAGTATGAGCGAACGAGTACGTGAACACAAGATAACTTCGACTTGGTCCGTTGTGAGTGGCGGGCCGAGCATATTTGTCATTAACTATTCATCATATTCTCATTATTTTGACTTGCGTCAGAGAGTCTAGATATGGTTCTATCATCTTAATCCAGCATTCAACTCCGAAGTGGCCAATCCGCAGAATCGAATTGCACCTTGATCTCGTTCTTGACCCAAATCTCGCCGACGTTGCGGTCGTACAGAGACAATATCTCATCCGTACTGCTGCTGGTGTCCCTTACGTGCGCGCTCGGTGGTTTCTCCGGGACCCCTTTCTCAATGGTAATGGTGGGTGATGGGGATAGTTCTTTCCTCATCGATCGATCGCCAGGTATCTGGGAGCACATTGTGAACTGCGGAAGCTCGCTGATGTTGCTCTCGCCTTGGCGTCCGTAGCCCACCTTTGCACCGCGTTTCTTCAGGTATAACGGCCGCAGTGTGGGGATGCCGAGGCAGATCATGGCCACGGCGATCTCAGCGCCAGCCCACGCAAAGTATGGCACAAAATTTGCTAAGAGCTTGTTAGCTTTTGCCGGCAGTGCAGAAATGCAAAGGTACACTAACCGGTATAGTTGTTTACGTCTAACCGGGAGAGAACCACGGTTCTGATAATGCCACAAGCTCCAGCGCTGTGAAAAAAGTCAGTCATTCTGTTTGGCGACAAGATGTTTATTGGGGATGAAAACTTACATAACACCCAAGCTCATCCCGCTGGCAATCATCATCTTCTCCCTTTGGGGAATTCGTAGTGACCAGATAAACAACCAAGGGAATATAGCAAAGAAGAAGTCGCAAGCGCTCGACCAGACTAACACTGTTGTTAGCACAATATACCGTCTCCATCAAGACTGCAAGGCCATCTTACCACCGAGTCCAACGCTAGTGGGTTGTATTTGAATATTCCACTTCCCCGGCGTCCGCAACGGGTCCCAGCTCGCCTTGATCGGTGTGGTTTGGTTCCAAAGCATGATTGTGAGAGCAATCGAGACCGCGGCAGTAACGATGATAAGCGCCCAGAGCGCCCACTTGTGCCGCTTCAACTGAACAACGCGAAGGAGGAAGAGGCCCATCGACAGCTTCGCCATCGCATTTCCGGTGATGGCGAAGCTGTTGGCCACATACGTCCAAAAGATTGCATTCGACGACGAGTCGAGACTCAGGTCCCAGAAGTCCCGGCCCAGGCCATAGTGCACAGCTACCTGTATTGACGAGGTGAAGATGAGGAGGAAAAGGCCAGTCCAGGCGTACATGTGATCCTCAGCGCCGACGAACTTGACGATCCGTATCCGGGTGTAGAGTCTCAACCCGACGAAGGCGAGGGAAATGCCGGTCATCGCCCACATGGCACATGCCAATTGGATTCCCGGGTGCATGGTGCCGCGGTGCCGCCCTGGCGAAGCAGCAACATAAGACAAACGGAGGAGGTGACAGTGGTGAGACAAGCCAGCGAAGGGGTAAGCAGGAATGTTTTAAGGAATCGCCAAAGGAACAGACGACAGGGTGTTGGCATGCGGCCCATCTTCTAGTTCGCGATCGCCGTTGGCCCCATGGCCGGTCCTCGATCCTGTTCCTGGTGCACAGTGGCTGGCATTGGCTGCCGTGTAATGATGTGCGCGCAAAGACACCAACGCCTCAGAGGCCCAGCTCCGCAGTAACTGCAACTGTCCCCAAGGCCAGAACTAACTGGCTCCCGAGGTAGATTGAACCTGGCGAAGCTATCCACAAACCCGCAAATCTATTGACTTTTCTCAGGCTTTCATTGGCAGTTGCAGTCATTGATGCGCCGCTCGCCTGCTGGCTGTGCGGATTGGCTGCAAGACGCAGCGCATCCACCAATGGGCATGCGGGGAAGCACTGGCGGCTACAACCCCTCTCTTGGTAGCCCGGCCTTCGCTTCTCATGGGACAGAAGACCAACGGATGGGAGCAAGGATTAAGCGCCAGGCACCATTGATGTGGTCGAGTGTGGATCATCGCCACCGAGCCATGACGCATCTGGCTGATAATTTTAGTGAATTCTCTCCCGGTGGCGCGAATCAGTGGTGGCAGGCTTGATCAGAGGTAAGCGACCACCCAAGCGACGCCGCTCTCGGACGCGGACGCGAGAGAACGCGAAACTCGAACAGGATCACGTGAAGGAGAACTTCGAGAACGGAGTGGATGTGTCACTACCTCGCCAAGAGAGCAATTCAAGTGCAATCCAGTCGTTGAAATCTCACTAGTGTCTGGTCGAGCGTTTTCATGGAGCACGGTCGAAAATGTGACTTCTGATTTCCCTCTTGGCGATAAGGAAGTCGTTGGTTTCGATCGTTGCGACTAACCAGTCTCCAGCGATTAGTAAAACAGAAATCTTGATGGTAAGTATGCGGAGCAATAGTACCCGAAAACCGCAACGTCTCAGTCGCTTTGCCAGCTGATAGTGAATGCCAGTGCCGTTCCTTTGCGAGGTTGGGCCTGGGCCAATTCGAACTGGGCACGTGCTGGGGAATCCCAATGTGTAAAGCCTATCGGCCCTTCTTGAGTGAGGCTCTTAGTTGCGGACTGGATTGCAATCCCCGGGTGCCTCAGACATTGCCGATGGTATCATTGACCGTTGGCTCCACATTCTAAAGTCAACCTGCTATATTACGATGACCAAAGTCCAGTGCGGATGGAATGCGGGTACACACTCAAGACATCAATGACCTAGCGATAGGTGATTAGGGGGCAACTTCCTAGGGGTCGGCTGGCGTGCCTGGAATTCAGTCAAGTCAATGCACCAATTCTAGAACTTGGGTACTGAAGGCGTTCTTTTGGTTAGGAATGGGCGAAGAAATAGAGATGTGGGAACTGTCAGCTAGCTCAATGGCTTGCTTAGCCATCGTGAGGTGTTCAGTATGTATAAAGAGGACTGATCATGACCGTTCTGGGAGTTTTTGTTCATCCTCTCTTTACACTCTCATCTCAGCATCTGAATCAATCACTGAACCAACTTCCAATACTCTCACTTTAAAAACCACAAACAAAAGCTCAAGATGCAGTTCTCCAACCTCAAGACAGTCTTCGTCGCCGGTGTCGCTCTCATGGGTGCCCCAGCGTTCGGAGCACTCACCTCCAGCCAGATCAAGGGTAACCTCGATCTGTTGACCCTGAAGTCGCGCTCATTGATTGCTCCTGCCAAGGGAATCAACCTCGTGAGCTCAGCTCTGGCCCTTGTTGGCGCAGGCCCAGTTCCCGTACGTCGACCCCAAGAATTCCGAGGATTGCCGCATCAAGAGAATGACTGACAAATGGTGCGACTTTAGCAAGTTGTGGCTGGATTGACCGACATTGTCTCCACCATTGGAGTTGGCCTCACGCAGTTGCAGGGCAGCTTGCCAGTGCCCGCGGGCGCTGCTGCGGATGGTATCTTCGAGTCCTTCCGCAGTTTCGTCAGGGTACACCAGGACCTTCTCAACAATCTGATTGGCAACGCTGGTCTGTTCAGCACACTCCCTTTGATCGGTGACGGGGTGTCTCAAGTCCTGCGAAACGTCGAGAGCGCCAGCGATGTAGGTTTTAATCTCTGAAATGAGCTGTGCAATAGCACAGTTTGAAGTCTTTTGCTCACCAATAATGCAGACGCTCACTACGGTGCTTTACGGCTTGGTACCGAGCCAGTCGAACAACATCCGAATCGAGGCCGAGACACTGAAGGCTCTTCTCGTAAAGACCCAGAACAAGTACACAGGTCTCCTCGCCAAGACTAAGATGGTCAAGCGCGGCCACGGCGTCGTTATTGAGGCTGCCGCCTAAATCAGAAATCATTTGTCAATCGAACAGTAGCTCAGCCAGATTCAACTGGACGGGGTGAAATCGTCATGTGCGCGGTGAGGGGCGAAGGAATGCGGGTCTGCCAGAGTGGGAATGGGGACTGATTGGGGCGGATTGGAACGTCATCAGTTTGATTAGACGTTCATTCTTTACATGATGGAATGAATGCGGAACTTTTTCTTGCGTTGATTTCAGAGCGATCCTACAATATTTAATCTTGAGCTGGTCACGCAAAACATTCTCTGCAATGCATTCAGCGTGACTTCCGTGTGCCAAACGCCCACCTATCTTGATCTGATGTTGCCTCAGCCTTTAACATATTACCCCTAATCGATCAATCCCTTATTATGCCCGTCATGTTCCCCTTAACAAACGCCTCCAGGCACTCTTGGTTTTGACAGACTTGACCCCCTTCCACCTTATCTCAATATCGTGCTGACTCGGGATATGTGTGACATTTCCATCCAACAGTGATTCACCTCTCAGGTTTGACTTGAAACACATGCAGCAACTGGTCTCACTTCCCTTGATAACCCCTAGCTATTACTCAACTGCGAGAGCTCACAGGCAACAGAGTGATTGAAATGCCTACCCCAGGGGCTAGATCCCCGCCGATTGTGCGGCCAGGGCCTGTTGCAGTATAGAGTGACAACCGGACCACTGGTTTCTCCGACCCAACAGCCACAGTGATATCTCTTGAATCTTCGTATTTTCGGACGGGGACTTCAAACTTCCAATGTCCAACCGGACCATCCGCTTCGCTATTGCTTCCATGAATGGCTGAGTATGCCCCCTTCAGCTTCTCGTCTCCAACCGCCAGACTGAGGGAGGATACACCAAGAGCTCCGGACGCATGTCGTACATTGTTCGCATCCTTGTGAGGAACTCGTAACTCTCGCGGCGTGCGATCAAAACACCAAAACGGAACCTCTCCACTTTCAACGTGAGTCCCACTACTGCCACCCGCGGCTCTGGCAACAGCGACAGCCCACTTGAGCACGGTGCCGTCTGGTCTGATCCTCCCACCTGGAATCGGATCACTATATATGATTCCAGACGAACCCTCTTGCACCCGGTCCTGAATCGCTGCAAAATTGCTTTCGTCAGGCAGGGTGTACGCCCAGTCTACGATGCTCCCTTCCGATTTCTGCCCCCACCGGTGCTTGCGTCTCTCCTCAGGATCGAGACCTGGAACAAACGCTATCACCTCGACATACGTGCCATCCTGGAAGACTATGAGTGCATTCTCCGTCAGCCCATCTGCGTGGCGGCCACCGGGCAGGATGGTGAATTCATTGCTGAGCCAGGATGGCGGGGAGGCTACAGCTTGGTGGGGTACAAGTACGACAATATGGTCGAGAATTGGTTTGGGTGCGCTGGAAGGTAGATTTGCGGCCATGGTGAACGACAGATGATTGCAGATTTCTAATTTTATTAAGAATATGGCCTAAGAGCTCGTAAGGTTGGTCCTTTATGGAGGAGTGTTGGTTGGAATTGCGTGATCTCGCATCACTTCATACAATATTTGCCCCACGTACCACCCTCTTACAGGTACCTTATTAGTAATGAAACCAGTCTGCCAGAACCGCCCAGGTAAATTGAACTCTCTTAGCAATATGGTCAATTTCATTCATAGATTCCACAGAACTTGTGTATATGATGCTAGAGTATCTCAATATCGTGAAGCTGCGCGTAGACTCCTTGCCGCCTCACTGCTGCTCCTGCAGAATTGACATGGTACCTCAAACATTGTCCATCTCATGCAACCTCGAGTGTAGACCTCACAAATGTCTAGTAAAGATAATTTGGTGAATGGCAATCATGAAGAATGCGAAGTCTATTGGTATTCGTATATATAATGCATTATTACCTGAACCGCACTGCGTTTCACTTCGAGATGTATGCCCCCAACGCCGTCCTTCCCCCAATCTACTGAAAATGGTGACCGTGCATCAACACGGCGAGACCTATCCATAACGCTCCAAGCCATTGCAGATCATGCAGTATGGATAGTGAATGCGCGCCTGAGAAGGGCGGCAGGCTTGTTGTTGCTGGTACGCCTATGCTTCCGGATGGTTGGCCGGTGGTATTCGCCGGGAAGACAGGAGAGACTATGGAGGATGGCGTATGCACACCTGGCACTGCTGTCGTCCCATTTTTGCCGGGCCCATCGTTTGGTGTGGCCGTGGCGCTGGCCAGCAAGGCGGAAACGCTGGTGTAGGCCGGCTTCCGGACCATGTTCTCGTCGAACAGGCACGCCTCACCTGCTCCCTTGAACGTCGACGGGATCCAGCTGTACTTGTCACTGTGCCCCCACACCACAATGCCAACACACTCGCTCAGCTCGAGGCAGCTTGATACGACGCTAACGTAGTCCTTGGCTTGTTGCTCGATGGCCGTCGAGTTTGGCGGTAGCGATGCATGCCGGATATCTAGCTCCGTGAATGCGACTTCAACGCCTAGGGTCGTAAAGCGTCGCAGCACCGTGGTCAGAAATTGTTGTGAGGGTGTGCCGCCGACAACCATATGGGCTTGGAAGCCTACTCCATCAATCCTCACATTGGCTTCCTGGACTGCCTTGACGATTTCGACAGCACCGTCAGTCTTGTTGGAGTTGAACTCCAGGCTGAAATCATTGTAGTAGAGTTTGGCTGCTGGATCGGCTACGGCCGCGGCAGCAAATGATATGGCAATGAAGTCAATACCAAGCGTTGTGAAGAACACGCTTTGCCTAAAGGTACCATTGTCCTCTAGGGCCTCGTTGACGACGTCCCAGGAGTAACACTGGCCTTTGAAGTGCCCAACCACGTTGGCAATATGGGTTTCTATCAAGGCGGTGAGTGTGGCTCTTGTCCACGTACCATTTGCGACTGTTCATGCACGGTTAGACAATATGACACTGGCAAAGGATGCAAAGGCAACACGTACCGAACGACGGCAATTGGGAATGCCATGTCAATGTGTGACAGCGAAAAAGCTGTCGGTTCTCCTGGGCCAAGTCCGACACGCTACTTGGATTGGCAAAGATGAAGTTCCCCTCGGATGGTTGTGTAGCGTCCCATTTCTGGCTGTTCTCTGGCACAAGCAGGCCAAACTCACTGGCGTCGTTCACGATGCTCATGTAAGGGGCATCGCTGAAGTAGATGGTATCCGTAGCGGTCCCAAAGAATAGCTTTCCAGCCGAGACGGCGAGGTCGTGAAGACCTTGGGCCGAGACGGTGGTGGTGCTCAGAAGAGGCCACAAGAGCAAGATGGCACGAGGGATCATTTTGAGAAGTTTATTTGTGCCTTGGAGGACAGATTAGGTGATGCAAAGTTGGTCATGGTTCAGCGAGCAAACTCCAGCCGGATAACTTATGGGCAAGCTGGTTGTTTTGAAAGATCTGGCCGCACGCGCCATGCCCAAGCTCTCCCCATGATGATCCCATGGATCGCAAGTGTCGGTCTCATCACAGTGATCACACACGATGGGAAAGCTCCTTTGGGTATCGCTACAGGATTGCCGGGCGCTGGAAAATCTAGAACATGGCCAAGGGGGGCATGAGATGTCTCAGATACTTTGGTACTGCCTTGATCTGCGTCGAGAGTCTCGGCGCAGCAATGCATCCGAGCAGCTTAGGATCGTGTTGATTGATGAACCTGGTTCCTGGCCCCACTTGCTGCCCCTTAACTCTGGCACACCACGTGATATCCCGCCTACTAATTTCAATAATGCTTACCTCAACTTAATAGGTACTGCACCCGAGGCACAGGGCAGTGCCTAGTAAATATAGCCTGGGGTGGGTATCATTTAGCACTAATAATTAGCCAGCATTGAGTCTCCAGCGGGCCGACAATGACCCACTAATAATGGATTAATCCAGCCAGTGATCAGCTCCAGCGCCAATACTTCCAGAACTTCGTGCGAACATCATCAGAAGTGACACTCGGACTTCGGTCCCCAGACTGGCAGAAGGCTCAATTCTGCGGATATGGTATATGCACTCTCGCACCAGGCTGCCGCGACAACATCAAGATCTCACCACCGCCGAGGGAAGTCTGAGCTGGTTTACATTTTAGCTCTGAACTTCTTCGAAGCATTCTCTCCGTTGCTCTGTCTTCCCAAGCTGCCTTGATCTCAGAATCTCCCGTGCCGGCCATACCACAATACTGCGGAACGAACTTCAGGACTAGCCAGAGCAAGTTCCGCTCTAGAGCCTAGGTTGTGCCGCTTTAAGTTGGGTTTCGGTTGACGTCCTCCCTGGAGTTGCTCCACTCCATCTGGGCTCTTCTGAGCATCATCAGATTAGCCCCAAAGGTACGGTTTCACCGTTCACGGTTAATATTCCCACGACGAAGTTAGAATTCTACATCGCGTTTCATTGCACCGGATTCTCACGACGGTGTAAAGCAGTTCCTGGAGAAGTAGTTCATGCATAACCGTGGTCTAGGCCGGCTAGCCGGGTGGGTTGCACTACATTCGGGGTTGTCGATGACTACTTCAGAACCACTTTACGAAGATTTGGGACGAGCGGCTTCCGATGTTAGCCTACACGATCTTACGTTTTAAGTGTACGTGGATCTGTGAAGTTGTATTGGGATGCTCGTTCCTTTGAGTTAAACGTATGAGTATATCGACACTTTTGCACGCCCGTAGCCACTTGCTGCCCAGCCCAACCGGATAACATCTGACTGCCTCAATGGCCGTTTATTTTCCGCAGAAGGCCTGGGTACGTCGAAGATTTGCACCCTAACACATCACTGCCGGTTTGAATTAGCATGGTTCCGTATTCAAGTGAAAGTCAAAACTCACAGGGAAGCAGTAGTAGATTTTCCTGCAAGCAACGCCCGAGTTTTGATACAATATACTCCCGTTATCCTTGTAGCACTTCCACTTAGGTTCCGAGCCAACGCCAGACCTATAGGCCGTACCTGCACCCTTGCCAACAGCCTAATAGTTATTAGCATGCTAGTTTCTTGGGCAGAGCAAAGTGGGCAGCCACGCACCCGAGTATTTGCGCCGACGTCAATATTCGAACAGGCTACCACGCTGGAATGCGCAAATTTCCCGCACTAAATAGAGATTAGCCCTGAAAACGTGTCGAGAACAAGTTTTTGCAAAGTCAGTTGGCTTGGCATGGATGGGCGCGGCGTACATTGTTGTTAAGACCTCTTTCCCAAATCACATAATCCGTATAAGATATTCGGGCGCTGTCGCCCGGGGCCTGTCCGTTCTGAGATTGATGTCTGCCATCCTGATACCAGGATATCTGAGACCACTTTGTCGGGTTGGAGGCACTCTTAAGTTGGCAGTTGGTCAAGTACAAGGCCTCATTGGGATTGGCAGCCCGTTGCTCAATCGCGGCTGAGTATGTGCCTGTTGTCAGGGCTGCGAGGGAAACTAGAACGGTGGTGAGGAGCTTCATGATTGAAAACGGTTCCGGAGAATAGAAGTGATCAGTAAAAGATAGCGTCCTGGGCTGTACGACAGATAGAAAGGTGACTGTAAATGATCCTTAAGTAGAGAAAGTATGATTGTTAAGGGATTGGAGGATTACATATAGCATCCATAGGAGTAGTTCACAGGTCGTAGCGCTCAGGTTAGCGCCATAGCAAACCACCTAGAGAGGCAGATTCCATTTTGCCAAGAGATATTCCGGAGTGCCTCATTTGACACTCACGACCCGTGGCTCAGCTCTAGGGTCCGCTACTTGCGATCCCACTTAGCACCTTAGGAGCTTGACCAAAGAATACGAGCTGACAAGACCATCTCTAATTGCAAGCACCAAAGTACTCTAAGCGCAGATACAAACCCCAGCCAGCGACAAACTCAGCCTCTTCGATATTGTGGGGTGATTGGTTGGATATGCTCCAGCTCATGTCCTTTGCAGCGGGCCGGAGCCGGCGGCCGACGGCCCCTTAATATAGCAGGCCGACGAACCTGGCTTTTACAAGGAAGTAGGCCCTAACTAACCGATAATTAGAGACAGGCCGCCGCACTTCCATCCTTGGCCAGCTACCCCGGCTACCGACGAATACCCACCAAAGTGTCCCACTTTACCATACACCAGGCAGTCTAGGTAGCTCGAAGATCGCTTGCATGCAAATGCTCGTCGTTGGTTCGGATCTTTTTTTAACTTCCATTACAAAGAAAAGCCATCGAGCATGGCCAGACCTGCCCCCCGCGGGTTGACCAGTAGACCCGCTAATTAGTGAGGCCGCATCAGAAAGACCCCGCTACTGGGATCGCATACGGTCGTTAGCGTAAGGTTCGCTGGGTGCTTTAACCCTGTGCTACTTGCGTGACGATGTCCCCATTCCTGTAAACCAGTATTGTGGGGCAGTTTCTCTCGGGATAGTTCTCGATGGCTTTGTCTGCTCGCATCTCGCAGAACTTGATGTCGCCGTATTCCCCTGCTGCTTGTCTCCACAGCTCAGACAAAACTCGAGACTCGACATTCGTACCGACTGAGGATGTGAGGTTGACAAATACTGGCCCGTTGTTCGATGTGCCGCAGGAGCTAACATGTTAGAAACAAGCACTGCAGCTATAAAGACTGCGAGGGCAAAACAGTATGGCGGTCGGCCTATGCCATTTGACGCAGCTATTTGCCCTACTTGCGACTTGCTTGTGAGCCCCCCTTGGAAACTTCAGACGATGAAGATCCACACGAAATGTGGCGCAAGGACGGTTGAAGTGAGGCTCAACATGGTCAGAGTATGGCCAAAACATACCCCACCAAGTGGGCCGTAAAAAGTGCCACTTTGTCATCTGGATCTTCGAGAACGTGCCTAGCTATTATTCATGGGAATATTGTAATGAATATATCGTAGAATATCAAGATATTCCGGTAGCTATTCATGGGCATATTATCATGAATATATCGTAAAATATCAAGATATTCAAGCAGTTCCATAGGAACATTGTCATGAATAAAATTGGAATATTTGATAACTTCTTACGTAGTACACAACTTTCATTTCACATACTTTCCAAAGAAAAGATACCTGTAATTGGCGAAAACGAATCTGCCCACATACCACAACGGCTCATGAATTTATCGACATTTGGATACCTACTGACGAAAGTGGGTGGTGACAGGAACCCTGCAATCTAATCCTGCTGCGTACGAAGTACGGACTACCGATGATGCAAATCCTCTGGGACATTTTCGCGGCTGACCCCCCATGCACGCAACCAAGATCCATCCTCAGAGCCGGGATTTCCATCATTGACACCTAAGCCACATTTGCATGAATCACTGAGATGGTTAAATCTCCAATGATTAGAGGATATAATGCTTAGTACTGCCCCTTCAAGGCTAATACCCCCTTCGAACCTCTTGGAAAGTGCACAATGTGAGCTGAGTGCTCTACGTTCTGAAAACATGTATACTATTGCAAACTAAATCCAAATTCCATTCGCTCCAATGAAATCACATTTTCTTGAGTTCAGCGATGTCTCGCATGCGTCGGAGTATCGCGACTCGTGGTGGTCGTGCATGGCCGAAACCCAGGTTATGCGCCTATGATGAAACCCGAGCCGTCTGATCCGCAGCGCTCGCCCTGGTTCGCACCGACAATCTGGACAACGCATGAATCCCAGCATCCAAAACCTAGATCGGATGGCATGCGATCTTGGGATGGATCTTTTGTGGTTGGCTCCTTAAGAGATGGACTGGTCCTGTGGTCGGGCTGCAACCGTTTCCGTTCGCTATCTTTTCCTATTGACCAGTTTCGTTTCTTGGTACGCTTCGTGCGTCTTTCGTTTCTACCTTCTTTTCGATTCATTCATTCATTCATTCATTTGCTGCTCTATTATTTATCATGTTCGGGAAACTTCTTGGGTTGGGCCTGGTGTCTGCTGCCGCGGCTAGGGTGCAATTTCTGGTGAGAATCTGAAGGGCGGGCATCATGGAAAGTGAGAATCAATCACTGACTCGCGAGTAGGGAGTTGCAATTTCTGGAGGGGATTTCGGGTGCGAGATTGATGTATGCCAAGCTACCAAATCATGAAGAGGTCACCACTAACGAAGCATCAGGGAAGCTGTCCCACGGGCTCAGTCCAACTGCCCCTGAGCTCACTCGGCGGTGGTGATGGCGCAGGACAAATGAGCCACTTTGTTCAGGATGACAGTCTGAACATGTTCAGACTACGTATGGAATCACTGGACTCGCGCATAAACTTTACAGAGGCTAATCCACAGCTTCAGCCGTAGGATGGCAATTTCTCGTGAACAACAACCTTGGCGGTATTTTAGATAGCCGCAACCTGGGCCGGTACGACCAAGTGGTGCAAACTTGTCTGGCAACTGGCGCATACTGCATGATCGACATTCACAACTTTGCGCGTTGGAATGGCGGCATCATTGGGCAAGGCGGTCCGACAGACGAGCAGTTCGTATCCCTGTGGTCGCAACTGGCGACCAAGTACGGTGCAAATCCAAAGGTGGTGTTTGAGCTCATGAATGAGCCGCACGATCTCGACGTCAACATCTGGGCTGCTACATGTCAGAAGGTCGTGACTGCTATTCGTGAAGCCGGTGCCACTAGCCAAATGATCCTGCTCCCCGGAACGAATTTCAACTCGGCAGCAAGGCTGGTGGACAGCGGAAGTGCAGAACTTCTCGTAGGCATCACGAATCCCGACGGTAGTACGGATGGGCTGCTGCTTGATGTGCACAAGTACCTAGATGAGGACAACAGTGGCACGCATCGCGAGTGTGTGACGGATAATATTGAGGCGTTCAGGACCGTTGCTGAGTTTCTGAGGGAGAAGGGACGGCAAGGATTGGTTAGCGAGTCAGGTGCCTCAAGCGATGCATCGGTGAGTCTTGGATCTGCCATGCTAACATGAAGAAGGTCATAAGCTAACAGAAACAGTGCTTCCAGAACTTCTGTGCGCAAAACGTCTTCATCAACCAGAATTCGGATGTTTTTGTCGGGTTCGTGGGCTGGGCAGCAGGCAGCTTCAATACTGGATATGTGCTGAGTCTTACACCGTCTCGCCAGGGTTCGGGATACGTCAACAATGAGCTGATGAACCAGTGCGTTATTGCGCCATGGATCAACACGGCAGAGTCTGTTCCTCCGCCGACGGAACCCTCCAGCTCGACCAGCTCTGGCTTAATCGGGCAATCCACAGCGAGGGGAACTTCAACACGCGCGTCAGTTACCACAGTGAGCGGAACTACTACTAGCGCCGTCCGAACGACAGCCTCAGCGGGACCTAGCAATGCTGCAGGGACTGGAGGGCAGCTGCCAGGTGCGAATTCGACGGTGGGTGCTGCGGCTCCGACGACGCGGATTCCAACTGGATCGGCGGGGAAGATGGAGATGTTGGGAAGACTAGTGGCTCTCTGTGCCTTTGTGACGATATTCTTGTAAATCGGAACTGCAGTAATAATATGACTACTACATAATGATCGTGTTTGTATCGTTTTCGACGTGAAGGCGACGTCGGAACGGTAACGAATGATGAGAATGGACACGGCTTGACTTTTGTCTGGATCAATTGCCTGGGCAACACATTATCATTTCTTCATGCTGGAACCAGCCAAATTCTATCTCAGAAACGCCGCACGGGTATTAACGGAATCTAATCTAACACACATAGCACGTTGCCGGCCAAGATGTGGTAATGTAACTTTTGGTCGCCGGAACAGGAGAGCTGCTTGCATTGGATGAATGCGCAGATCTTTGCAGAGTGAAACGTTAACGTGCGAACTGATCTTCAAAAAAGAGACGAGGTGCCCTAGTCGCCCTTCTTGAACACAAGCCAGGGTCAACGGAATTGCCCAGAATATTCCTGTTTTCTGGAGTCCATCTTGAACTCTCAGGTGACACATGCATGAAGCACGGCAAGATCTAGAGCATATTTACTGTGATGGAAAGGATCGTCATCGATCCTCTCAGCCGCTTGCTAAGCGCTGGACAAGCCGCCAGAATCATTCCGGTTGATATCACGCCCCCGAAAGTGACCGAGAACCCGGGTGCACAGCTTCTTCGACAGCCTTTCAGCAATGCCGGCGCCGGCGACGGCCATAATCCCCTGCTGACGACGAAAAGGAACTTCACCGCGTCCAGGACGCCGCACGACGCACAACGCACGCAGCGATTGACACGGTCCGGGACATCAACCATTGTTCTTGATGCGATACACTAAGTCCGGGTTCTAAATGAATTAGCGCCGGAATGCAATGTCAACATCCAACTGCTTATAACGCTTATCAACGGCCTAGCCCCCGGCGAGGGCGCTGATACAACGCCTTTCAGCCATGCTGGCGCCGGCGACGGCCAGAATCCCCCGACGGCGAAGAGGAACTTCAACACGTCCAGGACGCCGCACGCAGCGATTGACACGGTCCGGGCCATCAACCACTGTTCTTGACGCGACTGGAGTAAGTCGGTATCAATCTATCTCAAATCAGGGTTGAGGTGCGAATAACTGGGATTGACGGACAAAATATCAAGAAAGTGACTTTCGAACAAGTTCTCCGGTTCGGCAGCAAGCTCGGCAGTAAAAGACAGCTCGCTATCGTCAAATGCGGAAGGACCAGTCTGGGCGGCAGACTCTTCTTGCAGCAGTTGAGTGTTAGCAGGTCCCGGGGTCCGTTCGTCGACTGAATCATGGATTCCACTAGCGGCGAAGTCATTCTCATGATGACTCGGAACCGAAGCTGTAGAAGACAGTGATTGGGTGGGCGATGGGATAGGCGCAACGGCTAGAAGGGTTGGAGCATGACTGGAAACAGCTGCTGGATGACGTGTGGTAGTCGGGTCAATGGTTGACCGCGGTCCACTTGCATTACCGTTCAACTGCTGGACCAGCCGGTCGAACATCCCACCGAGTAGTACAGATTGTATCGCCTGAGCAAGGCCTGGCTCCGGTTGGGGACCGAGTAGGCCACTGCGCTGAACAATATGGCTCATTGAGCCTTCGCCATCGAATTGGAGCCACTCCTTCAGCCGGTCCATAATCTCGCACGCCACGTTGTCGTGGAGATATATTGTCAATGGGTACTGCCGTTCAGGAAAGAGGACGTCCCAAATGCTATTCCAGCGGGCCCTTTCAGATAAGTGAGAAGCCGACCGGCCCTTTATATCATCCTGTTGGTCTTTGGTCATTCCTTCGAAAGAGAATTCTTTCAATTGACAAGATCGTTCCCTGATATGATTATCCCGGGCAGCTTGACGGTCGAATTTCTGACCGCAAGTGGGGCAAAAATGTTTGGGTTGGCAGTGCTTCCTTTTCAGATGCTGCTTGATATGAGAGGTGGTCCTACTATGATCTTGAGAGAGACAGTCAATATAGCGCATCGGGTCGGCTTTGTAGTACGGGCAAGCGAGACGGCGAGGATTATCGTTGCTTTTTCTCGGCTTCTTGGGCGACTGAGCATTCTTCTTGTCATCGGAAGAATCGGAGTCCCGCCGATTTGGCTTCCTTCGTTTGTTTGTGGCTGGTTCCGCATTCCTGCGGCGTTCTGCTGCCGGAATAGTGTTTGAAATGGTAAGGTCAACAGACGTATCCTGATCGCGTGCGGCTTGCCAGGCCGCGAAGCTAGCGAGGCAGTCCTGCAAAACCTTTTCCGCCTTTTCAAGTACAGAAATCCTCCACAATCTGTCCAATAGCGCCGGGGTTGGCGTCGATAGGCGTATGGGAATTTGTCGTGTCGATCTGTTATCATCGCATGGGCATGGCGGCTGATTCGTGATCGAGGCTGCCGGTGACACATCGGAAATGGTGGTAATGTCGTCGGGGACAAGAGAAGGCGTGGTTTCCGACCCGTCGGGGTGGTGGCGGATGGCCATGCGACAGTTCCGTACCGACTCGGTCATATCTTGAGGAAGATAGAGATGCGGAAATGGTTGGAACGGTACATTATCCTGCCCCTTTGCCTCAATCTCGCCAGGAGAATCCAGGATAATGACATCATGCTTGGAGTCAGAGTCATCGAGGTTCACGGCAACACCGCCCACTCCCAGCAGGATGTTGACATCGATATCGGAATGGGATCGCTGGTGTAGGGGGTCGTAATAGTTTGGTCTAATAGTCGCGGATTGCTTATGGTGCTCAGGGATGTCGTCGCTAAAGATCGAGCTGGCCTCAGCCACCATGGAGCTGGAGCAGCTGATGTCATCAGATTCATCAGGCCCATCGAGATCTTGTTGCTGAGGATGGCCCGAAATGGCATCCTCGTCTTTGCCAAACCATAGGGCGACGCGCCGCTGCGAACGAGCGTCAATCGTGCTAGGCCAGGCGCAACTGAAAGGTTTCTGTTGTGAACGGCCCCCGGCCGCTATGGCTGGTCCCGTTTTCTTTGTTCGGGCCGCACGTTTTTCCTCGCTCCCGTGGTGGGGTAATTGTTTGGCTTGTCGGAATTGTGGTGGTAGTTGTTGAATGCTGTCATCCGGGAGAGGCATGGTCTCGGGAAGGACTCTTTGATGCGGTTAAATCGAGGGGTCCAAGGCGAGGGCCAACATGGAGGGTTTCGACTCGAAACATGGAGCTGGGTATGTTGAAATCCATTTTCGGTCGCGATTTGGGCTTGTTGGCGTTTCCGCGCGTCGAGTTGTGTCGAGCCGCAAGGCTCTGCAACGCACAAATGTTCGTGGGGATGAGGAGGTCTAGTGCGTCGAACCCCGCCTGGTGTTTTAATCTCACCCCCTTCTCTCCAGATCTAAGATATCCCGACCCCATCACTTGTTTTAAGCTCAGTACCTTACAGTGTGCTGTACCTTAAGGCAAGACCGCCCGCGGAAGTGGTGGTTGGAGGGGGGGGGGGGATTCAGCGCCGCTTTATCATTTGGATATTCAAGTACGTGCCGAGCTATTCATGGGAATATTGTAATGAATATGTCGTAAAATATCAAAGATATTCAAGTAGTTACTCATGGAATATTGTAATGAATATATCCTAAAATATCAAAGATATTCAAGCAGCTATTCATGGGAATATGGTAATGAATATCTTGGTGAGAATGTAGCAATAATTAGCATATCTGATAGCCTCTTACACAGCGCGTTCATTTTTACATATAGGTACTTTCCAGGGGATCTACCACCCCTCGTCCCGCCACTCAAGCGGCACTGCTTTTTTACAACCCATTGGCTTACGTAATAATTGCAGGTCAAGAGCTACGAGCCTCAAAAGTTTTGTTGAATAAACATACTCCAAACAATCGGTTGTGGAATATCTCATGGAGAGAGGGGTTTGGAACGTTAGCCCACATACTGAGGATTACTGCTGCAGGAATGATATTTCCCTATATATCTGGCGTTTCTCGCATCAGCAGCCACACCCGGTGTGCCATGTTAGTCGTTCCGGCAGCTACCCACAATTGTGCGTTGCGACCACCAAGCAACGGTTTGGGCGTGCGAGTGTGCCCGCACATTGATGGGCTTCAATTCCCTTGGAAATAGGACATGAAGGCTAATCTTCCTTTTCCTTTTGTTCAATCCTTTGCGTTGCTTGTTTTTGTTTTCATAAATCATACGGAACAGCACTTCTCTCATAGAGGCCGGCTACTAAACACATCTTCGCATTTTATAAGACTTTACAATCTCTAAACACACGATCCTGATGGAGGATCAAGGAGTATCTCCATCCGTTGGGACGGATGGCGCCATGTGAGACTTCTTTTCGTTATCCAAAGCCCGGTGCGGTTCCTGATTTGCATTTCTTCTGCTAGATTGGCTCCGGAGACGATAACCCTTCGTGCTGAACGTGTTGAGCATTGGTGTATAATACCGGCGTCAATTCAAGGTCGGCTCCTAGCTCATGATAGCTCTCCATCCGAAAGGGAACGAGTCAGGAAAGAACGCGCAACAATGGAGCTGAAGCTAGCCGACTTTGATAGGCGGTGGTCTGCAGCATCGGGTTAGGAATTGATGCAGCACGCGGTCTTTTCACATATCTCGACGGATTCTGACGTTGAAGAAAGATGAGGCTGCTCTCCAAGGTTAGTGGGCGACGGAGCCCCAAATATGGCGAAGAACTTTACTTTATAAGGTTATTGTAGTGGGGCTACTAGGTGTTGCTCAACTGGCGGAGCATCTCCTGTAAGGAATCATTACAGTGGTCTTTTGTACTTAAATGGCCCTGGGTTGAGCCAATCGCAACTTATTAGGTATCTGGGCAGATGCGCAAGCAAAGAGACACTTAATTTCGTCTTGGTGAGCATCGTTAATGGCTTTGATTTCAGGTATTGTGTGAATTACAACTACGAGGTAAATCATTGCCCATGATTTTTGAAGCCGCCCGAAACAAGTCAGCGACGCTGACACCATTGGCTGCATCCATGTTGTGGCGTGTCCACGGGGTGTGCCTATCACACAGCCTATGACGCCCAGCCACGCGATGGTTCGCAAATGGTTCGCGAACGATTCCGACTATTCTAGTCAAGCTGAACTACGAAGCAACTCTATCAATATAGCATCAAACAGCTTTTCTCATGTCAGCCCGATAGCAGCAGTTGCAGTGAACAAGATCGACATGCCAACAAGAACAACGTTACGGAACGACCCTCCCTTTCGACAGCATCAGCGCTCTGGCGAAGCATCTCCACTATGGAAGAGCGGGACGGCTCCTAACCCGAAGTTCGGGCTATTCGCTGCTAATCATGAAGTTGGTATAACGGATGATCCGGATATGCAGAGAACTTTGCCTCCAACGATGGAGTTGCCGTTGGATGTATTGCTTGGAACCTCCAGCCCGTGCTGGCAGTATCTCCATAACAGCGATTTAAGCTGGAATTCTGCTTGCCATTCTGCATCATACATGACAATGAAAGCTGCTTTGCAGCTCGGCTTCAAAATCAATGTCTTGAAAGATGAGCACACGTGCGCTCCTCAGCCAACGACCAGGCGGTGGCATGAACAATATCTCATCTCAAGGCTGCGCGTCACGCATGATGGATTATTGTCAAGAGAAGATGGCGCGGGGTTAAGTCTTACTCGATTTGAGAACGAATGTTCACAGAGTTCTAACCAGTTCCCGTATTCGGGATGGAAGATGTCTCAAGAACTCTGCAGCGAAAGCGGGAGACGAGACAGCCAATTATCCAGCACGACTAGTATGAAGATCGGCCTGCAGCATCCCAGCTCTAAAAGACATCATATGATGGGAACGAATGACCACAGTTCTATAAAACCATCCGACATCCGCGAGATAGGCGCCCACGCCCAGTTCGCAAACACGGATGACTCAGATCAAATCACTGAACAGCGCCAAGAAGGAAGTGAGGCTCAGCCGGCACTGGGTTCATCCAGAAATATATGCTCGCTGATATGCATGATCACTGGGGCGATATCCTTGTTAACACACAGTATCAGTTGGACACGATGGCTCCCTTCGAACCTCTATCCCCATGTTCCATACTTGAGGCAGGGCCAACGCTCAGACGAAAGAAACCATGACCAGAGCCATGTGAACCATGCCGGACTGGCAGCACCCCCTGGCAAAGGGGTTGAACAAAGAGGATATCAAATCTCCTATGTTGAATTCGAGACCGAACATCAAGTTTGTGAGTACTAATAACTAATTGGCAAACGACATCTCATCTCTCGCTCTGTGTGATCTCGCACGGTCGCGATTATGCATATCGGCCTCTATAATCTGCACCTTATGTGAAAAGCGCTGATCTTCTTATTATCCAGGCTCGCACGACGACCGGTTTTTGAATGGAGGGTCGCCAAGTACTACCAGACCAGAAACAAAAGAGAAAAGAGTGCAACCAGATTGTAAACCATTTGGAACGAGAAGCCGTTACATAATCAGTGCTGCCTACTTGAACCTTAAGTCTTTGCTCTCTAGACACTTGACCTCTTCAACCTACCAAAATGACCTTGTTGACTGTTGTGGACGTACCAGTCACCTAGTCTCACATTCAACCAAACAGTATGATAGCTATCTGAAATGGAGCGGTATGCTAGGATTCTATAGGACCACCACTTGGCTTCCAGGTGCTGTGTTGGAAATACTCAAGGTCGACTACACCACGACCATCCCGGAGGGCTTCTGGGCAAACACTAGCTATCCCGGAGCCTCGAATAAGGACAGAGAGTCAACAAATATGGCGAGGTCCATGTCTGATATTCCTGCCTATCGCAGAAACAAAAGAGCCAAGATTGAAGATGACGGAACTGACAATCTGAGGGATGACGCGGCAAGCCCAAGGCCGAGCCTCAAGCAGAATGATGCCGAATCTGCGTCTGGACAGTCTCAGCACCTACCGTTTGCTTGTCCCTTCTACAAAAAGGATCGACTCAAACACCTGAACTGCTTCCGAAGATTTACTCTGAAGCGGGTTAAAGATGTTAAACAGCATTTGTCAAGAAAGCATCGACCGCCCCAGCTCTATTGCCCAACTTGCCAAAATACTTTCAACATCGTTTCTGAGCGAGATGAGCATATTGTGAGGCGAAACTGCCAGGCCAGGGGGCGTGAGTTTGAGGGAATCACAGATGAGCAGAAAACGAGCCTCTCGCATAAGCCTAAAAACGGCCTCTCTGAAGTACAGCAGTGGTACGCCGTATGGGACATCGTCTTCCCCGGAGTTCAGAGACCGGAATCGCCCTTCTTGGGTAACGAGATTGAAGAAGTGGTGTCGATGGTCCGAGATTTCTGGCGCATGGAAGGTCCCGGTGTCGTCTCGAGGATACTGGGCCAAAGCACTGTTCACATGCACCATCCCAACAGCCATCAAAACGACGATTTGTCTGCTCAAAGCAGTTTGGTGGCCCCCCTGGTTTTGGATCATAGTCAGGTTCTGTCACAAATGATGGATAGTCTCCTCGACCAATTCCAGCGTGCAAGCAACCTTGCATTGAGTCACGAACAGCAGCAGTCGTCTCCAACACCGCCACATCACCCGCGAAACCCTTCACCTATGCCGTCAGTCCGGAGCAGCTATTCAACAAGGAGTGACGAATACCAGCCAACTATGCCGTCCTTTCTCTCAGGAAGCGACGGCTTCCCGGACGCAATAAATGCGAATCTTGACAGCGCTGGAAACAGGAACCCTCAGATATTTGTGGGCTTTGTCGGTGAAAGCCTTACCGCGAGTCCCACACCATCCTATGACCTTTCTCCCAATATTTCGTACCGGGATAATTGCGACATGGCTTTTGACGTCACGGACACTGAAACAATCAACATGATGACCTTGGTCAGTTTTAATGATACAGTGGACTTGGTTGTACTTTCAGGAGAAGAAAATCATTCAAGCCAGGATGGGGATGAAGGCTAATCAAATTTCTTTACGAGCTCGCAAGGTATCATGGGGTTTGAGTTATTTCCACATCTAGCTGCTTCAGTGCTTTTAGTATTTGCTTCACGTGGGTCAACAAATATCTCGCTATTGCAGATGAAAGCGTTTTTGATAGTTCGAAGCAATTTTTATTCATTTGTGAACTTACTTCAGTATTACAACATAGAAATCGCGCCAGTTTGCAACATATTTGAGTCTTAACATAGTTTGGAACACAGTCTACTTAGTAGGTCAATCGACTAAGGCTGCGGAACGTGTGTGCTGCAGCTAGCGAACAGAACAGCAAAGTTTCAGTCACAGGTCCAGTTTGGACAACTCTATATGGATTTGGAAGCTAAACGTCCACCTCCATGTAAATTCTTTGAGTGAAAGAGAGCTCCTAGTAAATACTGAGCTACGGCAAGCTCCGGAAAAGAGCTTCAAAAACAGCAACATAATACTAGCTGTTATATTCCAAGCCTCGGTCAGCCCACTGAAGTAATAATATCGTAGGGCCAGGATCGGAACGTCAGCTCGAAGCCGTACAATCAACAGTTGTGATTAGGGCTTCGGCAAAAGCTAAGCTTCAGAAATAGCACCGTTCTCTTCACATAAGAGCACTCGCGAGGATTCCTCCAGCAGCCCAACCCTCATTCTTACGCCTGCCAGGTGAAGCAAGATTAACGGCCGAGTGCCCAGCTCGAATATATAAATGATTTCTCGTGTTTCGGACAATGTATTTAGCTAGATAAGCTTCAAATTGTCGAATGTACTGTTGGTATACCAGTGTTGTCGAGGTTCCGTGTTCTTAATGGAAGTACACCAATGGTCTCCTTCCGCCGGGCAACCCATGACTAGTTCTGCTTCTGTACCCCCGACCTCGGGGCAGAAATGGTCCATCTTCTAAACGCACGATCAATTTCGAGCTGATGCGATGAATCCGACTTCCATGGACGGTGCTATGAGCACTATCCGAACTAAACTTGCCTTCAAGAATCATAGGGCGGCCTAGATGGTGCTCATATTACATACATGGAAATATGATTGATAGCATCTAGGCCGTTCTATGATTCTTAGAGGCAATTTTAGGTCGGATAGTGCTCATAGCAGTGTCCATGGCAGTCTGATTGATAGCATCAACAAGAATAGCAGAGTACAGGGCCGACAACTGTCGTTCCTCATTTGGAATATCCCAAGAGAGGAGGTTTCTGGAGGTAAGAAATTCGGAAACAAGATTCTGTCCATTTTGACGCCAGAACGCCCGGAACTGTGACACTTTAAGATCTATGCCGCGGTTGAGGTATGGTGATTTGGGCCGAGTTGCATCGGGAAACACGATTGCCCAGATTTTGAACCACTGGTTCTTCTCATCGAGGTTCCTGTGGCGAACACGACAGAGCATCTCCCGCATATCTTCCGAGATCCCTTCAAAGAGAACCAACGGCCGCATTTCGCAGGACCGTTCCTTGATATGGCAATCTAGGGAGCCTGCCCGTTCAAATACTTCCTGGCATATCGGACAGTAGTATGGCAGGCGGTGATGGTGCCATATATGGGATATTATGTCTGAAATAGACTTGAAGCCTGAAATTTTGAGACACGCTATGTATCTGGCCGAATCACTTTTGTAGTATGGGCATGCGAGCTCTTTCGATAGCTGCTGCTTTGCATCCGAAGAGGACGATGATATCGCAGTTCCACCATCATCCGCTGTCTTTCTCAGCCGCTTTCTCGACGGAGGTGCAGATGAATTAGAATGAGCCTTCCAACGAGGTGCAGCCACGAAATCTCGAAATACCCTCAATGCTATGCGGACTAGTTCATCTTTAACACTAAGAAACGGATGGTCGAGGCCTAAGCCGAGTTCTTCTTCCGCTACTGGTTCGAACAAAATCACGCAACTGCTACTTGTACTGGATCTTTCGTTCTCAGATGTTGTACGAGAATGACTACGCTGCCGGCGGCCGGGGTCGATTAATGGCTGTAATCTTTCACTACGAGAGGTTCTGGGCTTCGACAATCTGGTGTCTGTCGAGGAAGTAAGATGCTGCCTGCTGCAGGATATTGTTCGACTAAGTGCTGCAGAGTCAGGTTTGGGTAAACTGGCCTGTTCAATCGAACCTGAGTGATCGGACTGTCCTGCAGACTTAATTGAAATCGGGTTTGATGAAGTAGAGCCTCGACCCAGTGCTAGTGGTTCCCGTTTGTACACTCTCTGGGCCGGATTTGCATGATGAGGCTTTCGTTTCTCAATTTCTTTTGGTCCGCCTTCCGACGGAGAAACAGAGCCAGAAAGGAAACGTGTTTTTCCATGCGCTGTCTCCAATACGGAGGAGGCATCGCCGCAAGCCCGCAGACTTGGGTGCTCTGGATCCATAAGTATCATTCCAGCAATTTTGGTGTCAGGTCCTCTTGCAACCATGATTGTTGCTCTTTGTACTTTCTCTTCTCCTGAGATACTCACGATCCTTCTTGGTGTCTTCCGCACATATATGCCATGCCGTTCATAAAGGACGATTCCGCGTCGCTCGCTTTGGCCGTCGTCTCGTTTGCTGTACGCGACATTCATCACTAAATCTGACCCATATCGTATAAAATTGGCCGTGACAAGTAAGCCGATATTTGTCAACTGGGTGTACTCTCTGGGTCCCACAGTGGATGTGGGGGCTTCGAAATGGTCATGCCCGCAAAACTCTGCGGGAGATTGGGCGAAAATCCCCCGGTATTCTTGCATTCCCCGGGCCATCCACGCAAATATTGATAGATCGTTTGACGCCTTCATGATCTCTTCCTGAAGGCGCAAGAATGCATGCATTCCCTCGCCATAAATAATAGGCATATGGACTTCAAACAGTGCCAGAAGTGAATATGCAACATCCTCAGGTCTCGACGCCTCTCGCCGTGCAGCCCATGACATCTTTGTTGCAGTTGAAATGCCACTAAGAGCGCCTCGATCTCTCAAGACGCGCTCTTCAATGCGTGTGATTCTTGAGATGACACCAAGGAGCGGTTGGGTGTCTTTGAAACCTCGTGGGTTCCAAGCACAGTCGTAAAATTCGATCTTGGATGGAAGAATCAGTTCCTGAAGAGTCCAAGCACGAGTCCAATATCGAGAAAGCTCCCAAGATTTCTCATTCGGTCCGTAATTACTCGAATCCCTGCTTGGCAGATCTGATAGATATGCCAGACAAATCGTGGCCGACCGGTAGTAATTTCCCATCGCATTGATAGCTTCTGAAAGCTCGGCGCTCGATGTTTTATCGATACATATTGTGTCTATCCAGATGTGCTGGAGGCCATGACGCGCCGCTTGGCGAGATGCCATCTTAATCTTCGTGAATCCTGGCTTTTTCATTGCCTGTTGAATATTGCACATGTCCTGGTAGAGAACCTCATGCTGGTGAAATTTGGGTTCCCGGCTCCAAGTGTGCGATAAAATGGCGTATGGGACGGGTGGAGGATCGTGAAATGACTCCATTTCCATCAGCTTGATATTCAAAAGCTTCATGCTGGGCTATGGTGGTGATCTGCAAAGATGCAACGCAAATGTAAGGCTGGAACGATTCAAGGTCAAACTCAAAGTTGCCGAGGGCTGTGTCAGGTTCGAACGAGATCTGGCCGTATAGTGTTCCGAGCTGTTCATCGCTGGCTTGCCAAATGCAGCTTCGACCTGCTGGGCGCTTCTGTGGGGTTGGGTCGTATGGCGGCTGACGAAATGTGATGTGAAAGGACACTTGAGGCATCTTATGAGGCGAAAAACGCCTGCTTGGATTGTCATCGCTCAGCGCCGATGTGCCCAGCTTGTGCGAGGCTAAAATGAGGATCCCTCACACCAGAGCGAGCCTTGCGGTCATTGGCCAGAACCAGCCTTCTCAACGAGGCCCCCCACACATCAAATGCCCTCCCAACACCATCTGCACCGCTTACCCCAGAGCTTCCCGCAAAATCAAGGCAATGAGGCGACGGTCGGACCATGGTTCGGCACATTCAAATTCACAAAGGTGCCTGGCTCCACTTCAAGACGCCGAAGAATAAGATTCGTGGGCAACTAGAACTCTGTCGCGTGGTTCAACCTCGGTGCACGAAGCAAGCAGTCTCCAAGCGTTGGGTACCAGCACAATCAATAGGCATCGACGAGAGTATTCTCTCCCTATTGTCGCTCTTGCTTCCTACTTGAACGACATGATTCCCAAAGCGAACAACTTCGTAACAGAAACACGTGAATTCATTGGAAGGCTACTGTGAACTGAGCAGCCTCCGGGACCAGACACAGGAGGGAAGTTTCCCCGAGTCCTTAGGTACCTTACAGTGTAGGGATGACTTCAACATGTGATTCCCGGTAAAGAGGTCAACCAGGTAGGAGAAGGAACAAAAGATCAATGATGTGTCCCTAAGTCTGCGGTGCCTTGGTCTAACTACAATAGATCGTGTGCCGTACCACGAATAATTTCAAGATCGACAAGTGGAATATTATTTGATACGCTTGTTGGCTGACGAAAGGCTCTATCAATCATTTATTTCCAAGTTCATACTGAAAAGAAGGACTTATATTTAATCCGCCGGGGGCAGCGAGGCTGGTCTCCTATGAAATCCGGTTCAAATCCAGCAATGGAATCAAACTTCCATAGCCACCACCGTCCAGTTTCTACACCGAGGCCGGTTATAGGGCAGACATAATTAATGCTGTTATACATCAGCTACGGTTTTGGCATGCTATATTTTAATATCATAATCTAATACTCATGAAAGAGCTACTTACATTATGAGATGGTCGGTAGGGCAGGCTCTGGCAGGAGCTCCTATAGCATTCACAGGGTTGGGGCCGGCGTCTATAACCTCAATATAACTTCTATTCTTCTGCTCACGCTGTTCGATGCTTCTTCTAAGTTCCCCCCCCCACAGCCCCACGGCTACCGTACAGAAGTTCTATAATTAAGGCGTTTAAACAGGTGCGGCCAGCTGCCATCCCTGCACGCGCCGGCGAGTGTCTTACACACATCCCCAAGACCATCGGGAAGCCAATCATGTTTACATGACGTTCCTTCAGATTTTGCCTGGTCAATTTCATATTAGAGAAGGCTCCATGAAGGCCATGCCCGATCCCATCTTACCGGCTATTTACAGGACGAGCTCAATCTTGCTCTAGTGAGCTACTTGGCAGCTAAGTACCGTCGCGGCAAAATGGAGCGACCGGCTCAGCCGCAGAAAGCCACATTTCGATATCGATATTCCAAATGCGTCTCCTCGACACTGCCGAGCGGCATGAGATCCTGCCTTCCATGAGCCTCGTAGTTGGGATGATCGCTCAGAAGCACCATCGCATGGAGCCAGCTATTGTCCCCAATTGGTGTATCCTTTGAAAATTTCCGTACAATGATCATACGAATGCGGGAGAATTCGAGGTTGGCACAGCCTTTTGCTGAAGGCCTGTACATGCCTAAAGCTCGTTAAGCACATAAGCCATCTCGACTGCTCATTCCTGCCTAAAGTTTCGAGTCTGATATCGGTAAGTATGATCAACCTGCTGTATATAAGACCATGCTGATTTGCGTGCAGCCCCAGTTTCTTTCAGTTTATCACATAGACAATGTGCCTGGCCTCGACCTTGTTTCTCACTACTTGTAATTATCCAAGTCTACCTAAGAACTTGTTTCGTGCTTCTCGCGAGCCTTACTGCTTTCCAGAGTCGAATAATAGAACGCCAGGAGTTATGTTGCTATCTAGATCGATTGCCTCCATCGCACAACTGTGCAGTTTTAGGCACTGGAAGCGTGTGAATACACGAAGCAATTCCGTAGCCGTTACGACCACCCCCGCGATCTTCCGCATGTCTCTCGAATCTTCTAACAGCATCATCGACACAGCCAGTCACGAAATAAAGGTACGACAGCGTCTTGAACGACGCCTGGGATAGATGGCTACGATACCTTAAAGCCAACACTAGGGATAGTCCCGCAGGATTCCGCATCTGGGTTTAGAAAGATCTACGGGCGTCTTTGTAGTGGAACTTTGATCAACAACCGAACGGCAAGATGCCATCGTCGGTTGCTATAGAGTTGACAGCAGGAATTGTAAAGTACATGATAGATATTTTACAAAACAGATGTTCCAGGAGAATATGGAATAGCCTATGCCAGCTTTTCAATGAAATGATTGCAGTTGACGATACCCGTAGCAAAATGTGATAAGATGACTCTTGCTAAGTCGATCTGATGCCCAAGCGTCTGGCCTCCGAGTCGACCGCACGGGGAACTTCATCGAAGATTGACCCGCGAGATGGAACCCAGCCAAGTAACTTTGGTGCCCGAATGGTTTTCTCTCGCGCATTACCACCAAATACGAGAGACGCCGGAGCGTGTCCAGCCGATCGACTTACTTCTTCCTTGGTGAATTCCGACACGGCATCAGAAGAGATATAGCCTTGCTTGTGGGCGAACTGAGCAATCGCTGCTGCAACTTCTCCCCAGTCCTGAGAACGAGTCAGGAGCGAAAATGACGAGGAGTTCATGAGTCTCACCTGCTCTTCACCGCGGCTGCTAAAGTAGTATCCTTCTAGGCCCCAGCTGGCATTGCCGCCTCCCTGAAGTGCAGCCTCAATAAGCAACACGTAGAGATCACTCAGATCATGTAAGTGGATATGAGTCTGTCGATTGTTGCCCTTACCCACTCGCTTTCCTGTTCCTGTTTCAAGGATGAGGGCCGCGAGATCATACAACTGCTGGCTACGCGTATTTCCAGGCCCGCGTCCGATACCATATATGGTTGGCGCACAGACGATTGCAGTGCGAACTGCGCCTGTGGCATCTGCACCTGCCTCTAAGAAGATCTTGTCCACATTTCGGTGTGCTGCACTGTCGGGGAGGGAGGTCACTTCGCCGATGCCATCCCAATCATTGTATACTTTGTCTTCAAGCTCTCCAAACGCGCCCGTCTGCACAGTTTTCCATGCCAGGATGCCTGTTCCCGACGTATGGATAATAAATGCTGGCTGCTCACGGGAGTGTAACTGTGCTCCTTTGACCAGAGCCTCCGCGCTGACTGGGTGGTCCGAGTCGGCAAAATTCAGAATGATATCAGCTTGCTGCGCTTCGGCTATGAGAAGCTCGGCATCATTCAGCGTGCCGATAACAACCCGGGCCTTGGGCCATTTTTCCTGTACTAGTCGACCTCGATCTGCATCGCGAACAAGAATGCTGATGGCTGCTTCCAAATCGGGATGCTTTGCCAATAAGCCATAGATGGCATCACCACCTACATAGCCTGTGCAACTCATTAGTAAAGAAGATTTCTTTTCGCTCCCAATATAGTTATACCTGTAACTCCGGTGGCGAAAATCCTCGGTTTGGCAGCCATAATACTCGCCGGTACTTGCTTTGTGAGCTTAAAATCTCTTCTATGTAGATTTCTGGAGGAATTCACAGAGCAATTCTCCTAAACCTGTTATTCCACTTCTAGTGCTTGTGATAGAACTAAAAAGACGAAACAATTGAGCTGCTTGTTTTAAGTTTTAAAATACAAGTTTGAACTCTTGGGTCTCAACGATATTTTTGCAGGTTTTGCTGATAATAGGAAGGAATCTATGTGTAGATATATCTGACAGATTTTGTCTATCAGCGTAGTCATTCGTTTCAAATTCTACAGTATTTCAGAAGAAAAAGGTCTTTGACTTATATACAATGTCACGGCAATACATCATGAATCGAGAGCTCACAGAGGTAAGAGACCGATATTAGTGGGGTTAGTCGCTACTGCAGTATTCCTGACCCGCGAGAGGTGTTGCCATGAGGCGATTATTAATTCCCAGACATGAACCAAACGCAGAGGTTTTGGAGGGATGACAAATTGCCACCTTTCCCCCAGATCGGGGACGGCCAAACTTGAATGTATGGATTATCAACCAGACTTTTTATCTATTAAAACTTACAAACCGTGAAAAGATTAGTATTTTACCACTCCAGCAATCATTGGGTCCCTGCAGTTAGGCTTTGACACCATTCATGAGATTGATACTGAGCCAAAGACGTCAGCACCTTCCAGTCTGGTATCGACAGCGAGATTATTGGCTCAAAATAGAATCATAATGAGTGTCCGGCCTTGTGATTAGATATTCTGATTGTTTAAGGAAACTGGGAGAGGTTCCTGAGCGAAGAATGGCAGCACCTGGTCTGAAACCAAGACAATTCCCCACAAACGCAGCGCTACAAGAAGACATCCGGCTCTTGAAGCCACCAATCATGGAGACGACAGCTTGGCCCTGTTTGGCAGATAGCTTCATCGGCGTAGCACCTTCACCTGAGACTCCTCGTAAGCTTGAATAAGTGGGGGTTCTGAAATTGCCGTGGAGCGTATTGCTGGTTCGATCTGAGCTCTCCTATGACACATAGGGACAAAGTCTTGCAGATCCCGTATGAATTGCGCACTACTAGTGGCGTCATAGTAGTGGCGACGACTTGCAATAGGGGGAAGTTAGCGCATCATATATTGCTACTACACGATATGGATAGTTTGAAGTTCATCGGAGGATGTACCCCGATCCAACGCCTCCCCGTGCATGAAACCATGGACATAAGCATCTCCAACAAGGGCGTAATGTCCACCGGCACTAGGGCGAAGCACAAGGGGAAGGTAGGCACCTTCCAAGATCCAAACCTCATCGCCAGGGCGAGTAGAAGTCAAGGCCACGCCGAGATATCCGCGCTCGGTCAAAATCATGTCTCGTTCAATGTCGTGTTTTAATACCTGCTGTCGATAGCGCATTTCGTTCAAGAGTATCCTGTTATTCAATGCCTTATCTTCCTCAGTAGCAAACGTATGGGTCAGCTCGTATCGATCTCGAATCAGCATGTACTTCAGAATATTAGTGATTGATGGTAGAAGTGTCTCAAAAGTATGGAGTTGGTCGTATATCGAGCCATATTCAAGAAGAAAGCTTGCTAGCAGGTGCTTGTCGCCTGATTGATGAAAATTAAGGCAGTGGTGTGACAAGTCGCACAGGACCAAATCCTTGAACCAGTCCCGTATCTCTGCAGGCGCAGGGTGTTCGTATGTTGCACTTGCTAGAGAATGTAGATCTAGGATTCTAGTTCTCCAGAATACATCTTGTCGACTCTGTTTCGTTGGTTCGTATAGGTCATCCAATTGAAGACAAAACGAGACGAAGAAATCTAGTTCAAAGCTAAGGGGGTGCCTCCCAGACAGCATGATAGCATCTAGTCGCTTCCCTTGCAAGATCAGGGTCCGGCCTTCGATTTTTCGGAGCGGCACATCATTTTCCAAGAGCCTGGAACAGTTGTAGATGCTGGTTCCGTCATCTAGTCCGAACTCCCAGATGTTGTGACGGGTAACCGCCGAACAGTCAAAGCACCAGGATGGCAGTGTCTTGATTAGCTTATCAGCTGGACTTTGTATCGATGATAGATGGTTAAGCGAGTGCATATTGGCTAAGCAAAGTGTTGATACTTCCAGGAACAGGTCCTCCACAGGTATTTGATAGTTCGGTGTGATGGGGGCAGCAGCTCCACTGGGGAGAAACCTACTAGCAATTCCAAGCCTTCCATATATCATGTCGTGAGGGACTGAGCAGCCAGCAGTACCAGATTGAAGTACCAATCGTTGAAGAATCGCAAACCAGAATCGCAAGTGAGATCTCTTAAAATCAAGGCTGTCGACAGCCATCCCTGCGTCAGACAACTCGACGCTAGCGACTTGCCGTCCTCTTATTAGCATGACCAGGTCTTTCAAAATGAAGGATCGGGTCGCATGAGCATTTGATCCACGACTGTCTTTTGTTTCCCATTGCGAGAAGTCCCCGAGAATGATAGTTGCCCAGTCCGGCAGGTAACTCATCAGGGTGAAAAGTACCTTCGCCATGCTACCCCAGTCCATGACTAGGGAGCCGCACAAAATGACTATTTTCTTGGCAAGAGCAACTTCTTGCATAACCCAGACCCGGGAAAACCACCTCCTTCGGAAATAGAATCTTAGATAGCAGTGCCAAATATATCGCCAATCTCGTTTGCTGATGCCAAGGTAGTTGCGAAGATTGCTGTCATAGAAATTTGGGCCAAGCGTGGGAGATTCTTCTTGGATCTGCTGGATCAAGCTTAAGAAATGGGTATTCACCCATTTGAAGTTGGCAAAGTTTTCAGTGTCGCCACCCAGCCAGACGACCACGAAGTCGGCCTGGGAGTATATTTGCCCCATAAGGGCCACCTGGGATTCGCGCTCCTTCATATTGGTCTGATCAATACAGATTGCATCAGCCCACAGCCACAAGGAAGCAGCGTCTCCAGAAGCGTTACGAAATCCTAGGGCCAATTCATCTCGAAGAAGGCTGCCTGCGTCTCCAATACGAATACCGTCCGCAGATTCGGGCCGTTCGTCATTCGTGAGTGACTCTTCTGACTTGTTCAACAGGTCCCGCCAGGCAACCAAGCCATCACGAAGGTTTGCTGTGACCAGCAAAGTGGCCGAGTCCACTATCACCTCAACATTGGAAGCAGGGGGAAGGCCATCTTCTATGTATGGCGCTTCACGTACAGAATTTCCCCAGGTGTACGAGATAGCGTGATAGCAAGGCAGCTGGTCGAGCGAGAAGGCTTTCAGCTCTACCTCAAGTCCCCGTGGTGCTTCACGGTGTATACGTAAGAGCCGAATCGAACTGTTATCTGAGAGTGGCACATGTTTGTAGGTTTTGTGATGCACGTGCGTCATAGTGAGGCTGTTGGGTCCGACGACCGCGATGGAGGGAGTTAGAAGCTGTACGGAAGCTGTAAAGTGATTAATTTTAGTACGCATGCACTGCTATAAGAGTAATCAAACTACTCCATAGTTGCATGATCTAACCGCTAATCAGTGTCGCGCGATGGATAAGTAGGCGAGCTAACGCTAAAGTGTATTTGTGCATTAGCGAAACCAAAGCCCCGTCGACTTGGGATTGAGATCACGACGGCAACCTCACGCCACTCAATCAATACCATTCAGACTTGATGCCCAAACGAGGCCTAGCAGATCTCATGCATAAATAATAAGCACAAATCCGGCGGCGTAGCATCGATGCCACTGTAGATGGGGAAAGTCAATGACGCTAGATGCGCGACAGGAGTGAAGGGACACATGGATATAAATCCAAGGTGGCAACCGTGAGAGTTCATCTGGGATCGACAATATGAAAGAGGGCGCACGTAAATGATACCTGAACTCAAATATAACCCAAATATAATGTTACGAAAGGTATCATATGATATTAATGCAATCATACTAACCTACCACTAGATAGCCCCAGACTCCTGGATGAGGAGTCAACGATTGATAGGATAGAAGAGGTACTTCATGCCTATCGCACAGCTCGCCATTTACTCCCTCTTCAATCCTACCTTTCCAACCTTCCTCAGGCCGATCAGCGCCGCGATACAGGCTGTCGACATCATCGCGAAGCACGTCCAAAACGCGGCACGATACCCCTCCATTAGAGCTTCCGGTGACTCCCGATGCTCGGGGGCCGCTTTCATGGTCACCCCTGATGAGATGACAGCCATGATCATGATCCCCAGCGAGTTTCCGAATTGCGCGACCGTGTTGAACACAGCGCCTGCGAGGGCTTGTGTCTCGCTCGGAAACGCGTCAGTGATAATCAGGTTTGCGACCGTAAAGATGACTATTTCCCACGAATTAGTACTATTGCCCAATACACATTATCCGTAGACAGTGATGGCCATTGGGGGGGGGGGAGGGGCGGAGAGCGAAAGAGAAGGAGAACTTGCCGTCAGCACTGAGGGGTGACATCAACACAGCCCAAAAGGCACAGTTCCAGTACCCCCAGGAAGGGTTGATCAACGCCATTAGCAGAGGAGGGACGCAGGTAAGGCAAGCGGTGGCGATTAGTAGATAGTCAACACGGACCTGGTGGATGAAGAAGCCCGTGGAAAGGTTGAGGAAAACGCCGAGTACTATGCTGGGTAAGAACCGGATTGCTGCATCTAGAGCGGTGAGTTGTTGGACTTCTTGGAAGCTGGATAAAAGATTAGATTGAGAATTTGACAGAAGAAGAAGTCAATATGGAGGAGGTTACAATAAGCTGATGAAGTACTCCATGCTAGTGAGAACAGCCCAGGATAAGAGAACCATGATACAGATGGTCGTGAACGCTCTCTGCTTCCAAAGAGAATTGGGAATGAGTGGGTGGCGGCCTTTCTTCTCTTGGTAGTCCATCCATATCACGAAGCCGACAGCCAGAGATGCGGCTAAGCAGAGGAGCGCAATGGTTTCGGGTCTGCGGATGTCGGACATATCTGCTGTGATGACCCTATGCCAGTTAGTCGACGATCGGCTCCCAGACACTCAGACACTGCTCACGCGAAGACGTATGAGAAGACACCCATCGCGGCGCTTGCACAAATCACGCCGAGCCAGTCAATCTCCGTTCCGAAACGTCGCCACGTGAATGTCTGCCTTGGTCGGTCCGCTGGTAGCATCCACAAGCTCGCGAAGAATAGCACAAATATTAGCCCGGCTGTCAGATAGAATGAGAAGCGCCATCCCAGGGCCGTGTCGACGACCACGCCTCCCAACACTAAGCCGAGAGCGAAACCTAGAGGCTGGCTGACTCCAATGCACGCAAATCCGATGTTACGCTGGCGCCCCGCTGGAAAGCTGTGCGTCAGAATGCTGACGGCGGTAGGGAGACATAGAGAGATGGCTACGCCTTGAAAGGCGCGGAACAAGATGAGCTGGATGCCAGTACGAGACAGGCCAGAGGCTAGGGTGAATGCAGAGAGGAGAAGGCAACCGGCTAGGTTGATGAAGCGGTTGCCGATGAAGTCCGCAACGCAGCCCGCCAGAATAAGACAACAGCCACTGGCAAGTCTGATACGGAGTTAGAAATTTGAGAAGCCAGACGGGGAGGGGTGTGGGTTCTCTACGGAAAAACTGATGCTGGCCTGCCCTGGTGTTAATGTAAAGATGATTAGATACCAAGAAGTGAACTTACCAGAGCAACAAGCTAGTAGGCAACTTGAGATCACGAGCAATTCCGGGTATGGCAATGGTCACGATGCCTGTGCTTATGCTACCGACGAAAGTGACTCCAGTCAGAATGCCAACAATCAAGACGGCACTAGCCAAAGACAAATCTGGCTCCGGCAGCGACTCATTTTCAGTTCCAAATAGAGCTGTCGGCCCTGCCGTAGATGCTACTTCCGGACTTGCAAGCCCTGATGACTCAGATCGGCTTGGAATCAAGCGGCGGAGGAATGCGAGTGATCTTGTCGTCCATTTCCCAAAGTTTCTTGAGTTATGTAACAGAGACCCGGGCTCGGCTCGTTCACTTGCAACAGCCGACGATGCGGCTGCTGTGAGTCTATCCGTGAGTATGATGGTATCTGACATAGCCCAAAACAGAATGAATTTGTGGATTTGCAACTTTGGTGATAGCTGGCGAGAGGAATGAGATGGGGGGAACATGAATGCCAAGAGAACGACGGCACTAATGAGAAATTTGACAAATGACTTGGCGGTGTGGGGGAAGGGCGTCGATTGATCCGCAGGATTCAATTATTGCTCTAGAACTTCCTGCCTAGGCAGAACCGGGAAGTGGTTGCTTAGACGCTACGCTGATCCATAATTATGTGGGCAAAAGCGCTTCCGGAAGACCTGGCGCGCTACACATGTGCTATTGGATATCCGGCGTTATTGTGCTGAGAATCCCAGCTGTGGCCTGAGGGTTATCTGTCCTAGTGTAAATCCTCTTATTTCAGCATGTTTGCATTGTCGGATTGGATCGATGACTCTTCTACGAGATACGCTTTTGACGCGACTGGAGGTGAAGTCGCTTCAACACAAGCTAAGCATAGCTGTCAGAGCTTGCCCGTGCAAGAGCAGGTAAAATAATACCGGAGCCAAATTGCAGTTCGGCTACTAACATTGATGCAAGTGGGATAGCGGTCGACTCTTGATCAATCACTAAAGTCGTCTTTTTGGAAAAGTTTGTCAGTTGAATCTCCAAACGACGGGGATGTGAAACAGGATAAGTTCTAACGTTCACCTGCTCGAACATGATGTAGCGGTAGTTTCCACAAAGCTAGGCGAGTACGGAAGGTGCCATCCCATTCTGGAAATAGAAGTCGTAAGCTTTTACGAAGTTGTCTCCATATATACCAGAGAAGAGGATCGTGGTAGGTACATAGAATCACTCTTATGTCGAAGCAACGTCTCAAGGTAGGATATCGAACCTCTAACCATTACTGCTGGTCAGGAGAACTGAAACAACTCAAGTTCCGCTGTCCAATATCTACCAGGTATTATAAACACAAAGGGGCGATGTCTTTAACAGAGACTCGTAGGAAAGAAAATACGTTGTCAGTAGCCGCGTACTGGTTCAGTTGTCCCAGTAGCTCCTGATTTCTCTCAAATCCTGAATAAGCGCGGGCGGATTATCCAATCCTGGGAAGTGACCACCAAACTCATGATCTAGAGGGGGGATGTTAGTTGAGAATGTGCATAATTATCAGGCACAGCATCGCACAGCTAGTACTTACTTCTGTAAAGCACCAAGTTCCCTACTTGTTCGACCAGGGCGCGAGGCCAAAACCCAACATTGTACTTGAACGTGCTGTAGAGCAGAGGCGCGTCCGTAGGCGCCTTGGTATACGTGATCTTGAACCCGTTGGGGTTCTGCAGATATATGAATCCAGATGAGACAATGGACTTTGTAAGGTAGTAAAGCGAGACACTGCGCAGAATTTCGTTGTGGGTAATAACCGATGGACTCGTCCCAGCTCGCGGATCAGACCCTGTGAGCTCAGTTAATAATGGCATCGATGATGGTGTTTTCGAGTTGACTTGCATCCTATGAATTTCTCGGCAATCCACGCTAACTGCCCAACTGGATTGTCATAGAGCGCAAGTCCAATGGTATTTGGCTGTATTAGCAAGACTTAGCCATTCGATCGTAAGCTGAGCATAGAGTCAATGTACACACCTTAGTACTCTGCAACTGAAGATATGCAGAGCCAGTATTGTACCAGTCGACGAATCTTTGTTCTTCAAACTCTTCCAAGGGTGACAGGGTGATGTTCTGCGCCGCAAGTGCATCTGGGAGCAAGGGGAAGAATGGCAGAAACGCGAGATGAGCAGCCCGGACTGTCTTGTTAAAGTTTTCGTAGAGGCTGTATGTGACGCCAGCTCCCCAATCAGTTCCATGTGCGGCATAAGTCTTATATCCGAGCACCTTGGTCAATAGGGTGTCGAAAACTCGAGCTGTATCATCGTTTGTCCAGTCCTTTGGTGGTGCAGATGAAAAAGCAAAACCAGGAAGAGATGGTACGATCACGTCGAATGAGACCGGCTTGCCACTTGCCGTTTTCGCTTTCTTTGTGAGTTGATTGATGACGGGCACGAACTCAAGAAAAGAGCCCGGCCAGCCATGGTTCAAAATCAAGGGAATTGCATATGGATCGCCTGACTTCTCGTGAATGAAATGGATTGTAAGACCCTCGATATTGGCTGTGAAATGTTTGAATCTTTTTGCCACGTCAGTACATAGGTACGCAGCTCGTGTGCCAGACTTTCGTGGTAGGTTACTGACCGGTTCAAAGAGGCTTGTTCCTTTTTCCAATCAAATGAAGTCAGCCACTGTTTTTGAAGTCCTTCCAACACGTCGAGATCAATTCCTGCGGAGTCCCCGAGGTTTGGATATTCGGGCTTCTTGGGAAGCTCGGTATCTTGGATCAACTCAAGCATATGTGGGACTCGCTTGGACAAATCGATGGTAAACGGTCGCAAGGAATAGTTATCTCGAGGGCCACTGTTCAGGAGAGGCGATGCCTGGGCTGCACCAGCGCTCAAAATGCCAATGGCAGCTAGTTTATAGACGGATAGAATCATTTTCAAAGTCTTGAACCGAAGTCAAGTGAGTGCCGTTGGGGCTGCTTGACTGAGCCAGACACGTCGAAGCCCGCCGTGGCCTTTATATGTCCATCCGCCATTTCTAACATTCGCGGGCTTTGTAATCGCTGCATATTAGCGGCGATAATCTAGTTACCAAACCACTAGATCAAATACATCTTTCCCTTGTGTGGTTATGCCAGTAACCTGCGCAGATCGAAACAGCTTTGGGGGAAGATTTCGCGAGAGCTCTGCCGAGCGCTAAGCTGATTTGGGATAGTGGTTGTGGTGCCATTGCATTAGCCTCTTAAGTTTAATTGATAATTGTTCCTGTCCTGTATGCAAGAGCTTACCGGCCGTGGTCTGGTCCTGTGTCTGCGTAATACTTCACGGATAAATTAGACCACTCATGTTCCTGATCTCGCACAATCCTGGGTCGCACCGCTGCCATCTGCATGGGAATCGCCATGGTAGCCTGGTGTTGCTGACATGCATGGCTTGGATTACGGCTTGACAAATTACTGTGGGGATGGTTCATTCGAGAAAGAGTGGTTAAGCAATGATGCGATATGAGAAGAGTACAGGGTTCACCGAAGTGCCTCACTTCAGTAGACTCGAAAACTGGCCCCAGTAAGCCTTATTGTCTATTATTGCGCCATCGCAAGCTCCAGAATTTACAGCTTGCAATTACAAATGCATCGGCTTCAACCAGTATGTGCCATGCTTCCACTCGATGGGATTGTGCTCTCTTCTTCGTCATCTGGTTCCGCAGAGTTTAGATACGCCCCGAATCTCTGGTACTCGAATGGCCCCATATGCCCTCCATCAAGCTGCATTAGCTCCAACAGCTCCATGGGCTCCAACAGGCCCTCCACCGCTAGCATGCTCGCCCATATTACCCATGTCGATCTGGCTAGAGAAAAGGCAAGCAAGATGGCAGGGGATCCCATCTTGATGTACTGGCTCTTGAAATGAGTCCTGTATAAAGATGTGATTTCGTTCGCCCTCCTTGTTGATCAATTTTTTAGAATGCCACGACTCTATCCTCACCAGAGCTCGCAAGTCGGCTCCTTGACCGGACAGTCAAACGCCCTCCTAAACTCCCTAGAATTTGCCAGAGGACCCTTGATCCGTGCAAATCCTGGTGAGTGGACGTCGTCCTCGACAGACAAGACGTCGACTTCTGGCGTCGTAACACTGCACCAATTCTGCGCCCACTTGACGAAGAACAGCTGCTCGTTCGTAAAGTGCTCCAGGCCAGGCAGTCTCAGGTCTGTCGCCGACTTACTCCCGGACGAGAATTTCTTCCACGCTGCGAACGAGGTAGCCACGCCGCCCGCGTCGGCGATGTTCTCACCCAGCGTGCTCTGACCGTTGACGTGAATCTCAGTGCCGTTGGGATGACGAACGGTGAACTCGCTATACTGTTGCACGAAGCACTCTGTGCGGTTCTGGAACTCGCTCACGGACTCCTCGTCCCACCAGTTAGTGAAGTTGCCGCTTGGGTCGAACCGCCGCCCATTATTATCGAAGCCGTGTGTCAGTTCATGACCAGCAACGCATCCGACGCCGCCGTAGCTCAGGTACGATGGGTAACCGACGTCGTATAGCGTTTGCTGCTGGATCCCGGCGGGCAGAACAATCTCGTTCCACTGTGGATTATAGTACGCGTTGGGCGTCGCTGGTGTCTGAAGCCAAATATTCTTGTCGGATGCGCCTGTGGCCGCCATGGCCCATTGCTGCTTTACGTAATAGGCTGCTGTGTTGAGTGCGTTTGTAAAGAATGAATCTGTGGCCTCCAGCCCCGCGTACCAGGCGGCCAGGTTCTCGGGTTTGATCGTGTCCGGCGACACGTCTGGGTAGCCGATCTTGCTCACAATGCTATTTACCTTTTCCATGGCTGCCACCTTCACCTCCTCCGAGATCCAAGGTTTATCGTCTAGTCGAGTAATGAACATCTCCTGGATTGTGGCGAGGATGCCACCTATCAGTCTGCGCGTTTCCTCGGAATAGGCTTCGTCAACAAAATAGCGCGACAGAATGAATCCCAGGCCGCTCAGGTCGTCGATCCAGTTAACACCCGAGTCAACATGAATGACGCACTGCCTCCAGCGTGCGGCTTTGCCGTGGGTTTCGGGATCGGCTCCTCTAAGCTTGGCTTTGAGGTCGTTGAGAGGCTCGGTGATTGGAGACTCGACATAGTCGGAGAGGGTGGAGACCGCCTTCCATATGAAGAAACCCTGTACAGTTTCCAAGGTCGTGTTGGTGATGAGCGCAGATAGGTTGCTAAAGTAGCCTGGCGAGAAGATGAATTGGTCTGGGGAGTAGCCGGGAGGGAAGAGAGTTTCGAAGACGTAGTCGAGGCCCAGCTCAGGCGCTGTTTGCACCACCTCTTTAAATGTAAACTTCCTCAAGGGAGCCTAGATTGATGTTCGTATCAGCGGGTTCACTCCTTGGATCTATGGGGGTCTCTGGCGGCTTACCTCTGGATCTGGCTGGGCATCGTCGAATGCAGCCACGATGGACTTCAGCCTCGAATATGCGGACTTGCTCGGCGAGCGCGGTGGCCTCTTCAGGTGTGAGATTACGAGGGTGCACCGCGGCCAGGATAGTGGACATTATGATGGCGTACTCTGCCTCGGTTTCGTTGTCCGGGGCGGATTTGAGAACCGGCTTTCCGCCGACCATCACCCACGGGATTAACGTATCCTGCAGCGTCGAGTTAGAAACTATTGCATCACGTCATGCGAATGAAAGGATTGTATCTGTCTACCGGATCTATATCGGCAGGAAAAGCGCCAAGGGTAGCAAACGTCTGAATGCCGAATTTTTCGAACAGCGCCATCGTTTTGCCAAAAGCCGGTGCATCCTGCCTGGCATTGACCTTTCTCTTTGCCGGTCGAGTCTTGTTGGAAGAAGAGTCATCGGTTGGGAACAGCTCGACGACCTGATCCACAAACTCCAGCAACGGGTTTAGCCCGGCTGCTTGGACGGCTGTGTTGTCCATGCATGCATTGTAGGTGATTGTAATCTTCTCGAAATTGCCTCTATCGATATCGACCTGCTCAGGAGTGAGCGACGATGTGAGGAATCCTGCATCGGGGCCAGTAGGATAGACGCCCTCCAGCACTCTCTTTAAGGTGATGAGATTCTGGTCACCGATGTCCTGAAGTGAGCCCCCGCTGGATTGGCCAACGGGAATGACATGGTGGGCCTCGAAACCCGCGCAAGCAACTGCAAGAGAGTCATGAGCTCAACACAAAACGTTTTTTTAGTAACAAAGGAAAGGGTTCTTACGCTTGTCAAAATCTGTGCAAGGATCGATTTCGGTATAATTGTAGGCCAAGTTGGAGAGAATGGTGGAGGCGATGTGGATGCAAGCCGGTGTTAGGCAAAGCCCGGTGCTGTTAGTGAACGCCATCTTACTGACGATGCTCGAAAAGTTAGAGAGATTGACAGACTTGGGCAAAGTGGCTCTTTTTTGGGCGATGCTCAAGGAGACAAAGAGTACCTGAACAGCCAAGGGTTACAGGCTGAGATGGTCTAAGATGATGAGTAGTAGTAGTTAGTGTACTTTAGATGTAAGGAATGTCCTCCATATAAATGTCTTTGCCGTTGATCATGTAAACGTTGAAGTGTCTACCGCGACTCAGACCGCGATTTACCCTAACCGCCAGTGGGCTGAGGTGCGCGGCGCTCATCACACGGCATTTGGCGCATCTTTGGCAGCACCAAACTCTGTAACAGGTGTGGTCTTTAATGCCCCATGGGTAGGACAAAGAAGACTATCTTCTACTGCTTGAGGAGTGGCTAAGTAATTTTATGCTTACACTGCCTCAGCGAATGACGGCATTTTCCTCCCAAACTATAAGCGCATGGACGAATTTGACCGGGTTACTTCTTAGCTCATCTGCGCATCTCAAGTTCTACTAATCGCTAAAACAGATAGCCCAGTGCTTTCGAGTGAGCCCGCCTTATGCTACGGTTCATTGCCCTGTCTTGCTGGGGTAGATCCTGTATCCTCGTCCTGGCTGTGTGAGGAGCGGGAAAGGATCGATCACTTCGGCCGCTCGTACAGGACTTTGACCGGGAAACTCCAGAAGATTCACATAATGGACCTATCTTTGTCCATCTGTTTTTGACGTCTCTTAGGTCGCTATTGACATCTCTTGCGGCGGTGTGGTCGGATCTGACTGGGCAAGTCAGACGAGTTATACGAACGCTTAGCCACAGTCCACAGCCCTTTGAACACAAGTCTAATCCAAGATCACATGAGATTATAAAATGCTACTACCTCTACCGATCCCTACGATTATCTGATAGCAGATCTGTTCTTCTTATGGAATATACGCTAACTTCAATAGCCAGATACAATGACGCCAACAAGTGGTGGATTGCCATCTGTCTGTACTCGATGAGGATTAGACTTTTACCTACCTACTTGTACGAGGACTACCCACGATCCCGGGCCAAAAAATGTCACCCTAGGGACTATTTCATCTCCTCAATACTATGACTCTATCAGTAAGGCAATTCTCCTCCTAATAAAATAGGTATTACCAACAGTCCCAAATCTCAAATGCCTGGAAAGCTCCAACAGCTCCAACAGCTCCAACAGCTCCAACAGCCCCACCAGCCCCACCAGCCCCACCAGCCCCACATCCTCCTGGTGCCCCCCAGCTCCAACTCGACTCCACCAGCTCCCAACAGCCCCAACAACCTCATAGCTCTACGACTCCACAACTTCATGAGGCGTGTCCACGGAAACATTCACTATAGGTTTCCAGTTGTGTTCTTGAGCGTATGACCAAGCGCGATTGTATGTAGTATAAATAAGGCAGGAGTGCCATCGTACTTGTTGAAAATGGATTACAAGTTATCTTTCATCATTCTAAACACGCCTCGCCAGTGAACATCATCGATAATACATTGAAATGGCTACCCAGCAAACAGTCTACAGACTCAAGTCCCGAGGCGGTGCTTTCAAACTCGCGGCCACAAAGGAGCAAGTCCCAAAAGCAGTACCTTACGAAGTCGTTGTCAAGATTCGCAGCGTTGCCCTCAACTACCGAGATCTAGCAATTGCTACTTCCCAGTACCCCTATCCGGTCAAAGAGGATGTGATACCGACATCGGATGCCGCTGGTGAGATCGTGGAGGTTGGAACCCATGTCGAAGGTCTATCAGTTGGCGATCTAGTCATTATAAATTTCAGTCCGGACGCCTTGTATGGGACTATGAAAAGCTTGACAGGTGCCCTTGGTGGCCCAGTTGATGGTGTGCTTCGCAACTTCATATCCATCGCTGCTACAGCCGTTGTAAAAGTCCCCCGCGACTCAGCATTGAAACTTTCCCAGTGGGCTTCGTTGGTTTGCACCGGCACAACAGCCTGGAATGCTCTTTACGGCAACTTGCAGCTTAAGCCTGGCCAGACCGTCCTTTTCCAAGGCAAGTAAATGATCCACGAAATCATCAACCCTGTTTGCTGACTATTCTCATAACAAAGGCACGGGCGGCGTTTCTATTACTGGTCTGGTCTTCGCTAAAGCGGCTGGCGCACAAACTATCATGTGAGTCCCTTTTGGACGTTTCGGCCGCCAATATTGCTGACCTCCATAGCACATCCTCAAGCGATGAAAAGCTTGCCTATGTGAAAGAGAAGTACGGGGTCGATCACACAATCAATTACAAAACACATCCAGAATGGTCAAAGGAAGTGCAAAGGATCACCCGTGGTGAAGGCGTGGATTTCATTTTCGAGAACGGAGGATCTGGCACAATCAAGGAGAGCATCCAGTCCATCGCATATGGAGGAATCATTGCCGTCATCGGCTTTCTCTCTCATGCAAGGCAAGAGGATATGCCAAACGTGGCAGGCCTTGCTATGGCCAAGAGCTGTGTAGTCCGGGGAATCCTAGTAGGGTCGAGGCAGCTGCTGGAGGAATGCGTTCGCTTCGTCGCCTTCCATCAGCTGGATATTCCCGTGGAGAAGTCATTTCCATTTACGGAAGAGGGCGTGGCGGCCGCTTACAAATACTTGGCCAGTGGCCAACATATTGGTAAAGTCTGTATCGATCTCGATTGATAGATGGTGACGGTGAGCTACTCATGGATAGTAGCAGTCCAGTTAATACACCCTATATACAGTCAGATAATCAATTCATAAGCTTCAGTTTCGGGAAACATGCCTGCGCGTGTCTACATTTTGTGCAGACCTAGTGCGCAATCCTCATAACTCTTCGCAAACTCATCAAGGCTCTCGCCGATAACCAGCGCGTCCGACCATGCCGAGTGCATACTGAGTACTTTGGACCAAATCTTTAAAACTGCGAGTCCCATGCCGAAGGTATCTTGACACCACAGTGATGTATCAGTGTCTCCCCAGTCCACTGAGGTAATCGCTTCCTCTATGACAGTCTTGAGACTCGAAAGTACGTGCCTTTCGTACCCTAGAAGCAAAGGAGCGATCAGTCTGGATTCGTCAAAGAGCGCAAGGGCAGTTCAAGGAGTTATGACTTGGCTGAAGGGATAGTCAGCTGCCTACCTGTAATGGGTCTTGTTGATTGCGTCGCGGTCAAATTTTGCAGCCACTTGGTTACGTACATGGCACACTCCAGAGCACAGACTGAGTGCTGAGAACACCATAATATAGCCTGGCTATGTGCTACATACCCAATGCCGAAAGATATTGGCAAGCTTAGGGCGTGAACTGAATATAGTAAGGCGCAAGTATGGTCGGGATGCCGTTGTGGCGACGGTATTCTTGCCAGAGCTGCTGCTACCTTTACCGGATTTCTGGATGCCAACTCACGAAATGGACCTATGTCTAAATGTGTTCTCACATATGCCAAGCTTAGGTATGCGATCGCGGTGAAAGGGATTGGCCCATTCTCGTAGCTTGGGTGTAAACTCGGCTTGGATGCATCTTGCCAAAGCCCAGTCCAAGACGACAAGGCACGGCTACACGTTGCGGTCAGTCTCTGCTGGGAAATTCTAATAATAAAGACCTTGTTACACCATGAGCAGCGTTTCAAGGCGAAAGGGTCACTTACTGGATCTTGATTTTCTCATCATCTTCTAGCTCGGGCGAAACCGTGAGTTCTCTTATCAAGAATATTCGTTGTATAAGAGCATGAAGCAGTATTATGTTGCCGAAATCGCAGGGCAGCGGATGAAGATACGAGGCAGCCGCATCACGCGTCAAAATAGACTTGAGCGCCACGTCGAAGAGAGGCTGCTCCCCTGAAATTCTCGCTCGAATGAGTCGCCATTCGCACTCGTCGCCAGCGTTCCATTCCTTCGGTAGACAAGGTAACCTAAGATGAAGCTCCCCAGCTAGCAAGTCAGGGTTGTGGTTATAGGCAATAGTATGGATGTTGAGAAAGCAAAATGCGAGAAACGTGGTACGGCGGTGACATTCACACTCAACCCATGACAGCCAATCCTCCGTTGACATATCCTCGCGTTCGGAGAGCCCGTTTTCTCGAATACAGCGCAGCAGAGGTGCATGGAACTCGAGTGACTCGGCCACAAGGTTTAAATCCGGGCTCCAGCTAGCATAGATGAGAAGCAAGAGGAGGGCCTGAGCGAATTGGATGCCTAATCCCTCAAAACGGGGGAATAAGGAACCCCGGCAGCCGTTCATCGCAGGCTAAGAGAATTAGTTCTTGATCGGCATATCGAGGGCCTCATGTTCTCCCAGGTGGTCTTACTTCTCGAATCCGTAACCTCTCGTATGCTATTGCCTTGCCGGCTTGATAAAGCTTCTGTGCTGTGTGTTCCTCAAGTGTTTGTAGCGCGCCGAGGGCAGCCATTGCCAGTATCAGCTCAGGAAGATAATCTTTCATCCGAAACGTTGGGAAGTGTATCAATGGAAAGTGTTGGGACAATGATTCCCCCCAGACCCTCAAATATCTGGTAAATGCGTGATACGACGGGGGCGTGAAGTCCTTGATAATGCCAGTAAACGGCTTGAGGGATTCTTCAAACGTCATAAGATCATCTACCGTCATCCTTAGCGGCGAAGTGTCCCGACGGGATGGCTCTATTGGTGCCGCTAGGTACGTCAGTCAATGTACCCAGGTCTGCCTACCACCAGCTGTTGGTACTGTAGTACACAGGAGGTGTCGTACCGCTCATGGAAAGTGCATTAGACGTGGAGTTAATCACACGTGAGTTATGGATGATTGTGCTAAATGGCATCGGGCCAGAAAAGGTTTCGTTAGAATCAGGCTTGCTCAGAACCGTTCGGAGGTCAGCGGGTAACGCTTCTGGATCGCCAGCATCACCAGCATCACCAGCAACGTCGGGCTGGTTTTCGGGAGCTTCAGGGGCGAAATTCCAATCCAGATCAAGTCCCATGCCGGTGATAAAACTGTCAAACTCATTCATAGAATCAAGAACGGTGAGATCATGGTAAGGGGCTATATCGGAATCAGCTCTTAAATTCCCACTAGCGGCAAGTTGTACGATTGTCGAACCTGACACCAGTAGCGAACCATCATCTACCGAGATTGATTGGTCCGGCGCCTGCTCTTCCAAGAGCGGCGTTTGCAAACCGCTTGGCTGTTTGCATGGGGCTGGTATGGACGCAGAAGCCCTCAGGTCAGTGATGCCATCGGTTGATGAGTGTGCACGCGATTCGTGCCGGCGAAGCAAGTCACTCCGCGCAAAGGAAACCCCGCAGAAGCAGTTGAACGGCTTTTCCTTGGTGTCTAATGCAGAACCAAATCAGTTTGTCTATGAATCCGCGAGGAGAGGGATTCATACGAGTTCGGCAATGTCGCCGTAAGTGTTCAGGTCGCTTGAACTCACGACTGCAATGAGGACAAGTGTGGGCTTTCGGCATTTCGGAGGTTATCTTGGACTACCGAGCGCTCCTGATCTAGAGGGCGTGAAATGGGTTTCCAGGGTTCTTTCTCCATGGGCTATATCGAAACAGTGGAAATCGTCCCCAAAGGGTGATATCGTTCTTCTTGAAGTGAGTTTTGGATTTGTAAGAACCGCATTGCTTGCCCCGTCACCAGCTGTCGCACTGGATAGCCAGGCAGGCTTAGGCGCCCCACCTGCATGCTCCGAGTGGCCCGGCCCCATTCAGTGTTTATTGCCCACCCCGCAGATTGTCATAATTTGTGCGCTAAACAGTTGGATTGTTTACTGCGTTGAACCTCCAGCGTTTACTCCAGGAATCCTATTTTGTAACGGGCTGATGCAAGTTCTTGAGCTTCGTGGACAATGATGATACGCACATCCCATCGACGACTTAGCCCATGGGGCGTCAATGGATTGAATGTGTCACAGGTTCCGAACCTTTTCCTTACGAACTTGTGGCGGAACCCTCGATGGGTTCGATCGTTCCCGAGTCCCCAGACCCCGCCTTTTTCAGGGGCAAAGCAAAGACTGATAGCGCCATTCTACGGCACGAACACAGGTACGGAAACCCCGAGTGATAATTTGCCAGTGCGAAAGATCATTTTAATGTAGCAGTCAGCTAGACTTAGGTAGGCCGCCACACGAAACCGTTTCGGGACGGAAGCATATATTCGCGCGGGAGGCAAATGCCGGGTAGAAAGCAGAGCGAGCCACTGAGCGATTCGTATTCGGTCTCGTTGCGCACACACTCTGTCGCACGCGACCCCAATGCGACATAGTGCCCATCACCGCCATTTCTTTTCTTCCTCGCTCCCGAGCATGTCTTCTTGTCCTCCCTGACAGACCCTACACATCTTGGTCCTACCTACGAACGACGACGTACCTTCCAGTCGCATCCCCGCCACAATGGTCGCAACCCGCTCCGCGTCCCGTGCTGTCGCACCCAGCGAGAATGGCAACTCGACGACCCCCTCTAAGGTCAAATCCCGCGCTCTCACGAAGTCCTCCTCGTCCTACGGCTGGTCGCACGCCCCAAACCCGCTCACCCTCTTCTGGCTCGCCGTCTCCCTACCTCTCGTCGCTTGGGACACAGGCTACGTGCTGCTGCGCCCGCTGACCATGCCCGGCGGTCGCTTCCACTGGCCGCTGTACGTCCCTTACAAGCTCTACGGCGAGGTCGACTACGTGTACGGGTGGAAGGCATTCAATGCGAACAACGGCTTCACATCTGCGCAAGGCACCCTGAACGTGATCGAAACCCTCATGTATGGGGCATACCTGTGGCTATATTTCTCGCATGGGCGCGCTGTCGAAGGGAGCGTAACGGGGACAAGAAAGAGTGTCGGTGGGAGGGAGGGCGCGTTGGCGCTCTTGGTCGGGTTCAGTGCGGCTGTTATGACACTTAGCAAGACGGTCCTGTATTGTGAGTTCTCCAAACCAGCAACAGGGCAAAATAGGACAATCGGTTGAGTGGCGAGGCTGACTTGCGAATAGGGTTGAACGAGTACTACTCGAACTTCGACAATATCGGCCACAACGCAACCGGCGACCTGATTCTCCTCTGGATCATCCCGAAGTAAGTGCTCGTAGCTGCCAGTCGCGTCCGGAGCAAAAAACTAACCGTGACAGCGGCGCATGGCTTGTCGGCTCGGCCTACATGATCTTCTCCATGGGCAGCGATATCCTTGACGGCCTAACCCTCGCGTCGAAGACTACCAAGACAGAATAACATCCGCAGGCGACGGTGAGGATTATACAAGGAACACGAAGGGCAGAGCCGTTGTAATAATAATCGGAGACGACAGTTGAGCAGGATGCTGAGAGGAACACGCGGGATGTGATGATGAACTGAATTGAAAACTGTATCTATGCGATAAACACATGTATTGCGCCAAAGGGCGAAGAACGTAAAGGCGGATGGGAGGAGTCTTTAAATGGATACCAACACAGCACTTCGTTCCTTCGTATAGCGTGTAAGGGAAGGGATGCTTGTCGAGGCTTGATTCGCTCAAGGTATCGCGCATCTGACATGTGAAAGGCTATCGGAAGCAGCTCAACCCTTTGGGCGTAGTGGTGGAAGACGATCCTTCGTAATTTTCCGTACTTCTTGTCAAAACGCCCCGCAATGTGCCAATCGCACCGGTGCCATCCCTTTGTTTGTCCAAGTTGAGGGGTTTGGTATGGCGTCGAATTACCAGACCCGCAAGCCCGGCTTGGACTTGGCAAAACAGTCTCGGTGGTGGTGAATCGCTTCTTTGCTCTTTCGGCTGGCCATGATTTATTGCCATAGTCGTCAGGTAGCCTCAATACAAACTTGGAACCTTTCTGGAGCAGCACAGGCTGCAGTCCAAGCAACTTCGAGCAAGACGGTTCGCCATTCGTGAAAAGCGTATTTGCTTTCCATCTTGAGCAGGTGGGGCTCAAAATCCAAGCTTGAATGCCGCCCTTATTGTGGATTCCCTAGCCCGCAAGACGAGAGTTTGAGTCAGACATACAGGAGCATCCCCAGGTATTGTTATTTGGAATAATCCTCGATGGCCAGCCCAGCTTTCTCCTGTTACCGGCTCACTGTATACATCAAACATCACGTCTCTTGTTGGGGGTTTACACCATAGGCCAGAAAGCAACCAGTAGTTTGATGATGAACAGCTAGTACATGCCCTACCCTACATACAATCACTCAATGAAAGAAACAGACAAATCAATTTCTTTCGAAGTACGGCGGCGTACGTCTTCTCTGCTCTGCAGCTCCCTTGGCCGCAACGACCATGGCATCGTCGGCCCAGATCGGCGGAACATGGCCGATATGCGCCTCCATCGTCTCTCTCAAGATTCGCATAAACGTTCCGTGAACCATATCCCCGGTCAATATGATCTTCTCTGGTTTCGTGTACATCGGGTTCTCAATCATGACCTCCAGCAAAGCACCTTTCACGTCTGCCCAATACGCATCTTCGCTGGGGTAGCGAAGAATCGCGTCATTGCCGAGAGTGAAATCCTCTGTTCGCCTGGTATCCGGATCCCAAACTATATTAGAATTTGTAATCACTGCCAACGATGTTGTAAGCGCGGCTCGGCTGTAGTGCACTGAAAACACAGAGAGAGTCGGGAGCTGGCCGTTCTCTTCATCACACCTGGGCTCGTCCATATAATGCTCGCACAGCCCGAGTCCATAGCCGGCATAAGCAGCAGACGTTTCCCAAAACAGGGGCTCAAATAGATCTTTAGGATTGACGTATTCAATTCCCGCATGCTCACAAGCGTCTTCCACATCGTCTTGGTATAGCGCGACTAGATGGGGAACCGCTACAGTCGCAGAAGCCACCCGGACTCCAAACTCGGACTCGATTTGGTATCGAAGTTGCTTGATGACGCTGGCAAGCGCTCCGACGTCGGGGCTTGCGGGGAGGCCGAGTTTTTTGTTGAGCGTACGAGCGGCTTTTCTGGGAAGGTCGAGATAGTACTGATCATCTAACCCATATGGTGGCCTTCAGTTCGAGATGGTCAGCGCTATTCATTTACCATACCACAGGTAGCCAGATTCAAACGTGAATCAGAGAAGTCTGCAGTTCAGGAGAACGAAGTTCTTACGCAATATGCCTGGAGATACTTAACGACAGCCTCGCCATGACATGCCGGTAGTGCGCGTCGCCATAGAATGTGCGAGTGATGGTCTCTCCCCCATCTTCCGAGTCATCGAAAATGAGCGCCACTGCTCCATATGACGATTGGAGGCTGAACCCAACGCTGAAACTGCGAGTTTCGTATTCTTTAGAGTTAGCAAGCAGTGTGATTTGATCACTATAGCCATATGACAGGCCTGAGGCAGCGTTGAACAGCAGAGGAAGCACCGGAAACAAAGTCAAGAGGGAAGCCAATCTGGTGATAATGGCGTGCATGATAAACCACTTGGTCATAAAACATGAGGGGATAAATGATTTTCTGTTCGTCGCTGGATAGGTTACTGCCCATTTATGATGGTGCTATTCGACAGCCTCGGTGACATAGCCGAAGATGTTGGTGTGAAACACCAAACGGCTCCGCCAATCCAATGGAGGCGTTGGTACACGCTACATGGCAGTGCCCCAACAAGACATCCATTCACATCTTCGGCAAGCTAATGGCAAGATGGCTCGTCCAAACCCTTCAAAATTGGTCCGGTGTACCCCTCTTTGTCTATCTAACTAAATGAGCTTCCACGAATAGCTGCCCTACCATGGTTTTTAGACGAGACTTCCTCCAGGTAGGACTATCGTTGAATGGGTACGGATAAGGTCAACTCGCTATGAGGTTGCATGGAACTACCTAAGATAGAGGCAACAATACGCGGTTAATCCTGATCGTAAAAATGCACTTTTGTAACTATCCTTGTTGCTTGCTTCCATCCTGCAACGCCGAAGCATAATCTTGAATACTAACCTCCTCACTGGCTGCCTTGCCTTTACCATTGGGCAACGCACGAGGCTGCGGGTTCCCGGGAGGGCCAATGTATTCTGATTAATGTCTGTCTCGCCTCACTTTGTTTCTCTTCCAAGACGGTGATGGTCGACTGATAAGAACACGATCTCCTCAAGCGACGCTAGGAACCAGGAGCTTTGTTCTTTATCGCGAGCTCATACTTGAGACCTGAGACCTATCACGTACCCCGCCCCGAGTCCTAGGTCAATCTGTTAAACTCCTAAACTCAGGAAAGTCGGCGACGAGATATTTGCAATGCAGCCCCCACTGTTTGAAGACCAGATACCCGCCGAACTACAGGGCTATCACTTCAAGATACGAGGGTGGACATACCGCAAGGGCAAGAACAAAGCGATGTTTGACAAGTTTATGGAGAAGACTGTCGGAGACTTACCACTGAGAACGGATTATGTTGCCATCCGGGAGGAGGACGAGGTCGCTTTCGTATGTCACAGAAGGTATGATGGGCGGCAGTACAAGACTGATCTCTTCCTAATATTAGGTTCGACTAGGATTATCGAGAGCCACCAGTACTTTACTTGCGGAACTCGTGGCATGCTTATGCTGGGCCATTACAGATCCTAGTAAGAGGACTTACATCGATCAGCTGACGACTAGATCGCTTCTGGGAATCTCGCCTGTCAATGAAACTACGAGGAATTCCTGGAGTGATGCCGTATTCAAAACTGCTCTAGAAAATGGACCACAGTATCTAATAGATCTTCCTATCGAGGAGTACGATCACATTCTGGACTGGTAAGTCATATATTTCTCTCACTCATAGGCCGATGAATGAGTTGTGATCAATATTCACCAGGGCAATTGTTCTATCCTTCTCCATGATTGCCGGAATAAATGTTGCTGGGTACCAGATGAACTCGTCAAAGTGCAAATGGAACATCAGAGCACGAGCGGAGGTGAATATCAACAGCCAAATCATTGAGCTTTTTGGCTACCGTGGCGTAGAAGCGGGTGGCAACTTTTTGGAAACCATGTATTCCGGAGGCAAGGTGATTCTCGGACCCCATGGCATGAGAAAAGTCACGCTTACTTACACTTTTAGGATGCCCCTGACCTTGTACAGCTCAGAAACACCTACTCTAAGGCAATAGAAGAAGTTGAAGAAAATGTCAAAATCACTTTTGACAACATCAAGGATATCCGAGGTAAGAAATGGGGTCTATGCCAACCGCAGCCTGATCTTAGCATACATACTGACATCTCGACCGTAGCTCAGCGACGCAACAAGAAAGCGTTGGCCGACTGCTGTGATGAAGCCTTCAGCTCTTGCTACTCTACCATTCTCCTTGTGGCACAGTCAATGCTCTCGAGATTCGATATCCTGGAAATGTATCTTAAAGAACGAAAGAAGCAGACAGAGGATATTGACATCACGCAGAGCCTTGCCGCAGCTGCCTTTCTAACAAACGCTGTGTTGGCCTGTGAGGTGGGTTCAGCACCCTGGTCATTTTCAGCGGTCGCAACATTCTATTCAACCGGAGCGTGGCCTACTGTCCTCACAGGCGTCAACCCACTTGGTTTGGTGGCCGGCGCTTTTGGCCTGGTTATCTACGCGATATTCAGCTTACAAAAGTCCAGGACGAGAGCAGAAATGCTGCGTCACCAGAATTGTAAACATCGTCTCTATCACGCTGTTATACTCATGTTGCTGACACTAAGCTATCGCAAGTCGCAATCCTCGTCTCTCGATCATGCAACGTTATAAACGAAGCAAGCGTGTTTGTTGCATGCACTCACTACCTAGAATCTCACAAGAGCGACCACGCTACCCATAGATACCTGGAGAGCGTTGGAGGCAGGGACGTCATTCAGCGCTGGAAGTCATTCGTTGACGATGATAAGAAGAAACGAAACCAGAGGATGAATGAGAGGCAGAGGCAGAAAGCACATAAACTCTCCAAGGAGCCAAAGAGGATTATCACTCAGTCTGTGGCACAGCGACAAGTCTCCCGGTACATCAAGAGGTTTATTAAGGAGCAGGGATCAGCTCTCCGAGACTGCTTGATGCGGTTGAATGATACTGGCGAGCTGGATCCGCCGACATCTGATGAATCCAGTGAAGAAGAATCTGATGGTATAGTCGATTAGAGTAACAAATTTGAGTTGCGTGGGTATTAAGCTAGGCTGGGCACCTGATGGGGTTATAATGCGATGGCAAATGGTCTTCAGCCACATATGGGGATCTGCCAGCAAGCAGGATTGGCACCATGCACTGTATGGGACATTCATTTACTTGCTTAAGGTATAACCGAAATATGTCAACTACTCATGTCGCTAGGTGGAGTATGTCACAGGGTCTACACTCAGATTGTCGAGGGGCAATTCGCTCGTGCCAGCTCAAGACGCTCTGTGCCCAATGTTCATTAGGATACCAATGCGGTAATGATAGTGCCAGCATAGTAGGCTTGGATCGAGTCTGACGGCCACTGCAAATACACGGAAACACATGTGTGGACGAGGGTGGTGGCAGCTGCGTGGCCTTATAATGATATGGCGTCTTGGATGCACTTGAATGGACAATATGATAATTTGCTCTATTATTGTAGGCTAGCGTGGCCTCTGTAGCTATACGGACCATCCATCCGGACCTCAACCCTTTTTCCCTAAAATAATATAGACCCGACAAAGTAAAACGGATGAGCTATGGCGATGGGGTATCAAAACGAGAAAAACAAAAGGGAAAGAACTCGCAAGTAAAGGAGTGAAATGCCGAGTCGGCACATTAGATATACAGGTCAGGGTACACATGTGGAGGGATATCTGCCTCATACGCGTAACGACACGGGTGTCCAGCTCGTCAGACCGCCAAGGTCCTTGAATTGCTCCCATTCGGGCTTGACGTCGTCATCCTCAGTCTGTACCCGGTGCCATGCATCTGGGTTTTCAGGTAGGCTGATGGATGCCATGGTCCCGGGCTCCTTGAGAATCCTCAACGGCAACGGCTCCAGATGGGCTCTCGCCATCTTATCTTCTTGCTGTTGTATCAGAACCTCATAGCTGTGGGCGTAGTTGTCAACCTGCGTCCCGATAGATGCATCAAATGCACTTCGTGGCCGGGCGTCGTTGCTGACAGAGACACTCCTTGATGGCGGCAGTAAAGAAAAGATATCTCCCCTCCGAGTACGGACGGGGGTTGGTGACACAATCTGTGCGTCGGGGTTGCTCCAAGGTTTTGATATTGGCTGCGAGCACGTCGGTGTGACCGGCGGACCGGACGATTCGGCAGATACGGATGAGCCTCCGCTTAGGTTGGATCCTGAGTCAGAGCTCGCGTTTGATGCTGTCGACAATGTTCTAGTCGCAGTAGGCGTGACGGGAGGCTGGCTCGCATCATCTGCACTGAGGTTTACAGCGTTTGTTCCATTGCCGTATCCATGAACGACAATCTCGTGGTAACTGGGCTTCCTCTGCTGGACGCTGGCAGGCTCAGGCTGGGTCTTGCTGAATATGCTCAACGATCGACGGAATGTTCCGCCACGAGAGAAGCTTCGCGTCAGACTTCGCGAGCGGGGTGGAATGGTCGGTGGCGATGCCATAGTGTGTGGCAAACGGGTGCTGGGTTGTTCGGGATGGGTCAAAGCGAAGTAATCAATATCCGGCCTGATCTCGATCCCAGGGCTTAGGCTCGGGGGAGTGTATATGACGCTAGAATCCCGATCTGACGTAGTTGACGGGGTGCGAGTAACGTAGTCGGTCTGGCGGCGGATCAGTTGATGAAGAGCACGGTCTTCTTTCCAAGGAGGTAGGTTATCTGTTGACACGGCGAGGCTGTACTCGACATCCTCTGTGTCGCGTACCTCGGGAGGGCATTGCGTGCTACTGCGCAGCACTTGATAGATGGAGTAGATCAGGATCCACCGCACCTTCCGGGCATCCACCAGAGTGATCTTCTCATGCCTATCGGCTCTCAGGTTTGGCGCAATTGAGTCCTCCTCGAACTTGCGGAAGGCTCGAACAAGGTCATTCTGTTTGTACTCCCTCTTCCATGCGTTAGATGCTTTGATGAGCGCGGCCTGTGCCACTAATCGTTGATCCGGCTTGAGCTTGTCGCCTCTCGGTAGCCATGACATGCGTCGCGATGTAGGTGTGACGTTTATTTCCGGCAACAGAGGTAATGGGTTTTGCAAGGACTCGAACCGGTACCGCAGATCGAACGAGTGCACACTCTGAACTGTGCAGAGCCCACCCTGAGCCAGGAATGGGCTGCTCTCGGCCGAGGTGAAGCTTTCATCTACCAGCAACTCGTACAATGCTTCGAAGTCATCGCACATGAGTTGGTATATCTCCGGCTCGAATATTGAGTTTCGAGGATCTACGGAAGCTGGCGGGTAGTACCCAAGTTTTGTGGTGTAGAAGGAGAGTATGAAGCTCCGGAAGCGTTCAAGGTGTGCCCGGGCTCCCGGGGGGAGACCGAGGTGGGTTTCGGAAAGCTCTTCTTCGAGAAACGTTCGCAGCATGGCTCCAGCCTGGCTGAGGCGGACATCCATATCCACTCTTGCCCTCCGAATTAGCCTTTTCGAGACGGAACTAATGTGCTGTGGAGCGTTAGCAATCGCCAGATTGACGTCAGCGGGTCCACTCACTTGGTATTCCGGGCTGAGGAACAATCGCTCGCTCATCCCAGTGCAGTGGGAAAATGCGTCAATGTACATTTCCTTGATATGGAAGACTTCGGACAAGTGCAGAAGTGCCAACGCATGGTTTGGCTGACTTCGCATATCGAGGTACCCTTCCTCATCAAGATAGTCCATGAGATCTAGCAAATTGTCCTCTTCGGGACAGCGAAACTCGGACATGCTGTTGAGAAGGCCGATCAGAGCCGTTCCTAGCTGTTCGCCGACGACTGATCTTCGAAACACCCAGGCCAGGAAATTGCGGGTTGCTAGGTGGTACAGGAAGGCTTGACTTGTATCCGCCATTGGAGGCGCTGGAATGTAGAGGTCGACCCTTTTGGTGGGATTGAGCTGGTTCCAGAAGTCGAAATCATCGTACTGGTCAATGCCCGAATCCGGTGACTCCGGCACATCTCGTGCAATGAATCTGTGGATGAGGGGGTGACACCTCGCTGCAAGTAAGGCTCCGAAGGGCAGCTTGAACGCTGGGCCCCTTCGAGATTGCCCTTTGCCGTAGAGATGCACGTAACAATTGCCGCTTCGAAACCATAGCTCGGGATCCTAGGAGGAGAATTTTAGCAGGAAGACCACGAGGCTTTGGATTGAGGCCAGAACAAGCACTCAAACTTGAGGCCACTTACACGTCTCAGGTGGTCCCAATCGGTGCAGGTCCTGGCTGCACCATCCCATCTCTGCACATGCGAACTCTGCGGTGCTCGCCCATCCATAAAATCGCCGAACCTCCTCGTCCTAATATTCTGCTTTTGACTCGACATGCTTTGAGCTGACAAGGACTGTCGTCTAGATGATGGATTTGCCATTGCGACGACAAAGTCGAGCTGATCAATTTGTTGTGGGATAGCCCGGGATTTTGAGGTGGGAGGAACAAAGGCCGCAAGCGGAAAGCTGAGCTGTCGGTGGGCTGGATTCGTCCAGTCCAGAGCGTCGCAGCCGACCGATGCCTTCAATAGCGCCGATTCTTGCGTTGACTGTTCCCGACCGCCAATAGATCTCCAATACTCAAGCAGGGACCCTGGACGATCTGCGGATTTGAAGGAAGGCGGCTAGCTGTGAAATTTCGTCCGGAAGACCAAAGATCCTTGTGTTCATGGAGCTCCAACAACTGGTGCACGATGTCGCTCTCGGTCATCAACGACAGCGGGGGTCCGGGTTCGAATATGTATGCTTCCACGGGGGTGATTCGGGCGAGGAAGATTGCCAAAAGCTTTGTGCAAAATATTGAGGAGGGTTATCCTGAATATATGCATGGCGATTTCCCCGAAGTAAGGGTGATGCACCTGAATTTGGAGGAGAAACTAGTGAAGTTCCTACAGGTCGGGGCTAGGCTTGGATCTTGGGTGCCTTTGCGGATTCTGCTGCGATAGCTTCAAGCCATGTCTGGGCCGGACCACCGCGGAGTGTCTTAGTGGCTTGAACCCCCTGTAACATCCACAAGTCCAGCCGTGCATCATCCTGGCCATAAGTGCGTTGGCAGTGGAATCCTCGTACGCACGACGTGCAAGTAGTCAGCCCGCGGCAGATGCAAAGCCAGCTGTGCTTCTGCGTGCACATTGCAGACCCAATGCAGCTCCGCTGGAGCCGAGCATCTGCTGTCACAGCCAAATGCATTCGGCGAGGTTCAAGATTTCTCCACCGTACGTGCGGATACAGGTGACGCGGTTGGGGGAGCTCGCTGGGAGATCGTCGCCCCGAGCTTCGGGAGCACCACCCTGCCAGTGCAGCGGCAACGAAATGATTATTGGTGACGTGAAGCTCCTACTAGACTAGCGCCGACAGTCCGGAGTTGGGGGATCGCCGCCTTGACGCAGCCCTCGGCTTTCGCTTGCATGGGGATTCACGCTCCTGATTCGTCCAAGTTGGTTTGGCCTTGGCGATATCATCATCTTGGAGGTCTTTGGGCTCATCGAACTTGTGCGCTAGTGTTGTCGGATCGTAGAGTTCCCAGGTCCAAGCCTCAAATGTTTCCTCTGGAAATGTGTACGGATTAACTTAGAGGCAATCGCGACATCTCCGCCTCCTGTCTCCTTATCATCGCATCATCGATAGCAGAGCATGTAGGTGTGATTTCCAATGGAAACATTCCAACCCTTGGCCTACGCCATGTGATGTCTACCAGTGCTCAACAGTTTGAATTGCTCATTTCCCTCCTTCAATCTTTATCCTGCTCCAAGTCCTTGGTATCTCTAGCGGCTGGCTTTAGCTTTTCAACGTCATTGGAGACTGTTAGGCCGCTTCTGTGGTCTGGGTTGACTAGAGGCGTCGGAATGAGTCGACGAAGCGGATGCATTAAAGTTAAAATTTGAACATAACTGGATTCCTCGGAGCCTGTACAGATTATACATATTCCGAGGGACCTCCAAGGGCAAGATGCGCCTGTAGTGCGACCTCGAATGGACGTTTGCGGTATGCACGAGACTGGCAAACGCCGCCAGTTATCTAAATTGCCCGCTGATCAGGGTCCTCTGCACCAATCTCATTGTCTACCCACGACAAGTGGGATCGCCATCGCCATTATCGGGACTCCCACATACCGAGGCCAGAGAATGCCGGACCAATCGCCACGGTGAATCTATGAATAGTGGCATTGGGGATGCATTTTTACTTTTCGTTGGGGCCTGGGTATTCTTGTTTGTTGCGTAGATGCAATGCTGTGACTCCATTAAATGATCCAACACAGTGACCACCAAAACGCTCGTTCGACTGACTCAGGTGTTGTGGTGCCCGCTGTCTCGCGCGACCTAACACGAGACCATTGATTCTGGGCACAACGTGGGAGAAGGAAGGACAGAAACAGCCATTGCTTCACTGCTCTGACAAGTGGCCAGAAGTCCAGTTTTAACTCCAAGGTCACCATCCCCCCGCGCCAAACTAAGCCCCAGACTTCCTACGAAGCTTCAAAGCGCCGTCCGATGTGGCTCAAGTAGCTAAAAGTTGGGAGGGAGTGACGAACCTGAAGGGGCATTGTTAGGGCACCATCAAAACGGGTGAATGCTTTGGCACCTTTTAAGTGTCTCACTATAGCAAGCCTCACGGGCGCCAGCTCGCACTACTGCGATCTGGGAGTTTCAAGCCCCAAAGTTCTGGAACCCAATATTTTCGCTTCGTAGCGCAGCCAGGCGAAGTCAAAAAGAAACCGCTGGTAAATAAAGTTGAGCGGCAAACAAAGGGAAGGTGCACTAGCGAACGGAAAAGACAACAATAAGCGAACGGAGTGGAGTGAAGCCATTGATGGGCCACTCGGTGATCCTACCAGTCGAAGGCAAGATGGGCCAACTGGGGGAGAGACAATCCGCTTCAAGCCATCGGACGCCGCCCAAGGTTTCCCGCTATTGAGAAGTAGTAGTGGCAACTCCGTTCAACTTGGCTGCACAAATCGGATCGAAAGGTTGTTTCGGCTATGATCAGAGCTTCTTCCACACGTCACATGGACATGGCACAGACAGAAGCGAACCTCAGCTGTGTCTGTGACTTTCGAAGGACCACCATCAGGCTGGACCCTTAAGTTGCCAGCGGACGCTGGAGGGGCTCGGAAGTCATATTAATCCGATGCGCACAGTGTGTCTCTTCATCTTACACTATCAAGAGCTGGGTCTCCAAAATTCCATACCATGAGCTTCTCAACGACGACTAAATACCAACAAACATATGTTTATGTTGACGTAGCCTCGAGAGCCCACGACGATACTCCGAATCCAGCAGCCGCACTATGTAGTCTACGATGGCGCCATTGACTCCATACACCTACATACAATGCCCCTGTTCTGACACACACTCCACCGAGGACAGCTCCCTAGCCCAAGGGGAGCTAGACGACGATGACCGAACCTTCGACCCCCGAGCTCCCAGATCGAATTACAGCCTCTATCCGCTGGAGTACCTCATGTACTGCGAAGATTGCCACCAGATCCGTTGTCCCAGATGTGTCAACGAAGAGATCGTGACTTATTACTGTCCGAACTGTCTGTTCGAAGTGCCCAGCGGCACACTAAAGAGTGAAGGCAACAGGCACGTGCACCCAAAGTCGTAGGGCTCAGAAGAATACCAGAGGACTAACATTATACAGATGCACGCGGAGCTGCTTCCAGTGCCCCATCTGCATAGGCCCCCTAGCTGTTACGAGCCTCGAAGCAGCCCCTGAGCCGAGCCTCCTCACCGCCGACAATGCGGCTGCTCCATCCGGACCTTACATCCTAGCGTGCTCATACTGCAACTGGAGCTCTACGGAAATCGGCATCAAGTTCGACAAGCCGAACGGGATCTATTCCCAGCTGTCAAAGCTTTCAAACGGAGGCAAGCCGAAGCTGACGCTCAAGGAACACAGGGAGCGGAGAAAGGAGAACCCCGACGAACCCCCTCTCCAGGACGGCGATCTAGACACGGACCTACAGTTTGCGCATTTGAAGTCTTTCTATCAGTCCCAGCTCGCGGAGTCGAACCCCTCGGTTGCGGGCTTGTCATCCCTGGGAGACCTAGGGTTCTCATCGCCGGGGTCGCTGTCGAGGATCATGAACTTGTACACGGGTAGTAATCTGAGCAGCAAGCAAGCCAGAGGCAAGGTTCAGGTTATGCGGGAAGCCCTCGATTCGACCGAGGGACTGAAGTCGTGCGATTTGGACGAGTCCGGCTCTATCGAAAAGCTCCGTCGCTCAGCATGGGATGACACGGTCTCTGCCGAGCAGAATGCGGCACAGGTAGAGCGAGTACGTTTTACGGATGAGCTGCGTCCTATCCCATATATTCTACGAACGAAAAGATCAAAGCGATGCCCGGTCTGCAGACACATCATCACAAAGCCAGAGGCAAAGATATCAAACACGCGTTTCCGCATCCGTCTCGTGGCAGGGAGTTATATCCCAACCATAACAATCAGACCACTGTACTCAGAGTCTCAAAATATCCCATCTACCGCACGGCCACCAATCCCGAAAGAAGAGTGGTTGACACCTCTCAAGCCAGTCCAATATCTGCTCACTTTCAAGAACCCCATCTTCGAGACGGTCAAAGTGACGCTTGCAACACCTGCTACGACACCCGGACGCTTTGCGAGCCGGGTGACAGTGCTGTGTCCGCAGTTCGAGATTGATGCAAACACAGACATGTGGGATGATGCTTTGAAAGATGACAGTGACAAGCGGCGTCGGAAAGGAGAGGAAGGTGGCCTCCATCAAGCAGAGGCAGGCAAAATTTGGGAAAGGGGTCGCAATTGGGTCAGTATAGTGGTCGAGGTCGTACCAGCTTCTCTGAAGTTAGATGTGCCCGCTGATCCCAAGGATGAAAGCGATGAGGATCTGGAAGGCCTAAAGGAGGATGAGGATGTCCTCGAGATACCAATGTTTGTACGAATGGAATGGGAGACGGAAGCGCAACCCGAGGTTGGAGCTGCCGCAGGCAAGGACAAGGAAGCCCAAGAAAAGAGCGAGTTGGCATATTGGTGTGTACTTGGAGTTGGAAGAATTAGCCAAGACTAGAAACCATATTTTAACCAATGATACCCCATTTCACTTTACGATTCGGTAGATTCAGATATAATTTTGTTTCAATGCCTTAGCAACCTGTATTGAAGTCCCAAGCTACATCTCTAGACGCCGAACCTTTTTGACCAACCAGTCAATGCCATCGCAATGCCAATGCCTAGAATCCTAGTCTAGTACTCAGTCGCACCGCTCTGGGGGAACTCAAAGGTGACACCACGGCCCGTGAGTTTTCGGTAGACCTCGGAGTAGGTATCGAGTCTGTAGTCAACACCACCACGCTCTTTCTCATCCAGAATGACCTTCAGCAGCTTGCTTCCATCCTCCTTGGTCCGGAGACGCTTGCCGACAATCTCGACGGGGAAGACGAGATCAGTGAGGATAGCGTCGTGGACGGCAGTGAGGGTTCGCGAGCGGGGTCGCTTCTGCTTCTGGGTGTTGCGGGATCGGTTGGATCGCTTGGGGCGGGGAAGGATACGGCGGGAGGCGAGGATCAGGACATGTCGGTCAGAGAACTTCTTCTCGAGCTCGCGAGTCAGGCTAAAAGAAACGTCAATATGCTGTGTGCAGGTATTGCGGGTTAGTACGGGGGGTTTGGCTTACCGTTGCTGGACTCGGTGGAAGCCCTGCAGGGAAGGGACGGGGACAAAGATGACAATTGCCTTCTTGCCGTGGCCAACTTCGATCTAATAAAGATCCCAAAGTCAGCATGCGAGCTCCAGGACCAAGCCTTGGACCGCTTCCCGTCCTGTTCCGCTAGAGAAAAATCATTCATTATAGATTGTTAATCTCCACAGGTCAGGCAGACGAACGAGCCCACACGATATTGCGCTTTTCGCTTTCGCTCCAATCGCTCAGTCGCAGTGCCACGTCTCGTCGCCATCGCATATTGGGAACAGGAGTTCGATCGCGGATCATATTTGCTGGACATTGTTTCAAGTGGTTCTCACCTCTCGCGCGTTGACGAACTGCAGAGGTCGCAGGGCAACCTTGAGGTCGGCAGTGTTGGTCTCGAGGTCGTATAGAGCCTGGGCGATGCTCTGCTCGAGCTCGGAGGGGCTCTGCCGCGAAGGGCTAGTTGCCGTGATCTTGTTGACTGCTGGGTTGCTCATTTTTGCGGCTTGGGGTTGACGAGCAGTCCGTTGTTGATCGTGCAAAAAGTTCGCTGAGGTTTAGAAGCAAATTGAGAGGTCGCTAAAAATTGGGGTTTGCAAGCCCTGAGATGTGGAATGGCCCGTGCACCGAGCCCTCCAGTCACGTGCACGACTGTGACCATGCTTGATGACAAGTGCCGGTAGCCCCCGTACTGAAAGTTGAACATGGATTTGGAAGCGATGTGAGAGTGGACAACAAGATGTTGGCTATTATTGTGATACTCAAGATCAGACCACAATGTGCGAATGTTACACGTGAGATCTGATTGAAGTTACCTTGGGCTTTAACAGCTTGGCTGGCTACGATCTCTTAAGCATAACCATGGCCAATTATCCCGAGATACTTGGAATCAAGGCGGGCAATGACCAGTATGGTCAGAGATAACATGGTCGTTAGCTTGCCATACAATCTAGTGGTAATCAATTGAGTAGTGAACCTTGGCCCCCTGGCGACGTGCAAGAAGAAACTGCAGCATCACCGCCATATCCAATCCTTCACAGTTCACACATCCCACTTTGGTGGAAGGCGACTGACTCGGGCTTGGGCAATGGGCCGCAATCTATGAGATGTAGATTGATGCAGTTTCTAACCTTATAAGAGATATAGCCGGCATTCAATGTGGCTTCGTTAAGAATTACGTCTTTTCTTGAGACACTCAAGACATCCAATTCGGCATCGTTAAAACCAGAAACAAATCCATCGACCCGCGCGCCGAAGATATTCAGCGCCAGGGACAAATGAACTCCAAAATTACCCGCACTATCCCAGAGACTCAGAACGTCTCGTCCTCTTACCCGGCCAAGTCCACACCTGCTCAACGTTGCTGATCCTGCCTGCGCAACTCGTTGCGGAATGCATTTCCGCCATCAGGCATGGGCGGTTCAACCCCCCGATTTGATGAAAAGGTCCCATCAGCTAGTCGAATGTTGGTCCCTTTCGGCCCTCCGACGCGCTGAATCCTGCTCTTCCTTACGCCGTACCCGCTCTTTCCGCCAAACATGCCCTTCCGGCGTCCGTACCAACGAACGAAGAAGGCAATGCCGGCGAGGGCCAGGAGTCCGAGGACGACGGGAACTGCGATTACAGCAGCGTTCGGGCCTCCCCCTGAGCCGCCTGCGGGGACAATGCGGATCGTTGGTCCGGGATCACGGTCCCTAATCTCTGTTTGGTTCGGATACGCGAAGAAGAATTGCACCGCCGTCGCTTTGCCATTCTGAAGGTATGATTCATCAATTGTCCAGGCGTAGAATCCTTTCGAAGAAACCATGTCCACCGACGTGAAGCCTTCTGTCCCGCCCATACCATCACTGGTGCTGAAGTCTCCTTGAACCTGGAGTACTGTATCTGGGGACTCGAATAAAGCGGTCTCCCAGGTTACTAGTTTACGATTAGATGCGCATCTCAGACGTCTGGTTGCCCTGGGTCGGCTTACTGAAAATGGTCTTCCCAACCGTCACATCCTGATTCGACTCTGGTGCACAGAAAGGTGCTCGGAGGCCGCCAAAGTTGGATGCACCACTGCAGACCAGAAACGCACCAGCGCCGTTGGCATCTGCTGTTGGCAAGCTTTCGCTGCCCGTGAAGCTGCTCCCTCCATTGACTGTCGGAGTGATTGTCTGGACAGCACCGTTTGCATCGATAGTCACCCAGGGACGGTTCGCGTCGTTTTGCTGGCGAGGGAGGACGGTGGCTGTGGTGAAAGCGGAACATGCGATTGCTACAAGCAGGGCCGCCGAGCCCCGCAATGCCCCTCGGGCACTTCTTATCACGACCATGTTGCTGCTCCCAGGTTGGATGGCGATAGGGTTTGGAATCTCAACGTTTTAGCTGCCAAGTTGACGTCAGAAAGTCGCAAAAAGCCAAAAAGAGCCTCAGCCTGCGATCCAAGAGTGACGCGGAGAAGGGGGATTGCCTCATCTAATACCCATACCTTCACAGAAATACCGGAGGCAGGGACCCCGACCACATGGCCATATTCCGTATACGTGATCGCGGCCCACGCCAGCGCATGAATATCCCGTGGCTAAAAGATCGCTGCCGTTGAAACGCGCTCGTATCTTTCATACTACGCTCTCATATCTGAAGGTATGCCCGCCCCCTCCCCACCTGCCAACCCCTCCTTAAATGGAATCTTAAGCATTAATGCGATAAGCCCTGCGGGGGTGGGGGGAGTCTGGGCAATCCGACAACCAGCTGCTGTCTGAACCTGGATGGTTCTGTGAACGAAGAGCTCCCGCCGAAGGATCGCAGATTGTGATGTGCTCCGTGTTTGGGGTTGGTGGTGTTGATAATCAAGATCTGCTGAGGTTTCAGACCCTAGCTCCAAAGGCGCGTGTTGAGACAAGCCCTTCCTGTCGAGAAGAAATCGGACGCCTTAAAGCTCAGATGATATGACCGAGCGTTCAGCCCATTTCATCTTCTAGTCTGAGGTTACTGCCCCATGGTCGTTCATGGTCGTTTGGGGGGATAGATGTTGGCCAACCCGGCCACATCTGCAGCATTCAACGCACGGATGCCGCACCGCTACCAGCATGAACTTACCGGCCACGGAGCCATTTGTCTTTATTGGTTGCTTCTATCACCATATATCCCCATCATTATGTGTTTTAACCACCTAATTAAATATATTTGTTCCGCCACTGCCCGAGCCTCCTCAGGCGTGGCTCTCGCCAGCCACTGAGCTGAGCCTGAACCCGTCAGCCACCAAAGTGCTTGCCCCGCCTGTACAGCAAGGCGCTAACGGAGATTCCCACAAGGTGATCAACTGTCAAAGAACTAGCCCCCCTGGCAACATAGTAATCCTTGGTCAAAGCTGAGAATGACCTCTAAACGCGATCATTCTCGATTCCATGCCATGCCTGCCTGTTTGAAATCGCGGATTTCTGCCCAGACCTCTCTTTCGGGAACCACTTCATTAGGCGACACTATTGACAAAGTTGCATAATATGGGTCAAGATCCTTATTACCACGAGAGAGAAACTACTTGGAAAGACGCATACCAGTGTTCCACTGCCGATATTATCAGCTCGTTTTAGGTCTGTCCTTGACAAGTAGTACTTGGAGACTTCTGCTTTAGATGTAGTAATGAGTACGGATTATACCACAAAAACATAAATGCCACCCCGCCGCTGCATTTCAGCTGCCTTCGGGAATCTTGGTAACGCACCTGCTCCACGGCGATGCAACATTGAAATTGGAGATGGGGTACAAACAAAGGAAACACGCAGACTGGAACCCTTTGCTCGAGAAGCGGAGCTGACGGCGATACCAGAGGAGCTTGTTGAAGGGCTAATCAGGTCCATCTTAGAGGTCAGTGGGGAGGTTTGAAGTTTGGAAACATCCCCAAGATAAACTCTCAGTAGGAAGCTCAAACAGAGAACTAATAGTAGTAGCTCAGCTTCGTATTTCGTGTAAAGAGTAGAAGCTATCGCAACACTGATAAGTAGAAATGCCTAAGCAACAACAACGTACATTACAATATTCCCCCTACCTCAATCCCGATAACCGACTACTATCACCAGGCCGATTGCTACACCTTATTCAGCAAGAGTCGGTGTAAAACTAGTGATGAAAAGTGTGGGGATCTGACAGCGATACATGCTTCAAGAGGCTGCTGGTGAGGTAAAGACTTGGAGGGAAATTGATGCTAAACGTCAAACTCTCCACATCTACTGATCATAGATCAAGTTATTCTTAGAGAACGTTGATTCGGTTGAAATGTAATTTCATGAATTGCTAAGGATGCATTCATGTTGTACTACAGCTCACTGCAAGGACTGATCACTTCTAATAGCTAGGTTTGATTAGAAGCGCCAACCACGTGTCCGGCAAAATCTAACATGAGCTGAATATATCCAAGCGATATACCCCCATCCACACAATAGGGAGTTCGAGACGCCTCAGCTGGCATCATTGAGTCTCACTGCGTCGGGCCATGAGTGCTGCAGACTAATGAGGAAAGCGATCAACGCATATTTCGAGCTGAAAATGTCTTGGGGTACATGATACCAACGCTCAACACTTCATGATAGATTAAAGCATATTTTGGATACCACGCCGATTGTTTTCTGACAGCTGAAGATATACGATATGTGTTTGGTCGAATATTCAGCCCTCGTTGTCATAGATGGACCGTAATGGCTCAATGTTCTCATTGTTCTTGACTGCTTCCGCGTACATGGACGAGAAAACTACTTAAAGCCTCCATACCCTCAAACTATCTCTAGCCTCGACATCAAAACAACACGCACTGCTTCTTATACCATCTCCATACAGCTGCAATATCCAATCACTATTGATCAACATGCGTTTCTTAACCACTGCGATCATGGCCACCCTCTCGATCGGTTGTGCCGCCGCCCAGCTCTGTCCTGTCGCAGACGAACTTTTCTATCAAGCGGACAGCGGTGACCTCTACCAAATTCAGTGCGCCATCGAGTACTGGACTCGAACCAACCTGGTTTCCTCGATTACTGCGGACCCCATTGCCTGTGCTGAGTAATACTCTCCCTGGTTTTGCAATGTCGACAAGATAGCTGACATACTGATTTAGTGCATGTGATGCGTGGACGACCACCAACCCGACCAGGCCTTGTGCTGCCGGCAGCTGGGAAAGTTCCACCAGCCTCTGCTATCTTAAGCCAGGCGACCTCACCGCCCAGAAGAGGAGCAACCAGGATGTAGTCTCGCTCATTCTGACTCCTCCTGCATGAGTTGACTTGATCATTGCGCGACCCGATAACGTTATGATTAGCTGCGGAGGTTAAACTGGAGATACAAGAATGGGAGGCTTCAAATTGAGTTGCGGTTTAAGGGCTGTGTGGGGACAAGCACTTTCAGGAATGTTCAATATCTGAATACTGTCGCTAGCTTTGCCAACGATATAACATTGCGCGCCTGCTTCTATTGGGTGTCATGAGACGTAACAACTTTCTAGTCGTACGTAGATAGCAAACGTTAACGATGCGGGCTAACTTCGCTAGTCACTGGTTTTACTCTTAAACTCTGCGTTGATAAGACCTCGGCAGAGTACAGGTGCTACGGCCAGTCCCATGGAACCGTGGATTTTATCCAGCCATTGCCAAGAGTCTCTAATATGTCCAATTCCTTAATTTGCCTACACTACTCTATGAAGAAGCTGTTGTGTTGGGCCCTGCTACCTCGGAAAAGCCGAGACCGACTTGGATGGTGGCAATGCAATCTCTCATATCAACCATAGAAGTAGCCCTAGAAACTATGGATTTGATATGACTTGCTAGGAGGCAAACCGTACGATACAGGTGCATAATCAGCAGTCGAATTATCTGCATCTTTCATGTTGCCCCGCGATCAAAAGCTTTCAACATATTTTGCAGATGCCAATCATGGTCTCTCTGGTCCAGAAACCCATGCACTCCCAAAATCTCGATTGCCTTACGTCCATACTCCTCTGCCTTCTCTCTGTTATCCATGGCGTGGTAGATTCTTGCCAAGGTCTCATACTGTTCCGTGTACATGGGAATCAATCCCTCAATATCGAGGATATCCAGTATGTCGTTCGTGAGCTTGATCGCTGTGTAGACTTTGCCTCTGTTGAGAGCCTTTACTACATCACTTTTGAGCGTCGTGACTTTGGCTCGACGATCATCAGATGCCTCGACTTCCTCGGGGGAGGCATTACAAAGATCACAGGCGCACTTGAAGCCCCACCCGGACAGGGTGTCTTGCCGTTCTTTGTGGGTGAGCCCAAGGGCAATATCTATCGATTTTGTTAGGGAAGGTGTCTCAGAAGCACGGGCTTCTTACAGCTGATGCTAATTTCTTCTCCCGGCTGTATGTCACGGAACGCAACCACACTGGCAGAGAAGCTCTTTGGGGTGAATCGCATATATGCACTACAGGCTTGTTAGCGCGTTGGATGTTTAGCTTTCTGCCTTGCCGGAACATACTTTGGCTTGCATGCGTGGTTTATTCTCTTTACAAGGAATTAGCAAATGCTGTTTCCGAGTCTGAGAATCGTAGCCATTGTTGAGAGGGACATTACCGAGATCATTGGGAAAAGTGCCATATGCGGAACACCGGCGATGTCTGAACGAAAAGAATTTGTTCTCATTACGTCTTCCACCACATCGGACAATCGAGCAGGATTGCTCCTTGCCAAAGTCAGCACGGTATCCGGATCCAACAACTGGCCGGCGGCATGATGAAGAAGCTGATATCCTTGAAGCTGCCTCACTGATCGTGGGAATGTAACATCGGCTAGCACTGCCGCGTAATCCCACATAAAAGTTTGGTATCTTGGGATCAGGCGAGTTGCCACGACGCCGTTACCCTTGTCAGTTATGTCGACCACCTCGTATGGTGGATCAGTGGAAAACGAATCCATATGGGAATCGCCCAGCTCATCGACGCTTGCTGCTGCGATCTCAGGAGTTGTAATGATGCTTATTCCGTTGTCTCCGTGGCCAGAATTTGTGTAAACGCAGAACTTGGTGCCTGGAACCTTGGTTGCATTGACGCAGTAGGGTCGATGAGTCCATGGAGCCCAACTATCAGGCTGGGGCCCAACATCTTCATCAATGGGAAGCGGACAAACCTTGCGATCTTGAGATTGTAGGATTCTTGACGGATTCCAAAGACACTCCCCAACGTGACCCTCCGACGCGTCCGCCCCATTTAGGTGAATACCATGGCTGAATACCAGGCCAGCTGTCCAGAGAAGCCCTCCGAATCTTGTTTTGCAGAACTCCATGATGTCGTTGATATTTGCATAATTCGGAGGAGAATGCCAGTTCTAGAGGATGTGAGTGAGAAGACACGTTAGAGTTGAGGTAAATCTAAAGGTTTTCGTAAGCCAAGAGATAGCCATATCGTTTCATCAGTTCCGCCTAAATGGCGACGACTAGCATGCCAGAATGCCTGGCCAAGCTCGTTGCCAAGTTTGGCCAAGACAACTGACAACAGCGTAATAGATTAACCGTCAAATGTTCACGAAATGTAGACCAACCTTAGTAACTTGTAAACCGAGGAGTAAAATTCGATTTGGAGAGCGTTTCGCTCGTGCACGATTTACACGCACAGGATCCGTTGGCAGACGCATGCAAAAATCAGTAGCAATAATAGTCTGATGAGAAAATACAAGCAAGTTTGGGAAATATAGCACTACAGCCGGAATATTTCCTTACGATCATGTCTCATGCATGCCGATCCCGTCAATCGGCATCGCCAGTATCTTCCGGTCCCAAAGCGGAATATCGCAGCCAAGAATGACTACTTGTCAAGACCGTATCGCCAGACACCTTTATTAGCCAACTTTTTAGATCTTAGGCGAGGCAGAGATGAAGGCGACTTTGTACACGAGATACTAATTCCTGAAAATTCGAGACAAAAGAGAATCAATAGACGAATGTATCCACGACAGCCTGTATATCATCATGACCACCAGCGCGACCATGGGGAAAGCTGATGCCCAGAAGATCCAGGAGTAGGTACGTCCAGGCAAGTATTCATCAGCCATGCTAAATATCCCTGACACAGCTGTTACAGGTATGAAGAGTCCTGCCAGGTAAGTTAAACTGTTGACATATTTTGACTCCGCTGCGCGCTGCTGAGCTTCGAGAATGGAACATGCCCCAATTATAACAGGCATCGGGGATTCCGATTTCTCTTTGGCTATTTGCAGCTGCTCGAGAATGACTATAAATTCTGCAAGTCCGATGTTATTTTTCGTCTCCTCCTCGGATCGTCTCGCTTCGGAAAGGCCGACTGGATGGCCGATTGCTTGGAGATTCATTCGCATGTGGTCAGTGTACCACAGTATTCGCCGTCGGGCATGGTTCATTGCACCGAGGCCCATACGCAGATTAGTAAGCTCCTTTCCGACATTGTAGGCAGAAGCATCCGCAAATATGTTTTCGAATCCGTGAGTGAAATACTCGTTGTTCGAAAGAATAGCTGACACAAGCTCAAGCACAGCTAGCCAGGATTGAGCTACGGTTTTTGCAGCGAAGGATGCTAGAACATCCGCTGGGCTGTGATTCAAAAAGCCAATCTCGGACTGTGTCGCTCTGTTCCTCCAGAAAGCTATAATCTTGTCAAACAGATCGGCGTGCTGATCCAGAGCTTGTCCCGCTGTGTGCGAAGAGAGAATATTGGATGACCAAAACTCGCAAGACGCGGAAACAGAGGACGTTGGGACGGAGGCCGTGAACGGCTTGCCACGAGCCGGGCGATCCACAAGAATCAACGCTAAATATGAGCTAGCCGTTAGCTCAGCTAGAATGCAGTGCGGACTAGATTGAGCTTACCGATCCATGGCTTCGAGCTGGTAGGTACAAGGTAGAGGGAAAGGTTTCGTAGAATGGACCAGAGAGGCTCCTGGTCCAGAAACGGACGGGTCATTATGGACCTTCGTTTGACATTGGGTGAGGTGTTGGTAGGCTTGCTCATGAGCAAATCGTAGTATCGGAGCGAAATCCCGGTCTGGCGTCCTCTGAACGACCAAGCAGGCTCTAAAGGTAGGCGATTTGATCTACTGCCTCGTTCTCCTTTTTTAAAAACTGGAAGGTAGAGATGCTTTAAAAAGAAGATCGGATGGATGCTAAAATGAGAACCTAGTGCGTCCATGTAGGCAGCAGACAAATCTTCAACAACATAGATGAGACCTAGAATACCGGATTCAGGCCTAGTATCTTGGTTTGTAGCCCAGCGTTCATAGAGCCCTGGCAGGGTTTCTATTTTTTTCTCGTCAACACTAGATGCAGTAAATTCGAGGATGGAGATACGAGGCTGGCCTACAGTGGGCTGCCGAGCAAAGTCTAATGATCTCCCCAATACTGGGAACTGCGCTTGACATCGAGCGATGGCGGCTAAATATGGCCGATCATGCTCGCCTACCACTGCTGGTTGCACGGATACTCGTGGATCGGAACTCATGATACGAGGATGACAAATTTGAAGTATTCAGAGTCAACAACAGGGCCATGGATCGTTTTGTTCTGAGGGGGCTAGCTTGGATACATATAGTGTTGCTTTGCACTGCCACGTGGCATTGCCATCACATGGCCATCTTCTGACTCCAATAACAGCTGCTGGTCCTCAGATTTGATACGCCGGAATTTGAGCTTGTATTTAGGATGCTCAAGTCATGCTGTCGAAGCAGTTAATCTCTATGTAAGATTTGCCTTCGGCCCTCAGATGTGGGTACTTGACACAGACAGAGACATATTGCAATGACCTAGCTGGTGTATGGGCTCAGCAATGGTGCTACTGTCTTTTTTACATCAATCTAGCCTTCCCCAACTTTTCAACGTCGTTCATGTTGCTGACGTGCGGAATATCAGTGTGTACATGGCCCTCTCTCTCGTCATACTTCATAAAGAGAAGTGCCAGATTAGAAGACTCCCACAGAACAGAACCGTGAACCTTTTTGTTCTGCACAAGAGTAATGATGAACAATATGATCGTACCCAGCACCAATGCTAATGGCAGCGACAGCCACCACCATTGCACAGTGACAAAGGTGACGTTTTGGACCGTGGACCCGAAGGCCGAATCCGAATCTCCCCTAGAGCGCAGGTAGTCCGTCATACTGAGAGTGATGTTGTTGAAAATTTCAGCGATATCGGATTTGTAAAGCGGCGATCGTACTCCCACACCGAATTCCGCAAGTCCGCTCGGAGCACTGCCTGTCACCGTGATTCCGGAGAACGGCTCATTGCCAAAGAAGTCGGTGATGGCGCCCAGATCTGTGGCTTTGATGATGAATTCTGGTAAATCGTCCTGCTTGAAGCTGATGGCTACTGCGTTCGATGGGGCCTCTCCAGGAGGCTGCCACCAGGAGCCATTGTTTAGTGGTATTGCAACCCGGGAACCGATATTGAAGTTGGCACCCTGCGAGGAGACGCGATCGTACTTCCATGCAGTAAGACGAAGGTCACATTCGACGAGTTCCTCGCCAATGATTTCCTCGGTCCCACCGTCTATATTGCCATTGTAGACAGATGGCGCTCTCCAAATGGCCACTCGCAAGAAGTTTGGGTCGAAGATGGGGACGGAGTAATCAACCTCGAATGGATTAGCCATGTCTATAAAGAGATCTTTGACTGTAACAATCAAAACGCTTTGCCAGACTGTTGTCAAATAGAACGTAGAAAGGGTGATGCCGCCAGGAGTCGTCATGTTGCACATTATTCGGCTGTCAGGTCTTCCGGTCGCATCAGTCATGTCAACGAAGCCACATGTCTTGTTAGCGAGAGTCGATTGTGTAACATTTCGGCAGGTATTGTCGAATCCGAGGGATATGAATGAATCTGCCCATGTGCAATTCCCTCCGCATTTATAAAGGGCCGGAGTCTCGAGACCAAAGATACCGTTGACAATGGCACCGTGCATGGATTCGTCGGCGGTTTCAGCTACAATATTGATTAGCATATGCTCCTTGAAGGATCGAGGGAGTCTTACCATTCGTAAAAATAGTCCCGCCAAACTGATTTCTCTGTGACGGGGTGCTATAGTTGCGAGAGATACCGAATGAAGCGCTTCCATCACTCGTCAAAACGACTCGTTCCTGGAAACCAATAACTTGCTGAGCGAAGGGACTGTTGGCAAACGCGAGCAACATAATAAAAGCCGCAAGCCAAGCAATCGACCAGCGGACTTTTGTGACCATCTGCGCCGCGCCGAGCGGACCACCTGCTGCATCGTCGAATATGCCAAAGTGATGCAGATGGCGGGGACCTGTCTTGAAGTATACCCACTTCAGCTGTCTGATGCAAGAGCCGACGGCAACGAGCATAGACATCTTGGCCAATGTGGTCAATGTAGCAACAATGGTGTTGATGGATACGACGGAGGTCCATTCGTTCAGTGGCCTGTTATTCATAATGGTCAGGATGACCACGATGGCGCCTTGGCAGATAAGACTGAATATGATGGCCAAGACCTCCCAAGCCAGCCAGCACGATCTGTGATGCCCCCAAGATTCATTTCGTGGTTTTCCTGCGTCTCTCGGCAAAGATGCAGGTTGGTACATGCTGACGGCTGGGATGGATTTAGTACCTGTGACCCTGTGAACCTGCGATCGTATATTTATTAGCAAGTGATTGTTGAATATTGGCACTTGTTGCTCTCTCTATGAGTCAAGGCTCGATTGTAGGCTGCTGGGCTGGCTTGAAAGTCCGATACAAGAAAAGAGAATGGCGGAGGAGCTTGGGCATGGTGTTGGTATTCGACAAGTCCGCGAAGCATATATATGTGCGATTTCGATGCAGGACCTCAGGAGAAGCGGAAATTTGCTGAATTTTTAGGACTAGCTGTAAGTGCATTCTCAACCGCGAAACGGCCAACACTGCGTGCAATTTACGAACCTTGATCTCAGCACGAGCGCTCCCATTGGTGTTTTTGGAACCGAGCATTGACTGCTTTAGGAAAGTGGCTGGGTTCTTGACACTTTTACCAGGGGCGCGCTGGAGCGGGGACGTTTGACAGCCGTCCCGTCTTACATGGGGCAAAAATAAGCCATATGATTGGGGGCCGTAAGAGTTCGAGGTGTTGCGGCTGACGAGCATATTCGTTTAAGTTGACAGACAGTGGACAGGGATGATACTCATGGAAAAGTTTAGAGTGAATACTGGAATGAATGTTGCAGTAAGAACTAGTAAAAAATATTCGGATATTCGTACAAATCTCATCATCTTTCATCTACAATAAAATTCCCTTCCAAACCACCATAAATTGTCTCTCTTGTCACCTGTTGAACGGGACTGGTGGACCGCGATTTATTTGCCAGTATGAACTTTTCTTCCGACTGATCGGAGCTGAACTGAGAACATCAAGAAGCTAGGAGGATTTAAGGGGGATGCAGTGTGCGTTACACCTTAATTAGGGATTGGAGAGGGCGCGGGCTGCCGAAGCGGTACTCTTTTTCTAATCTTCTTGGCAGACCGTCCTGTCTATCCCCAGTTGAATTCTTATGATTGTTCGATCATTGAGTGTTACAAATGCCAATATAACAACATTTGACTAGATTTAATGTATTATGGTAGTCTGCTCGGGCTACAAACCTGAGCATCAGCGGCACGACGAAGATATCTCCAATGCCATCACAAAGCAATCGAGCTTCTTCTTGAAGAATCGCCTTCATCATCCAACAAGCGCGGTCCGGAAATATCATCTGGGCCGCCACCCACGGAAATCGGCTCATGCTTGTGCAGCTTGACGTTGATGAACATCACAAACAGGCCCACATCATATGCAAGCCTCAAAGACCCAGCTGTTACATATGCAATCCAAAACCTATCCTGGCTGGCGAGGACGCCGGTGACAGTAGGTCCGGCGGTGGAGGCTAGTGTACGCAGCATCCCGGTGATACCCATCACGGCTGTTCGCTCTTCGGGCTTCACTACCGCAGCAATGAGTGCAGCACGGGGTGCTTGGTCCATGTTGTTAAGACCGACGCGGAGGAGAAGTAAGGCGAACGTGATAATCAAGCTGTTGTTGAGCGGGAATAGTAAGACGGCGGCCGAGGATGGGATATGCGTAAACACCATGGTGTTGACGAGACCGATACGCCGGGCTAGCGGCCCTGCAAAGACTGCTGAGCAGGATGAGAGGAAGTAGCTCGCTGATAAGATATCTCCGAGAGTGGATTTCGAAGGGTGAAACTTTTGATCGATGTAGTAAGTCGTCAGAGACATGCTAACCATGCCATCGGCAACGGAATCAATCATCAGGAGAAACCAGAGCCCGAACATGATAGAAAGCGTTTCCCAAGATATCTGAGCAAACCGGCTCTTGCTGGGCTTTGTGGCTTTCCTGTCGCTTTCATTGTCGTTCCCGGAATCGCTTTCTGACAGGAAAGGTTCCGCCTCAACTGTTTGGTCCACTGGAGCCTTTTTCAGCTCACACTTCTCAGACAAGAACAGGCTAGCCAACAAGTTCACTGAGCCCATCATTGCATAGAGCCAAAAGCAGGCATGATACGCATCCACAAGTGTCCAGCCATCCCTCGCGCGCAGCGATTCCACGATCCGACCGGACATTTCAGTGCCGACCGCCGAGCCCAGACTAGCAATCGTCACATACCACGAGAGCACATCGGCTCGCGTTGTTGGATTCGTCAGCTCCGACAAGGTCGACTCTTCGATGGCGCGAAACGGCCCGAAATCCCCACCGGTCGCGCTGATAACGCCAACTACGGCGGCAAACAAGAGAATCCAGTAGTTCTCGAAGAGCGCAAACATCGTTCCCGATAGAATCATTAGAAGTGAGCCGGCGAAGAGGGTGCGACGGCGCCCAACCCTGTCAGCAACAAGGGTCAACATGAGCGACAACACTACATCGCCGAGAAGTGTTAATGTCATGAAAACACCGATCTGCGTATCAGAGACATGGAGCTCGGAGAAGAAGAGCGCGAGAATGAGAGAACTCGATCCGTAGGCAAACATCCGGCAACAGCGGCATAAAATGATGAGCCAAGCATCACGGCCCGTTCCGTAGACAGAGGACAGGCCGGACTCCCGGTAGAGATATTTCCCAGTCGGCAAACCCATGGCTAATCAAGTAAACGCAGATGCGAATATGAAAAACCACTTTAAGATAGCGAACTTCTAATAAGAATGAGTAGTTTAATTGCTGGACATGAATGACTGTGGTAATCGCCGGCTTCGGCAGGATGACTCAACAGCCCATGGCCGAATTCGCCCCGCATGTCGCCATTCACTACTCCGCTTCCACTAACACCTCCCATCTCTTCGCAGCTAGAACCAAAAAAGAAATCGGAGTCTAACAATGGCGACTCATGTTTTGTGATCCGAAATTCATGCGCCTTACCTTGACATCCGCCCCTAGGTTTTTTTTTCGCATGTGGTCTCTTGGCTCCTTAGTAGATGATGTGCTATGGTAATGGGAAGGCTGCCCACAACTCCAAGCATTTGAATGAGTATGCCCTTCAACGTGACGGCATTAGATGCGGACCATTGGCCTTTCTCCCGGCATATGGGTAAATTCTTGCACTAGACCATTCCTAGATGAGTCCGAACGTCAATAGGGGTGACTGCTATCGGGTATTGGTTGCTCCAGGGCTGCTAGCCTAGCCTCATCTGTAGATCAACCTCTTTCTGGAGACATCCATTGCGGCTCAAGTCTGTCTTAAATTAGCATCTGCGTGTCTTTCTTGCTGAACGAGGGTTCCAATGAAGGCTATCAGAGTATGGCAAGATATACGATGAAGTCCAACTAGGATCAGATGGTTTGGAGGGGTGAAGCTTCGTTACATTGAGGAGTTCGAAAAGTACAACCACATGGCGATTGCTTAGACTGAAGTAGTACAGAGATTCAGTATAGACTAGTATCGTCATTAGCTGTGACGGCTATGTAAGGTCATAGGGGTGCAACAAAGAGACAGTGACCCGGTGGGTTCCGGTTCAAGCTCACAAAAAGCCCTGTACGAGATAAATCGCGGTATTTTGCATCATACCGCTCTGAGGACTGAAGTCAAGTTTTGTAATGGTGAAGCCGAGTCAAAGAGACCAGTTAAGTAAGCTCACAATTGACCAACAGAGCTTTTGCAGCAAAGGAATTGCAGCGTAAACGGGGTTATTCTCGCTGAGTCTCCCTCTCCTTCTTCATCATGAATTCATAAAGTAGAATTGGCCGCGCGTTAGCTGCAACGCAACCAATTTCAACTTCCCTGTCTGTCATCCGCGGCCAACAGCGGCCAGGATAAAAATCGAGGCCGATGACACGGTGCCAAATCTGGCGCCGAAATTCCAGTGCTGCTACTATTCAAACACGGGAGAGGAACCACGGATAAGTGCCACGTCACCTCTTCTGGATTCCCAATCACTTCACGCCGGATAAGATCGTGCAAGGACATCGCGCACACTGCTGACTTGTAGGTTGGTATCGACTTGATAAATGTCAGCAATGTCGTTCCGTCATTTGTAGCTCTACTTCTCAACCGCACACCTGCTCCGTGTTGCCGGCGAGACCACGCAATCTCCTATATTTGGAATATCTGTCCTGCTGTCAGGGCTGTCAATTCAATAATCTGCCCATCATCGCTTAGATCCTTATCAAAGCCATCAGCAAAGTTTTGCAGCAACTGTACTCGTTGTGTTGGCAATTCCTTTCACCTCTATCCCAGGCGGAACCTGGTATAGTCACCACGGCAGAGCATCCTTTGGTGATTCCAGTATATCAGATTGCTGAATTGGCTGCAGCAGCGGATGATTCAAGTCCAATAAAAAGCGTCAGAGCAGGCGAAGAACAAGGTGGCCACCCACATTGCGCGGGTCGTTAGAAGACAAGTGGGATGTTATTAGTCTCGGAATGGCACAACGACATCTATCTTTTCATCGGGCCCGGCCATCGACATCCGGGCTCCTCATCCGCGAAGGAAGGTAGTCCAGAGAAGCGGCTGTGCAAGCTGGGGCTTCGCGGATTGCTGGGGCGGCGAGGGAGCCCCAGAGAGTAGGCATCTAACCTTTTTCAGATATGCTTCCTCTTTTCTCTACTATACCATTATAAGAGAACTAAAGAATTAAGGCAAGGGATTTGGGTAAATAAATAGTTAAGGATTTTGTATAAAATAATTTAAAAAGAAAAAAAGATAAAAGAAAAAGATTAAGGTAGTATGGAATGTGCAAACGCTTTGCGGCGCAGAGAAAACCAACTGACTATGACGGGATTCACCCGCAATCTCTGGATTCGTAGTCTCGCGCCTTGCCATGGGCCACACAGCCGGTTAACATTGAAGGGTTTTCTATTAATCGATAATAATATGGTTTCACTCCGTTTTAATTGCGGCTGCTTCCAGAAATAACCTTTTTTCTGCTATTGGCCTTTGGATATGGGCTTTCTGACATTGTCTTTCTGCTCTGGATATCAACCCTCTTGTAACGACCTATTAAGAACTAAAGCTTGGTCGAGAAATGTTGCTTACAATGAATGTTCAAAAGTTGAGACTCGAGACAGCTGGGAGATATTTCGGCATGGCGGACCGTCAAAGTGAGTTGCAACACAGACAATTTCCGTTCCGCAAAATCCAATATATCTTCAGAAGCGATTTCTTTTCATGTTACGGCATACGACATACCGTAGATCTGTGAGGCCGGACAAGGAGGACCGGATAAGTCATGCTGCATTGGGTGAGCCAGGTTTGCGGGCCATCTCTTCCTGGAAGATGTGACTTATCTCGCATGTAGGATGTTATCTTCTCTGCAAAGGTGAAATCCAGGCTTGCTTGTAAGTCCACGCGTACACCCCGGTTTCACGGCTCTGTAACTTATCGAGATATTAGCCGCGGTAGTTCATATACAGTATTGCGACCGACCCTGGATTCCACCCCACATTCCGGGCCAGGGCACTGGTAGTAATTTCATCCCAAGATGATATCATAACTATGTACCGTAAAAGTACGACCTTGAGTGCCTTAATCAATATAACCTTAGCAGTCCCGACCAATGACGGGTTGCTCGCCTGCGGCGGCTCAAAGACCCCACGTCTGCTCCCTGTCGGCCTGCCAAGTTTTGTCGGTCTAGATCACCAATACGGTATGCGCAAGACGCTACTCCGGAATGATCTCCGCTGGTGGTGTCTATCGTGCATTGTGTGTGCGCTTAGACTCCAAACTTGCAGATGTTGACTTGCGCCATTTGCCTCGTCGACGTCGTCAACAAACGGATTTACCCTGACAATGTCGCCTCTCTATCAACATGCTTACTACTAGCAGCGCATGCTGACGGGGTCGTGGTGTTTGACATTGTGAGCTGGCTGCTCACCGATAGTGTGACCCGCTACGGGTTCCAGAATTGAAGATGGGGTGATCCAAACTAAGTCACCTCCTGGTATGTCATATATTCTTTTCTGACCCAAATTACAATTCATAGTGGGCTTGCGCAAGCAGCCATGAACAAGATGTAAGGTCCAGCGACTCATGCGTAGACTTCTATCTCCGATAGGTAGGGTAAATTTGTATCTCCGAGCAAATGAACATGGATTCCCGACTATAAAGACTCAAAGACTTGACTAACTATTTGAATTCATTTTACTAAACTTGAGTACACGTCCGCACCTGAGTATCCGAGAAAGGTTTTCTTGCCAACCTCTGCTTGTTCAAGTTTATATCGGAATTCTCACCCCAGCCTCAACAATGGCATCCAAGATCTTTTTGGCCGCCCTTCTTCTGGCGCCATGTGTCCTGAGCGCCGCAGTTCCCGCTGATATCCTGCATGACATCGCCAATTTTCACGAGCGTGAGGTTGCTGCTGTACGAATCTATGCACTTCCCGAATCCAAAAATGTGCGATAGCTGACGGGTTTCATAGGTTGAAGATGCTTTTGTTGAGAAGCGCGGCATCGTCGACATGATCGCCGACGTCGTAGCCAGGGCCGAAGTTGATGAAGAAGACGTCGAGGAGGATGTTGAAGAGGATGTTGTGGTTGACGACAAGAAAAAGAAAGCCAAGAAGCTGAAGAAGACTAAGGATTCCAAGAAGAAATCTGGTAAAGGTAAAGGACGACCCTCAAAGGCACCAATTCCATCAAAGGCACCCGTTCCTTCAAAGGCACCAGTTCCGTCGAAGGCCCCTGTTCCTTCAAAAGCCCCTGTTCCGTCGAAGGCACCCGTTCCTTCAAAGGCACCCGTTCCGTCGAAGGCCCCTGTTCCATCGAAGGCCCCTGCGCCCCCAGCGAAGCCAGTTCCCACAAAGAAAGTTTCCCCAAAGCCCACTGAAGTTGTGAAGGTTCCTCGACAGGCCGAGGAAGTGAAGGAGGTAGAGAGTGAAGTCGATGGACCGCCACCAGCAAAGAAGGGAGGCAAGAAGGGCAAGAAGGCTAAAGGCACCAAGTCAGCATTTCTAACCAAGACGGCGAAGCCTACCAAGTCTGCTCTCCCAACCAAGACTGCGAAACCTACCAAGTCTGCTCTTCCAACCACCACTGCGAAGCCAACCAAGACGGCAAAGCCCACCAAGACAGCTAAGCCTACCAAGTCTGCCCCTCCAACTAAGAAAGCGAAAGGGACTAAGTCATTCGGCACTCCCAAGCCTGCTGCCCCTACCAAGCCTACCTAGCTTCCAAGGCTCCAACGACGCCCAGCGTGTGAGTGAATGGCCAGGAAATCGAAACTGAAGTGTGATGATGCAACGAGGATCTCTTTTCAAATCACGTTGGTGTCATGGAAATGGTGGAACGCAAACGAATGTGGAATTAGGTTCAGGACAAGTCGTGATGATTATTCGCCTTCTCAGGGTTTCTTTTCTGGCGATCGCGTATGCCACAGAGGTGGGAGAGCAGGCCCATATGCAGTTGCGTTTCTTTTCGTACGTTCATTGATGGTGTAACATGGCTCTCACGTATCCGTGTTGTCATGGGTTTACCTCACTATGGAATCATTCGTTTCAGATATCTGGTGGTTTTGTGCAACAGTGATAGCTGAGGTAGAAATTGAACCCCCACTTCGGCTATATTATGTTCTACGAAAACCTGTCAATTAAGATGCACTTGATCCCCACAGCCGCTCGTGATATCTCCTTGTTGTGCCATTCGTTTTGGCAGGCTCCCGGGGGCTTGGATAGATCACTGGTGCTTCCATACCAGAAAAGGCTTTGCTCGGCGCAACAACACCCAGTCTCCACTGCTGCACTGCATATCAAATAGCCATTTCAGGTCGAGAGCTGCGTGTTTCTGCTCTTTTCCGAACAATTAACTAACTCGCACCTCTCTCCCAGTTCTAACTCTATGATCTTGGCTCTTCACCAGTCTCACTGCAAAATACCAAGAATTAGGTGTTCTGGGTTGAGAACTTACCCGAAGTCGGCGAACAAATTCTCGGAGCGTATCCACCGAGCTGTGCATGACTCGAATTTTATCCGGCAAAATGACCTCACACCATCTCGACCACGTTTGCTGCATGCCTGCCCTAATCTTCAACATCGTGCATCTCGACCACAAAGCGAACTCATCATCCAATGGCGAGCAGCCAGATTCTCACGCTCTCATGCCCGGATAAGCCGGGCATCGTGCACGCCGTGACCGGCGTGCTGGCGGCACTCAAGCTCAACGTGCTGGACTTGCAGCAATTCAGCGATCCCGTATCGCAAAAGTTTTTCATGCGCGTCCACTTCGGTCCGACCGAGACAGATTCGACGGCACACCTTGCCGAGCCTTTTGAGAAGCTCGCTGCAGATCTCAAGATGGACTACGACATCCGACCAGTGGCTCAGAAGCTGCGCGTGCTGATCATGGTTTCCAAGATCGGACACTGCCTGAATGACTTGCTGTTCCGCACCAAAACTGGCCAACTACGCATTGAAATCCCGATCATTGTTTCCAATCACCCCGAGTTCAAGCAGCTGGCACAAAACTACGGCATTGAGTTCTGTCATCTGCCAGTGACGAAGGAGACCAAGGCGGACCAGGAGCAGAAAATCTTGGATCTCATCAAGGAGCACAATATTGAGCTCGTGGTGTTGGCCAGGTACATGCAGGTCCTATCACCTACCTTGTGCGCAGCTATGTCAGGGAAGATCATCAATATCCACCACAGCTTCTTGCCGTCTTTCAAAGGTGCGAAGCCATACCACCAGGCCTACGATCGCGGCGTCAAGATCATCGGCGCGACGGCCCATTTCGTAACGGCAGATCTGGACGAAGGTCCTATAATCGAGCAGCGCGTCTCGAGGGTCGATCACAGTATGAGCGCAAAGGAACTGGTGGATGAAGGCTCCAACATTGAAAGTCAGGTCTTAGCTGCGGCTGTCAAATGGTATGCCGAAGGCAAGGTATTCATCAATAAGACGAAAACCGTAGTGTTCAACTAATTAGAGAAGGAGACCGTTCAAGTCATTTGCGTCCTCGTGAATTTGAAAAGTACGGAACCATCCTCGTGTGTCGATTACGCGAGGGTAGTTGTGCGATAAGCATCAACGCACAGACCGAAGGAAACATAATATCTATACAGCCCAGATTATGAGCTTAGCCTATGTACGACTGAATTGCAAGCGCCATATCATCATCCAGACACGTGCTAGGCGTATCCAAGATCAGATCAACTCTCGTGTCGTTTTTGTAGCGCGCACGAGTTATGGCGCCACGCTTTGCGGAAGACTGGCTATCACTACAGTCCAGACTTGTTGACCGCTTCCAAAGTTTGGCCGCCAGATCGGTAGCTTGATGTACCGCAGTGAGCTACCATCGAAAGTTTTCAGCCTCACCATTTGCCCCACCAAATTCCGGTCCTCTACGGCTCACTCGGCGATGTGAGGGACGTTGTGTCTAGCTTATATGTGATTTGTTGTGCTTGATGACGGCACCACCGAGCCGTCCAAGTCGGCAGAGCTGGCAAAGCCTGTGCACCCAATAGCCTTCTAACGACCTCAGGCGAATCATCTATGACACAAGAGTGGCACTTGAGGCCTTTTCTTGACTTTGCAGGGGAATCCAAGGTGTGCGGGGCAGCTTTGAGCACGGTCGAGACTCTGTCCTAGCGCAGCTCAAAGGTCCAAATCCATCGTAAATGGGGCTAGATCGTCTAGTAGCATATTGGCGTCGATTTGTCTTACTTTAAGCTTTGCGATGGAGAACAACAACCAATTGAAAGTATCACTGCCGGGCAAGAACAACCCGATCCACGAGGCCACGCGTTGTGGTGTTGTGCAATTCATGAGGCTGGAATGCCCACAGCTGAAATGCAAAGACGACCTTGGATTTTTATGAGCAGAAAGAGTGGCTTCTGACGCTTTGTCCGAGGATCAAGCATATTTTTCTTTCTTCCGCATGCTGCCATCGATCTTTTCCATGCGATATCTTTTGAACTGCTTCACTTTATCTTGGGCTTAGCAGACATCATGATCGAGACGCGAAAAATGAGCCAGTTGGCATGGTTATTTTTTACGAGGGCCTAGTGTAACACTACATGGTGTGATCATAGCTTGCATTTTTTAGGGAGTGATGATGCGAACACACAGTTCGCAACTATCTCCGGGTCACGTGTCGCCGTTTGTTGAACACAGTAGGTGTAATGAGTAGATTAAACACCGATGGGCAGTCTGGCAATGATGGTAGCAGGTCGAGTTTGAAGCTCTATCATACGATTCAGTCTTTCGCCAGCAAGAAAACAGCCTGGGAAAAGCTTGATCTCTAGCCCGGAAAAACTGGTCCGAGTGGACCTGATGTACTCTGTAGTCGAAGCTACGAAAATGGAGCGGGTAACCTAGCTCGAAGCAGAGTGAAATTTCTACACTTTAAGCTCTAGGTTCTACCGGGATAGTAGTAGACCACGATCCGAACCAGCCTCTGGGATTGTTTTCTGTTAGTTATGTCTTTTACAGCTACTAATCTAATCGTGTGCGGGTCTCACATGCAAAATCGTACGTTGGTTGCATGTCAAAGCTGGCAAACGCTTTCGATACCGGAATTGACTTTTGCCTTCTGGAGGTATTGAGTACCTGCAAACGTGTGGATGAAGCTGAAAATTCCCTGCATGAAGCTACTTGATTGGATTTCTAGCACTAGAGTAGAAGTCCGAATGCAATCGAGACGTATTGGCTATATATATTCTCTCCCTGCGTCCAGTTCAGTCATGAAGTTTTGTCTCTACTCTATTCGAATCGTGTAGATCTCAGGAACCATGCATCTTTCATCTTCCTCACGGCCAATGGCTGCTCTGCCAGTTGCTGCATATCTTATCTCTAGTGTCATAGCCGGATTATCTACAACAGGAACAACCGTGTTTTTGAACGATGTGGCGTATTATATCCCACCAGAGTCGATAGGAACGCTACCTTATCCAAAGACCCTCTCAGAAGAAATCGAGTTTGTTCCGATCACCGTACTCCAAACGACTGGCGACGTTGCTGCCGCTGATGTCTCCATACTGGTGGCGAACTTCACTACTGAAGATGACGTATATCAGTCAGCCTTCCTCGAGCATAGCTTTATCCAGCAGGTTGGATCCGCCAGAAAGTTGAGGCGCCGCTCGTACAGTTCGCCGAACTGTACGGTAGTCCCGGTTGTGGAAGCTTCCGAACTAATTCCCATCGGTCCTTACTTCATGGCGCCCTCCGGAGATCTTCACCAGGCATACCGGCTTTACGCAGACACTCAAGGCGCGTTTACTGAGACCGTTATTGAGGCTCTGGACGGCTCCTATTCTGTTCTACCTGCAGGCATCGCGGGACAGTCGTTGGCTGTCGCTGTTCCGTCTAGACTGTACTATACAGCGACAGAGGAAAAGCCGCTGGCTGGTAAGCATCATAAATTCCAACCCCCAAGTCACAAGCTAATTTCAGCAGGTGTCCGCCTCGGAGTGAAAGACATCTATGATCTAAAAGGCCTCCGAACCAGCAATGGTAACCGGGCTTGGTATCACCTCTATCCTCCAGCAGAAAACACAGCGTTCCCTGTCAAGAAACTCATTGATGCTGGTGCTATTATTGTCGGGAAGATGATCACATCCCAATTTGCCAACGGAGAGACTGCAACAGCCGATTGGGTAGACTACCACGCACCTTTCAACCCCCGTGGAGACGGATATCAAGACGCAAGTTCCAGCTCTGCAGGAGCCGGCGCAGGAGAGGGAGCATACAGTTGGCTCGATATCTCACTCGGATCCGATACAGGTAAGGCTATACCGCATTGTTTCGGATATGAAGAGCGTCAACTAACTTCCCGGTAGGCGGCAGTGTCCGCGGCCCATCCCAAGTCCAAGGACTTTACGGAAACCGTCCATCAACAGGAATTGTCAGACTTGATCACACCATGCCTATGGCGCCTGAGCTCGACACCGCTGGACTCCTCACGAAAGATCCAATTCTATGGGCAACTGCAGCGAAAGCCATGTATGGCGACAACATTACTTTCACCAGCAACTACCCGTCGTCGATCCTGGCAATTGGCTGGCCTCAAACCGCAGAGAAGCCTGGTGATCAGCTTCTGATTGATTTTCTTGCCACAGTCTCCGATTTCATCTCCGCGAACGTAACCGCCCTTAACCTTACTGAGTCGTGGTCCACCACCGGCCCGGTGGAGATGCCGTTCACTCAGCTACTGAATCTCACCTACCCTATTTTGATCTCGCAGAACGAAATCAAGAACCTCCGCGACCCCTTCTATCGTGACTACGCGGCTGTCCACGATGGCCGCCTGCCTGCTGTCGATCCTGTTCCACTCCTTCGTTGGGCGTACGGTGCGAGTAGTCCCGAGACTATCGAGACCGCGGTAGCTAACAAGACACTGTTTATGAACTGGTTCAAAGAGGAAATACTCATGCCAGACGCGGAAACCTGCTCAAGCAGTTTGATCATGTATATTGGGAGCCAGGCCGGAACGACCTATCGCAATGTATACAGGTCTATTCCGTTACCACCTTGGGGCCTCGACCCGGGAAGCTACTCTATCATGGCTGAGATCCCAGATATGGTTGTACCGAGTAAGTTTATTGCGGCCTTTTTCTAATCATCTGCGCGCTTTGCTAACGAGAATCCCACTATAGTTGGTGAGACAACTTATTTCTCCTCCATCACAAACCATACAGAGCTGCTCCCCGTAACCGTTGACTTTATGGCGGCGAAGGGGTGCGATGGCCTGATATTCTCTCTTGTCGAAGATTTGTATAAAGCAGGCATCGTAAAGAAGTCAATAGCAGGCTATAGCAGCACGAGTGGCGGAGAAGTATTGGTAAAAAGGAGCATGAGACATTGAGTATTTAACCAGCATGATGATCAGCGGAGCTTAAAAGCAAAGTATATATCCATTTACGATTCCATGATCTCGTATCTACAGGTGTCCCGTTGATAAAGATAAAAAAGATGGCCCGTTTAGTGTGAATCCTAAATATAATATTGGATACGACGATGAGCCAGTTTGAAGACGGATCTGGAGCGAATCCTAGCACGCTAAGCCACCTCCCCGCCGTGATATCAACTACAAAGTTGTGCGAAATTTGCGAATTGAGATGCAATCTAACGGGCATTCTATCGAGTTGAATGGAATTATTAAATTATGAAAACATTCTTCGTTTCTTGGGAGCAAAGATCATGCCCTTTCTCGCCATGAGCCATCAAGGAAGCCTGCCGTATTGTTCGGATCTAAAAGCCTACAACCACACTCCTGAGCACTAATTAGTTGATCCCTGATCGGCAATTTCGCAAGGCGCATTTTTGCCCAACACGCCCAGATAGCGTGCACAGCCCCGATCATCGATCAAGATCACCAATGCCTTGCCTTCTAGAACCCACTCTAGTCCGATTAGCTCTGCATGTTGCAGGCTGACCCTGGCGTCATCAAACAGCTCTATTTTGTTCATGTTTAGAAAGTATTCAGCCCCGCGACCCGCCTCAACGTCGTCATGCAGCTGAGCTCAGAGTATAAAGTTGAGAATCGTCTGCTCGCATTTATGCCTCTCTCAATCTTCATTCTGCCACACAGTACGCTATCTCATCATACTTCTTGAACTCTTGACTTGAAATAGTTCTTTGCCCCTCGATACGACAACAGAGGGATCGCACTAGAACCAAAGAGTCGCACAACCCCGATTCTAAAGAGGTTCTTTGACTATGCTCAACAATCACAAACGAACAACTGAAGTTCGCAGAGGAGCGATCTTATTCCACCATGTGCATCCCATTTAGATCGCGGTCAAAGCAACAGTACTACAGCCAGCCAGCCCAACACTACGGCCCCCGCCCTGCCGTGGCCCAGAGCAGTTACTACAAGAGCAAAAGGCGACATCATGGCGTAGGGCACTACGGCGGTGGTGGTGGCGACGGTGGTGGTGGGTGTTGAGTCCGACTGTTGGAAACAGCATACGTACTAAATGCAAGACTGTTTACGAAGATGATATGTTCAGAATTGATTTATGCTGAAACTGAATAAATCCAAACCGTTCTGCCAGTTGCTCTTTTTCCTGGTAGTAGTAGTACTCCAAATAGCGAAAGCCTTCGTATGCAATTCTGCGTCTTCACAATCTTAAGCATCTGAGAAAGAAACTGCTCCCGTAAACCACGCTAAATCCCAGGTTTCACTTTGTTTTCTTCGAAAGCTCTTTGCTAAATGCAAAGCACATTATTAACGTACTTACGTACCTAGGTAGGCAGGTAAGACCGGTCATCTAAGTATCCTTAGTGGCAAGATATTCTAAACAACAAAAAAAGAACGGTGATTCCGATAACGAGAATCGAACTCGTGTCTTCGCCTTGAGAGGGCGAAATGCTAGCCACTACACCATATCGGATTATGCTCCTAAGAAATGGATGTGACACTTTAAGTTAGAAGTAAGAACTGCAACAATGAGTTATCCAGGAAGTCACAATCTCCATCACACAAGTCGTGGCTTCCCTGCTATTAGCATCTAACAAAGGCAGATAAGCTGCTGGCAACAACATAACTCGGTATCTAGGATCCCGAACCTTAGGTAGACTGGCTTCTACTTTATATTCAGCGACGTTTAATGTGTATCACGATTTAATTTGTCTTCCATGCCAGGGATTAAGTAGGCGTAGCAAATACATGAAGTTAAGCAAGCGAACGGGGACACCTAGTCATTGACAGACTCAAGAATGGTTAACTGTACCCTTTTTCTTCTTCAATGATGTCAACATGCCCCAAATATTACTCGGGCCAATTGTCAGTGCGAGTCTCTACTTCTCCGCCCGTCTCTTAGTAAGTTGGCTATGTTGTTTCAATGTTCGAACTATGCTTCGTCGATTACAGTACATCCAGCTAATGGGAGATCAGACTCTTCTAATCGACACCACGACGAGCCTGCTCTAGATTACATCAGTCGACAACGTGCTAGGCCATCAGCATTAGAGTGGGCAACATCGTATTCATCGACAATTGGAGCGTCATTGGCCTTGATTTCGAACCATGAATCATGAGGGGCATGCCAAAGAGTGCTGTTGACGACTGATAATTCTACGTCGTAGTGATAGGCAGGTATCTGTAAGTGTAAGTCACTTTATATGTCTCATCTCGTGCGTGCCAACTTCGGCCGCATCAAACCAGTTGCTTCGGCCCCGCCAAGGGGCCGATACCGTCACATCAAATCGGAACTCCGAATCAAAGTGCCGGGGCTCTTAGGCGGTGCAGGTCCTGATGCTGACCTTAAGTTGTCTCCTGAAGCCATTTGGCAATGCTAGGCGAAATACCAGCCGCTATTTAATGGGCTTGGCTAATCATTCCTCATGCAAGCCATCAGGTTATTGAGTAAGGCATTTTAGTCAGCGCTCATGACAACCATCTCAAGATGGCATGTGCCAAGCAAATGAATGTTACCATGCGGATCATTGAACAGTCAATAGGCCAATGAATTGCACATTAGTCTCGTATTTGCGCTCCACGCCGATGCTTAAAATCATCGTACCATTGTCAATGGATGATACCGAGGCAGAGGGTCGATGCAAGGGGCCGAGCTATGCACGTAGTCGGTGAGAAGCCCAAATACATAATCTCGGCTGGCTGTTTAGTGATCGGTTTTGTAAGGGGTGGCTATTAATAAGCCCAAGTTCGCGTTGAAGTTTGCTGCCAGATATGCCGCACTAACCGACTATGGCAGAGGTATGCAGGCACAACCGCATACCGCACCCAAGCCCTTCTTCTCCACGGTCAAATTCATGAGCACGGTGCTCACTCACTCTGGCCGTCCCAAAATACACTACCTGTACTTCCTCTGTGCTTCTTATTCCAAATATCTGGGCTGGGAGTGCTGCAGTAGCGCAATGTGCGTTTCCAATATGGCTAAGCTGGATCAGTCATCACCCAATTCATGAGATTGCGTGCCCTGAAGCGACGCAGTTGTTTTATTATCAGCCTTACATCTGTAGATATAAAGTGAATCTGATATCCTTTGGTATGGTGCCTGATATCACTGCATCATCTTGATCAACCGGACTCTCAACCTTGTCGAATAACCAGCAATGAAGTCCACCATCTTTCGTATCCTCCCCCTGGTCGCCTTTGCTGGTTCGGCCCTGGGCAAGTCTTGCAAGTCATACAAAATTCCCGTGACCGTCACATCAACAAATTTGGTATACGCTTTCCCGCATTTTACGTCTGACTTCGATGTTGCCAATTTTATCGACACTGCCACCAGTAGATCACCGCCACCTCCCGATGCTGCCTTCTCTGGTTCAGTCACTGAGACAGCAACATACACCATTGCAGGCACTTTTTGCCAGCCAGGACGTGGCCAGCCAAGTTCAAAGAAAGATACAGTCATCATTGCAACGCATGGGTTGAATTTTGATCGCAAGTAAGTTTTCCAGCTGAAGAAATGCTTTGAAAGATGCTGACTCGGACCAAAGATACTGGAACCCTCAGATTGACCCAGACACGTATAGCTTCGCCAACTATGCCACAGATCTGGGCTATTCAGTTTTCTTTTATGATCGTCTCGGTGTCGGCGAGTCGTCAGTGTAAGTTTGTCCTAAGAGTCTAGTAACTTGATATTTTGTTCACAGGTACTAGCATATCCGGCTATAAAAATCAGATCTCCATCCAAGAGGCCATACTGCGGGAGCTTACACGCCTCATCAAGGATGGCAAGTATACCTTGGATATTGGAAAACCAGCGAAAGTTATATATATTGGACACAGCTATGGTAGCGCCACCTCCATGGCGGCCGTTGCTGCTGACCCTTCGACCGCGGATGCTCTTGTCCTTACAGGTCTGTTATCATGCTCGAAATTGATGATTCAAATTGCCTGATCTGACGTATTGCATCTACAGGCTTCAGCTTGAATGCCACGGCCTTGAATCTCAATGGCTTCTTACTAGCTGCACAGTTCCGCATCGCCGCCAAGCAGCACCCCGGAAAATGGCGCCAACTAGATACCGTAGGTCATTATTCTGCTATGATATGGCTGGTTCAGACTCATTGCTAACATTTTCATGAATAGGGGTACCTTACTCCTGTAGACATTTACGCTTCGGTGAACACGTGAGCCACCCAGTCAAACATCCAAGCAGGAGGAAAATGCTAAATAAGCCTTTAGCTTTTTCAAGCAGCCCGGATACGATCCCAAGGTAGCCAAGTACGCAGATGCGAACAAGGCTCCGGCCGCTCTATTGGAGCTTCTGACGGGTGGCCAAGCCGGGCTACCCTTCTCTTATACTGGTCCGACATTGGTATGTGGCGCCTGATCCGGGTGAGACCAGGACTGACGCGTATTAAATAGATCATTTCGGGAAAGTTTGACTTCATATTCTGCACATCAGAGTAAGCCTCGCACCCCAGAGTTTTCGTCTCCAACTTAAAAACATATTGCTAATTCTTCAACTTACGCAGCTGTGATGGAGTACTTGATACGCCAGCTTCGCTTGTATTCTCCCAAGCCAAGTCGTTCAAGACGATTAGCTTCCCCGAGACGGCCCATGGATTGAACTTGGGTTTCAGCGCACGAGCTGCGTATAAAGAGATCTTCGAATTTTTATCCACGAACGGATTTTGAGTTACTAGAGCGAAATATAAGCCGCGGCTAGGTTGATTGGTAGGAATATCATGTACGGCCCCAGCACGAATTCCTCGCGGGCGATCGTAGAAGCAACGACACGTTCTTCCAACGTAGGTCATAGAAGTTCACATACATGTCAGAATTTCTTCAATTATGCAGCGTAAAGCATAGAATTCAGCATAGGAACCTCTGGAGAAGTAAGCGTCAGTCATCCGAATCGATGCTGGATGGTTGTTGAGTTAATGCTTCAGATCTCAAACATGAACCTAATGCTGTGCAGAATTGAAGATAATTGGGAAATTCAGTAGAATTATAATCACTCTCCTATCAAGTAATCAGATCCTGCCCAAAAAAATCAGTTGCGAGGATTGGCGGCGTGATTTTTCCAAGGTTCCTCACAAGTCCGAACCTGGGAAGGTTGACTTTTGAGTTGCTTGTGTTATTCTCTGCCAAATTGGTTTATGATTGTATTCGTTATTAATGTGACTGAATGGCTTTACAGTCTCTCAATACACACGAAATGCAACTATACTAAATCTAACTGTACTTTTACAATAGGTCCTTCTGTCAAGTAATCATGTTACCTCCGACCAAGAACCGGTGATCCAAGCAAAGGCTGATCCGACGTTCGCCATTCAGGAGTCCCACCATACAAGCTCTCGCTATCTGCTTGACGTCTAGCCTGAGTTCCTGCTGCAAAGTAATCTGATGGTGAGCCCGATCCTCGCCGCTGTGTTTGTGGCGATAACCTGGGACTGATGTATGGGCTGATAGCAGGAGCAGGTAGCAGCAACTCGGCTGCATCGCTGGCAGACCTCATCTTGCGAACACGTTCACCATCCGGGCTCGATTTCATCTCCGACTCAGGGGATCCGAGGCCATGGATCCGACGGTACTGGTCCATCTTATAGTCTTCGTCCGGACGAAAGACTTTTGCACCAGAACTCATCATATGGTGCATGAGGCCGTAGATGGTAAGCTGCAGAAGAAGACAGGCACCAACCATAGCCGGGTAGATGTGGTGTGCATTATAAAGGCGTTCGTCTACAGGATCAAGCATGACAAATGCATTCGCATAACCGCGAGAATAAACTCCGCTCCTGAATCAAGACGGTTAGCTTCGCTCTGCAAATGATGGAGAAGAGCAGCTTACCAGCACCAACACGTATTAAACATGCCGATAGACGAAAGGACGATAATAGTAACAGATGGCACGCCGATGAGTCCGTCTTTCGCAATCGTGAGATACCACGCAAGTTTTCCTGTGGCAATCTTGTTAATCAACGCTGTGAGCCCGGCGCTGAGAAAAAGCCCTGTCGTGTTTCCAATGACCCAGAGCGTACGACATCCAAGGCCGACAGTTGGTGTGAAAAAGATGATCACGAAGGCACATGTCGCAGCGACGATAACGGGTGCAACGGACAAGGCCAGGAGGTATGCGGACGACCGATCGTTTGCACTTGCAGGAATGAGTCTTTTGTGCGGCCGGAAACTATAGACGCTCCCAGTCCAAGGCTGAGAATCGATAAAATCGACAGGCTGAGTTACCTTGGGTTTGGGCTTGTTACCGATCGTCCAGCCAGACTGCGACGAGAGGCGAGGGCTATTGGGGAATATATGGAGGTCTCGATGTCTGCCTTTGAGAGTACGACAGTAACGTTCCATAATTCTCAGGCATGTCCGTCGGGAAGTGAAGCCAGAGAGGGTGTTGCTGAGAAGGACTGCTGTCACTAGCCAAGACAGATACATCGCCGTGCCGATCCGCCCTCCCGGCTGACTCGACTGCGCACCACCAATCTCGGGTACCAGCGCACCCAAAACAGTCCAGCAATAGTTAATGACGACTAGTACTGTACGCAGTACTTCATTGGACCGACTGTCCACCAACTCATCCGCAGCCTCAAGAAGGATGTAATCCAGGTCTTCTCTGCTCAACTGGCAACTGGAGTCCGCCATCATGGCATCAAATTCTAGCTGCACGGCAGCCATGTCGTTTGTGAGCTCTTCAAAAGCCGATAGCATAGCAGCTAAGGCGCGGGCCGCGGACTCACGGTCTGGCCCACGAGGCGTATGCCGCATCGCAATCGCGTAGTAGCGGTTCCAGACTTCAGCTTTGGTGAGGAGCGACCAGACCGAATCGATGGGGTCGCCCACAAAGTGCAATACCACGAAAAAGCGATTGAGACTGCCCACACGAGGTACATGTACGTTGCCGATGAGCAGAAGTGCCGGAACAAGCCAGGTCAGGAGCCGTGGCCACATGTCACCGTAGAGGTCAAAGTCGGGCTTGGGACAGGTGGAGCGACAACCCTCGATTGTAAGGCGCAGTCTGTTGGGTTCTGACATATAGGATGAGCCGTTGAAGTAGAAGATCGCATCGTTAGGCGCGAGAGTTTGATTGCCAAGACGATCTCGCACGTTGGCGTTGCATGTCGCCAAGTCCACTGCTTTCGCAAGTGGTGCCAGCATGAGGATAGGGGTCAAGATGGCCGAAGCCATCCTTACTATGCCTTTGCGAATCATGTTTAGTCGTATTTTTAGACTCCGACGGCTTTAAATCATATATAAAGGGAAGTCATGGCGGCGATGACGATAATGAAGTCGCTGTCCAGAACGAGACAGTGGTTATCGAGTCTAACTGGGAGAAACGCCGAGGGTCGACGAACATGATATATTTATACGGGCTATTCAAGGCACACTTCACAGCAGGTGGAGCCTGAAATACCAGCGCTGTCCTTACCATATTGGGATTTAACGCCTTAGACCTTGCACTCGCGATATGCCTCACTGGTATCCGGGAACAGGCGGGGTGTTATATGGGTTCTACCAGATCTATTCACCGGGGGCATTGCTCTGACTGTCCCTGGTGACTACAATGGGTCGCCCTCAAATAGAGTTAACTCGGTTGACACACGTTTGGACCATCAATCAGGTCACCGAGGAATCAAGGCTGCACAATCCCTCGAGACCTATTATGCTTCTGCCACCACACAGCCACACTAATTTGCTAGGAACAGACCATCCGTTCGAACTTGAAAATCGAAAAACGGATGTACAAGCCATTGCCAAAGCGTGGCGGTGGGGTTTCGGTTGCTCCCGTAGCAGACCCTGGGGAGAAAACGTGGTCCTGTTCTGGGTGGTGACTGGTCAGATCGTAGCATCAAAACAAATGTCACAGGGGGAGTTGGACCAGTCTAGTGCAAAACATCCTGGCCTAGTGTCTTTGAGCGCGGCTAGTGTTTATGTTACAACCACTACAGATTAGGCTCAGATGATATCGCAGCGACTTCGAAACTCTGAAAGATACTATTCAATGAGGTAATGATGAGCCATCATGAAGGATCATAGCAAGACTTTTGAAAAAGTTGAGGCCAGGATCAAGAAGATGAAAGCGGTGTATCCTAGGTAAATTTAAGAACCATAATACGGAACTCCACGGGTGTCCACCGGCATCTATCCTGAGCATTGGCAGACAATCAGTCAAACAAGTACTAAGAACCATGACCATAGGTATAGTAGCTATGGTGTAAAGATCGCATGTGGTAAGATCTGTCGCGTCACGAGTGATGTCGGCCACTCGAACTTCGAGAGCTCAGGAAGTGGTGTGAAATTTCGCAGTATTGTAAAAATTTACAACGATTAGGGCGAAGACTTGCCACTAAATCATATATCAAATGAATTCGAAAGTCGAAATGGATATGGCTCATTGAAAGTTTCGTCCCTTGATGTCCATTAATCTGAAGATCATCAATATAGTATCATGAACTGTTGAGTTGACCAGTATATCATTTGAGCCCAAGTTTCTAGGGATATTTAGAATCACCGACAATTGAGTATCGCCACACTCGAATACTCCAAAGTTCAACGGACGAGTGCACGCCTAATACGCTGTCTTTGGGATTCGCGTTGGTCATAGACTGGCCTGTAATAGACGAACCCTCATGTGCCCACGCATCCTAGTTCCCGGCGTCGACATGCACAGTCGAGGGATATGTTGGATAATTAATTAAACAGGGTCCGTCTAAGCCTCACAATCCGTCCGATTTGGTTATCTTATATGAAGATACTGTTTTTTGGGGGGAGTGACCAGATAGTCTGCCGGAAACCCACTTTACACACGAGCAATACGCCTTGAGGACTGCATTCCTTTATACATCTCTCCAGCTACGAGAGCAAACGACTAGGGGACTATGGGATAACTTGTGATATGTATCCAGAGTGTGCTAATCTTACAAGAAATGAATGAGGTGTAGATGCCCTCGAGGGTGCACTCTCCTGGATACTGCAGCTCTGGTAAGTGGCTCATATTGCTATGCGATAGTGTGCATATATATGTATAAGAGGCGTAGCCGAAATACATTGGCCAGTGCCGCGAGTGACGTGCTTATGATCTTGATATTTTTATATGGGAAGGACGGCTAACTAATGGCACGATCAACGGACTTATATGAGAGTCGAGCACATCTCAAGCAGATTTCGTAGTCGTCGATCTAGAGCTTTACAAAGCTGTTAGCTTCCTAAATGAGCTGGGTGTCACCACTGACAAAGAGGATTTACCGAGTTGCATCCTTCAGATTATTGGAAGGCAGCAATAGGGTGCCGGACAAAGATCGCTCCGATATGTGGTCTAGCGCTAAACCTATACTGCGAGAGCCCAATCCCTGCTGACGTGGGGCATGAGAATTGCGAACTTCGTCCTCGTTCATACCCGGACCGCAGCATTTCGGATTTAAACCGTCTAGACAGCCATGGAGCATCTCCCTCTCCCCCGAGACCCGATAGAAACGCACCAAAAGATCACCCTCCAAACGCATGAGCCATTGCCCACGACCGGGCCATTTCTGACATACCGGAAAAGGTATTGGCACCTCTTGGAGCCTGGTCCCCATGTCCCCACACAGGCAGACCTAAGAAGCAACCCAGACGCAATAGGCGGCGTCTCCAATTTCGCAGTCCTCGAGTTCTACCAAGGATGGCTCTTCTTTTGTCTCATTGAGGAGTTTCTTGGCGATCATTACGACTTGGAAAACTATTTGCTTGACCTCGACGGCGATGCCGAAAAGATGGGATTCATATCAACCAGGCATCTGCATCAAGACATCGCTGCCTGGAGGACTAAAGGAAAACTCTCCAACATCCAAACTGGCGATGAGTACCATCTGCATCTGGAAGCATGCTTGAATGCTGTTGAAGACGCTTTTGCAGAGATTGAGGCTTTATATCCCGGCTTCGCAAACCATCATCCAGAGCACATGATCTGTTTTGCTGCTGTGGCCGAAGCACTTGATTGTGCAATCTCCACTGCCCTGGAGAATGGCTCACTAGCGACTTTTGGTTCGTATTCCTTTCAAATCTCATCTTAACCGGTATAGGCCCGATAGTCAACACAATTTTACTCCTGGAACATAGCAGCTGATATATCTCTGTAGGTGAAGAGTTGCCTGCCGATTGGAGGGAATACCCTGAGCCAGCTAGTCACCAATGGCTGAGCAAGGTTGAGTCGCTGATATCGTTTGGTCAGGGAGAGGTCATGAACCGCATGCTGGCAGAGGGCTGGTGCCCTGCCGATGTCAGTCGGGCCTCTGACTCCTTCTCTAGTGTTGCTTCGTATTACTACTTCAGCAAGTTCAAGGCCGAGCCTGCTTCTAGCAATGCGCACAAGGCCTGTCCACTCTATGGCTGCACTGTTTCTGTGCCGGCCGAGCCGAAGCATAGAGCTCCCGAGTGTAGCTGCCCCGGTATGATCACATTTCCCGAGGAGTCCCTAATCGAGAGTTACAAGCTGGGACATGTTCCTTGCTTCTCTATTGGCAGATCCGAGGACGGTGATCTTGCCATCATTATGAGAAGATGTGCTATTGACCAAGAGTCACAGAAAGATCCAGATAATCATTTCGTCGCGCTATCACACGTCTGGACCGAGGGGATGGGCAACCCCCAAGCCAACTCACTTCCGTTCTGCCAACTGGCGCATGTCCAATACTGGGGCATGCTGGCATACCAAGCTGCAGAGGAGAAGCGTGCCGGAGAATCTTCGAAGAACCCGGGGGTCACCGTTCAAGATCAGCCCAACATTCGCCAGATAAATATTTGGATCGACACCATGTGTTGCCCTGCCACGCCTGGGTACGGCAAGAACTTGTGTCTCGCCATGATGCGAGAGATCTACACTACTGCCTATGCTGTTCTTGTCTGCAGCAAGGCTCTCGAAACCACTGACCTGAGGGAAAAAGTGGATGCTATGCAAGCCTCGAAAGATGGGCTTGTTGATCTAGCCGCCGAGATCTATCTCTCCCCGTGGATGAGACGCATGTGGACACTCCAGGAAGGGGTTCTGGCCGGCATGTCCAAAGGTCGCGGAGTCGGTGACAGGCTCTTCTTCGGATTCTCCGATGGCCTTCTGAGCCTCGAGTCGATCGTCAACCTCCTCAAGAAGTGTTCAAAGGCTGAGGCCATGTTTGCGTTTGATTTTATTGGTAAGTTCGCGCAGCTTAGCCCTGTAATGTGGAGTTACAATACTGGGGACGATTCGCGCAGCTTTTCGATACCATTCTTCCTCAACATGCTCAGCAGCTCTCTCAAGTACCGCAGTCTCTCCGTTGCCTCGGACGAGGCAATCTGTCTTGCAACGCTGCTTGGGCTTCGTGTCCAGAATGCACAAGGCGAGGTTCCTCTGATCGGAGAGAGCCAGGTCCCAGATGCAGGCATGTGCGAGTTCTGGAGGCTCGTAGAATCACACGACAATGGTCTACCTGCCGACATAATCTTTTCCTCCGTGCCTCGTGCCCGTGCGCCTGGTTTCCGGTGGGCGCCGCGGACACTTATTCAACATGCCAAGTACGGCCAGCTCTTCCTATCCGGCAGTACACAAGGCCTAGGAAGAATTACAGAGAATGGGCTAGAAGCGAGGTTCAATGGCGTAAGACTGGGTCCCTTGACCTCCACTTCATGCAAGAGGAACTATTTTCTTCCGAAGGTGGTCAACAAAATTTCAGAACCCACTTCCGACGGTTCAGATCCAGGCAAGAAGAAGAAATCGGATCTTATCATGCTGATACAGATACCGCGGGCCAGCGGTACTTGGTATGCTGTTGTAAAACCCCCTCTCTATCATGATTCTGTGCCGGAAAGGGGCGCCACCGATATGGCGGATGTCCCTGCGGACGTTCACAGCATCATCCACGAGGGCTCAGTAGCGTTGATACTTAGAGACGTCGAAATTAGCGGACCTGGTCTTTTCGTCACAATCTGTCCGAAATCTGGAGGGAGTGAAGCACCAACCCGTGGCAGGGAACATATTCAAGTCAACAGCAAGTTCCCTGTTCTAATCAGCCGCCTCGCTTCAAGCGGCTGCATCATTGCATCCGCGGCACAGGAATGCATAGCTCGAATTCAGGCAGCTGTGGATGCCGAAGTTGGGCAACGCGGTCATAATGCGACAGCGGATGATATCTGGCTCGAGGACAGCACGGTGAGATCACTCCTTCAAAAGACGGCCAAGGAGATGGTCACTTCTTCGGAGGAGCTACGCGGCGCGCTATATGATGAAGAACTTGTCGGTAAGGCATCGACCACAGATGAGAAGGCGCTACATCGGTTTGTTAAGAATGTACATGACATCGCTCGTTATGGCGGCATTGGCGGAGAGCTGTATTCCGAGGAGCAGTTGTGGTGTGTGGATTAAGGATTAAAATTTATGGGGCGGCTCATTCCCAAGTCTCAGTAGTATTGAACTGTGGCCCGGATCACATAAGGCAAACGCATTATGGCCATGCAGGTTGGAACTTCACATCAACAGGATGAAGCGTGTTCAGCTTCGTTCGACCACTTCCGTGTCCAACCACGCAAGAATTCCTGGCAGGTAACCTTGGAAGTGCCTCAATCTATCCAAGGTTTAGCACCCGGTTCATGGGGTTTCCACTTCTTGACTTGTCCATGCAGGCGCGTTGAATGAAGTGTCACCATCTGGTTTCTTCTTCCTGCTGCATATGGTTGGACGGGAATTCGACGCGCACTTGGCGTACAAACAATCGCCAGGGTCATTGCGGGAAGGGAGCTCGGCTATCCATATGAAAAGATTACACGAGCAGACTGCCAACAGATGTGGATCCTTTACGAAATTTATCATTCCATCACGCTATCGACCCTCTGCATGAGAGCTGACCTACCTTCAGCCCACAACAGCCTAGTGATATTTTAACAAAGCCCAATTGAGTTGAGTAGTAATTCCGGAAGCGGCCACTGCCTCTGAGCCCCAAAACCGAGCCCGCACTTTAAAGTTCTTGTGGCGTGCGTGTGTATGGTCCTCGGTCAGGGTAACCCACCTTGCCGATCTTTCTCGTGGTGTCTTCGCTCGGGTCTCCCCCAACCATCGCCATGTCGTTCAAGCACCTCCTCAACTCATTTGCACAGGAAGTACAAGGTGACAACCGTCCACCGCCGACTACAGACCAAGGTGGGTATGGCCAGCCCGTGTATGTGCCGCAGCCTACACAAACAGTGACAAGATGTCCCCGATCTGCCATCCAGACCGGGTTCCAAGATTGGATCGGATTCGCGGATCCGAGATTCCACGAGTTCGATGTCTGTCCGACTTGCTATAACACACAAATCAAACCCACACCTTTCGCAAATTACTTCGTCGCAAAGAGCTCTCCAGCGTACATACCCCGCTCCTGCGACATGTCCGCCTTCTGGGTCAGGATAGCTGGCGCGGCGCTCATGACCATGAACCAGGACCGTCGACATGATATTTCACTTCTGCCGCGGGTGGCTACCATCGCCGTCCAAGACGGCGTCTGTCCTAGCTCACAAAGGGAGCACAATCAAACGCCGAGACCCGTTGCTTCGCGCATCTGGTATACCATTCGCGATCTGCAAACTGGGGCAATACCATTCCCAAACTGGACAATTTGTTCCTGCTGCCTGGTGAACATTCAGACTTTGTGGCCTAATGTCGCAAGCGGATTTGTCCCGTTGGCTTCAAGCCCATTTGACGCCTCCTGCGAGCTTACACCCTCATCCCGTTTCGATGATTCCCGGACCATGCAAATATTGCAAAATGTGGGAACATGCCATACAATTACAACCATGACCGGCCGGCCGGATATGTCTTATCTCATCAACTGGGTCTCGGTGACGCCATCTTCAACCACTGCACAAGCATACGATACAACTTCGCAGGCTACGCAGTACGGACAAGGACAAGGACAAGTACAAGTAACGGCCGGTAGTCTCTGCCCTAGAAACGCGCCATCCGCAAGCTTAAGGTGCTACAGAATGCGAAATCTCCTTGAATTCACTGTCTGTGAGAAGTGCTACGCCGAGATTATCCTACCAGACGCAGACATGGGTTACAATCTCGCGCAAATCTTCAGCGCTGCTCCTACTACAATACCATCAGGATTCACATGTCAACTATATTCGGAACGAATGCGCCAGGTCTGGCGAGAGGCTGCTTCCGCCTCCAACGTGGATTATCTGCGCCACAAAATCAGCGAGCGACGGTCCAAAGAAATTGAGCTTCTGATGAGAATAACACAGCTCCAACAGCAGGCGAGGCAACTGAGAGAGCAAGCCGGAGCGCAGGAGCAGCTAGCCGCCACCAGTATGTCTGCGGAGATCAACCGTGCTTCAGGTGCCATTCCTACCAACGCTATTGGTGGTACATACACAGAGGATTCATACTACTCCAGCAGACCAACCACAGAGGTGAGGTCGCCCCCCAACTTTGGGTCACAAAACAAAGCTAACAGGGCGATGACTACAGGCCAATTTTAGCAACAGCAATCAGATGAATAGTCAAGCTGCGATGCAGAAAATCCAGGCAACACAGTTGGAGCAACAATGTGCAATGGCAAGAGAGGAATGGAGATGCTACTGGGAATGAACAAGAGCGGTTCGATACAACATTAGAGAGCCTGATTTATTGTTGCTCCTTCGTCATGTTGACAGTCGATTTAGCATCGAGCCTTCACAGCTCTTTCGGTTACTAATGCAAACGATCCCGGTCAGCGACGGTAAGCAAACCATATTTATGATGGACTCCATGGAAGACCCTACGTATAAGACTGAGGGAGCTGTGAGAAAATCATATGTCTATTGCCTCTAATACCAAAACAAACCGGGAGGATGGACCTCACACATTGCCCGCAGTCCCAAAAGTCTATGCTCCAAAAGTCAATGCTTGTTCCGTATATTCGTGTCCTCTATCCCCAGCCCAATGCGATTCTTCCCAGCTATATAGTACGGTCAACTCTTCGTAGACAAACCAACATCGAACCTAATCTGCCTATGTACATCGTCATCGTCATTGATAGCTTCATGGTATTCACTTTGTCTCAGGGGGACTTTTGCCCGAAGCTGCTTTTTGTTTCCGAAGCAGCCAGAACTCATCCAATACTGGTTGGCAACACTTCTCCTTCCATAAAAACTGATTTAATATGTGACGCAAGTCATCATTTCCCATCAGCCTCGTGGGATGCTGTTTCTGTATCTTTTCAAACGCAGTGTTAAAGAGCGCCGCGAACCATTTTCGCTCGCTCGTATCTACTAAACCGGTCGTTCCCACGACACCAACGAACGAGATCCACAACAGAGCCGGGTAGTGGTAGGCCCAGATCCTCGTTAGTGGTTTGACCTCGCTCAATGCAGCACACAGCCTTGCGGAGATGATCCGCACTACGTGACTTGTTGTGGGGACCCCTCTCAAGGATGCATAGAGAAAGACTTGCGAGGCCAGTACCAACGCCGATAGTCGCTTTTGACCGTGTGTGTCGACACGGAATTTGGATCCATATAGATATAAGAGTATCGACTTCTCGGCGGTGTACATCAGGATACGTATGCTATCAGCTGCTAGGGTAGCGGTATCCTGAGCCCACATTGTTTGTCTGAGAAGTAAGAATATGGAGTAACACTCTGAACACGCAGGAGTTTCACTGTCGCCGAGGTTGTCTAGATGGGACAACGATGGTATCGTGGCTTGGATCCTGACAATATCCGGTAAACAGACCTCGTCCAGAGTATGAAATGTTGGGAACATGGGGACGCGCCCGATCCCGGATGCAGCGTGAATGTCAGCCCTGTAGCGCACGTGAGTATTTGATAATGAGCAGAAAAGGTATGCTTACCAGTTAATACACCGGCCCAGAATATAATCTTGTAAGACAGTCTCCAAACCACCTTGGGACTCTATTATATCATGGAGACCTTTCAGATGCACATCGGCTGCTGTAAAATGCCCCAGAAATGCCTGCACATGTGATTAGCTCACGCACTGAATTATTCAAGGTGGCATACTCATACCTCCCCGTTTGCAAGAGTAGCTATGCTCGCCAAGGCGAACACGTCGGAGGAGAGCTGTCCAGCTTCTACCGGACTGGCCAAGAGGTGGCTGACCATACGCATCGCGTCGCCTTTCTGCCTGAATCCCTCTAATTGAAGGTCAGAATCTAGAGTTGGCACCGCGGCAGTCCAATATCCGGCTGATAACGCCAAAGTTGCTCGCAAGAGTAAGGGGCTTTGCATAGCAAAAGGGAACCACGGCCTCTCCTTATCAAGCTCGGTGGCTTGAAGGTTCAGGTTGAAGCTTGTGACAACTGAAGCACGAGAGTTAGTATTTCAATTACCGCCTCTCAGGGAACGGGGGAAAGGTATTGCAACGGACAGTACTTAATAAGACAGTCGATGGCGTGATTTGTGGGGACTGGCAGGCTGTTGAATGGATCAAATGTGTCACAGCCGAGGCTGCTTGAGTAGCCTGGCGCAGGGCTCTGGTAGAATCGCAACTGACTGGACGTAGCCAGTGTAAGCTGCCCCAAAAGAAGTCAGCCAAGCCAGCAGATACGCACGGTAGGACCATTTCCCAGTAGCTCCTCACCTCATCAACCTCGATCGTCACGATGTTTTCAGATAACGATCGCTTCGGAGCCTTGGCCCGGGACCCTGACTTCTTGCCAGCTGGTCCAGTGAGTCGGAACCGGCCCTTCAACTCGTCCTTGCGCTTGATAGTATCCTCCGACTGGTCTGCCCGGCTGGTCTCAGGCTGGCTCGGTGACCTGTGGAGTGCCGTTCTGATCGCATGGCTCCGTACGTCCTTACTGGCAGGGAGAAATCCTCCGTCGGAGCTCCCTGATGTGACAAACTTGTATTCGGGCATATCGCTGAGCCACAAGTTGCCCAACCGCCATTCCTTGGCAGTGGCGATTCTAGCCACAATGATTTGGCCGTTTCAAATTGCAAAGTATTTGTTGTTGATTGACACATTCCCGGCAGGCTGTGCGCTAGGAACACAGAACGTCAAGTCTGGGACAATGAGAGGGAGGCATTTAGAGCTGTTGTTGAGATCGGCGCAGAGATGAAGAGGATGGCTGACTTATCCCCGCTATGCCATGGGAATTCGGAATCTGGAGGGTCTTGTCAGCGAGTCATGACGGGAAACCGGGATTTTAGCTCCGAAATCCACGTGACTTCTCAAGCTGCTGTTGATCAGATGTCACAGTAAGGCGCCTGATTGCGCTCAAATGCAGAGAATAAGCATGCAACACCCAGGAAATCGAAGCAGCAGGATACAAATCCGAACCCGGCTGCTTAAGTGTTTTTCGAAAGGGCGGCGCGAAGTCCCAAGCCACGGCAGAGTGCGCCTCTTGGCACCTGTCGCGGTACTTTCGTAGCGAGCCACAGTGGACAAAACTTTGATTGTTTCCAGGCTGTGGCGAGGGCGTGCCCTGGTGTGGCCCCCAATTTGGCAGCCCTATAAACCCCACTGCCGCATGTAAGACATAGGCCTGCAGGCGACCAGGTCCGGGGTCGCCCCACGATACTTATCGTGATAATAAATTTGGATTCTGATCTGCATCTCTCCAATTGACGTGTTCGGGCTGGCTCGAGTTGAAGTGTATTCAGTGACGCAACCCGGTCGACGTGTACGACTCACTGCCTCGGCAAGACAGGAAATGCATGTTCCATTGTGTTTCGACCATTTAGCTGATCTACATACCCATAGATGCAAGAGTCCCTCTATGATACGGAGACGAGGTCCTCGCCCCCGATGGTTTCAAGAATCGAATCCAAAACATGTAGTAGCAATCTTTCATGATTATCTTTGCGCCAGTGTGTTTGCTGGTTGTCAATAGTCCCTCGTGGTTGGCGGCGGTGCTGCGTCGCGAATAGCGTCCAGGGATCGTGGATTTCAACAGACCGGACAGCCTCGGGATTGAAAAGTCTAGGTGAACCGAATATCTTCTCAAGATTGTGAACATGCGATGTGCCAACGTTGTGCTGGTAGTTTGATGGGTAGTGGTGGAGTGATCGGGGACACGGTGACCAAGCGAATGGTGAATGTCCGACAAATCGAAGTTATCATCAGCGGCACTGAGTGTACTCTCATTGCAATCATCGGTGGCGAGCAGTCACTGACTCTTCCAAGTTTGGTTGTTACAGCCTATGACAAACTCTTTGCATATTGTCCTTGTTCCATCGTATGGCCTGGAAGAAGGAGAGAAAGCAGGCAGGATATTATCGCCTCCTAGTCGGATGCTGAATACTATCGTTGTTATTTTATCCAGGCGTGCTTTCTCGGGCAAGTAGAACATCCATATCTCCTGGACAGCGCTGAAGTCGAGGCAGCTAATTCGGTGTACCAATGCCCAGTCTCAGATTTCTCGACTCGTCGGTTTGTCGACTTGATGAAAGGTCGATCGGTCTCATTCAGCTTTGTTGTATGGCATCAGGAGCGCTTCTCACAGCATCGGCGTAAGACACGGAACATGTTGAGTCGGTACATGCTGAGATAGCCTGGACATTGACAGTTCCAACGACATCGACGCCGAAAACAGCTGTGTCTATAGCCACATCATGTCCCAGCCTGACAGAAGGCGCATCGACAACAGAAACACTCGCAGGTTCGACTAAGCATCCGAGCTATGCTGCTTTGGGGTAGGTTCTCTCTCATCGCACTGTGGTAAGCAAATGATGGCTGGGTCGGGAAGTTTGGAGGTGACTGCGAGTGCCTGCTAAAATAGCTCTGACGGAGATCTCTGCGGTACCGGGGATTATATTGCAAATAGGGGCAAGAAATGGCCCATGTTTAGCGGGGGCCAGGGGAGGGGAAGTCGTACGATAAGGCAGGATTCGACATGGTTAGGGCACGTTGAGGGATCGTTACCCAAACAGATCGGTCTTGCGGTGCTGCTCAGTAAGCGACCTTGGAGCTCGTGGACCCGGCAGTTTTGACAGGTTTTGGTTACTCTGTATAGATGAGTAACTCGATGACTTGCGCACCACCTTGTATTTGCCAGTGGATGGAGGCTGAACAGATGCCTTGACAGAATCTAAAACCCACAACAACTTATAGAAAGCATGGCCAGCCATGCAGTGGTCTCTCGGGCCTATGAATCCGGCCCGTCATAGCGTTTTGGTCGCGAGTCTAAGACCATAATGACCAGCCGCTTAAAGCCAATATCTGCCAATAGTTCTGCATACGGAAGGAGACACAACGAAGAGCTTGTTATCTAGCCTCAATAGTCTAGTAGCGGCGTACACGCTACTTCTGCCCTCTGCACGAGTGGAACAAACCTGGAATCCGAAAATCGCCCGTTAGGGAAATACGATCAAAAGGAGGCTGGAGATCTATGAGCTCCAGCGCAAGATGCGAGGCAAACAAGCCTCCTGCATGTGGTCCAAGCTCCCGCACCCCACTTATCGCCCCACCCGCCAAAACTCAGCTGAGCATCGTCGACCTCACCCTCAATCTCACCATTCAGCGATCAATCACCCCTGTTGCTGTACTTCAATTTCATCTACCGATCTTAGCTTTAAGCGGCCATCGTCATGGATCGCAGTCAGCCCTCCTCAGCCAACCTTCTCGACACCCATAACCGCCTCATCGCGGATGTCCTCTCTCGCTTCCGCGCCCTCACCATGCTCGCCACAATCCAGGCCGAAGGGGACAAACTAAAAGCCAACCCGGACGCGGTGGCCGTGACCGGCATGTCGATGCAGATGGAATTTGACGGCTTGGTCTCTCGCTACTGCTCATCATTCACCCTCTGCTCATCTACTAATTCATCCCGCAGTACACATCCATCAAAGAGCTACTCGCTCTCAGCCGCCGCCTGAAGGAGCTCTGGCTATTTGGCAAGCTGGGCAAAGAAGATCTCAACGCGAGGAAACAGGCGGACCAGCTGGAACAGGACGTTGTGCGTTGCGCGGAACTTATGAATGAGATTCAGGAGAAGAGATATGGGAAGCTAGCTGTGGAGAATGGGGGCAGTTGGGCTCCGATGGCGAAACAGGAGGGTGACCCATTACTGCCACTTCCAGTTGGGCACACCAACGGAGCGCCTTGAGACCCTTAGCCGAGACGGGCCGGTAGATTGATTGATTGCTACGCATCCAACGGCGTTACGGTTACACTGACCTCACGGGAGGCGATTTTGATGTATTATATACCCACCAACATGAACGTGGAAAACGCGGCGTTACTTGGGAGGAATCGCATTCTGGCTTCGACAAAAACCCCATTTGCTCAGACGACGCCTATGGTGATATTTGAACACACCAGCGATTACTGCACGCTAGACTAGGGCTGTGCGAGCTCATCGCGGCAGTCGTTGACATATTACCCTTCTCCGCCCTCGGGATCTTCATCTTCATCACTCAATGTAGCCTCGAGAGTATTTTCGGCCTTTTCCCCTTGCCCAGTGCGGATTTTCCCAGCTTCGATACCCCCAGCAGTGAGCCAAAGGAAGTGTTTGGACTTGAAGTTGTCGACCTGTTGGAAGTAGACATGGAAGCTGTATGGATATCAGTGAATGGGTCCGCGACCGAATGATAGCTAAGAAACTCACACATTGTCCTGCTCCTCAACCTCGAAGATCCTATTATAAATCTCCCGTTGCTTGAACTCCTGTATTTTATCATCGTACTGTTTGAAGTCGAGAATATCTTTATTGAAGGCATTCTTCGCCTTGCGGTTGTAAGCATCAAAGACCGGCCGCTCGAGAAGAAGTCCCAAGCCTGGTGCTTTGGGAATTGCAATCCGTTCTTCACCGTAGCTTTGCTTGATGCGCTCAAGGGGAGTAGCGCAGCGAACGGCTAGGGCCACCATGCTAACCATCTTGCGGATCTGATGCATCATGAAGCTCTGGCCGTGCACCTTGAGCGATATCCATTCGGTGTCGCGGATGGGAATTGGCGTTGTGTTGACGTCGAACGATTTGATATGGCGTTTGGCGGACGGATCCTTGAAGCTCTTCTGAATCGTGTAGTTGTGAAAATCGTATGAGCCTACATACTGGTTCAAAGCGTCCTGCAACTTGCCCAACCGAGCTGGAGTTACACGGTAGCGTCGCTTGGCGGTAATATACGCGGCTTTGATATCTCGTAGAGCATAATCGACTGGTGTAAGCTCCCGATGCTTCGGTTTCACACTCCCATCGGGCGCATCAATATCCCCGCTCAAAGCAGTATCAACCGCGGCAGCTTCGGCGGCCATTGGGCCTTTTTCCTTTGGCGCCATGCGCTCTCCTCCTTCCTGGGGTTCAGCCCCAGGCCCGGACAAGGATACTGCATGCAGCTTTTCGAGCACCTCAGCTCTGACTTCTGGGTCCAGCTTCTCGAGCAGGGGCTTGATATCCTTCTCCTCGACTTCCTCCCAGAAGCCCTTGACATCTGCGAATTGGGCTTCAAATTCATCATAAACCCCATGCTCCCTCGCCGATTCGACCAGCTTTTTCCAGATGAAGCTGGTCGGGTGTGGCGGCAATAGGCAGTACGTCGGCATCAGGTACTCGTACCATCTCGAGTCGCAAGATTGGTAACAGCTGAACGCATTGTTCGTCCTCAGGAGGCCCCACACACGTATCTGATCAGGCAAGTTGTCGTTTATCTTCTCCACAATATCTGAGTCCTCGATGATCAGCTTCAAGCTGATGACGTTTCCAGCAGCATGCACGCCCTTGTCTGTCCTTGCGCATCGAACTAGGCTGGATTTCTTCGGGTCGTCCGCATTGGCCTTGGATATTGCCCCAGCAGCGACAAAGGCTTTGAAGAGATCTCCTTCGATGGTCTTCTCCTTGTCGTTGATTTGCATGCCTTTATACCCTGTCCCAGAGTATCCAACAAGGACTGCCACTTTTCGTTTCGGTCGACGTCCTTCGGCTGCGATCTCCTCGGTGGAGTAGGGGTTTTCCTTGCTCTGTGTGCTCTCGCCTTCGACTGCATCCCTATCGTGATTCATCTTTCGGCGTTTGGATTCTTGCCAGTCGTCATTGCGTCCTCGCTTGTCCCTCTTCGACTTCCTTTCAGCTAGTCAGTGCCGTTGGTATGATGTGCCGCTGACCAATTCAGTAAAGGGTTACTTACTGCCACCCCGCCCTTCCAAGTTCCTTATTTCCACCTCGTTGCGACTTTCCTCGCCCGTTTGCAGATTGGGCCCCCTCGCCGTCCACTCCTGTAGGCTGGCCAGCATCTTGTGGAACAGATTCCTGGACGGAGGGCCCTGGTGGAAGTGGCGATGACTGAACCATTGCGGCGCCTGTAGCTGTCTCTGTAGTCTTACTGCGTTCTGGATTGGGAGTAGAGTCAGGTGCCATCTGGTAATCAAGGTGACGCCAGTTCGCATTGTCCTGTGTGGTTGAGAAAACAAGTGGAGAGCTCCAATCCGAGCAATGAAAACTCGGTCGCGATATCTTTTTTTGGAGAATGGCTGTCATTCAGTGGGGTTCGGCTGATCATCGGCGTAAGTGCCCCATGCAACATGCTGTACTTTTCATCTCCAACTTCCAACTCTGCTGAGGACATCTTGTCTCACACATAAATAAAGATAGAGAAATGCGTAGAAATGTTATTGTTGGTTAGCTCCTCAGGCTCTACAGGCTTACAAGCTTTTCCCAAGGAAGCAGGTCGTCATCCGGTTCGGTGCTGTGAACGTACGAGCACACTCAAAATTCCTCATGGAAATATCAGCCGTGGAGCCGTGGAGCCGTGAATTTACTTCAGATCTTGCGGGCCGCCTAGGTTTTCCCGACTGAGTCTGCCATACAGTGGTGAGTAATTATACCGCAACGCCAAAGCGGACATGGCTCGATGACCGGAACAGGTTCCCCAGGAATCAATGCAGTACCTGTCCGCTTGGCATCATATATTCCGCTCGCACCAGTTCCGTCTTTATGCGCGACTCGCGGTTATGCACCTGCCAACACAGGCCGCAAAATGACGATTGCTTACATCCGGAGCAAATCTGAGCGCAGGATTGTGTCATTTCATGGTAAAGGACCGAAACACTCGTATCCCCACGTTTCCAAAGACTATTTGTGTAGTCTCTTTGGAGCGGAAGTCGTTGTCAGCATCTCAGACCGGCCGCCTTGGAGCGGGCGGTCTTTCGCCGAACCTCCTGCAAATTAGCTTTGGCCTTGCGAAGGACTCCCGATGTTCAGGCACCGATTGGTCGGGCATCTTACGGGCCTGGAGGTAGCTAAGCTTCATGTTTATTAGGCTTGCGGTGACATTTTTTTCGTTACGAAGCCACGAATAGTAAGTGTCGCTACGGGAGTATATGGGGTAAGGCACGGGTACCTATGCTTCCCCTGCCCCATGTTTGCCTGATACCCGGAAACCCGAAGCATGGCTTCGCCGCCTACGCCACCAGAATGCTTGTCTGCCCCACAGGAATGTGGGCTTTTGGGGCCAGTGCTTTCTTTGACTGGTCTTCTTCGTCCAACTCGTTCCCGTCATCCTAACCTAGGCTCGAGTTTGCGAGCTTGAACCTAGAGATCTACAGGCACAGCCCTACGCCAACAAATGCTAGCAGTAGGCTGTAGGCTGAGGTGAGCTGCGTCTCTGTGTCGTCATAGGCACATAATGCCCCCCTTGATGATGGTTCGTCTTACTCGACATCCTACGAGCATAAAGGATGAAGGCCCAACTTCTGTTCATTGTTCGTCCTTTGATCTCACCAAGCCAAGTCCATTGTGCCGATTTTCATTTGACATGCTTTTCTTAGCTCTTAACGCTCTACTTCTGAGTGGCAGCACTGCTGCTTTGGCCACCAAAGGTCTTCTTGCAAGACAAAGTGGATCATCGGGGTGTGGCAGTTCCCTTCCCGACGGCCAAGAACCCGGGAATGAATATGATGTTCCATATGCCGACTTCGTCGAGGTGGCCGGGGATCGAGACTACATAATTTCGATCCCGCCAAACTACTCGACGTCCTCTCCTAACCCGGTTATTTTCTCTTATCATGGCGGAACCAGAACCCCCGAGCTTCAGCTTGCCTTGGACCAATTAAGTAACACAACTGTCAATAATGACTATATCATTGTTTACATGCGAGGAGCGGGCGTGAGTATTGTGAAACCCCTGTCTGTCTCCATGAAATTAAGTCAATGATGTAGGGACGATGGGAAGGAACGCCGAATATCGTTCCGCCCCGCGACGATATCACCTATACTAGCACAGTCCTCGATGAGATTGAAGATCGCTACTGCATCGACACCAACCGAGTCTTCATGACTGGCAAATCGAACGGTGGAGGCTTCACTAACTTTGCTGCTTGCAATGTGGATTTGTCTGTCCGCTTTGCTGCCTTCGCCCCGGTAGCAGGCTCGTACTACATTGATGGGGCTGCAGGATGCGATCCAAAAACTATTGAGATCCCATGCAGCCCAGGCAGAGATAATGTCGCAATCATTGAATTCCACGGCGGCCACGATGGGACGATTGACTATTACGGTAATCCTGACCGCAGAGACTCGTGCCTCCCGGACATATTCCACTGGGTAACCGAGTGGGCTGTACGAGATGGGCTTGGCTCTGATTTCACCAAGGATCCCCTCCCTGGCAGCAGCGAAGCAGTGTTATATCAGTTTGGTTCCGGGGACGACTTTGGTCTGGTTGCCCACGTATTTGAGGAAGATGTGGACCACAGCTGGCCTTCAACTGAAGAAAATGCGGATAACAAGTTACACGGAGACGGCCCAGCTTCATATGATGCTACTCCCATCATCTTGCAGTTCTTTGAAGATCACCCACTGGCCTAGTTTTCTGAGACTCGTTGCAAGCGTGCGATCTATGCACCAGTCACGGGCTCGTGCGGATATTGCACTGGTGGCGCCGCCAAGATAAAGCAAGCATCTGACAGCACCAGTACATATTCTTAGAAATAGATAAAGTCAAAATGTGCCATTGATGGGGTTCATATTCCCGGATATGATAATTACCTGCTTACCAAAGCACAACCTGTGACGGACGAACCTCCACTGATCACATTTCTGCGAATGATTGAACCCAAGGGGTGCCTACGTCACCTCACCCCATCCTGAGGGTCTGGAATCCCTACTCCTTAACTTCCAACAAAGGAAAGGTTATTCCTTCGACTACAGGGCCTCTGGACAGCTAAATGAAAGCCAGATGGCAGACGTCAATTAATTTCTGAGTAACGTATTGGTAACCGAGGCGCCGTCATCCTAAAATCAGCGTTGCTTGAGCCAGCCAAGTAAATTACGACTCTAGCACCAGAAGAGCACCAACTTGAGAATCCCGCCCATCGATTAGCCCAGTTCTCGTATTAGTCACCGCTACATCGGTGTTATTCTTCAACCAGCAAGTGCCATAATTTTTCTCCACTCGATCAAGATTTGAATTCCACTCGACGCCTCGGCAAAGTTGCTGCCCCATGTTTCGGTTGTAAGATGAGCAGGCCAGCATGCAGTCATTAAATGAGTAGGTCACAGCTGCCATGATATCCACGGCCCCAGGGAAGTCCACCCCACAATAAGCCTGATAATGCCAACTCCTGTCGCCCATCCTGATGATGCTGATCGTGTCCGTCAGCGCCGGGCAGTCGATCGCGAGGAGGCCTATTGTAGGGGCGGCGAATCGCAATGTCTCAGTTGGGTCGGGCTGGGGGGAGGACGTGGAGGCGGAGGTACGGGAGGCGGTGACTGTTATGCTATTTGAAACCGACACGGTGACTGTGGTAACCGTAACCCGTGCAACTGCTTCACTGCGCGGTATTAGACCAGCTTGGCATGAGGTTGGAATCACGGGATGGACGTACGCTCTTGCATTATTGACAGCTACTGATGCGCCGACCCCTCCACCCACGGCTGCAATGACTATGACCGCGACCAAGGCCACGCTCAGAATGAAGGTTGCGGGCCGAAAGCCGCATACCCTCCTGTCCGCTTTCTGTTGTCTAACCTCGAAGCCCTCCTGGCCTTGTCTGGCGAACGTGGTCGACGCCGCCGGGCTCCATACATAGGAATGTTGTGGTTGTGTGGACCCGTGGTAGACTTGCTTTTCTGTCGGTGGAGTGTATACCTCTAGTCCATTGGCGTCCATCATTGCACAGCTCAGTGAACGGAATAGTCTCGAGGTTCCTCCCTGATTATGGACTCGAACGTGTGACGGGTCCTGAGATTGCGAGGGAACGCAGTTGCACAAGTAAAGATGGAGCAGGCAATTCGTCCCAGTTGTCCTACTGGCGCCATCTTATTAGAGCCACCAACAGCCGGTGTTGGTCTCATGGCACAGCCAACAGCCGAATGGCCGCATTCTCACTTTAGGCATGAAGGATGCTGGACCTACGAACCCAGTGGCGCAGCATATGCAGGCAGTCAAAATTAGCACTCCATGAGTTAACGGTTCTTGCCGATGCTATTTAATTTCATGTCTTGGGCGATTAGGATTTCGCTCCCTGTTGCACACTTGCTCAAGTTGGCGGAAATCCGAATTGGGGGTCAGCAGTGTGCGTGGACAGCTTCGTATCAGGGGGGTGGGCTCGCGGGTGGAAGGTTTTGGTTCCATGGAGGCCCAGGGTTGCTAAGGCTGACTGGGGGGCCCCTAACTCGAGCTTAATTAGTAGCTTTAATACTTCTTAGGACTCAACCCTGGGACGGTCTCCCCATTCCCCTGAAGGCCAGCCAATATGCTCTGGAGCTGCTTGCCAGGTGGTTAAAGCTCGGCCAAAGGGTGTGATCAGCCAGAGGAAGAACGCAAATCTAAGGTGCAGTCTAAGCGACAGAGCCGGGTAGCCCCTCTCCTACCCGCCCCCTCCCCCCAACATGCGCACGTGTGGCGCAAAGAACCAGACGAATATCCCAATAAGGACATAAAAATGGGAACAACGGGTGATGATTTTCTCGGGTCCGCGGACGACCTCAGGAAGTCCGAAATGAGCCGGAAGGAGTGCCGTTTGTCATGCTAGAATGCCTACCTCTACACAGTAAAGTATCATGGATCTTCTTATTCAGTTACCCTTTCAAACTAGGACCTGCTTCCCACTGGTTCTCATTCCCGGCCTGTTTCAATACCAGGTATTCCATACGACGCATAACCCAGGAATAATAGTGACCAGATACCTATCCCAACTAAGTGACTTGTTACTTAGAGCCCTAACATAATCTAAATGTGTACCTCAGAGAGTCCAAGCAAATCATTCCAGTACTTCGTGACAAAGACGTTCTTGGGGTCAAATTGAGAACGCAGGGCCTTCCACTCCTCGAATTTTGGATAAGACTTCTCCACGAAATCCGGACCAATGGTGCGATCACCATACGACTTGCCTACAGTAGGCCAGTGTTTGCCCCAATGCAGACGGGCGCTCTGAAACGGCAGCAACACCTTCCAAAACTTATCAAAATATTCCTGTAGATCGCCAATTACATTGTACTCCCACCAGTATGGGTCAATGCGGACAACATCACGTCCGTATGACATGCTCATCCAGAACGGCGACTGTTTTCCTGGGTAGATCTCGACACCGAAGTTCCCGGCCGCAAATGGATCCGTGTTGAAAAGGTTTGTTAGGGCATCAAACACCTTTTGCGCATCTTCCAAGTCGATCCAGATCTCCGTGAACTGAACCCGGATCACAGTGTCGATTAGGGCCAGGTCGTCATTAGGTAGTGCCCTCCACCAGTAATCGCAGAAGTTCTGCACCGAGCCCACGCGCTGGATGATGTTGAATATCAAGGCGGCTAGTTTCGGTGCGTTGTCGTATGTCAGCCAGGCAGTGGCCAAGAAGGTGGAAGCAGCGGCGTAATTCATGTTCCGACTCTCCAGAGGGTGCTCGTAAGGTACAAGTGGGTTGCTGGGATCTTCTGCGACCGGGTTTGCTGTCCACTGAAGAACACTGTTGACGTATTCCGCGGCGAACCACACGTTATGGACGTATCGGTTTTGGCGGATCGCATCAATGAAGGCGGATCCACTCGCAAGGATCGAGTTTTCTCGGAGGACTGTCTCCTCCGTTCCTTTTACGAGATACTTTTTCACTGCGGTGATGGTGATGTGAGTGAACACCCCAAACAGGCCCATTGAGACTGCAGCAGCATTGAACTCGTCAGGGTTGCCCAACTTGTCCAGCTTCCATACTTGACCCTGGCCGTCCACAAGCTCGATGGCCAAAATGGAGTCAGCACAGCCAAAGTCGATAGAGCCCCCAGAAGTGCTAGTGCTCATGTAGCCACCAATCGTCTGGTGGGACATGCCGCCCAGAATGGGCAGGGCGTAGCCACGAGCATCTAGTTGTCTGGTGAATGAGTTGCTTGCGTTTGAGTCAGGGTCCGAGGGGTCGATGCCAAGATTGCAGCCAGCGCCCACCCTTACCGTGGCTGTACCTACAACGGGGTCTTCTGCGATCCATTCGATGGCCCTCAAGCTGCCTTCCAACTTTACTCGAACGGCCTTGTCGCCCTGTGGAGCGAACACGGCGGGAGGGGTAGAGTGTTGAGCACCGGCTATCCGAATGACCGCACCAGTTGACAGACACTCCTTCACCTTAACTTGAACCTCTTCAACAGTACTGCAAGAGATAAGACCTGTGTAGTCAGGTTCCCATTGAGTCGGAATCATGGTGGTTGAGTCGCTGATCCACTTTTCCAAAAACTCCAGCAACTCTTTCAAGGTCTCTTCACCTACTCCCTCCAGCAACTCTTCAGGTCCTTCATCGACAAGAAGTTTAAGAATGCTCTCCCAGCTGACCTTCTTGTCTGAAGTCTCCGTGGCGATGGCCACGTCCTGCAATAGTGCAGTAAGATGGTCGGCTGGGGCCGCGGGAGGAACAGTCTTGCTCATGGTTGCAGCTGCCATATTGATAGGATTGGGCCAGTTGCCACAAATCTAGAAGTAGAATGAAATGCTATGGCAGAGTGAGTTGGAGAGATACAGCCAAGCACATTAACTATGCCAAACTCCCGGATAGATAGGTCCATATTTATGGATAGCGCAAAGGGCTTGAGCTCATGGAATCGCCGGACCAGCGTGTCACGAGCAGACATTCAGCCAAGCCGTGAAGAAAGTCTCTTCTCGATTCGGAAACAGCTGAAAGCTCATGGCTTTCTTATGAGCCAATCAAGAGTATAAACTGAAGCCCCCCGCATCACGACGACAGCTGAAAGGCGGGAGACTTTCGATATTCCGGCAGTGGCTTTCCGCGCAACGAAGCCGCAGAACTGCAGATGCCGAGACTAGCCTTGAGGGCTGGGAAAAGCACTGACAATGGAAGAAGGGAGCACTACTGCTGATTTACATTTCGTGTTGTTACCAATTGGAAACACATGGTCGAGGTCACGCCATCATGCATGTCTCAAACCCAAGCCACAAAGATCGACATCCTCTTTCCAAGGTCAGGTCTCGCCGCTCCCAGCAGATCAAAACCTGCCCTTTTGCCTGTAATTGGGTACCTATGTTCTTAAGCTTCCGATAGAGGTTGTTTTCGGATGAAAAGGCCGAGGCATTGGGCCTAAAGGAACTCTAAAGCTTATCTAGGCGTCAAAGGTCATTTTTCTTAGTCAGAAAGGATAGGAGTAGTCAAGCTCGAAGTTTAATCCTTTAATAGCAACAGTATATTGATATCAGCCAGCTAATGTGATTGCATGACTTTGAATTGCAGCTACATAGTACACACTGGGTTGCAGGGCCGTCCTCTTCATCGAAAAGTCGGCTCAGTATGTAGAGTAGCGGGATTGAGGCTTCCTGAATAGTTTAACGCCGGTTACATAAAATTTTTATCCATTCGTGTTAGAGAGTGAACCTGTTGCAGGGTCAAGTTATACGTATCGTGTCTTCAATCAACCCAAATCCTACATATCCTGCTAGTGGTATAAGAATAATGAACAAGTTGGTAGGCCAAAACAACACTTAAGATAGGGAAGGGTCGATAATTTCTCGCGAAGTGTCAAACGTGGTGTGTGTCTATAGGTGCTCGTGGGAGACGATATCTACCCAATTATGTTCGCAATGTAAAGGACTGAAGCATATGTTATCAGACCTAACCCTTCCAGCGTTTTGCTTGCCCTGATCTGTTCCAATATCATCTCAAACCTTTCTTCATATTCTCATCCATCGAGCAACTCGTACTTCATGCAGGCGATGAGTTAGTACTGCCCCAATACGGAAATCTGAGGCACTTGGAAGACATCCCAATTGTCGGCATGGCTCGGGTTACCAAAGGGCTTTAGCGTGGCAAAACGGGACCTGTGAGATGTACCTGTTAGATAGTGGCCTTACGAAATCTGATAGCAGGAATGACTTACGTGTAGTTTCCAGCCGCGATTTGGCTACCATTACCCAGCTTGCCGAACCACCAGTGCTCATGAAATGTTGTTGCGGTCTGCGCATTGCGGTAGACATCTGTGACCGGGTAGGTGAAAGTCTCGTCAGGATTGTCAACCGCCGGGTCGAAGACCGCCACATCTCCAGCTTTGTACCAGCTTGCGGCAGGACCAATATATCCGTTCTTACCCGGTACAGGAGGGTAGATCCATCGTCGCTCAGTCCAGCCCGCCTCAAAAATCTAAAGAGACTGTTAGAAGGAAAGGCACATAGAAGTATATGGGATCTTCAAGGTACTCACATCCCAGCGGACTTCCTTGCTTCCCCAAATGTGCTTGCTGTAAATCTTGGGGAAGTCCTGCGCAGCGAGGCTCAGATTGAACGTGTAGCTATATCGAGTCAGTCGATGATCTACACAAATAGCTATTTGCTAGACACATACTATGCCTTGTCCTTTATATCGATCTCGCTGACTGTAGAATCCGAAACGGGGAAGGTAGTCTGGTAGATGGAATCCAATTCTTTCCTTAAGTCGGCGCCCAGGCCTGGGAAATGATTAGCAAAGAGGCTCATCTTTTTACCACGAATGAGTTAATTGAGACTTACCAAGGTAGGGAACAGAAAGCTCTTCCCCGCTGCTGCCCGAGATGATGATCTTACCGCTGTATAATGGCAGCGCAGAGGCGTTCCAGCCTAGAGTATTAGGGTTTTTAAAGTTGACGCTAGAGTATGCACATTAGGATGGATATGGCATCACAGCAGGAAGGAGACTCAACTTACGAGACAGTCTTGCTTTGTCCGGGCTTCAGCGTGAAATCTCTGGGGAGACTGATTTCGGGAATGAGTGTCTTCGGGCTCAGCTCCGTCCGGCTCTTGAGTCTTTTGGTTCCGAGCGTAGTCGAGATACGAAACCAGCCTAGAGTGTCCACACCGGCGACATCCTGAGATGAGAGCTGGTAGGTGACATCTTTTGAGCCTCCGTTGGTAACGGTAAGATCGTGGTACCGATTGAAATAGCGCGTATCATTCAAGGCAATTTTGTCAAACTCCAGCGAGGTGGAGTATTCGAGCACCTTGACGGCATCAATTAAGCCATTTCCAACCTGGGCCACGCTCGCATCAAACCCATAGTCAGTCGCCGTACCATCTGACCACGGGAGAGCTTTGCCGCTAGATATTATACGTCTGGATAGTGCTCTAGCAATACCTTTCCCGTGAACGCTACGGCCACCGTGCTTGCTGATGTAAAGAGCAGCTACACCAGCCACGTAGGGGCAAGCCATAGACGTGCCGCTGAGAATTGAGTACTGGCCGTTGAGATATGTGCTAAAGATGTCGCCACCAGGGGCGGCTATATCTGGCTTGATCTGTAAGTCGTTGAGAACACTCCAAGAAGTAAAGGTGTTAGGTCGGCCAACAGCTGCATAGGGAAGGACTATGGGAGGCTCTGGGTTGACCGAGAAATCACCCGCTACCTCGCCACCAGCTTTGAGCGCCGCAATGATTCGAGCTCCGTCTTCGGCGGTGAGCATACCAATAAGCGAATCCGTATTCTCAGTAGATGGAACGACAATAGGCCGATTATCGTTGTAAATAAGGATATACTCGGCACCTAGAGCTGCAAGGTTCGTTTGTTTGATTTGAAAAGTGCACGTTCCTCGTCTGACAAGAGGGATAACACCTGTCAAGTTACGTGTGCCGGCCGGGAAGGGAGTGCATGCGTCTGCGGCAGCTGTAGGATCCAGCGACAGCGACACAATCGGCCAGTCAACGACGGTAAGCGGGAAGTTGAAAGTCGAAGGGAGATATCCGAGTAAGGTCTTGCTACTACTATCGCCCTGAGTAAAGGTCGCCCCGAACGGCAAGGCGGGAAAGATCTCGGTTTCGACAGAAGCGACGGCGATAACGTTCTTTCCGGATCCTCCAGAAGTGCCATAGAACGGGCCAGCCTCGCCAGAGTTTCCTGCAGATATGGTAACAACGACACCCTCATCAACAAGTCGAGAAGCAACCTCAGCCCAAGCATTAGTTGACCAACCATTAGCCCCGCCAATGCTAGCAGTAATGATGTCGACCTGGCGAGAGTTAAAATCAATTCACCTGGGGACGGAGGACCGGAAGTTACCCCATCGTTATAAGCCGCGAGGAATGATTCAACTAGTGTGGCAGTATCGGTGGATGCCTGAGAGTGTTAGGTTCGCGAATTGCTATGACGTTTGGTCATGCTTACACCTCGCGAGAAAACCTTGTAGGCATATATAGTCGCTTCAGGAGCAACACCAGTCCAGCTAATAAATACCCAATCATTAAACTTGTTCATCGGTGCGGAGGAACACTGGACTCACGAGTTAGACTTGCCGGCGATAATCCCAGCAACATGTGTTCCATGGCCTCGCTGATCGAGTGGATCGTCATCCGGGACTTTTGATCCACTTGACGGCCAGACTATCAGCAAACTTCATCAGCTTTAATACGTCGAAGGTTTAGAAGTGGCATTATCATACACCCATTGCCTACAAAATCACGTCCAGCTGCGACTTTGAATCCGGAGCCGAAGCCGCCACCGAGCTGCAGCCTCATTTAGCTTGAATGATTCTACATGGCCAAAGAGTCAAGAGCTAGGAGACGACTCACCGCAGGATGGTTATACCAAACTCCCGTATCAACAACGCCAACTTTGACGCCTTTGCCAAAAATCCCTTGGGCATGCAGTTTTGTCACACCAGTCGCATTGTGGGTTGTATACTCTGTCCCCGAGGCATCCTCGACTACAGCCTTTGCCTCATATGGCGCAAGATACACGGCCTCGTTCAGCCAGACACGTGCAACATCAGGTAGTCTCAGAAGACTATCCATATTGTAGGTATCAGATTCAATGCTTGCCCCAGAAAAGACGTTACTATCGAACGACTTGACGATTTTGATGCCGTCCGTTGATGCGATGCCATCCCGCCGCCTCTTAGATGAACCCTAACGGTAGTGAGTTGTTAGTTGGAGTCTGCAACTGGGCAGACGACGATCAGCGAAGAGAATGCACGGTTACTCACTGGTGCGTATTCAACTATGAAGCCTTTGGCCACGGGATGGGCAGTAGTATCGGCTTCCTGGCGGGCATTGAGGGCCGCGGCGCCGAACGCGAGGTGCAGGACGAAAGCAACCGTTGACACTCGCATTGTGCGTGGTAGAGGATCGAAAATTTGGCAGCGAGAAGCCTGAGCCAAAGAAAATACTTCCAAACTATAAATGGAATCGACGAGATTAAATACATCTTCTCAGCATGGCTCAGGCGCCCGATAAGTTACATGCTAACCCTGGCGATTCCATGGTTTGTCGTTGAAATGCACCAGATCACATAATCTATTGGCAGTATTGCTTGGGCCGCCAAGAAGACAGGAGCTTCCTCGTTGGATCAAGCTGGTGGTGGCAATCGCGCATCGTGAATGGCGTGTCTAGTCCGAGGGCCATCGACCTACCATGTTCAGAGACAAAGCAACTCTCGCGCATGCCAAGATGTAGTATCGGTGCAGGGGTTGAGTGTGAGGATAAGGTACCGATCAGTGGTCGCGGGGCCCATTAGGGCCGAGAATCTTTGCCCATGGAGACGTGTGAGGTATCAAAGTTGACTATCTCGATCAGTTCAAACGGTGGCGGGCACCTGCACTACAAAAACTGAATTAGATAGGCGACGAAATATTATGTTCGGAGATATCTTCGCGTATTTGAGCCCATCCAGCAGCAGCACACAAGTGATCTTCCAACAGTGGCAGCACAATCTACTAAGTACTAAAAAGCCCCCCACCCCCAAATGAATCTCACATTATTTTAGTGGACTGACATCTGCTCGGAATATTAGTGGCTTAATAAGACAACCCTCGTCAGATCAAAGACGACGTTCGTACATGCCAAGATGTCACCCGCCACATGGAACCGTGGTATTGCCCCATGCACGGCCATTCCGACCTGGCCTGCCAAATCCAGGAACATACACGCTAGGTTCTGAGCCACGAGATCACATCACTAGTGGTGAATATGGCCTATGGTTTGCTATCGCGATTTGGGGTCTATCATAAAACAATTCCAAGGGGTTACGGCGTTGTGCATGTTCGGTGCCTTCAGGTTTGATAGGTAGATCGGCTGCATGGTCGGGGCCGATGCTATTTCGCCACTTCCACACCCCTGTTGCTTGCGTGATGGTCCCGAGCTGCTCCTGCTGCTTCACTCTGAGTAGTGATGATCATGAATACTTCTACAGGACTTCAGAGCTCTGTGTCTGGCAGTTTTGACCGAACTTGCAAGTGACACTACAAGTGGACTGGATTTGAAACTGGGTTGGCATTGCTCCACCATATAGTGCGAAGTTTGAACTTGGCTATATATTCTAGGTGCCCTGGTCTCTTTATCCTTCGTTTTGAAAATAAACCACTTACCTGGGGTTTGATCTAGCCTCGTCAAGTATTTGGACTTCGGAGACGCTTCCATCGTCGCCATGTACACAGCCCAGGATCTGACCAGGGCAGGTGGCTCGCCTGACGACGGCACATCACGCCGTCGACCTCCGTGAGCCGATTTATCGCAGTCTCAGGCCGTGTCGCTATTCGACCAACCAACCAACAAGTGCACTCTAACGGTCGTGTTTGAATTGAACGCCAATGGTGACGTAGGACGACGAGGGAACGATAAACTGTGTGCCACCAATAACCGTCTGTCACATTAAACCAGAATGCCACTCATATCCCCTGATTTGTTCTTCTCTGCAAAGGCTTTGATGGCATCCCAATCTCTGCATTGATGCGTAGAATTTTCTCCTGTAAACCCATATCTCGTTACTTGTCCATCCTGTCCAATAGTTTGGTCGTCAGCATAATCCAACGTTGTATCTCCCGCGCAGAGAATTGCTTGTCGAATATACTTCTTCAAGTTAGTACCGCGTAGTTATGTCATCCTTCTGGGAAAACCGCGAATTGGATCATACATCAAGACAGTGGTATTCATGTCCACCACCTGCGTAACGAGACATATCATGCTTCTCGTATTTAATGATTACGTGCCTTAGTACCGCCTGGAACGTGTTAAACGATTTCTGTTCCAACAATGGTGAACTTACTAAGCAATGAAGCTGGTGAGTGACAGAGAGAGAGTATAGTTCTCCCTCCTCCGTGTCATCTGCGATGGGCTCGCTGTTTGGCATGTCGAAACGTCGAGGATAAGGAACGCGGATGAAGCCTGAGCCGGCTTTTCAATAGGTAATAAGCAGCTTGATACAGACAATTACAGAATATCTTAGAGAGGCTCACCTGGCATGAGGCTATCCCAAAGCCGGTCCCCATCGGGTCCTTTGTCTTCAAACTTGGTGGGAAAATCAAATGTCACTGCTGTGACCGGTACTATTGCAAAGTTAGTTGTAGATTATAATGAGCCTAAGCAGATAATCTTCTCATGAATCCATACTATTGGGAAGAAACGCCTGCTGGGGCAAGAGAGCATGTTTGGCCGACGGTGACTGAGTAGGGGCAGACTCTCTAGACCAATGTTGCCCTGCAGCATAGCCCAGACCAAAAGAGGTCATGGCGGGCACAACAATGCATGATGTGGCCTTCACCAAACACCAGAGATACGAAGACCTCCTAGGACGATCTGGAACTATCCCGTCTTCTTCCACAGGAATGACTGTGTAACGTTTCTGCATTCTGGCAATCTTTCAGAATTACTCACGAGACGCAGAACACGCAAAAAAAAAAAGAAGAGCTGTCTTTTCAACTCTACTTGGTAACCGGAATTGGTACTTCCGCTCCATAATCTTGCTAGATGTGGGCAAAATACTACATTGGCCTTTTCAGCCGCCAGCCTAAAGGCCTTCAGATTTTCCGATGCGCCAAATTCATGCGACCGCTGAGGGCATAGCTTGGGTTTCCCGTGATAAGGTTCGGCGTAATTGAGTCTAATCGGACTTGGTGTACATAGCTTAAACATACGTCCAACACCGTGAAACCAGTACTTACCCGTTCCGAGTCTGTAGGATGTCGACAACGGGTTCGGGCTGGGAACGGCGCCGCTCGCCAATCCGAAGATGCCCGAGGCGCAGGGGAAGATTTCGGGGCCAGAGATAAATGAAACTGCGATAATGTAAGCTTTTCAACTGAAATGAGAAGCAATTCTTGCTTTGTCGTACGCCTTTCTTCGTAATAGCAAATATTACGTGTGGCTTGCTCTATGAAATACGTTGCAATAATGACCCCGTCACCATCCTGAATGGTCGCATCGCCAAAGGCTGCCTCCGCATCAAACATTCGGTAAGATGAAATGACGTTCTGGATGGGTATTCAAATTCAAGAGCGCACGGAAGAGGAGGATTTGCCAGTGAATGTCACTGCCAGGCAGTATGCTCTAGTGACTGATCAAGATGACCCCATTCCTTGGAGGCTACATGCTACCAACAGCAAAATTCGGGTAGCACAAAATTCATCGTCGCTCTTCATCTAGGCTTCAGAATAAGCAATTATGAAGGCGTCGAACGCAAGCAGTAGGTTTCACCTACCGGGAAGGTTTTAAAGCATCAACTTTGATTTTGGCTGTCGGACCTCTCCGCACCGGCATGTTGGGAATTATGAACTCGGAACTCCGAGTTCCCACCAGATTGGTAATCCGTCAATAGAATCGACATCGTGGGATGCTTCGGAGACCGCGTATGGGTTTAAGGCAAGAGAAGATATACATTGGAATGAATTGGAATGAACATATATAAAGTACGATTCTTGTTGATTGCTGCTCCATTTGGTCTTCAAGTTGTATCTAACTCACTCTCGAGCTCTCCAACACTTTTGTTTTCAAACCTGCTTCAAGGAGCATCTCCCAAGCTTTAGATACTCTGTCATATACTATTATCTGAAACCTTTCTACAATGGGGCATCTAATTTTCGTCGCCGGTGCAGGGGGCTACATTGCAGGGACATTCATAACGGACTTCGCAAACTCCCATCCCGATGTGCCCATCCGCGCTCTTGTGCGCTCTCAAGAGCAGGCGGATCGCATTCGAGCCTATTACGGCCCATCTGTGACCGCAGTGGTTGGATCAATGGACGACAGCGAGCTTCTCGTAGCCGAAGCTTCAAAAGCGACAATCGTGGTGCAGGGCTGCGGAGACCACGAGGAGGGGATCACGTCGCTGCTCAGGGGCGTCGCCATTAGCACCGCAAACTCATCTGATGATATACGCCCTGTCTTCATCCAAATCTCTGGTAGCAGCAACGTGACCGACCCGAAGCTTCCTCTAGGCGAAAAGTTGCCCAAGTCGTACTCAGATGTTGACGACTATGAAGAGGTCCTTGCCTTTGGACCCGAAAGAATGCATGTTACCCTTGAGAACCGCATCCGTGCATTCGGCGAGCAAGAAAAAGTGAGGGTAGTCATTTTATCGCCTCCCACAATCCTGGGACACGGCACAGGCGCGCTGAAAACCGAGACCTTTCAGGAGCTTTGGTATAATGCGATACTAGAAATCGAGCAGGTTTTCCTGCTTGGCAAAGGGGAGAATGTGTGGAGCACCGTGTCAATCAAGGATCTGGGGCGTGCCATCACGTTTGTTGTTGAGGAGTGCATGAAAGGAGATGAAAGCAAAGTCGAGTTCGGACGGAACGGGTATTATTTCATTGATGCATTCGAGGCGAGCTTGATGGATCGTGCAAAGGCTGTGGCGGAGAGACTGTTTAGCGAGGGTAAGATCAAGACGAAAGAAATTCTATTTCTTCCCGCAAAAGAGGTCGAAGCCAGATGGTCTTTCTACATGACGTACCTCGTTGGTAGCAGTTCGCGCATCAGGGGCGACAAGATCAAAAAGTTGGGCTGGAAACCTCAGGACTGGGACTGGAAGCCTCTGGTAGAGGAGGAAGGTGGCAAGCGTTGTTAGCCAGCCGAGGGTCTCCAAGAAGTACTCAAATTGGGAAAGTGCGCGGGCGATGTTTGAAGAGTTTGAACATGCAGATAAATGTTTGAATTTCTAGAATTGCAACAAAGTTTAATGAATTTACGGAATGATTGTCTGTGTCATGACCGTACAAACACACCTCGGATCAGGAGTAGAATGATACTACTATACCGCAACTGACAATGGGATAAGCATACTCGCATACTCAAGCTGCAGATTTGAATGGCTCGTCTTGGACTGAGATACTTTGCTTAAATATTGATGACTACAGTCAATATCTCAGCCCCATCAACTAAATACTCGGAGCCGCTCGTGAAACATCAAAGGGGATATGAACGCATGGCGATCACGCAAAGCGCGCGGCCGTGCCTTATACATTAGCGGTGCATATTTCTGTAAATTAAAACTATGGTGCTTTAATTTATATAGCAACTGTTTAACTCAATAGAGAGACTGCTTTGCGAGACGCCTTAAACCGGACATTGAAGACCCGAGTATTCTCGTCCATGTTACATCCACCGTTTAGTCCCGTTGTAGCTTAAGAATGAACCCCCATCGCCTCCCTGCAATGCGGAGCGGCCAATAGCTGCCAAGGTCTTCTCAGCAGCCACTTCTGGAGCCATCGGCTGGAATCCTGGAGCATACTTGTTGAACTTCTCGGTTATCCCTTGGAGACGAACTAGGTCATCGTCTGACACTATCCACAGGTCAGAAAGCACAATTCTCCGAATAAATAAATTGACCTACGTGATGTTTCGACTTCCGCTGTATCAACTAGTCCAGGACATAAGGATATGAACAAGATGTCTTCGCTTTCATAAGTGGCATTGAGTTTTGCAAACATGGTGCTGAGGGCGGCCTTGCTTATGGCATACGGCGCTGCATTTTTGAGTTTGCATTCATTAATGAAGTCTAGCAGACAGTCAGTTGACATAATGTCTTCTAGAATGCATGACTGGAAGTGTGGTCCATAAATCATCAGCAGTTAGGGATGTTAAATCTTACCGATATCACCCATCCCACTCGATATGGCAACAACTTTCTTCATCTGTCCCTTCTGGATGAGTGGAAGAAACGCAAAGACGGTTTTAAAAACACCGAAAACGTTGATATCAATGCTCTTTTGTGTGTCATCAATGACTGCCTGTAAGTCTCCGGCACTGCATTGTTCCCCGTCAGTTCAAAATCCTGTACTTCATTGATGTCGATTGCTCACAAGTCCTGGAATGATTTGAACACGGTCAATTCGCTAACATAAGCTGCATTATTGATCAAGACATCTAATCCTTTGTCGCCAAGGATGAGTGAAGCCTCTTTCGCAGCAAGCTTCAGGGCATTCTCGTCCGTGATATCTGCCTTCAAGATATGGACATTCGTAATCCCATCGGCTGCGAGACGATCTTCAGCTGCCTTTTTGTTCCGCGCTATTCCAATGACCTTGTTTTCGGGATTCGACGCAAGGACCTTGACGAATGCATACTGCGTGAAAAGTTAGCTTTCCTGCGAGAACACTGCTTCGAGAAAAGCTGCAGTTACACCAAGGCCTCGCCCCGCTCCAGTGACAACATAGCTTGCCATTATTATGTTCTTCTCCGACTATTGTGCGATGGATTGCTGAATAGACTAGCACAAGCAACGAAAGTTAGATGATGCCGAGTTTGACTTTGATGTACAATAGATGAATCAAATTCCTGCTTCTCAGCGACTAATTAACTACAACGACTAAGCTCATTAATATATGAAGATCGAATTGATTACATACGTGTTTAGCAGTCCCCAGCCCATGAAATCTGTATTGGTTTCTATTCCCAAGGTCGGTCTTACTGTATGATTTCGAGTCGTTCTCAACTTCTTCAACCATGAGCCCCGAAGTCCGAAGTCAGCACGGAACTCCGCATCGTACGCATTTCAGCAGAGGCCTCGTTCGTCTATCCATCTAACTTGACTCGCATGCCACTAATTGCGAAACCAAAGCCGCAGCAATGGCTTAGCATTATTCAGGGGGAGCTATTCTGGCAGGGCTTTAGGTGAATGACGGCCTCAAATTGACTCCGGAGCCGTTCATGTGTTCCGATCTAAATTTGAGCTAACAGACATACAGACAGACACATCCCCGCCGACCTCCGATGGTCTCATCCCTGTGCCAGTCTAATCTCTACCGGGATAAGAACAACAATTAAAGTATTCTGACTCATCATGCTGTAGGTAGTAATTTTAATCCGGATTCAAGATGACGACATAAGACCGAGATCTTTTGGTGCGCACTCATTGATACGAGGAGACGTGGGTAATCCACCGGATTTATGACATTACTCCGGAATCCTGTGCAGGCAGCGCAATTATGCGCGAAGGACAAAAGTGGGTATTTCCAGTTTTCACCTACTTCTTGAGTATGCTGACAAAAACTTAGGCTTCAGTGAGGGTCCATACATCCTCCCTCACGGCATTAAGATACGTAGAATCGAGGTTGGTCAGCGGCACCAATAAGCGAGCAGGACACGAGCAGCCTCTAGATTCGGTATGCAGCTTTTTGGCCCCTCGATATATGACGCTTCGGCCTACCTGGGCTCGCACAGAGAATGCCGAACGACCGTTTGATAAAATCGCCCCAATGGATTCACTAGCGCAGTCGCACATCTGTCCCCGATGCTCTCGACAATTTACCCAGAGTACGTCTTGGACCTAGAAGTTGACAGCATTGATCTGTACTGATACCCAATCTAGAATCATCTCTATATAGACACGAAAGACGCTGTCTGAAGGGCATCAAACCTCCGACGAGACAAAAGGCTTGCCGGCAGTGTGCTAATGCCAAAGTACGCTGTGACCTGCAACGCCCAACCTGCAGTAGATGCCAGTCTCGCTCCCAATACTGCGATTTTGTATCATCATGTGAAGATGTTTTGGAAGAACAAACTGAAACGCCAGACTCACTGGATCCAGTCGAATCATTTGCAGCACAAATCCTCATCGTGAATGACACAACGAGTGAACCTTCTTTGATCTTCTCCCCTGGCAGCAGCGACAGTTGTGATGTGTTCAGTACTCGCGAGAACTCATCTTCGCTGGTGTCAATTCTCAATGACTCGCAGGACTCGGAAGTTGACACATGCTTGGAGCTCGAGGATCATGGGGACAATGGGCCAATTCGTCGTGCACGGAAGAAACTGCTTCTCGAGAAGTCGCCGACTTCTCCGAACTCCGGTGCCCTCTCCATGCATACCATGGGCTTGATTATTCGAGTTCTGAAGACTTGGCCGCGCATGATGGCGAATCACGCACAGTTGCCCCCGGTAATCCACCCAGTGCAGCTTGCGGAGGGAATTCCTACCCCGTTAGCAAACTGCTACACGCTCATCAGAATGTGGGACGGTCAGGCGGATGGGAGTCAAGAGATAGTGCAGAACACCATGCTTCAAGAAGTGAAAAGACTACTTGGCGAGGTATGGCCGTGCTACCCTAGTCCGGCGAAGACAACTTGTGCTGACGCAAAGTGTTTAGTATCAGTCATATACCGAATCAGATCTACTTGCGGCCGCGCAGTCACTCTTGATCTTTGCAATCATTCTTTTCTTTTCCAACGGAAGACTGAAGGTACTTCATCCCACCGATTCACAGCTCCTCATCGACATGTGGGGAGTGAAAAACCGTCTTGCGGGGACTGGTCTTTTCATGGAGGAAGAATCCAATCACACACTGCCGCCGTGGAGACCCTGGGCCATTGTCTCCGCCAAACGACGGACAATATTGGCCTTCCACCATCTCGAGTGGGCATGGTCAGTCTTGCACGGTTACCCGGCACTTAATTGCTACGAGCTTGGCCCACTTCCTGCGCCAGGGGCCAAGTTCCTTTGGCAAGAAACAAATGAGCAGGAATGGGAAAGGGTGTACACACAATGGATTCACCGATGGCAGGGCGGCAGCTACAGCATGTTTGAGATGTTTCGTGTTCAAAGTGGTCCAGAAGTTGACAGGAGGACCGAAATGTGGCTGGCAGAAGTTGATGAGTATGGAATGTTGCTCATGGCAGAAGGTACCGTTCTTCCAGTGTTCCCACCCAGCTCTAGCTGACTTGCAGCAGTGAATGCGACCGGGGATCATAGCCCACCGTGATAATATGTTGTTCTGCCAATTTCATAAGAGAATGTTTACGGGGTGCCTGGTATGAGCAATCTACCTGGGGCGGGGACCCCATGGGGATTAGCCTAACCTACACTGGGGGCTCTGTTCTTGTAACCACTGTCGGGGTCCCTGTTTACAAATCGAAAATCTTGGGTTCAATTCTGCCTTCTCGCTGCGATCATCCGCGTGGTCGTCATTGTTTGCGCCAAGGGAGGTCATCTACACGGAAGCCGGCAATGTAAGGAGAAAAGGCAGAGGGAACGCGGTGACAGTTGCTGAGCAGCAGAAATCTCCGGACGGCACTACATCTGGAAGACGAGCAGGTCTACGAATCACCCTTCACAATCATGCCAAGATGTGACGCAACTAAAACGACAAGACCCGGAAAGAAGAACAAGGCCTGATCTTGACAAATTTTTCATCTCTGCGTGTTATTCTCGCCGAAAAAATTCGACCGAGACGACCGATCCCCCAATCACCGAAAACTTCCAAGACTACGCCACCCTGATATAGCTTACAGAAAGGACTTATGCGTCACCATTTTTCTCTTCACAGACACTCAAATCAGTGTTGGCTCCGTGAAGAGGTTGCTCTCTTTAGGCTGACCTTGCAACCAAAATTATTATAGATCGACTAAGTAGATAAGGTTCAATCAAGTGACAGCTCGGCAGTTAGATAATTGGATATCCCGATATGTCGCTCTAACCTTTTACCTTGTACAGTGATAGCACCCAGTACGGCATCGGTGAACACGGACCGTGGTGGTGTAGTTAATATGGAGAATGCGGGGAAAACTTCCAAGAACAGACCTCTTCACTGGTGAATTTGCACTAAATAGATGACGGATAAAGTGATATCAAGTATCCTGGGCAGCCATTGAACGGCATTTTTTTCGGGCAAGGGAAGGAATGTTTAGCTGTGAACCGTACAAATAGTTGAGCGGGCTCTGCATCGCAGGGCTTACTTTTGAGCATCTCAATCAAATCATCGCTGGAACGGATCGCTCATTTTCATCCTGCAAAGATGAAGTGGATTTCTCTCACTCTTGCTCTCGTGGGGCCTTCTCAGGCTGCCCTTCGATTCGGATGCTCAACAGTGAGCATTCAGCGTCTCGATCCTATCGTCGAGCCTGGCCGTCTTCCTTCGGTCCATCTCCACCAGATTGTCGGTGGAGATGCCTTTAACGCAACCATGGACGGAGATATCGGCGAGCAAGGAAGATGCACGACCTGTGTCTTCACCGAGGACTTCTCCAACTACTGGACCGCGGTCATGTTCTTCAAGCATACGAACGGCTCGTACAAACGCGTCCCGATCATGGCGAATGATGCGCTACCGGCTGGCATCAATGGTGGAATGACTGTTTACTACACACAAAGGGATTTCCAAGGCAATGGAAACCAAAAGATCACATCTTTCAAGCCAGTAAGTTCACTTCACAAACCACGTGGCTATAAAATGCTTATAATCTCAGGGCTTCCGCATGACGGTTGGCTCCCCGACGGTTGATGCGCTAGAGGGCACAAAGAACAAAGGCCTCAAGTTCGTTTGCCTGGAAAACAAATCCACGAGGTTCCCCGAGCTTTCCGACTTCCCTAAAAAGGCCTGCAGAGGGGGTATTATGACTGTCCATCACTTTCCCGCGTTAGTGGCACCTTTCCATAAGCTACCCTTATGTTCTGTCTTCTCACAAAATATAGATGCTGGGACGGCAAAAACCTTGACAGCCCTGACCACCAGTCTCATATGTACAACACTGGCAGAGAGGCATTCCAAAACGCAGATCCTTGCCCCGCGTCGCATCCCGTCCGAATGCCGCAGGTGGCCTACGAGACTCTTTGGGATACAGCTCAGTTTGCCAATATGTGGCCTGCGGATGGCTCGAACCCATTCGTCCTAAGCTACGGTGACAGCAAGGGATACGGTACCCATGCCGATTATCTCTTCGGCTGGAAGGGCGACTCCCTTCAGCGGGCCATGGATCACTCCTGCATGTTCAACGCCTGTGAAAACGGAAGACCCCTTAAGTCTCAGGGTGTGGCTGAGATGAACAAGTGCGCTGCTAAGCAGACCGTCAAGGAGAACATTGATGGATGTAAGTCTTCGTACTCTTCCACAAAGTAAAGTTAAGAACTAATGAGTTACGTCAACAGGGCTCGATCGTCTGCCAGGCATGTCTGCTTAGGGTTTGAAATGAGATAGTAGATCAGCGGTGGCGTTGTGTAGATTCTTCATTCTTTACCCGATTGTTTCGTTTTTCGACATTCTGCTGAGGACTCATCGGTCATTGCAACCCATATATTTTATATAAACTATGCAGATGATTGACTTCTACTCTAAGTCGTGGGCGGCCTTGTCGCTTCCATGCAGGACACGTCCAGCGCCGCTCCGTCACCAAGTCAGGACGAGCATAGTTGCCCCATTTCTGCTTCAGTATTTCAATAGCAAGATGATTACCGAGAAATTGAACCCATTATAATTAGAACTCTCCGCTATCATCGACCCTAACCCGCCCATTAGCACATGTCTGGCCTTTCTCGTAGCCGAAGCAGAGTTCCGCCGCGACCTTTCTGAATATCCTAGTCTGGAAGATGGCTACTCAAGAAAAGCCATGTCAGTTCAGTACTTCTATTAGGATTGTTAGATCCAAAACTCAAGTCATCGTGAATTCCACCCCAAGCGTCGCCGTCTTCGTCGACCTGCCGACCTCTCTATCCTCACACCAAGCCTCTTTCAAGATAAGCACTCGATGCTATTCGTCCTGGCGAACTAGATTCACCAAATATCAGATATCGTCGAAAAGAAATAGCCGTGGGTATCGGGGGAATAGGATGGTATGGTGAAAGGTTTCAGTTCTAGAGAATATTGCCAGAAATCTAGTAGGTACCTACGAAGGTAGGAGGCAGAAATATTGTGCGTGGGCCCCGTAGCAGCAGGGACATGCGACCAGGGTGTCATTAAGTAGGCGTTAATCAACCACCTCTCTTCTAATATTTAACAAAAATTCAACAAACAATTTTGTCTAAAAAGAATAAAATAATTTTGTATAACATTATATACTTCATATTTAAATAAAAGGTCCTATATAATATGTATAATTATTCTAAATCACGGTCTTAGTAAAGAAATCAATGTTAATCGGAGACAAGAGCTGCCCCCGGTCCAAGGTCCCTGGCGGTAAGGGGCCCACGCACAATACTTCTGCCCCCTACCTTCGTAGGACCAGAGTCTGTCCTTGACTTCAGTCGCGATCGTGTTGGGCGCTTTTGATCTCTAGCAATAGTCCAGATTCATCCGACTTACTTCTTCTACTAGGTTTTGTAAGAAAGTTTACCAGCCTACCATCATACACAGAATCACGAGTGCGATAGACTTGCTCAATGTCCATCGTCCCTCTCGAGGTGACCAGCCTGAACCTTCAGCCATGCCTCAACAGTGCAGCCTCGAATACTGACGATGCATTCTGTCATCTCCCCGCCGTTGAAGGTTTTGATTGGAGTGGCGATAACTCGTAGGCAAACTGTGTACAGTAGCCCTCTGCGACTGCACTTCAAAATCTGAAATTTAGACAGGATGTTGGCAGCTGTCTTCTATCTCAGCCTTCATCGTGCAACTTGAAAAAGACTGCACCAAGCATCAGTTTGTAAGGCTTGAAACATGTGAATGCCACAGGATGACGATGTTCATTAACAAATTGAGAGATAAAACACACTCTTGATTATGTCCCAATCTGTTAACAAAGAACAACAATAATTTTCGCCAGAGTCAGTGCGCGAACATTACCACATCAATCTGCCGATATTCGCCACGCCTCCGAGAGCAGATTAGTCTTAGCAAAAGGTTCTCGGTACTGATCTACCGTGAGCATCTCGGAGAGGGGGATATTGGAGAGGGGAACAATCGATTCATTTGCAGAGTCGTGTTCCTGCATTTTTCCAAAGTCGAGTTGCCCCCGCCCGCCCATATCACACAGATGAATATAAGTGCCCGGGTATTAAGGTCGGAGCCTATTTAGAGCCTCGACTTGGCTTTGGACGAGGTTTTGATATGAAGAAAGAAAACAGAATACGCCCGAATTACATCAAACACCGCTAAACACTAATTCGATTCGGAAAGCAGCGGAAGATGCTTCAAACTATCTTTGCTTGTGTATCTCTGGTTGCGGTCGCGCTAGCAGCGCCGCCCCAAGCTCGACAAGCAGAATGCACACGGGAGCTATTGAAAGCCGTCGCCGATAGCTATATCGCCGCTCAAACGGCCGGCACAAGCGCTACCATCGCGCCGCTCGCCGGTACCGTGGAATATACCGAGAACTTCAAGACTGCCGACATCAAGACCGGCATTCTTGCTAAGGGCTTGAAAATCGACCACAGTCGAAGTTCGCTCGACACAACCGCATGCGCGACCTATACCGAGCTCATCATCACCGACTCAGCGCACCCTTACGTACTAGGCACACAAATACGCCTCACTGATGGCAAGATCACCAAAGTTGATACCCTTATCACCGACCAAGGCGATTGGCTCTTCAACGCGGCCGGGACCCTTAAATATGCGTCCGCCGAGAGCTGGACCGAGATTCCTGTAGCTGATCGCGATACACGGGCAGTGATACAGGCAGGGGCAGATGCTTATCTTGATCTATTCAAAGACAAAAGTGTTGTTGTACCTTGGGGCTCACCGTGTGCTAGATTGGAAGGCGGATCGTACACTGGCCGCGGCGTCCCGACTGACTCGTGCAACGTCGGCGTTCCCAGTGGGCTGGATTTGACAAACAGGCGATATGTGATCGACGAGACAGTTGGAGCTGTGGATGTGTTTTTGAACTTTGGGGGCCCAACTGGTTTGCCTGATAGTCATGAGTTTAGGGTTGAAAAGGGGAAGCTGAGGTTTGTACATACTTTGACGGTTATGGGTTCGTAGTCGGGGATTTAGATCAGCTCTCCATTTAAAAACCCGGAACAACCCAGGCTACAAAGACATGTACCATAGCACAACTCATGGGAATATATCCACTACTTGATGATGATTCTGTGAATCGTGTCTGCTCTCAACGGTGTCATTCACTTGACTATGCTAACGGCTATTGAATGGTGGCATACGACAGCTCGTCAGTGTCCTCTAAATGACCCAACAATCTTCCGAAGTACCTATCATATGGCAAAATCGTGTCGCATTTGGAACCAATGCGATCCGCTTGCAAAGTATGGTTGAGACCGTGCTCCCACTCTTCTTATTATTTACCATGCTTGGAATCTCATATCTTGAAAATCGCAGGTGTTCTATTATTAATTCCCCGGGCTGAGACCGGAGCGCCTGCTGAATTGCTTCGCCATTCCTATCCGGCTGCTCCAGCCACGGATCTCACGTTCACTAAATGCTCTGATTCCACTCTAGTCTCTCAGTGTAGATGCCTAGCTCCATAGCTGCCGCCATTCTTCGTCGCTTGCCAGTTGAATTACCGACGATGGGATGCGATATCACCAGGATTTTCAACAGCCGCGGCGAACTCGAAGCCAGTTTGATCAACCAGTCCATGATAATGTTGACTTCCGATTTATCAAACTCCAGGTCGCTGCTGAGGCGACATTGATCTACTCGATCCAATACCACGCTGACCACTGCATCTTCCTTCAGTTCAGTCAGTAATTCGGTGAACTCTTTGCCTACGGCGGCAAGTGCGTCGTCAATTTTCGTGCTCCACATCTCGTAGGAGAACAGCTGTTCCAAACTTGCTAACCGAGTCTGTGAAAGGCTTCCAATAGAAGCTACGATCTGATATATCCACCTTATCAAGACATCCCTAAACTGTGGCCGACTTGCTTCGGGTAACGTGGGTCTTGTCTGACAAAAGTAGAAACAGGACACAAATCCTTTGTACTGTGACATTTCACCCTGAGCCAGGAGTATGGCACCATACGAAAGCCAGTTCAAAGTCGTATGATTCACTTCCTCGCTGTTCTGCCCTGATATGACTAGTACTTGGGAAGCCGTGGAGCTCAACCACGTCGACACGCCGGGATCCAAGAGGAGGCGCTCCTCTGTCATCATGCATGGCTCTTCCAAGCGGCAAAATAAGTCCGAAAATGCCATGTCAAGTAGTCTTTTGTATCCTACTGTATCCACATGAGAATCCATATCGACGATTCCCAGCGCTGTTTTCAGTCTCCCCAGGGCGGCTTGAGCAGCGTCTTGCTGCGCTTGATGCTGTAATTGATACATGGCTTGAGACGTTAGTTCTCAGACTAAACTATGAGAAACATGGGACAAACCTCCGAGTTTTCTCTTTATCTGCTGGTTATCGTCTCTCATTAATGCTATTCTCTGCTGCATCAGAACCTCCGTCTCCCATCGGATTTCAGACAGCAGCTTTCGTATCTGGGTGATCTTGACTTGAACTCCGGTTTTAGGAGGCTTCAGAATCGTGGTTTTCAGCCTGCCTATATAAAAAGAATGGTCAGCAGACAGCAGAAACGCTGGATCCCGACAATTCATCTTACCGATCGATGTTTTGAGATAATAGTTTGCACACTCTCGAGCGAACAAAATTATTTCCGCATAGATCCTCCCAACAAGACGTCTGAAGTTCTCGCTCTCTTCCGGGTAGATTCCTTCCAAGTTTTGCAAGCGCGGGAAGGCCAGGCTGAATTCGTCGAGTGCCTCCTCGATGTCTCTCTCATGCTGGTCTTTATTAATTGGTATCGCAAGCAATACCGCAAGTGTGCCGTATGCCAACCCTCCGTACTGCTGATCAGCTCCTTTAACAACCTCTACAATTCCCTGATAATTGCTCAGAAATTGGCTGAAGGTTGAGAGCCAATGCTGTGCCCAAGCCCCAGGTTTGCGAAGTGGTTTGGTTCGGCCATCCGTCAAATGGCTGCGAGCCTTGAAGGCATCTACGAGCGAGGCCACGACTGGTTGATGCGCCTTGGGATTGATAAGAGTCCGTTCTGAGCCCCTCAAAAGGTCGATTTGATCACGCAGTTCATCGTAGGTGGTTTGAAGACGAACGTCGTAGCCCGCCCTCTGCATTGTCTGGCACCATTCTGCGCTGCCCTTCATAAGTTCTCTAACTGGTGCCAGGGCTCTTTGGGGATCAAGTTAGTTGTGATCCGCAACAATTAGGAGGAAACTCAGCTCGGCTCACTTGTCACCTATATCCTTAAAGAGTATAAAGTTTGCAGCCATTGCGATAAAACCTCGTCTAGGCACTGACCGCTGAGTGTAAAATTAATACCAGCATTCCACGAAAGAAAGTCTTATTAACATATAAGGGAATGCGGAGAGTCGTTCAGGGTCTTCTAAAATGCAGAGTAGCGCCCAACCTCAGATGCATGCCTGCATCGCATGCGGCTTACTAAACAGTTGGCTTGGCTTAGTCGGAAAATCCATTTGAGAGGGAGGGAGGCCATTTACTTGAGGGAGGCCAGCCGTACATGACCTCGTTGTAATTGCAAAATGGGGGCCAGGCGAGGGCATCAAACACATCCGGATTTTTAGTGGTGCTCACAGGGCCAGGGTGTTCACACAGCCTCATGCAAGATTGTTTTGGGACTGACTATTGGCCGCCTCATGGCTGCCTCTCGATATGCAGAGCATGGATGTGTTTTCAGCGCATGCAGTAATGCACGTACAAGACAGGGCGATTAGGTACAGTCCGCAGGCGATCCCGCAGTTCCCACAGCCTGGCGGCGCAAGTAAGATAGGTGCTATTGGCTCTCTGCAAGAGCTTGTGATGGTTCGCCCACATACGTGAATGCATGCACCATTTACCTGACCTGGGGCCATTTCACGTGGGGCCACGCAGTGCTTTGTAAAGGTTAAAGAGACTGCATCGCCTGTCGGCCAGGTCAAGGTAGCCTTGCTTGTCGTCCAAGACTCTGCAATTCTACATTAGATATGCGAGAGTTTCATTTATCAATGTCATCGAAGTCAATGAGCACCGAGATGTCCGGTGCAGTTATTCCCTCACAAACTGTACAGGCATGCGAGGTATATAACCCACTCAGCAACGCCATCTTGGCTTGCCTACTGCAAAATGCTAAGAATTTAACCTGCATAAATAGCACAAAGATGAAATAACGGCAAAGATCCCCTCTCTGGAAAGAGCATATGTCGAACTTTTAGAGCAAAGAATTGCCCAACTACAAGCCCAGCTCAAGAATGAGAAATCAGGCACGAGTAAGGGGCCACAGGTCCCGAAAGGCAATCAAAAAGGCAATGTCAAGACCTCAAATGAGGAGAGTGGCAGCGAATTGGTATGATCCATCAGAACTATTTCGTGGCCTACATGCACCACTGACATCCAATTTCTTCAAAGACATCTGAGAAGAGACCTAGAGTCCGTAAGGTTGTGAGCGTGTGGGACTATAAAACTGACAACCGTCGGGACTTCGAGAAGTTCGACGCCATGCCAAAACCTGCTGAGGACGGCGGAACAGTTTTTCGGCGTATAATGGACTCAAAAGACGAGAAGAAACTAGAGAGCGAGGAGCTAACGGTTGAATCTGCTGGTCTGAAAAGCCTCCTTCAACGTATCCTGCAGCATACACCCCCACATCAGTTTACAGCGAAGAAAGTCACATTTCATGCACCATTCAGCGTGTTTGTCTGGCAATGGGAAAAACTTACCGAGGCATGCGAACCGCAGGATGGAGATTCGAAAACTATACGAGAAGCACGCGAGGACCTTCGAGACGTGCTAGCTCTGCTTGAGGGTTCCAACGCTCTTGGGAGCTACTTCAGTAATCGGGCTTCTCACACGGCCGGCAAGACCATCACTTTCGACTATATTTGGACAATATTCCCGCCAAGTACCAAGATTTATGCGAGAGTGTTCATGAATGAGCTTCAGATGTTCGAAGTGGAGACATCGATGAAAGAGCTGGATGTTGGCGGTAAACAGGCGAAAAAGCTTATTGTGTATGCGGTTGCATTCGACTGGAATGGGATAGTCTTTAGGCCGTATACCTACTCTTTTGAGATACCAAGGTTTGAGGGAACCCGGTCCGTAACCAGCCTCTCATGTTTTCCCATCAGCTATTATCATAGCGATTGCGAGGATAATGGTGCGCAGCTACGCCAGAAGCTTCTTGCCCGAGGCGAGTCTTTCTTTCGACTCTGCACGGAACTGGAGTTCCAGTATGAGTATACAGGTTCTGCGTTGTTCAGCGTCGGTAAGCCCGAAGATCAACCAAGGCCGCTTAGGAACACGACGAGAATGTCCATGCTTGAAAAGACAAAGGTTATTGTGGACAACTACTCATTCTTGCGGTCTCGTCGCAACAGAGATAATGGCCGAGTTCTGCTAGGAGACCAGGTCGGAATGCAGGTCGGGTACTTTGGACCTTGTCCTTGCGATCACTGCCGCGAAAGGACAGCTCGGGACTGGTCCCGGCAGATTGACAAGCCAGAGGAGATGCATGCGGACAACCAAGTCAATATGATGTTCAAGGACTCAGAGGAGCGACTGCTGCTGTGCCCACCGAAAGTTCTCGGATACAGTCTCCAATTGAAACAATGGTGCCAGCTCGCCGTGGACCACGTGAAGGAGCTTAGCTCCGCAACCGCGTGGAGCTCAGACGACTACTTTGATGAAAAGCTGGAGATGAACAAAGGAGACAAGCAATTGCTCAAGGTGACTTCCCGACCTCGTGCTCAATTCCAAGCTTGCAAGCTAAAAAAGTTGTACGAAGGCAATGATTCAAAACCATGTTAGTACGCCAAAGAAACGGATCATGAAAGACGCCGTCGAAGGAAAGGGCCAAGGCATAGTGATATTGCTTCACGGGCCGCCAGGGGTTGGCAAGACTCTAACCGCAGAGACTGTTGCACTAGCGTCTGGCAAACCTTTGGTTTCCGTGTCCACAGCCGAGATTGGCATTGATCCCAAGGAGGCCGAGACAAATTTTGGCGCCATATTCAACGACGCCAGCCGCTGGGGAGCTGTCTTGCTAATGTGAGTTCTCTTGCTTTCTATTCTAATGCCCCTGGCCTTTCTGTGAATGTCTTGGAACAGAGTTAATATCCCAATAGAGACGAGGCGGATATTTTCTTGGAAGAGAGAAAGGGAACTCGTGATCTTCAACGAAACGCTCTTGTCGCCGTTCTCCTCCGAGTCCTAGAATACTACGAAGGCATCATAATCCTCACCACCAACCGGATTATGTCTTTGGACGTTGCTGTGGAATCTAGAATCCACCTTGCAATCCAATACCGCGATCTTACAAGCGAGCAAATGCAAAAGATCTTCCATAACTTCTTGGATGAGGTCGAGGACACTCGAATCGCTGACCGAGAAGCCATTAACAGAGAGGTCAAGAGCATGGTAAAGCGAGCCAAGCTGAATGGTCGGCAGATCCGCAATATTGTCATGTCGTCGCTGCTGCTGGCAGAGTCTGAGAAATCTAGGTTGAAAGCTCGTCACATTGAAAGTGCCGTAGATGCAACGCATGAGTTCTTGGACTGTCTCAAGAACTCAACTCGTGATAAGCGGAAATTCAATGAGGCGCCTATGGAGTGAGTGGCGTAGCTACGGCTAGAAATCTTGAAATAATTATCCTCTGTAGATCACTACATTCGTAGCGAGTCCAATCTTCATAATTATAAAGGTCTAAACAAGTTGCCTGAATGTTCATCCCACCATGTTCGGATTGTTGAACCAATACCTGCACCGAAGCCCGCCAGAATTGGCTTTGAGACATGCTAAAGTGCATATAGCACACTGGGTTCTTTGATGATCTCTGGTTGCCCTGGTCGTGCTCCAAGCATTCCCCTAGCCCATGAATTCCTAGGGACTGGTCCATTTTCGAAGGTGATACCCACTACATCAAACTCGCCCTTCAATCCGTGGATCTCGTCCGAAGACAACTCCACAAACGTATCTACTCTTACCGTTCGTAGGTATAGAAAGTAGGCAGCCCCTTGAGCAAGCGCTCTCATATCTAACCGCATCTGCTCCCAGTCGGCGACTAGACCGATGTGAAGAATCCGAAGAGAAGGTGGGAGCTTCGCCACGAAATTGGACGGTTCGATTTCTTTGCCAGATTCTTGCATCGACTCCCTTTCGTCTAGGTTAAAGACGGCACCGCGCAGCAGAGCCTGCTCAATCTCGAGAATCTCAAGGACTGGAAAGTCGGCAAAGGATAAGTCCCAATTCGAGATTCCCCTGACAGACAGAGATTCATTCATCGCATCAGATGCATACCAAGGGGTGTGATCTGGCCGAAACTCAAATGTAGGAGTGTGCAGCCACGGGTCTGCAATACTGTAACACAACCTACGCAGAGTGCCCTTTACCGAGCTCAGGTCCTTGCTGGTGGCAATGGATTTGTTGCTGGGGTGATCTGGCATGTCGTAGTATTCGAGATCTTCCAGACAGGGACATTCGGCAAGCACTTTGGCTAAATATCTTGCAGATATGTCGTTGAGTGAGAGCCTTCGAACTTTGGCCAAGGCCACGCCTAGCGACTCGCGGCGGTTATCCCATTCCTCCTGTGTGTCCCAGTGCGATTTCGAGCCGCAGTCTGCAGCTACTAATGTATCAAGGTTTGGAGCCCGTTGGAGGAGAGCTGACATCTCACCAAGGTGATAGTCCCGGTAAAACCCATCTTGTGGTACCCCAATAATAGCAATATAGGTCAGATTGGGCAGGTTACGTGAGGAACCTCCCAAGTAATGGAACCGCTGGCCGGCTTCGCGATCGACGAGCAGCTGCTCTACAGACTGTAGCAGAATTATGGCTAACTCTTGCAACCAGTCCGGATTCATGCGTTCAGCATACCCTTCCTGTAGACCGACCATCTCCGCAGCCTTAATCAGCAGTTTCGCAGTCTTCGGCGTCACATCCGCATGTCGACTCATCATGAGAGGTGGTGCAATTATGAGGGATAGCGCCTTAACAGAGGCGCCTAGGTCCGGTCGCTCCACGACGCTGCGCAAGAAAGGAATCATCATGTCATCCTCGGGATTCATGAGCTTATCCTGGTCCCATTCATATACAGTATGGGCTTCCATGACTCGTTCAACCATGGTCACAAAGTTCCCACTGTAGAAGTAATGGAACAGAACAGGCTGGGCAATATCTCGTAGGGTTCTGCAAACGCGGCTTAGCCTTGCGAGGACTTTCTGGCCCTCGCGGGCGGCTTCCAGGTCGCCATGTGGCAGGTCGACTACATGAGGTACCTGGCAGTGCAGGCACAGGTTGCTGCATATGACTTGGATGATCTCGACGGGAAGATCTGTCAAGGTCGCTGGCTGTTGTTTTTGCAAGGCGTCCATTTGGTACGGTTGGTGAGCTTGCAGAGACACAATAGCAATGGAGGGAGGGAGGATGATCAAAAGGTGTTGTAGCGAGGAAGCCACAGACAAAGGATTTAGCGCCTCGCTAAGCTCAGGCACTATTTAACCGTTCAGGGCAACCTCTCGTTTCCTGATTTAAGGTGGCTATCATATAACTTACTCAGCATGCTGAAATACACTAGTTTTGTCAAAATACGACTAGTAGCGGCTTGTCACTTACCAGGTTGGAACTCTTCACTCATATTTAGATTGTGATCATTGAGCATGAAAAGCAGCTGTTTCGCTCTGAAGGCGGTGCTACACAATTTTTCAAGTGAGATTCGTAGTGCATCCCACAGCAGCCAGACTTAGGAGAGCAAGGATGAAAAATTCATCTCGGGCGAACGGTTATTTACTGCTGAGGCGGCACAGCCTCGGACCTGTGCCGCCCAGGGGTCGATGTAATCTATTTCGGGGGCCAAATTAAAATCTGGTCCGCCATGGCCATCGGTTCCTCATAAAACAGCGTATTAAGAAAAGATGGCACCCTTCGCTCTCGGATTTCAAAGTTCCTTTGCAGTCTCTGGGCAAGATCTGCGGCAGGAAGTTGTAGGGATCCCACATTGGGAGTGATGTGATCACATGTCAGAGGTGGAAAACTAGATTGTGCGTGGTTAAGAGCCTGGAAGTGCAACGAGAATATCTCTCTTTTTTTGGCATTAACTTCAAATGAATGAGACGCGATGGGAAAGACGCATTCTATTGCTGGGAACGCAACTTCGCGCCGTCTCAGTAAACTCTCACACTATGGCTTTCGAAACCAAAGCCTAGGAAGGATCATACGGAGTCGCGTTCCACAGTCTAGTATGGAACTTGATACTGTTCAAGTGCGGATACCCTATCTTTCGGAAGACTACTCCTCCAGCTCGAGTCTGTTCAGGTCAAGATTCTATGACAGGTATGGTAATAGGTGGCGCGCTATCCACCTCAGTTTGCCGACCCTCGCGCACCAACGCTACCTCTTGCATGCCTTGCCCATGATGTTGGAGATTTTAGGATCGTTGTTCTTATATGAGTTGCCCATGTTCTGCCTATGCTCCGGTTTCATGCTCAGCTTGCCTTTGGCCAGCTCGTTGTACTTAGATGGGCTCCGGGATCCGGGTACCAAGCTTGTGAGCATGCCCATTATGGCAATCGGTGCCAACTCAGGGTTCTCGATGATCGCGTAGACACCCAAGCCACCGCTCCCCGCTGCCTCTAGCGACATTAGTAGCCGCGCAATGCGTGCACCCGCCCGCCCGATTGACCCAAGGGCCGCGCCAATAAATGGGATTAGGAACAGGATGCCTTCCACAATTTTAAGGATAAGATCCTTCTTATTCTGTTCCTGCACCTCTTTTCCGATACGCTTCACCTCCTTCATAGCCTCAATAGCATCTTCGACCATCCAGATTGGCACGGCCAAAACCTGAACTATGTCCTCAGGCGAACCCGTAAATAGGCCAGTGCCAAGGTGCATCTGCTGGATGCCGAATTCGAGTATCAGATTGTCAAAGTTGTCACGCGCCTTAGTCACCACGTCCTTGGGATCAGGTATCTCAATGTTCTCCTTGCGAACAGGAAAGCCTTGGTTCCACAACCACGAGTTCATGCAGCCAGTGGGCTGTTGTAGCTGCTGGCAAATAAACTCCTGCTTGTACAAGCCGAACTCTACCCACTCGGGGTCGATGCCCTCCTCCCAAAGTGCTTTTTCGTACCCTTCCTGGTCGACGACCTCGAACCAATACGTCCAGAGTTCCAGGCGGTTCCAGAAACGGTCGTTACACGGAAACTCCTTACCTTCTCTTCTCTCAGGCTTCGAGCCAATAGCTTTGTAGCACTTGAAGTACTTGATGCCGGGGCCATCGTCCTCATCCATAAATTGGATGAGACGAGTGTTGATGCCCTTCTTGATGTAGTCCTCATACGTATCAAACAGATTGTCGTAGCCATCCGCCACCCCATCAAATGCTGTGATCGCGCTACCCAATGCGTTCTGAAGCACCTTAAGGGCATGATGCGCGGCACAGACAGGATCCAAGTTATCCGCATCATTGCCGAGGACCTCGAGATTCTCATACGTTTTGCCGTAGTCACACTCGGGGTCCGGTATGTCTTCAAATTCAAAGTCGTTAGGCCCACCGGGACCAAGATTGCTCCTGCCAAAATCCTTCTGTAGGTCGACAGCCCAGTCACTCGCGCCGGCAAAGTTAAGACTCTTGTACCAGTCTACACGGCGGTCTTTGGTTGGCTGATCCATCCACGCAACCCACTCATCGTTGTCGTATACCAGGATGTCCGAATCCGATGGCCCATCCCATAATACTTGCACTGACATGTCCATTATATCGCTCTTCCCCATCTCTATTAGCTGTCTAATCTCAGCGTCTGCAAGATAGCCAGGCGTGTCTGTACAGTATCCAGCCGCCGCGGGCGAGTTGTCGCGGGAACCCAGATACGTGCACTGAGGAGCCGTACAGCCGGGCTTGGACATCTTGTAACTGCGTCCGTAGCTGCTGATGCCCACAAATATCTTATTCGATGGAACACCCGCCTTAGTTACCATGGCAAGTGCATTGAGCGTCTCCGTCTTGTTAATATGCGATCGCAGGCAGTTGCCATTTGCGCAACCAGGGCTAATTGCTACATTAGTAACTGAGGATATCATGGGACGTAGGCGATTATTCAACCGCTAAGATGTGACAAATGACATACCTTGCGTACTTGTTGTTTGCATCCCATTGCCCGTGGAGATCATAAGTCATGTAGACTATATAATCAACGACTTTCGAGATGTCGGCAATGGGAAACCACCGGAGGTACCAGTACGAGGCTGGTGCGGCAATGGCTACTGTCTTGCCCTGCGGTAACCTCCGGCGTACGAGTTTGAGGAACTCGAGGTACTCGGCACCCTCTCCAGGTTGACCGGGCGTCGTGCCGGGAATGTCGTCTGCACCAGGATATTCCCAGTCGAAGTCCACGCCGTCAAGGTTGTTCGCGTTAACAAAGTCGACCACATTTTGAGCAAGGCGCACACGGTTAGCAGGCTTAACGCCTTCGCGGAAAATATTAATAGTCGCCGGCTCGGTAGAGAAGGCCCAGCCACCGAAGGAGACGATTTTCTTAATGTCTTTCATGCCCTTCATCTTGTCGAACTGCTCTTGGACGTCTTTGACGTTAATTGAGAAGTCCTGGGTAATGGTGCCAAAAGCGAAATGAATGTGAGTAAAGGTTTTGAGGTCGCTTATATCGGTCACATCCATATTAAGGCACTTGCGATTTTTGTTCCAGGCTTCAAAGTAGGCAATGCGACCGAACGATGCAGGGCCTACTTTGTTATTGACAACATCCATACCACAGTTCGAGACGCAGCCATAAGTGCCGTTCTTAGCGGTACCGGGGGCTCCATCAATCGAGGTGTCGATACAGAAGTCCTCAGTCGTGCCACATTGCCCCCAAATGTTACAGCAGACATTGAGCGGGCACTGGTTGAGATCCGCCAACTTGGTACCGTTAGTCGGACGCTGGGTTCCCGGCTTCTGAGGGCCACAGACAGCATTATCCAGGTACGCTGGCATTGGGGGGTCGCCGTCGGATATACAGATGCGCATATTAGGCTGCATAGCCTCGCATTTAGACCAACCCCACGTCTTCTTCTTGTTGAAACGGTCGATATCGCCCGCCTCAAGAAGGTATTGCTCCTGAATGTCATAGCACACCTGTTTATCGGCAACCACGTGAACAGCGCACGAGCCGTCGGGGTTCTTTTTAGGTCGCAGATCAGGTTTGGTGCCTTGCGAGCAGCAAATGGGGCTCTTGAGCTTGAGGTTGTTGCAGAAGTCACTATTGCCCCCATTAAAGCGGTAGAGCTGTTCTGGGTGGATGCCACAACGGTCGTTGGCGATCGACCAGCAGCTATCCCCAGATTGAACCTGGACGTACTTGCAGGATCCGTCGGCATTAGGTTTAGGGTCCATATTCGGCATAGTGCCTGACGAGCAGCAGAGATAGTTCCCAGGCTTGAGAGTACTGCAGAACTTGTCGTTACCGCCGTTCCACTTGTAAAGGTCAGAAGTGCTGATGGCACACTTCTCGGTAGCAATAGACCAGCAACTATCGCCAGACTCGATCTTGTAGACTTTACAGTCAGCGCGGGCAACAAGTTCCGCCTCTTCGAAGACATTGACCTGTCGGCTGACAGGCGCGTTGACCTGCATGTTGGTACGGACCTTCATGCTCGAGTTACCCTCAATCGCATCTTCTGCGCCCATTGTTATAGCTGTGGCCGGAATGACTTTGTACTCTTGATTTGCCCAGGTAGTGTTGCTGTCAACCCCGACGAGGCAGTTGGCGTCGGACCACGCACGAACGGCATCATGCACCGCAGTTACATTGCCTTGCGTGTCAGCAAAGATGCCGAACACATGGGGAGCAGAGCGCTTCCCATGCGGTCCGCAGATTTGCGCGGCCAGGCGGGCTGGCAAGATGTCGTGGGCCGAATTCACATAGTCGATAAAACGTTGAACGAGGGGTGCTGCTGACGCCTTACGGATCTCACCACCGACGTATAAACCAAGGACAGCCTTCCCCGCCCTGGCGAAAACGAGAGTTGCTTGGCAGGTAGGGTCGACCACGAGATTGTGCTGCAGCTGTGCGGCGGCAGCGGCGACCTGTTGAAATGTGGCGACCGTAACGTCTCCTGGACGATTCCATGTGACCAGTTCAACGTCTGACGTTACCTCCCGGAGCTTGGCGGTTGCTACGCAAACAGGCCCAAAATCCTCAACGTCGCCGCTCTTTGCTGAGGCTGAGCATGCACGGTATTGTCTCAAGCGCTCTAGGGCGTCAAAAGAATACCGAGTATCTGTCCCGAGGAGGAGGGTCTCGTTGCAAAGATCTAATGCCTCCAGTGACTGGAAGACGGGCCAGGAGAAGCTAGTCGGTCCTGTACCGGCACACGATGATGGGCAGATGAAAGAGGATGTGTCGGGCTCTGGAGGAGTCGGCCACTGGAAATCGGAGTAAGCAGCAGCAGCAGCAGACGCCACTATGAGGGTCAGCGAGACCGAGTTGAGGCACTTCATATCCGGACTGAGTCAAGTCAGACAAGACTGTCCGAGGATTGGGGAAGAAAGAGTGAATGATGGGACGTGATAGAAATGCAAATCGAGAATCAAAGAAGGGAAAGAAGAGAGCAAGTGAGAGTGCCACGAAGCGCCGCTTCTCCCAATTTCGCGTCTCGACGAACTGTAGTTGTGATGATGGCGATGTCGGGCATAGAGCTGCGACAGCGGACAATTTAATGAGACATTCACGTTGCCATAGTCAGGGATATCAGCGGCGCAGTCCTGTTTCCCGGTCCGAAGGCCGTATTACGTACTCAGTGAGCGCCGACAATCCAACCAGTGGCGAAGGTGTTCGATAGATTCCGACGTGCAAGGTACGCATGCAAGGTTAGAAAGTTGGGACGTAAGATCGTTGTGAATGGAGGATCGCAGGATCGGCCTCCAGCTCAGGGGACAAAAGTGTGCGGCTCCCATATCCGAACAGGGGTCCCTCATACCGTCGCCGGATATTCTAATCTTCTAATTAGTTTTGTGTCTGTCTAGTCATGTGGCGGATTTGATGAAAGGCAATGCAAGCTGGATCCCAGGGGTACGTGCCGCTGCAACAGAATTAGCATTGCGCGCGAAGGTATCCTTCAAGAATAAAGCCGCAAACCTGTGCCCCTGGGCCGCAATCATACATACAGGCGGCCGGATATACCAAACCAGGGTTGCATGATACGGGGCAATATGGCATCTCCGCCCTACACGGGTCGCGGGAGTGAAAGCTGCCTTACCATTTTGAGGGGGAAAAGTAGAGTTTGTGGGGGCCGAATGCCGAAGCGAACAGATCGTTCAAGCCTAGATCAACCGTGAGGCGTGGTTGATGACTGGTAACGCGGACATGTTTAAATTATAGAAACAATCTTTCCCGGGTGAATCCCCGCCTTTGGGTTGGGCTGGATGCAGGGCCAAGACTAACCGTGCAGATGGCAGCATATCATCTCAACGTTACAGTCGACTGATGCCAAGAGTCCGATATAACCTCGCGTCTTCATGCATACCAAAGTCTCTTTTTTCGGTGCTTCTTTGCAACCAAATGCAATTTTCCACATTGCCACCCCTCCTCATCCACGCGAGCCTGTCCCTTGCAGTCTGCACTCAAGATCCGGCCTTCGCATCCGCAAGGGTACCATCGTCAGTCCAAGCACCCAAAAGTTCTGGTGTGCGCCGCAGAATCCTTCAAGCCACTTTAAATCACATCTTTTACACAGTCGTACCTCCACTTCCCGGGCGGCTGGGTTCTCCGTGCCGTAGACTCATACCAATAGCTCATGTATCTGCTCTCACACGATAGATCTAGATCCTTCTGCTCTTCGCCGCACAAGTATTCGCTCGCCCCCTTTTCCCCGTCCTTGGACCGTTGGTGCTAGGCCCTAATCCGGTGTATTCTCTTGTACATTGGCACTGGTTCAGTCGGACATTCCATCTCCTGCCGGGTGAGACACGTTCTTTTATCATATTTTGCCTTGAGGTCCTATCGCACCAGAGCTCTATTGCGAGCTTGTTCGACTAATTCCTGTCTCACACACAGCGCTGTGGTAACTTGCGTCCACTTTTCACTCCTCTTCTTGCAATTTATTTTCGTGTTTTGCGCCGCTCTCTCCTTCATCCACCATTAGCTTTTCAAGCTTTCTGTCCACCACAATGCGTATGCTCGCATCTCTAGCGCTACCCATTGCCCTTTTGGCAACTCTCGCCCGCGCTGGAGAAAGTGTTCGTGGCGCAGAGCTTCTTATGTTCTATGACGTTTACCGTATGGATGTTGAGACATCTTCTACCGGAACTGACGGGCGCCCGTTAAACTCGATGGCCTACGGCTGCGTACCCCAAGCCAATGACTTTCCCGATGGGAAAGTACCGAAAGACAAGAAGGGATGTAACTTTCACGGGTTCATGCGATTTATTGCGAGTCCAACCTATAAGATGTCAACGGCTTTCCAGAAGGTTAAAGGCGACGGTTTTACGCCTTCGCTTAAAGAGGTCTACATGCTGCAGTACTGGGATATTTCCGACGAGGACAAGGCTAGGGGCATGAAAAGCTACGAACGCATCCAACCTGTCAAACTTTTTGGGGAACGCTTCAGCTTCTTTCAGTGGGACAAGCTCATCAAGGTGACCCGTGTGCATGCTGAGAAGTGCAACCGGCGAAATCCTACGGCTGCTCAGCCCTGGGTTAGCAGAGTCCTCGACGATACTAAACATGCCTACCGCGGCCGAATGATGGAATCCACTCCTTACATGATAGCAGAAGCTGAGAAACAGCTAAAACGGATTGATCCTTCTGCAGTAGGCTTTATCCGATTCGAGAGGGTTCCGGCATGGGAAAACTATCCAGAATATCGCACGCTTGACAGCCACGCCACTATTGAAGCACTTAGAATCAGACCTGATAGGAAGAAGACAGCGGCCACCTTGCTCACGGACTTTGGAGCAGACTTTTTCAAGAACGAGAAGGAAACACACGCCAGAGATATACAGGCCCACTGGAGGTTTATGGGCTCAGCAATTGACATGCTTCTGGGTGAGAATAACCTTTGCGACAAGGGCTTCTAAGACAAACACATACGCGGGGCAATCATAGGAGCCAACCTTGGGGTATGGGCCTGGGGGAGCTCTATTTGGCTATTGGTACGCCCAAGCCAGCAGAGTCGCACATTTTAACACAAAGTGGAGCAACTAGTCAATTATAAATGGATTCTGCATCTATCATCACAGCCCTGTCTCAGTTGTGAGGGTTCGAGCTCGTCAATCTTCATATTCACCAAGTCGACTCCAAGCCGTTGACACCGATTGGTTTATCGGCCAAGGTCGTAATTCTGAATCCATGTCTGAGTCCTTCTTGCGGATTGTGGACATCATAGTCTGATATCGCGGTGTGTGCTGTGACCCTGTTATCCCATAGTGCTACCGTGCCCTCTTCCCACTTCACTCGAGCTTGGAAATCTTGGCCTCGCGAGATGTGCTAGCAGTTCTCTGTGAGCATATATCCTTAAGATTATCAGTAGAACATGGTAATAACTTACATCGAAGAGCAATCTCAGCAGCGCATCCGACTCCTCTTTCTTCAGTCCAATGATGCTTCTGGTGAAGCCCGGATTCACGAATAAGGCTTTCTGGCCAGTGGCGGGATGAATTCGCACGATAGGGTGGTCGCTCGTTATAGGCTCTCGACGAACATGCTTGCCGTCACGCCGGGCGCCGTCTGCCTGCGGATAACCACTGTGCTCAGCCCGGAGCCCCTCTAGCAGGGTCTTGATAGGTGTACTGAGTCTAGAATACGCGGCAACCTGTGATGCCCACGCGGTATCTCCGCCAGTCGGTGGTACAGAAAGCAGCGTGAGAATGGTGATACCAGGTGTCTGGTGTTCGTAGGACACGTCTGAGTGATATCCGGTTGTTGTCAGCTTTTGCAGTTTATTTCGATTGCGATACTCATTGTCCGGACCAAGGTAGATGTTGTGCAGCTCGAGATGATCCTTGACATGCGCACCGACGGGCTGATTTATCCGGTTCGAGTTAGTATGCTGCAAAGATAAGAGAACGTGGCACATTGTCGCTTTCTTACATGGATATGCAACGGCCCGAAGTACCGCCCAAACGCCTTCTGCTTTTCAATCCCAATATCTTTGAAATCTTGGTCCCGAAATATTACGACACCACGCTCAGCAATCAACAAGGCTAGTTCATCCTTTTGCTGGTCACTCAACTGCGAGAGTTGCAAGCCCCTGATTTCTGTGCCGATGACTGGCGTGACGTTGGAGACTTGGATGCTCTCTTTGTCTTTGAACAAATTCGACTTGTCTTTCTTAGCAACAAGACCTCGGTCAACGAAGTCGAAAGGTTGGATGGCAGGTAGCTTAGTGGTCTCGTCGTAGACTGGAAGGTATGCACCGTACTTGTACTATATGTGATATTTTGTGTCAATTCAGACCATCAAGAGCTGGAAAGGCTATGCAGAATGAACGCTTCACGTTCGGTTGTAGAATAGCTTACGTTCTGATGGATCGTGGTATCAAAAGCCAACTTGAGGTTGGTGGTCTGGGTCTCAGTCTTAGTAGTTGACATTGTTTCGTTGATGCTGTAGCTGCAAACGTTTTTCTTGTTGAGGATTTATATGGCTGAAATATGATCGATATATGTGTGTTCTTGGATTACAGATGGGTTTCAAACTATGCACGCCGTTCTTCTGCAACAATGTCATCTTTTTATATCCATATACCGAGACTCCGGAACCGACAACGGCCGCCTAGATGCAAGAGCAGCCGCCCCACTTCCACTGACGTGCTGAAATCGATGATACCATCGTGCTTCGTGCTAGATTGTAAAGTATTTTACAAGAAGCTAGTCGTCAAGTACGTATAAAAGGAACATGCCATGGAAGCGGGGTGTAAAGATCACTGCTGTCGCGATTCCGACATAGTATGACGGGAGAGGTGGGGCAGCCAATCGCGGGAAGAAGAGGGCCGGGTCATCGGCACCGACTCGGAAGAGTTGGAGACCCAGTTCAAAGATATGGACATCGCCTGTACAAAATTACCTCCGAGTCAGAGTCGGACTTCGGTAACTTTACTGCAATCACATTCGCTAAGATAAGCACCCTCGTGGCCCAGATGGTACTTCTTCGGTCCCACTTTGGAGCCCCTTTCCTGGGAGATCCGGGGTGACCGATTCAGAGAAGATGTAGCCTAACGTAAGACGTCAGAATAATACAACCCTTTTCGACTGTTTCTTCGTACTAAGAAGATCACATTCATTGTTAGTCCTGAGTTGCCCATTTCTGCCTGGAGATTGTCAGACGGCACAACTGCAATCAAAGTTATCTGTGTTACTATAGACAATAAACTAAATTTAACGTACATGCGTTTCCTACGCCCTTCCACTTTGCGTCTTTAGGTCTTCTCATGGCATCGCCTTTCCTTTTCCCTCCCAGAATCTTAGGAATGTCTCTTTCTTAGTTTTGGGCTGTGTGCGGGCTTCCAGGTTTCTATCCTTCTCCGGAAGAGGTAGCCCGTCATTTCCAATGTTTGTGACTGCATTCTGCTGCTTTCCCAAGTAGAAGTTGGTCTGGAAACACGCCGCAATTAGGGGGATAAATGCCAAGCCAATGGCGGGCGCAATGCAGTAATACAATGACCTCCTATATGCCTCCACGGAGCCTAGTCTCATTGGATCGTCTGGGGCATACTTAAACTTGATGGATGTCACGCTTCCAAAGATAGTCTTAATATCCTTGTCCGTTGCCGTGGCTGGTAGGTATTTTCGCAGGTTCTTAGGCATCTGATCCGCCCAGACGACCGCTACGACTGCACTTCCGATAGATGCACCAATCTTACTCCAGAGGCTGAGCAACGAGATTGCGAGTGCGACATCCTGATGCGGCACTGAGGCTTGGGATGCGACTCTAGAACCGACGACAGACATGGCGCCGCCAGCCCCGATCAAGATCAAGCCGAGGATCATTGGAGCCGTGCTGATCGTGGCACGTTTGCCATCAAGCGTGATTCCTATACCGATGATCTTGATGCACAGCCCTACAATCTGGATGTGCTTGTATCGGTGAGTCCAGCGGAATAAAAGACCTGACACAATACCAAAGACGCAGAGAGAGAGGGTTAGAGTGTTGTTGTAGTAGACCCAGTTTTGGTTAGACCACGGCTTAGCAATCAGCACGTACGATGACCAGTACAGGCTGCGCATGTTGCCGGCAACTAGCCACAGGAAATTTAGTCAAATGAACAGTTGGGGATGCAAGGGAAGTGGGGGTAGGTCTTACAAAAGTAGAAGCTATCGATGACAATTGCCATCACGAATGTCTTGTTGAAGATCAGCCGTCGAGGTGCGCTAGGCACAGTTGCCCATTTCATCTCGTAAACGACATATGCGATAAGAAGAACACCACCCACAGCCATCATGGCTATTAGGGAGGGGTTTCTCCACCCGTTGTCGGCGTAGGTTTTCAGGGAGAAAGGTAGCAGGAGCAGAGACCAACCAAATCCCAGGAGTATGAGCCCAAAAGCATCGATCTCCACCAGACCCCCCACCAACGATTGAATCCACGTCTTATGCGGTTCCTGTGACGGCGGCACAATCGTTGTGTCTATCATCTTCTTGTCGGCAGTCTTTTCGCTGAGCTGTTCTCCACGTGCAGCGCGACGAGCTGCTCGACTGGATGCCATGTTGATGATTCCATCCTTCTTAGCTCTTCGGTCGAGGTAGATAAGAGTCGCGATGGCAGGGCCTAGCGCTACAGGCATAATAATGGCGAACATGCCATATCCCCAACGCCATTGATCATGCTTTCTAATTTCGCCCACAATCTTCCCGGCGAACCAGGTGTTGATAATGAACGGAGTCGCGAGCATGGAGCTGACGAAGCCGCGCCACTCCAGTGGCGTCAGGTCGGCCACGATAATATCATTAATGAGGTCGAGCCCTGCGCTACCAATTGCGACGAACGTCTCTCCGACAACGTATGCTGAGATTGAACTCGAAGAGGCTGTGATGATGTATCCTACCACATAGAAGGCGAGCGTAAGTATGTATGTGTATGGACGGGAGGTGATGTCGGAGATCTTGGCGATGAACGGCTTGCACACCGCACTGATGATATTTGTGGCAATGGAGAGGGTTGACAGAATGGAGCTATGCTCTTTGTAGTATGACGAGGCGTCAATGCTGTACGCGTATGTCGTGGAAGAGTCAAGAGAGTAAGCCCAGGCACAGACTAAGACCGATATACCGACGAGCCAGAGTGTCGTGCGGTTCTCACTAGCCTCGCGGTAAACTGCCTCCATTCGGCTGACACCAGTAGACTGGTAGTTATCCTCGTCGGCAGAAGCATCGTCGCTTGACTCTGTCGTGTTGTTGCGCTCGCCGAGCGGCTTAGGTTCTTGGGTAGAAGCCATCTGGGAAGATCAGTCGGTTTTCAAGACTAGGTAAGGGTTGATTTGAGAACATAGAGAAGAAAATTATTCTGTAGATGGCAGGATATTACGAACGCTATATGTACTATGAAGCCCTTTGCAAAATCGTTCAAACACCGAAGTGGAGAAAACACCTTTGCATGCTACCTACCCCCCTGTCTCCCAACCCGATCGCCATATGTTCTTCAATAAGCCAATCGTCCTAGCCCATGTACTAATTAATACGAAGGAGCCAGTGACGGTCTCGAAAATCTAATCTAATCAGATTGTCAGAAAACTGTATGAATTGTGGATTAGGTAGTAAGCACATGCATGTGGGGGGTGGCAATCCGGTATCGTCCCGGATTCTGACAAGTTGGGAAGCACGGCCGCCTTGCCACATCCCATGGATCCGTCCAACTGGAAAAGGGGGCAAATAGAAGGAGTTGCTAGGATAGAATCTACTTCCTATACGCCCCTCTTGATATCAGACATAGATTAGCGTAGTTGCATAAGGAGCGGTCTACAAAGATCATTTCCTTGTGCATCGTTGATGTGGAGGAAGAAACAAATGTTCCACCTAACCACTGGGGAATACGAATATTTGCTTTGCACTAAATGGGAGCCCGCACCCGCCAAGATTTCACTCTCTTTGATTCTTGATGTCCTTATGGTAGTGTAACACTTATGGGACAGGTTTAAGAGGGATATCACAGCACCTAACGTAACATGGTCAAGTTCGGCAGATCAGACACCTTCAACTGATCAACCTGATAGCCAATCATCATTCCTCTGCTCATTTAAATCCCTCTCATTCCCGCAGTGGGGCCGCATGTTGCAGAGAATTCGTTAGTTGCAGCTGGAGGGCCTGGCTCGCTCGTATTCCGGTGCTGACGGTGCACGTCCCTACTTCTGGTTCTCGAATGCCTACGACATGGGTATCATGCGGTGAGTGTTTGGCTAATTATCCTTACCAAAATTGTTCTTCTGCGCAGAATAAAGCATATGTTAGGGGGGTGCATGTTGCTCCAAGTAACTAAATAAATCATTGAATCAATCTCTCATCTACTGATCGCCTTGCTGCGAACTCTGACCTGCTTCGTGCTGTGATATATGCCGAGTATAACTACCAAGGGTTCTGTGCCCGCCTTCGGGACTGCCTATCTTAATTCAATGGTCTCTGATAACGTATTTAGCAGCGGGCCGGCTCTCACACGGCGGGCGTGCATGATGGTGGCGACAATCGCGTAGGTACGTTCTTCAGGTACTCGCTTCTTTGCCTATCAAGCATAGTTATCCCTGCACATCGACAACTTGAGAACCTCCTCAAAGTCTCGTCGCATCCGGGAACTTGCTATCTCGGCACAGGACCGAATCAAATCTCAGTCCGCAACTTTACCTGGAAAGAGTGATCGACCCTAACGTATCGCTTAATATCCTCGGAGGAGATGTTACAAATGCAAATGAAAGGCTAAGCCAAATATCGAGGCACTCTTGACGCCAGTTATGAAATTTTCTTGAAGTTGTTTTTACCTGTTTTCTCGCCTCTTAAAGAAGATCACCGGCATAGAAAAAGCGTTCGTAGACTTCACACAGCCCCTGTGGCGTATAAGGGTCGGCAACGCGGCTATCAGTCCACTTACCTCTATCTGGCAAATTGCATTGCAGTATTTGACTCTCGACTTCCGAAAGTGGGGCCCTAGGCAAAAAGGCTCATCGAACGGGCGCTGAAATGCTTGTTGAGCGGGTAGAAGGCGGAGTGGTGGTTGTTTTCCATTGCGACGGACCCTGCACCGCATCTTGGTCAGCGTTACTTTCAGGGCGTACGTACGCGGCTCAGACCTACTCGACTCGAATCTAGGCTGTCCCGCTGAGCGACAACTTCGAGGCGCGGCTCAGGCTCAGCGATATTGATGACCTTTCGCCAGGAAGCTCCCCCGGAACTAATCTGCAGATGCGTATCTATACTGGGACACCGGCCAGCTGCAACTTGGGTTCGAATCTTCCGACTAGTCTCATCTTTGGAACACTCACGCCATACTCGTACGTACAGTTTTAGGGCCGGAAGACAATTTCATGGCCGTGGACGGCGTCGATGTGTTCGAGACCGAGATGTGGATGCCCGGGATGCACGGCGGGCACGGCTGCCGCAAGACCTCCTCGCTCAAGCGATGTTTATTTTTGAAACACATCAGAGCATTAAACGTCGCCGACATCTTGGTCACCGCTGTTGAGACTTGTTCCTCGCTGCTCTGCTATTTCCATCTGCTGCAAGGTAGCGGAGCCTACGGCGTCGACCACAGTTCGGACCTCAGAGTCGCCGCTCTGGCAGCCAAGGCTTTTGGACCGAACCGGCGCGCTTGTCCGTCTTAAACACAGTTTTGACCCTCGTCATGTGCTGGTCTATGCTTGCCCGACCCCGAAAGCGTTGATGGAATAGCATCTCATCGATCTTGTCCGCACCTGGCACAGAGTTCCCGCAGATCTTCCTCCTGTCGTATGCGAATGGCGTGTAGCACCCCTGCGCTATGCGTCTACTTGAACATTGCAAGATGCGACGAGCATTCTCCAAAGGCGGGTCAAAGAAAAAGCCTGAGAATTTCCGCTGTCTATCAAATTGAGCTATCTGCCACAGGCGATAAAGATTTCATTTGCATAATGGGTCGCTATTTGATAACCTATTTCTGTAACCGAGATACTTCCCGCTAGCTTCTGTGGGTTTGGTTGGGGAGGTTTGAACTCTAGAATGCGCTTTAAACCTGACGAGGTTATTCTTCACGCGGGGAAGCTTAAATAACTTGCTCTTCTGGGGAGAAACTTCGACAGACAGAGGCTACTTTTTGAGTCCCCGCCTGTTTGAGGGAATTCAGACGAGGTTATTCCTTAGCCGAGAAAGCTGAATTGAACCCTCCCATCTTTAGAGAAGCTTCGGTAAAGTTCCAACTTAAGGGCTAGAATTTGGGATCCAAGACGTAAGAAGCAGCAGAAAATGGATTTGGTAACCTTGAAGTGCCACTTCTAAAAATGTGTATCTCTTCGTCGTTTTAATGAATACGAATGACTTGCATAGACTCTGAGGCGTTCGGAATACAGTGTAGCTGGACAGCTTGCATTGGAATAGCCAATCAAACCCTTGGTAGTTCGACCTCCTCATCTTCAGCTAGTGGGTTTGTTTCCATAGTCAGGTCGCCAGATGACGCAATCACCACCAAAATAATGCGAACTCGCTCGCACAACAGCAGGCGAAGTTCCTATTCTACTTGAAGCTGTCAAAAAGTTGAAAAGGTTGATGCTACGATGATTTTATCTTCCTGGGCGGTGCTAGCCTCGATACTCGATTGACCTTTCCTTGGGCTCACTGACGCTGCGATTTGACAACACAAGTAGGTTGATCATAGGGGTTTATGTAGTTCCCGACAAGAGTCTGAATGTTTGGCTCCGCTCTCCGGAGTTTCGATACCGCCACTCTCTAGTCGAACTGTCATGGTTCTCTCTGGTAAGATTCTATATTTGCTGCTTATGATCCATCTATTACAGTAGAACGAGCAACGTGACTATAATCTATTAACCTATCCTCCAGTCAAGCCAAAGAGAACGGGGATCGAATCACGCCTAGGTTAATAGCAGCACCACTAACTGTTTATCGGGGCTCGGACGTTACTTTCGGCTACTAGACTCTCTACCTCCACTCCTATTTATCGGTAATCTTATGTTCGATAGCTCTTTAGAATATAGGTATTACACGAGATCCATGCAAATACGCGTAAAATCCTGTTAATTATATTACCTTTTACCTTCAAATGGTGGCATAGCTGGCGCACTGACCAAGAAGCTGTGAAAATTTTTCATCCTTACCAGATTATAGGCCAGACTGAAGATCTTAAGGAACAAGGAATGGTCGTATGGCTGTTGCTACTCAGTCTCTGCGCTGGCTCTGAAATTCAATAGATGAATCAGGTTCCCAGGCGACACCACGTGGAGGTGCAAAGTCCATCTTCGTCGACCGAATGCCACGCTTCGGTATTGGTAATATTCAACAATTTCTTGGCGTCTGTCAATAAGCTTGAAAATGCAACAATGGTATGCCAACTAGACAGCTTATTGTTTCGTAAACAGGCCTGTGACCGTCGTCTAATGGAACATTTTGTTAGTGCTTATAGCACTTACCCCGCTGGTTGCGGAATACCTATCACTGGCACACGTTTTCTGGCTAATTACTGGTGTCACTGGGGGTAAGTTGCCAGTCGTCGTTCTCTGTCAGCATCAGTCTTACGGCCTAATTAAGGTCGGATATGCTTCTCGAGTGGCGACCAGTCTGCCTAATACATATTTATGCTGCTAAAGGATATTGTGCGCTATTTAATAAGCAAAAGTGGGCACGTTGACGAGCCGCGTTGGGCAGGCATGACGGCCTCAATGGAAGCCGAGCAGAGAGGCGAGCGCCACCTCATGCTCATGTAAGTGGGATTATTCCGCCGTTGACTTATTTTCGACACATGGTAGAAAATAGACATGCGACTGACAAATATCCCGTAACATGGATGTCGGAGGCCCGCTGAAGAGCTGCTTCAAGACATTCCGCGCAAACCTCAAATGGTGTAACTATAGGGGTATATATTCAGAGTAGCGGCCAATATGTTTTGGCTATGAACACAGTCCTTCATCAGGTTATCATTCAGCAACTGTTCTTTCACGCTTTATCCCATCTCATTCCAAACAAGACTACAAAAATGAAGCTCCAAACTTCTTCCATCATTTTGTCTCTACTCCCCTTCTTCGTCATGGGTAGTCCTATTCCCGAGCCAGAAGCACACGTGGTTAAGCGCGGCGGAGAGAGCGTTCACCTGATGAACTGTTTTGGCAACGGTGGATCTTTCCAGACCTTTTACGTGAACAGAACCCGAGAGACATCCACCTCCAATGTATCTATGTTATACTAACGTGGGTACTCAAAGTACTATAACGACGATTCAAATGCACAGCCGGGATGGTCACCTACGGATGTTTGCAACCCAGCAGGTACGAACTGGGGCATTTGGGACGGCAAGACGAGGACATGCAAGTTCTCATCTGGAGTAACCTTCACGGCCAAGATTATTGCAGGCGCTCAGTCACTATCCGTTGGCAAATACGCTGGGTACATATCTCTCTTCTCCATGTTTGCTTCTGCGGATTCCCAAATACTAACTCGGATGTAATTAGATCCGCTTCAAATGGCTACCGCACTTTTACATGCTACAAGGACGACAATCACATTCTGCAAGGCTCGTGTGGCACTGCTTTCTACTGCCTTTCTTAAAGATCTACACTGCTCGCAGCGAATGATTCAGAGCTCATAAAAACAACCATATGTGCACACCCCACTGTCTTTCGGAGGAATAAATGCGCCTACTCTCTGTGAAGATAGAATTCATTGAGGCGCTACGGGTCATGAGAATCCGCGAAAGCAAGAGACTAACGATGTCAACTACATAGATCAACTACATAGACTACAAAATTTATTTCCCCTCCTCAGTACTCATAGAAGCACCGTCTTCACTCGGATATATTCGTGTCTTCCGTGGCATTTTGTGGGGTTATGTAACCGTCAGTGCTAAACTATGGGGTAAATAAGCAGCTGACCACCAACCAAACAAATGTCAAATCCGAAGAACTACAAACCTGCGGCGAACAACCGCTTGACTATGCGTCCGGCCATTTTCTGTGTGAGAGAACTATGTACTTCGTAATTCCAAAGTTTTGAATGCCAATGCTATCCTGTTAGCTATTCCTGCAGCTTGTCGGAAGTGATTCGAGTCTGGAACCCAGCAACCAGACACTGAAAAATGTCGTAGCTCTTCAGCAAGATACTCTGCTTATTTATCGTTCCTGATTTCTAACCACACACAGATTGAAGTCTGCAACTTATTTCATTAGTTTGCTGGGGAAATTGAACTTTTCTCCAGCAGCGGCTCAGCTGCTCTCCGGGCCGCTCCAGTAAGGAGGATTTAGGTTTGCACACGAAACGTCTGCGAAACAGAATGAGCTGGAAAGCACAAATTCTTTAATGAAAGAATTTGTGCAGCAATACAACCAAGTTTCAGCCTAGTACCACTGCTGATTGTCGTGCTCAAGCTACATGCTTCGCCTCTACTGTCAAGGAAACACTCGAGACATAAAGTAGTCTAGACTAGGCAACGCCAACGCACACCCATACACTTGTCCAAAGATTGTTGCACTCGTCTCCGTTGACACTGAGAAGTGAATTCCAACGAAGCGTAGAATGATCATCAATCTCCTACCGCGGCAGTTGAGTTGTTTTCTTCTGGGTTGTTCACTCTTATATTATATGGTGAGCCAAGTGATCAACGGAATATCACACTATCAAAGTTCGGTGGTCGGAACTTGATCACTCAACATCAAGATCCGAGACCCGAGATGCCGGTGCAAGAAAGACAAGAATAGCATAAGGCGTGCCGAGTTGCCGGCCACGGGCCTCTCTCGGTGCCCACCGAGCTTCCTCTTCCGGTCTGGCACTAGGTCAACCACTTCCCAATTTTCCCAATCAAGTTCTCACTAGGATCTTAATCCTTCCCCAGATATCGGGTCTTCGGCATACGCAAAAACACGTAACAAGACTTAAATAGCTCACCATCTACAATCCCTAAAAGGCTGTCAAATGGGAAATTATGGTTGAATCCTTTCTAAATATAGCCTGCCATTATGTTTTAAGTGGAGTTTTAGTTTACTCAGGAACAGAGCAAATGTTGCATGTCAGCTGTATATTGCGGGTCTCATGCAGCTAACACCCCCAGTGGTCTAGCCTTGTCACGGGCGTATTGATCATTGCCTAGTAAACAACCCCAGAATGCTTAAATCCGGCTATTCTATCATAATGAGATCCTATAGACTACGTTTCTGCAGAATAAAGTTATCGCAGAAACATTGTCTTATCTTTCAACTGTACCTGTTAGGCAGGTATAACAAGATAAAGAATTTTAAGGCTACTCGGTGCTCCCTCTCCGCTTCTTGATAGTGTCATTCAAGATCTTCACCAAACTCACGATGAATCTCAGGGATGGCTTCCCAGCTGCCGGAGACAGTAAGGCGCATACGATCAATGTCATCAAAGTTTCCGAAACAGATTATCTATATTACTACCAGTTGCTGCTTCGCCAAGACTTTTCGGACTTTTGTTTAGACATCCAAGCTTGGCTCTTCGTATACGAATGTTCTGAAACATGCATCTCACAAGAATTATTGTTGCCTTATCGACCGTTGGCACCGGTCTAGCCGTCCATCGACGTCAAGAGGTTCCTGGATCAGCTGCGAATAATACGGCCACTGAACCAAAGAGATATATTATTGAACTGGCACCTGTAAGTGCCACATCATTCGAGAGTTTCACTTACGAAGGCACTCATTTAGAATAGCAAACTGACCAATTTAACAGGGCTCAGATTCTGCGTTTCTTGAAGCCGAGATTTTAGCCAGGACTGGTATCAACATTCTCAAGGTCTTCAGCTCCGATGTGTTCTCAGGTTTGAGTGTCGAGTCTTCAAAAGAGAACATTGACTCGCTGCAAGCCTTGGCATCGGTGTCTCAGGTTTGGCCATCCAAAAAGATCAAGCTTGGACCCACTGTGCCGTTGGCTTCGTTTAGTGACGATGCTGCCTCTGCCAACTACTCGGTTCATGGGATGACAGGTGTCGACAAGCTTCATGCCCAGGGAATATATGGAAAAGGCGCTGTTATTGCAGTGGTTGACACAGGGGTTCAGTACACGCATCCGGCACTTGGTGGCTGCATTGGCCCTGGCTGTAAGATTGCCGGGGGTTATGACCTTGTCGGGGATGGGTGTAAGATTGCCTTAAAGCGCTATTGTTCTATGACGTTCCAATCTAACGAATATATTTCTAGGCTGGCCATCACTTGGATGTGACAAGGTCCCGGACGACGACCCGGATGATATGCTGGGACATGGAACACATGTGACTGGCATTATTATTGGCAACACTGGAGATGATAGGTTAGCCTACACCAGTATACATGAACAGGACAACTCATCCTAATGAGAGAATAGGTTCATCGGCGTGGCCCCAGAAGCAACGATTATGATATACAAAGTTTTCACCAACATCGTAGGCTATACGCTCTGTAGCTGCTTCGAGCCTCCACTGACTGCAATTATAGGACGGGACTGACGAAGATACGCTGATAGACGGATTTCTCATGGCCTATGATGCGGGAGTAAGTACTTTTAACACAGTTCATTTTGTTTGCCATGTCTCACAACTATACAGGTTGACATCATCACCTGCAGCGTTGGGGGGCCTGGTGGGTGGTCGACCGATGCCTGGGGGACCATCGCCTCACGCATAGCCGATCAAGGCATTGTTGTGACAATCGCAAACGGCAATAACGGAGTCGAGGGTCCATTCTTTGGCTCCAGCGGCCCCTCAGGCTCCAAAGTCCTCGGGGTCGCCTCGGTGGAGGCGGACACTGTAGCTGTGAACGTGTTCGAGGCAACTTTCAATCTGGACGGACAGTCCAACGCCACGAAAATTGGGTATTTATATCGTTTCAATCCGATTCCTGGAATCTACAGCGGTCCGATATACCCAACTTCTCTCGACCCGAATGTTGTCGGCGACGCATGTGATCCGTTGCCGGCAGATACACCAGATTTGACGGGTATGGTTACTCTGACGCGCCTTGGCGGATGCGACGTCCGGACGCAGCAGACCAATCTCGAAGCTTTCAACGGTCGTATTCAGCTATTCTACTATGAAGGCACTGAGGTCTCAGGCACCGTACCCGACCTGTCGAGAATCGGAAATTTCGCCGGCATTCTTGAAGCCCACACAGGTAAAGCCATGATTGAGACTTTCGCCGCCGGCGGAAACATCACTGCGGATTTCACCCTTCCTGTATCCGAAAATTGGGTCGGATTCCCCAACGGACTAGGCGGCGTAGCAAATTACTTCACCAGCTGGGGTGCTTCGAATGACCTGGCCATCAAGCCGGACATCGCGGCACCAGGAGGTGACATTTTCAGTACATACCCATTTGACACCTACGCCGTTCTGAGCGGGACATCTATGGCGACGCCATATGTTGCTGGTGTTGCAGCGTTATATATCGGCAAATTTGGAGGCCGGAAGACGAACCCAAACTTCAACGCTACGGACTTGACCATGAGGATTATTTCGAGTGGAGGCTCTCTCCCTTGGAACGACGGCCAGTCTGACACGGATTACGGGTTTACCGCCCCTCCAGCTCAGGTCGGCACTGGAATGGTGAATGGATACAAAGTGTTGAACTACACCTCTTCGCTCTCATATGCCAAATTTGAGCTCAACGATACCCGTCACTTTGAGCGATACCACTCGGTTGATATTACGAATAACGGTCCTGGGACAGTCACTTACAGTTTCAGCATTGAGGACGCCGCCGGTTGGGATGTCTGGTATCCCTACGATTCTGCTGTGGACGGCACGCCTAGACCCAGATCCCTCTTTGAACTTGGAGCCCCAGTCAAAATGGCACCAACAGTTTCACTGCCTTCGGGGACATTCAAAATTGCTTCCGGGGCTACAAAGACTGCTAAGTAAATGCCCACAGAGACTCGCTTGTATCAAATCCTTACATTGTGCAGATTTAGCTTCTCATACCCAGAGGGAGAGGGGACTCTTCCCCTGTACGGCGGCAAGGTTATCATCACATCAAGTCTTGGTGAACAACTATCTGTACCTTATCTGGGTTTGTACATGGTCTTCCGGGTTTCGTGCATGCGGATCTAACGTTTCGCTGCAGGGCTTGCATCTGATCTGAAAGAGACTTTCAAGACACAATTCCCAGAGTCCTATCCGTATTGTACAACTGGTCTCGATCCAGTTAGCATTCTCCAAAAGCCAAGGTAAGCTCACACTGATCTCTCGTGCAAGACATGATCGCTGATATGCATGAAGCTTTTCATTCGACCTATCTGTCGAATCCCAGGACTTTCCTCGGATGTACGCCCGTACCTTGTGGGCCACGCGGCAGCTCCGATGGGATGTAAGTACTTCCATTTCTCTAGTTATTTCATCGACTCGCTGTTGAAATTCCATGCTGACTTGACCAAGATCTTTGAAGTTGGCTGGAAAGAGCGAAATTGGGCATATCCGCCCGTGGTTGGACAAAACAGCTACGTAGGATCTGTTGCAACGTGGGAGTTCTCCGGCCAGGTTGATGTATTCGACCCCGACCTCTACGGCTACCTTGAGAACAATACCGTATCGTTCCCATTGCTAGATCTGCCGCGCTTCTCCGTCGATGTAGCTGACGGCGTGTACTGGTGGTTTGGTCCACTCAGTAATGGGTCTATGATTGCCCCTGGCGAATACGTGTAAGTCTGATTTCCGTGGAATACGGAGTCAGTGTGTGGTTTGTTCATGCTGACGTTGACTAGGATGCGCTTTGCTGCCATGGTTCCGTTCGCGGATCCAACGCACGCGGATAACTGGGACGTATTTTCGAGCCCATTTACTGTGCTTCCTTTGTAAAAAGCCATTGAATTACGAGTGTGGCATAGTTGATTAGATTTAAAGACCTGGACCAAGTTACTTCGCAAGATCTAGGCACTGGTCTTTCATGCTTGCCCAAATCCTCGTAAGGCCGAGATGATGGTAGATAGTTAGGAGACAAACAAGCTTTAGTGACAGGTTGTCATCTTTCGTGAATGACAGCTTGATTGTGGAAGAATTAGTATTCCAAGATCTTTCGCTGCGGGGGTGCAGCAGAGGTAAGACTTCTTGCAGATGAGAGTAATGTGACTGACACTTATTACAAGAATGAATTGCAAGGTTGCCTTATCACGTTCAAGAGACCCCGCCGGCGATGCCCGAAATGGGCTACAAAGACCCATTCCGACTGTGAATCTGCAACCTCCTGGTAGCTTGCTCTGTCTCCAGGTTCAGAGAACTCTTTGCTTTGTGGACAACAGTAATTTTTCTTGCTAAAGGAGCGGTTCTTTGACACTAGTCAATGAATCCCAACCCGATAATTACTTGACCAACCTGGCAGATGTTTCTTAGCCGGATCTTGGCAATGACCTCACCCCGGTAATGCATCGAGTCTGTGGAAAGCCAGTCGCCGGTATTCCCCAGCTGAGGCTACAAGTTGGTCGACGGAAGTGTCCTCACCGCCACCACAAGCAACATCACTGCCCGCCAAGTCGGTTCATTGAAGGGTTATATTTAGGACCCCTCATTGCATTCTAGCATGCATCATCAGGCCTTTGCGATCGCTCATATCCCCGTCAAAACAGCTTGCCTGGGCAGGGACATGGCCTCGAGGGGGACATAGAGAACCCCCCCAGTCGACTCTACGGAAACAACAGGCAGCGGCAGATTTCGGTTCAGAGGACGTGTCGTGGACTGGTGGTCTGGCGGACGTACCCTCACTGGAGGGAGTTGCAAGAGGTTCAGCCAGACAGTGGCACCACCATGCCTGGCGAGATGGAGGAAACTGCCAAATGGGACTTTGGTCACACACCGATCCTTCGAGTAAGTTACGCATTGAGGCCCCCACGTCTCAACAGCAAAGGGATTCCACGTGACTTACTAAGAAAGTCACCTGGGGGCAGTTGAGAGTCGGTCGCAGCTCAGTCCTTCGCAAGATCCACCCGCAAACCCCACGTCTCCACGGTATCCTCAGTTTAGTGGGTGCGGAGTTCGTGGGGATTTTGAATCGCGAAGCCAATCCTTGGCGGCCGCAAGCGCCACGTTAGGGAGTTTGGCGTGGAGATGTGCGACATGGCATGGGGGGCAGCGATCGTCCGATTCCTCGCTGTCGGACACGATAATCCTGCTCCCCGCTCCCCGCTGCCTTCGACTTCGGGCTATGAATAACTTGTTTTCTGCCAAAGGACGTGCCCGGATTGAAATATCGGAATCTGGGGATACGCAGCATCTTCGTTATTGCATTGAATCCTTCGGTCCCCCTCACTCACCGATCCCAAGTCTCCGCCAGCCATCGAAGCAGGCGGCGGCGGCGATGGAGGGAGAGGGAATTTCAAATCAATTGGCACACCAGCCAGCTTTTGCCAGCCCATTGTAACACGGGGGACTAATGAGGCTTTTAAATAATTACGCCCCCAACCCCCCCGTATCCTGGCCGACCTTGACCGACTCACCAGGATGTGGCGAACGGAATCCCACCGGAGCTTTCGTTGAACGATGGCATTACGAGAAGCTAATAATTAAAATAAAAAAAGGGGGCACCTTGTCAGCTGCCGAGCCGCCACCTAAGTTTAGGGTGGCGCACGTGACCCTGCGGCCATGCCGATCTGGCGGTGTGGAGTGTGGATGACCTGCTGAGGGATTGGCTTTCCCAACAAGCCAAGCAGCATTTTATCCGCGCATTCTCCCGGAAGATTCTCACTCTCACCGTTCTGACTAACAAACTCAAAGTGGTGGTATATTAGGTGAGTGGCCCTGGAATGCACAGTGGCTCCATTGCAATGCCTGAAACATAGCTCATCAATGTTCTCTACCTCAGAAACAGGGCCAATTCGCCATCCGACAAGATGTTATACAGTACCATGCTGGGTGCGAGCGAGGATGGTGACCACTACAACCTCACCAGTCCGACCGCCATGCCGAAAGCCGGCGGGTTCCTCTGGAATCAGAAGATGATGATACAGATGACCTGCCGCGGTTATGCTACCGCGCAATTCATGCAGCCTGAGCCGGCCAAGTACGCGCATGCCCCAAATTTGGAGGCCAAGACTTTTATGCAGCCGGAGCAGAACTACTACGCACACCACCCGGGCCGCTTCGTCTACATCAAAGATGAGGAGACTGGTGGGCTCTTCTCTGCACCCTATGAGCCTGTGCGGGCGCCCCTTGATCGCTTCGTCTTTTCCGTCGGCAAGAGTGACATCGCCTGGACCGTCGAGCATCTGGGCCTCAGGGTCGACATGAGGTTAGGCCTGCCAACACACGATGTGACCGAATTGTGGAGTATCAATGTGACAAATCTCTCCGGCCGTCCCAGGAAGGTCAGCATCTATCCCTATTTTCCGATTGGGTACATGTCGTGGATGAATCAGTCGGGAGAATGGCGGCCGGATCTTGGCGCCATTGTTGGCAACAGCATCACGCCGTACCAAAAGACTGAAGATTACTTCAAGAACAAGACCCTGAAAGATAAAACTTATTTTCTTTGCGAGACGCTGCCCGATGCGTGGGAGGCTAACCAGCAGGCGTTTGAGGGTGAAGGCGGCCTACACAACCCGTCCGCGGTGCAGGAGCCCAGGCTGGCAGGCGGCGACGCTCGCTACGAAACACCGACCGCGGCCGTGCAATATCGCGTGACGCTGAAGCCAGGGGAGCAACGACAATACCGTTTTCTTTTTGGACCAGCCCTGGACGATGCAGAGATTCGATCCATGAGGAGCAAGTATCTGAGCAAGGATGGATTCGTCAAGTCCGCCAGAGAATATGCGGCATATATTGAGCGCGGCACTGGATGCCTGCAGATTCAAACACCAGACAAACACCTCGATAACTTCGTCAACAACTGGATGCCGCGACAGACGTACTACCATGGCGACGTAAATCGTCTTACGACCGATCCGCAAACTCGCAACTACATGCAAGACAACATGGGCATGAGCTACATCAAGTCCGAGGTCACGCGGAAGGCCTTGCTCACTGCCGTTTCTCAGCAAAACTCAGACGGCGGCATGCCGGATGGAATTCTGCTGGTCAAGGGCGCGGAGTTGAAATATGTCAACCAGATTCCCCATACTGATCATTGCGTTTGGCTGCCGGTAGCTCTAGAGGTATATCTGTCGGAAACCGCCGACTACGCCCTCTTGCAGGAGAAAGTCCGCGGCGTGCACGGGGACACATATACCGTTTTCGAGCGATTCAGCCGCGCCATGGACTGGCTGCTGTCGAAGCGTGACGGGCGTGGCCTCAGCTATATCGCCCAGGGTGATTGGTGCGACCCGATGAACATGGTCGGCTACAAGGGCAAGGGTGTTTCTGGCTGGCTTACGGTTGCTACTGGATACGCGCTCAACCTTTGGGCGACCGTCTGCGAGCAGCAGGGCGAGATGGCAGTAGCGGAGAAGTACCGTGCGGGAGCGCGGGAAGTTAATGCCGCTGCCAACAAGCACCTCTGGGATGGCGACTGGTTCGCCCGCGGCATCACAGATGACAACGTCATCTTCGGTGTGAAGAAGGACCACGAAGGTCGCATCTGGCTTAATCCACAGGCATGGTCTATCCTAGGTGGCGCAGCGAGTGAAGAGCAGCGCATCAAAATGATGGCTGCGGTCGAAGACCAGCTCGATACACCATTTGGCGTAGCCATGTTTGGTCCGCCATACAGTCGCATGCGCGATGATGTTGGTCGCGTTACCCAGAAGTTCCCCGGCAACGGGGAAAATGCATCAGTATACAACCATGCCGGCGTTTTTTACATTTACAGCTTGTACACTGTGGGAGAAAGTGATCGCGCATACAAGCTACTGCGGCAGATGCTGCCAGGCCCGAGTAAGGAGGATTATCTCCAGCGCGGCCAGCTCCCGATATTCATCCCCAACTACTACCGTGGGGCGTGGAAGGAGTATCCCCGAACCGCCGGCCGCTCTAGTCAGCTGTTCAACACCGGGACTGTGTCATGGGCATACCGCTGCTTCATCGAGGGTCTCTGCGGGCTGCGAGGTGATGCAGAGGGCCTACGCATCCGACCTCAGCTGCCGAAGGAATGGGATGCGATCAAGGTGGTGCGCCTCTTCCGTGGCGCGAAGTTCGAATTGGATATCCGCCGTGCGGATGTGAATGAGGTGAAGGTCAAGCATGCTGGCAAGGTCTTGCCCGAAGCCCACTTCACTGGGATCCAACCTGGCAAAACCTACCAGCTGGAGGTTGCCATTCCGTTGTGAGAAGAGCATGGATGATGGTTTTTCACGCCGCTTTGCTGTTGGCGTCTCCAGCCTGGTGGAGAGACTTTCTGACTATTCTTCACATCGGTATAGATAAAAGGCTGCGAGAAATTAGCTGCAAAGCTTTCACACCTTTTCTTTCATTTCTGGCCTCAAAATCATTAGATAGGTACTTCGCAAATTATGCATAACCCTAGCGGTGGGAATATTTAATACTCAAATAAGTCACTTCGTGTGCCTCGCGCACATGTGAACTCAAGCTACTAGACCTAGAGCCCTTACGCCCCTCACAGTCAGAAATAATGCTGAGATATCTAGTGGTGGCTAGCCGTGTTTATCTCGTCCTTTCTGAACCGGATCATCAAAGCGCGTCGCCGGCTACCCAATCCCCCACAATATGCCATCCGCTGTATCCAGTGACTACCACAATCGAGAAGATAAAAGCCCATGCTCTGAGTGCTCTAAATATGAGCTGCTTGAAGACCTCATCCCTCTCGGCTGCTTCGTTTACATGCGGAAACGGCACATCTGGAACCGGCTTATTTAAGAACTTGCATAAAGGTTCCCAGCCATCAGCAATGTCCATCTCTAGAAGCTGTCCTTTGGGCACCGTTCGTCGCACACTCTCGTTGTGCTGCTCGATCAAACCTTGGTGAGGCCGACAGCCGTGTACGACTTGCATTCTAGTTACACATAAATCAAACCCATGATTCGGCCTGGAGCTGGAAGTGAAGCATGCAGCATTCTTACACGGGACTCCGCGTAGTTTCACTTACTGTTCGTAGATATTCGCGGAAAATGTCGTCACCCATCGTTGTCCACTTAAGGGCATGAGCAGATAGTGCATCAGCCGCATAGAAGCATTGTCGTCCACCATCTTGAAGCTGTTCCACCACTTTGCTGGGTCTCTCGTAACTAGGACCACCTTGGCATCCGGCCACAATTCCAGCATCTCCTTGAGGAAATTGACTGGCGGGTGGTCTGTGACGCCGACATAACCACCACCAAACAACTCGCGTAGCAACTTGAAGAGCCGCGGTCTGTTATCTTCTCGCTTGTATTGGTAGGCTAGATTCATCTTCCTGCACCAAGCTGTATCGGTGTCAGTCAGTGAAGGGATATAACATCATTGTAACTGCTGACCGTCGTCCCTGTGGAACATGTGAGTACCCCCGTGTAAAACTGGGCCATCTAGAAGCTTTCCAATGGCGAATGAGATGGATAGTGTCCCAGTGCGAGGATAGCCTGCGCCAATAACCTCGAGCTTTCGATTGGGATTGGTAGGTAGGGATGGTTTGGCGCCCATTTTGGGATTGGCGTCCTTAGAACAGCTATTTAGAAAGCCAGATCAAGTTCTAGCATCGGACGTGCTGGCAGGAATATCCAGTATTTAAACAAAGAGGCCAGCAGGACTTTGGTACGGAACGATCTACGCTTACCACGGACTGCAGTACGAAGGATGCAGGGCACTAACTAGATGCAGGGATTGGAACGTGAGCTAGATTGCTGCTGCTCTGCGGCGAGGGATCGGCAATTGTTGCAGCCTCAAATTTACTAGTTCTATCCTACAGCTGGTATCTAAATTTACTTAAAACTGATGCCCAAATGAGCATCTAGTATGCATTACCTGCCCGGGCGGGGGGGGGGAGGCGTAGTCGGTAAAAGAGAGGCAAATATCACATTTAGGTTGGCCAGGATGGATAGTATACGTTCATAGGCTTTATCGTCGGTCTAAACATCTTGGCAGGAAAATAATGCGGGTTGGAGACTAAAAGTACTGAACGTGATAGAATAATAATAACGATTGAGAATGATGTGAATCAATCTCACAGATCCCGAATGGCGCCCCGCTGATAAATATAATGTTATTGCTAACAGTTTGTATCTAACGACGCTTCTAATAATTTCAGCCCATGTTAGGCTTGCCAGAGTGTTAGTGATTCTTCAGAGCCGACTAGCTTTTAGGTCGCTGCACATCGTCTCTCGTAGTTCACACAGGCGCGCTTCCTGTTAGAGCAACCCGAGGTTGCGTATGGATGTCGGTGGGAGCGACATCAGCGCGCTCAATCACGTAGAATGAGGAAACCCTTCAGCATTATGATTAGGCATCACCCAGGTGTTCAAGTTCACCTCAAGCAGGCTTGCCCAACCACGCCGCCTCCTCGTCCAGATGCGTATAATGAGCATCAACCACCTCCTGGTTGAGATAATCCATCCGATGTCCGCACCGCGACCATCGTACATCATCGGGCGTCGCCGATGAGTCACAGCATGAGCCCCAGCAGTCTCCAACGCGGTCAATAACTGCTTTATAAGGGTTGTTGCGCCGACTTTGATCGATAATATGCATTATCGTTGGGATGGTGACCTCGTGAAACACATTGCTGCAACCGAACAGGTAAGAGAGAAAAATGTAGTCGGCAAAGAACTTCCGGGGGACATAGTATATGTCCGTCCAGCCCACACACCACTCGTCCTCTTTAAACTTGTATCCAAGTCCGTAGTTTTTCAACTTCCTAGTGACTCTCAAGGCCATCTTGTGCCAACCTCTTTTCCACCCCCACCAGCCCCTGAAATCGTTCGGGTCAGTCATACACATGAAGCGAGGCCCACCCGTCGGATATTTTCTGGTGTTTCCGGTGGAAGGAAACCATATTTTATCGGGATTGGCATCATCCCACGCAAGAGGATCAATCCAGGCGTCGAAATGGAAGAACAGAAGACCGGTAATATCTGGCTGGGTGTCCAGAATCAGCTTCATCGTGTGCGCGACCTGCATGTACACTGTTTCGATCGTGGAGTATTGGTCATGAGTAGCATTGCGGAAGTCGCTGGGTTGATCTGGCATCATATCTGGCATGGATATATGAACAGTGTGGAAGAAAGGTTCGTACTTCATTAGCAAGGGCAACCGTTCCACCCTCCTTGCATTCCATCGAATCATGGCCATTGTAGACTTGAATGGCGAACCGCGATCGGATTTTGACACATTTAAAGCTCTTTCCTCTGTAGGGCCGAGAGTGAAATCGTTGAAGGGAGGAATGATGTCCTTGGGCGGAACAATGCACTTGTCTGAGGTCTGACTTTCGGCGAGATCTAAGCTTGATAGGGTCAGGAAGACTGTCGAACCAATGGTTAGGCATGCCAACGTGAAGAGTAGTAGGGTGTTCTAAAAGCGTTAGCCTGAAATGACTATCCTAGGAAGTGAGACATGACTTACGGTAACAAGGGCAAAAGACTTGGTGGAGCCCCATGACCGTGGTTCGTTTTTGTCAGACCCAAAGCAATGTGAATCATCCGTTGAAGAATACTTCATATAAGTCCATGCGGCAAAGAAGACTACAAGTGCTCCAGGGATCGCAAGCCAGCTCAGTTGAGCCCCAAATACGGCAGTTGAAATTATTAGCAAGATTCCAGCGGCAGCTGACGTCGAAAAACACTTGGCCGATATGCCTGCATCTGCGCTGAGTTAGCATGGCCGATCATTGAATATTGTAGACGTGGTTTGCTAACACTTATAAACGAACGTGATAGCTGTGCCGACCAACACGTGGTTCAGAATCACTAGGATGGGACCCACATCATCGAAACCTGAAAAGAATGACGGCTGGTAGATGTCTACATGCCGTAAGAAGAAGTGAACGATAAGATTGGCGACAATCCCTGTGGAATAGAGAATGATATGTCCAGCATGCACGCTGGTATCATCATTTCTTAGCAGAAACTGGTTATATAGACCAGCAACGGCACTCAGAAAGACCTGAGACAGTAGAAGAAGATATACACTGTATGGATATGTTGTTCCTGTGCTCGGAGAGTACTGAGACAAAACCAAGCCGCAGATCTAATGCGATCGGATTAGAATAGATATCTGAGAAGGGAGAAGATGTTGGAAAGATGTACCTGAATGGCGATAGCGAACCACTGCAGCGGTTTGGTCTTCGTCTGGCGTGCAACCGCGACGATGAGGGCCGTCATGAGGGTGATGCCAGTTTTGGCCAGGAGAATTGTACCAGGATCTGCGATCATGTAGGCCGTGAATATCTATGCTGCTGATTAGCTAGACGATACGTAAAGGGCAACGTGAGAAAAGAACTCACTGTATTGTTGGTGATCGCATACAGCAGCGCCAAGACGGCCCAGCCATATCGGGACTTGATGGTAACCTCCCCCCAGAAGTATCGCCAAAACGCCCCCAAACTGACCACAGCTGCCTCTTCTAGATTTTCTTCCTTTTCATCGAACCGCTGCCCGGCACCGCTCTGCCCCTCGGCCGTGGGCAATTCATGCTCCGCACTCAACATAGTGTATGCCGAGGAGTTTCTCCGCGGGGATGGCTTTATGCCATCTGCGGCTCGTCGACTGCATTCGCCATAGAATAGAACGAGGGAGAGAAGCAGCTTGAGCGATTCGGAGATAGTCAGTGATGCTGAAGGCGAGAACTGGTATCCCACTTCGCCATTCTGCGTTGCCTTCAGGACTGTCCCAGTGCTAACTTGCACAAGCACCAGGCCAAGGATTGCGAGACATGCGGTCAGGTTAGATTGGAAGCAGGACACCAGCGGCCGGCAGAGAGGGCTGTAAAGCATGACTACGCCTTCATTAGCGCAGCGGTCGGCTGGACTAAGAGTGTCGGGAGGAGCGCCCTCAACTATTAGCAGATCAAAGTCGTGATAGCATGAGGGAGATCGCTCTCTAGAAGGAGAGGCTCAAGAGAAGACGAGGAGGCGGGCAGTTCCACCTTTGTGTGTGTGGAAGTTTTGCGTTCCCCGGATTCACCTCTGAAGAGACACCCCATGGCCAGGAGGCATCTCCAATAGTCCTTGCGCTAGTAGTGGGGGAATATGTTGCGTTTGCACCTGGTCGAAACATGTCATCGCTTAACGCACTAGCTAATTGGGAGACAGAGCATAGAAGGGGTCCATGGAGGTCCAGACCTTTGGTTTCTTGAGCCTGGGTGACGGCTCCCGATAACGCATTTTCCACAAATTAGACTAGAGCCAGCAGCAGCAATTCTTATTGATGGCTTAAAGACGCAATCGACGCCAAATTAAGCTCACCCACGACAAGGGGAAATGGCCGAGGTAAATGGGGTGTACTAGAAGTGTTTTGGCTTAGTTGATACAGCTGAGGTCAGTCCGCCAACCAATCAGTTAATTGACCCTATGAGCATGCTATACTTTACCGGGAAACGGGGTCGACATCTGCTTTGCACGGCCCACGTGTTGCGCCTCTTGGCTCGGACGCAAACGAACCACCGGTTTTAGAACCCACAGGAGCTGGGATTGGAAGCCCGCCCAAACCCGCCTCGAAACCAGGACCACCCCGCATGTGCATCTGCCCGAAGCAAACTAGGCAAAGAGCAGAGCTTAATGGGGACGGTTCTTTTTGCAAACGTTTGGTGCTGAGATTGAGTATGATTTAAGAACACTCTGCCGACTCGAAATCTTTGAGAATTGCGTGTGTGTTTGTGTGTGTGCAGAGAAAGAAAAAGCCTAGGCTTCTGGGCTTCTTGGGGCTTGAGATAGCTTCCTATCTAGCCTGAATCCAGGCTGTGAGGCGCGAATGGCACCATCCGGGTGCCATGCAAAGAACACATCCCAAAAGCCAGCTGTGCACGGTTTGATTGGCAGTCATTAAGCCGCCCGCGATACGGCTGTTATCAAGCCTTAGAGATTCCGCTTCGCTGCCTTTTCGAATCACAATCAACATCGAGATTGTCGTGGCGTCAAGGTCATATCTTGCCCAGCGACGGTGGTGTCCAGGCGGTCGAGCCAAAATTGCCCACGCAACTCGTGTCTAACAATGCCCCTACTTTTCGGAGACACGAGAAAACGCTCAGAATGTACTAGCCCGGCTCCTGGACGTGGCCCCGTCGATTCCCTCCATTCGGTATCGGGTGTGATCCTTAGGGCGCAATGCCACTATCAATGCCTCGAAAGGCCGACGGGGACTTCAAAAAGGACTTTTTGTGGTCACATTAACACCGTTCATACAGAAGCAAAATATGCGCGCTATCGAGTCTGCCAGCCTTGTTGAGTCTTCGGCCCATCAACATTTGGAGCAACGGCCAGTGGTGAGATGATGTATATCGATTATCGTTGCTGAGAAGTATGAATCTAGACACCTTGGAACACAAAGAGTTACAGCTCCCAGTCCACGAACCATTACTCAGTCCTCTTCATTCGAGGACCCTTCCGTCCCCCGCCCCCAACTGAACAAACTCATAGTCAGGAATCTTCCCATCCAGCCTCTTTTCCTCCGCGGTCACCGCCTGCTTGAGTGTATATTGCGTTCTCCGCAGCATCGGCGCGATGAAACCCCCGCCTTTCTTCACCTCGTCGTGCGTCGCTATCCAGTAGCGTGCGCCGCTCGCCCCTACAGCCTGGATCCCGTTCAGCGCGCCCAGGTTCAGCTGCTTTGTCATCCATATCTTCACATCGTGCAGCCCGTGCAGAAGGGCCAGCGTGCTGATTCCCGAGGCCCCGATGCAGGCGAGGTCAGACGCCTTGATACCGTGCGGCGAGTACAATATTGTCTCTGCCTGGACATCGAGGGAGAAGGCGACCATGACGGCAGAGTGATAGTACAGCGCGTTCCCAGCTGTGATAACGCGGCCGATACCAACCCATGGGGGCAAGCCGCCGACGCTTAAAGTTTTCGCCCAGTCTTTTGTCGCTGACGAGAAGCCTGGCGTGGTCGTAACCTTCCCGAAGTATTTCCATCCTCGGATCAAATCCGCAGCTTTCTCCGTCGCGAATATCGGCGTTTCCTTCGGCAACTCAAGCAGCGTAGCCTCATGGCAGTGATCAGTGAACTCGTGCGAGATGGCCACAGCGTCGATGAATGTTCCCGCAGCGGCTCCTGCAGAAGCTGGGCTGCCCTCCAGCTCCACCAGGATGGAGTTCAGATTAGCGATTGTTTCCACACTCGGCGGCACTATATGCCATTGCGTGGAGAACCAGGAGGCTACATCAGACTGGGGGCCTTGCAGCCACGGATCCAAAAGTATGTTGAAATGGGTTCGCCCAGCGGGCGGCGTCGCGGAGGTGGGATACGGAAGTTGGATGAGCCAGGTCGTGTCCGCGTTGAGGTGGATTAGCACCGGGCGGCGGCTGCGCAGCGCTTCTCGCCATTGGATGCGGTCGCTGACTTTAATCGTCGCTGGTGCCGGCGCATTATCGCTGATGGCCATTTTGAATGGAGACTCGTTTTATTACGCGATTATTCCATGAGGTAGATTCTCTAATGTGCTAAATAGTAATGCATTTGCCGATGCGAAAGGCCAAAGGTTGAGGCATCGCATCACGCGTTACGGTGGGAGGGAATCGAGGTCTGTGCCATCTTCCCCAGATCGGTTTAGGCGGCAAATCGCCCACGGTTTACCATCTAATTCTAGCGCGTCATGTGGGGGATCAATGTTGCATTGACGCCATGGACGAGCAATGCGTCCCAGCTGTCAATCCTTCAATGAAAGTCTTTGTCGTCATATTCTTTTGGCCGTCTTTCAACTCCGCGTGGCAGCAGGTGGGCGAAAAGCAAATCCACGAGAAATTCGTCAGACACGCAAGATCAGCAAGGCATTTCCACTTGGGAGGACCAACGCCTCTCATCCTCAGCAAAGGTAAACAGACGTGGAATTGCAGAAATAAGAGCAATTAGATCTATTCATTGGCTCATTGAAACAGCTAAAATAAACAAACAATAATAAAAATTAAGCGTCCAGATCTGGATGCAAAAATGCTTGGAAGCGGCCCCTTTTCCTACACGGGGGGCAATGCAGCATCTCACACACATCATACATATCCATACATCGAACAGCGAGCTTCAGTGGAACACCACGAGCACACAGCTGTTCTCAATCACCATCAGACACCCGCACACCGCCACCTGGGGCTGGGTATATGAGGACCAGTCCGAGGCGAGTCTTTCTCGCCCGACAAAAGCGGCCAAGATCCGTGGCGCGCGGGGATCTTTAAGTGCGGACCTGTTACGAGTCGTCACCCAGCACAATCCAAGCTTCGGTGGCATCTCCAGACACTGCATTGTCCTCCACTACTTCTCTCTCTCGGGGCAGGACCGCCCACTCGTCGTTATCGGAATCATAGGAAATTGGATCGGAATCGGAAATCAGGTCGGGACATGCCGTGTCCCTCTCGTCGCGCTGGGCAAGGGAATGGTTTGAGCTGATGAGCTCGTAGATGACTCTCAAAGGAGACAAAGAATGGTCCTCGGGGCGATGTTGAATCGTCTCTTCATCGGATGTTTCTGAAAGGGAAGGGGAAATGAGGTACTGCGCGATGGCATCATCCTGGACCAGCTCGGCGAACGACAGATTCAGAGCTAGGTCTAGCTCCGGATCACATCCCCGAGCTTTGTTGAGCTTTCGGCCGCGCTTAGCTGGGCGCACAGTGTAGGAAGGCTCATCGTGGACGATCGCATCTAAGCCAAAGCCGGGGCCTCGCAGATGTTCGTCGTCGTAGAGAAGGCCAAGGCGGTACAGCTCAGCAATATCCAGGTCGTCGTTGACGGGAGCCGGACTGCGAGACCTTTTGGTTGTCGCGGGATCCCGGAAGGCTTCCTCGCGCTCTAGGCTGGGACGTCGGGCGAGTCCGTTCCTAGAGTTGTCCGTTGGCAGCGGGACAGCGCTGCGGGCCAACTCGTGGCCCTCGTCGTTTTCACAACTCCATCCGTGGCGGATTCGGTGGAGCTGGCGTCGACGGTCAACGCGGCACCGTGGGTCTGTCCGGCGTGCAAGCTCAATCAGAGGGAGCTTGTACTCGGGCAGGTCTCGGTTCAAACAGACCACGCCTGGACGGCCGCTGTAGATTACGGCTCCATTGAAGAGGTAGTTCAGGGACCTGCTGGGCCTCCGGACTCGGTGGGCGTCTGGCCGGAGACTCCGGAAGTCGGTGATGGGTAAGAGGTCTACATCGCTATCGTGAAGTGCTAAACCCATGATGAGCAGGCGGCGGGGTTTTATAGGCTATGTATGGGGGAAGCTGTGACTGTGCTTTTGGCGATGTGTTCGGACGAAAAGGACAAGATGCTCGCAGGGAGGAGAGGGCGTGCGAGGCGCTAATGCGTGGGGAAGGGTTGTTGTGGAAGTGCAGTGAGCCATCGAGAAGGTCGGAGAAGCGGTGATTTATATCCAGCATCGATGCCTGCTTCGCCGAAACGCCCTTATTGGCCCAGCCAGGCTCCGGAGAGAGTCATCTGTTGCGGAGGCCAATTGAGGAGGGCGGAGGTGAGCTCGCATTGGAGCGATGGCACTTGTGACTCACTTGAAGCTTCACTTGAGGTGGTGGTGGCGCAGCCGGCCTGGTTGGCAGGCTTAGGCTGGCGAGGCAGAAGAGCTCGTGACTGGGTGTGATTGGTCCCGACTGCTGATTTGTGGGTCCGGGACAGGCGAACTGCGCGGTTTCATACGTCCGGACAGCGTTTCTTCAATCAAAGAGGCCATTGTCTTTCTTTTACCCTGAGTCGTTCATCTCTGCGATTCATGGAGGGCAATGAGGTATGCTCTGACGAGGTGGAGTATGTAGAGTTGATTGAAGATACCTAGCTAATCGAAGCGAACGAACGTTGAACGGAGTCACATGCCCAAGAGCCTGTATCCATTCTCGAAGTTTAGTGGCTGTAGACATAAGACCCTGAACATTGTAGTGGATCACCCACCCTGTAGGTACGACAGCCCCTCACGTGCCCCTGTAGCACTGCGGGCCACTGAACTGAGTCCTAACTAGGTAGCCCCGCCAGTCCATGATGACCCGATCCACCAAAGTCAGTCATACCCATTGTCCAGAGGATCCAACCCGCAGATGCGGAAGAAAAGATCCCCCAGAATACTCACTCTTTGTCAAGGGACTTGCCGCTATCGACTTTGCGATCCTATTCTATGTCGTCGTGGGCTCACTGGCGGATGCATCTATCGATCTCCTGAGCGACAAAGTGTCCGGTTTCTTGCCATGGGTGCCTCCACAAACTGTATTCGAAGTGAATATTCTAGAGGCTCCATAATCGAACCATCATCATATTAATCGCTAATTCATCAAGTGGGTATTACATCGAGAGATCCCATCCCCCCCGTTTCCAATTCCATACGCCCCGTTTGCATCACTCGTCTATCATGCTTCGTCCCGTGCTTCCTGCGCGGCTCGCGTCGCCAGTTCATAACTTCTTGTTCGCGAACCCAACCCTCTTTCCCCGACCTGCACCTCCCATGTCGAACACAACAAACTGCGCCTTCAGCAAGAGGGCGCCCAATATGCTGAACCCGATGCCCTCCGAGCTCTGAATTCCGCCATAGCAGTGCGTGGCATTCACTCTTCCGTATCTCATGTAACTCCCCGGCACCGATCCTCGGTAGACCCCGATCCCGAAGTTGAAGGCCGGCAGCGGCGACGCACAAGGGTAGAGGACTGCGCCCCAAGCGCGATCAATCCGTGCTCCGAACACCTTGGACCAGTACGCGTCTACAATAGGCCCTGGTAGGAGAAGCAGAGTCGTCCCTGTGTCCGCGATGGCGGTGAACGGTGCCTGGCTGTATGGGCCGTTACCGACTTGATAGCCGGTGATTGGAACTTCCCAGTACCCACTCTTGGGGTATACGGGTGCATACTGGATTCTCCCAGTGTACTCGGTGTTGGAGATGTAGCCAAAGTTGTAAGTCCCGGGCTTGCCCTTCTGTAGGTTGGCGGTAAATATCGGGGCTGCCAGCGCCTTTCTAATATTGTCAGTGTATGACAGTGACCTGGTTGGCAATATTGTGTTTCCCTCGCTCGGTCCAAGACCGAGAATGCCAGAACTGAACGTATCATACGTAAATTCAGAGGACACTCGTGTGGCGGACTCAACCATCTGACTGTCGAAATACGTCTGGCCGATGGAAACTCTGTCCTGGTATACAATGCCGTTCGCCCCGGATCCGTCGCCATACTGGATCCCCCAAGTTTGTCCCTCCTGCAATATGGATGTGCTGGACAACTTTGGCCTGTAAATCTGGTGGTTTGTGACTTGGTCTAACGGCGTGTCTGATGAAAAGACCCAGCTACGGACAGCTATGAGCATGATTTTTAGATGTATGTTAGGGACAGGACTCACAGATCTGATGACCCTGTATCCAGATTAAGATTCAAAGTCTGTGGAGGCGTCCCTATCTTGACCGGAACAACATATTGCGAGTCGTGGCTCGTAGGAGGAGTTGCCTGAACTGTTCCCCACAAAGCCCCTTCTGGATGTCAGCAACTCCGTGAGTATCTTCTGGTACAAGTGCCTTACTTTCGTCTACAAGCTTCTTGTACTTCGAGTGAGTCTCAGAACTCAGCTGTACAGCATCTTGCAACGCTGGTGTGAGGGTTGCGTTGTATTTGAAAAACGCCGACAACATTGCCTCAAGTCCGTCCAACCGAACATAACCTGTGTTCTCGACTTCGTCGAGTCTGAATGTCCCACGTGGCTCTGCTGCAGCAGGCTCAGCAATTGGTGATGGATCATTATTAGCAACAGGTGCAGCACCTATTAATTGACCTGTCGAAATGACAAATAGCAAGGATACCAGAGGTTGCATGACTCGTCTTGACAGGAGACGTTGCTCTTCTGTTAGAGGCACATGCGGAACTTGAGAGTTCTTATTGTGGCAGTCAGACTTCAAGGTTTTAATCACCGCGGGCAGCAGCTCAAGGTGCCAGCCCCCGATCGTCTTATACGGCAAGCCAAGAAATCTTTCAAGGGAACCCCCCATGATGCGCTGGGCTGAGACCTGTGTCTCAGCGCCTGCGAGAGACGCCAGCCTCCCGCGAACTCGCTGAAGAATGTGGGCCAGCATTGTCCTGACGAGTCGAAGAACGCGCCGAGCGCGATCGAGCGCGAAAATAGCCAGCGCCGGACTTGAATTGAAATGGCATTGTAAAAATGTAAGTCTTGGTATCGCCTGGTGGCTGGAGAAGGGAGACCTCGCGCGGTGGCCTGTGGCTTGTGCATCTATTTCGGCCGTTCCACCACAAACGTCTTAGGTTACTTTGGGGTCCAGCAAGCAGATTCTCAGTTCATCTATTATTGCGAAGGCAGTAGCCTTACAGGTATCATGCTGCTCTAACCTGACTACCAACAAATCCTGAAAGCAAGAGCTCGCAGCTCTAGCCTGAGCTGCGACCCAGCCGACCGCTCGGCTCTAACCATAATAAAACCGCCACCCAGCGGCGGAGACTCCCAAACAATAGTTATGATACAACATCGGGCCCGGGACTTGCACAACGGGACACCGGAACCCAGCTATTGGCATTACTGGAATGCCTTCGTCAAAATCCAACTCTTCCCAGCGATTCTCTAATCTGATAGCAGTAGTCCAGAAACAAATCCATTGCCCCCCTTGCCCTTAGTAGTGTCCGTCTGTTCCGTGTTGTTTTTTAACCAACACGTCCCAAAATTGGTCCTCACTCTGTCCAAACTCGAATTCCACGTCACACCCTGGCAACCCTCGGAGTTCGAGTTGAGGTTGTAGGATGCGCATGCTTTCATGCAGTCAGAGAAGGAATACGAGACGACGGCGATGATATCAACGGGCCCACGAATGTCCATGCCGCATGTGGCCTTGAAGTTCCACGCCTTGTTGTCGAACCCGACGACTTGCGTTGTGCCCGTCAGGGCTGGGCAGTCAACTACCAGGAAGCCTGTCGTCGGCACGGCAAAGCGCACTGAAGTGGTAGAAGTTGCAGGTGTCGCGGTTACTCCGTCTGATACTATGATTGTCGCTGTAAGGGTGCTGGTCACGGTCGCGGTCGCCGAGGCAGATGCTCTAAAGCTTATTGTCAGGGTCTTGTTATGCAATCAGGGACATTGTAAAGGGGGCGCACGCTTTCGCGTTTTGTACCGCGATCGATCCACCGACTCCGCCTCCAATTGCAGCAGCAAGGATCACTATGACCAATGCCAGGCTCAAGATGAACGTTGTCACCCTGAGACCCAGTATCCTTCTATGACCAGTTTGCTCTGGCGTGGGTGTTGGGTAGGACTCAAGGCCAGGTTGGCTGGTGTTGAAGCTCTGTTTTGAAGTCCATTGCGGCGACGGTTGTTGCGACGATAGTTGCTCCAAGGTATTCAAGTTCGAGGGTGGGATGTACACCTCTGGACCGCTTGCATTCATTGTTGCGCCTTTGCACTATCTTCTTCACAGGCTTGAGTATCGTCGCAGAAAATAGCAATCGAGCAGGTCGTGACGTGGATGAGAAAGGTATGGGTAGAGAGCTGCGGACTCGCGCCTAGTCTCCATCACTTCATATAACACTTCCAGCGCCACTTGGCTCAGCCCAGGGATCTGCCGCGCATGCCCCTTACCTGCGAAAGAAGTCATGTACGCTGGGTAGTGCAACTAGAAACATGGGTTGTTGTGGTAGGTACGGACCACTATACTTTAAATCACCTCATACGTTGGAGGAGATCGTGGGTGCCTGGGCTTATGCGCCGGTCAAGGGATTTTACTGGCCGCGGTTCGTGAGGTTCGATTAAGGCACACGGTTGGTGGGCTTCTGAGCCTATTGGCGGCCGAAGAGTTCTTATTCCTTCGCGGCCCACTCTACGCAGGGCGGAATCAGCCCAGCAAGGGGTATTTTAAAGCCGTCATGATTGACTCGCCGGCTGTCTTAATCGCTTGGCTCCGGACAATGAGCCCCAATTGGTCGTGATGATGTAGATCTAGAGTCATGTTTTGAGGCTTAGGATCTGAAACCTAGCACACTGCTTCTCAGTTCCGCGTATTCGATTGTGGCTCCTCCGAGATCCGCAGGCGAATGAAAAAACTTGGTACATGTCAATGATTTCAACCAAGAAAACGCCCGCATCACGTTCTTTGCACAAGCACTGACAAGGCCGCACGTCCTAGGTGCCACGTCTGTCGTACAAACTTTTAATATGGGCATGTACTAGTTGATAGCGACCTATCAACACCAATTAAAGGCAGTTTCAATCAGTGCTGATCCCCTCAAAGTGTCGATGGACGTTGCGTCATTTCAGGAACTTTCCGCTAATTCCTGCCAATTAGAGCAGAGCTTGATTCTCAAACCGTCACTTAGTGAGACCACTGATGACCACAGAAACATTGCAATGGCCATTGTCGCACTCCTTTAGTTGCCTAATGATTTGTATACTGGGGTTACAGGGCATTCAGCGCTCGGCTGCCCACCGAAAGGACGCTGCGGGTTAGCGGGCCGGTCTCAAGTCACCCGAATTGTGTGCATGAACGCCACCTCCACTCTGAGAGCGGTCATTTAACACTTCTGTTGGGTATATGTAGTGTGTTGGGAGCATCTAGGTAGCATTAGCTGAGTTGAATGGGAAACGGAGGGATCTCTGCGGTCGGAAGCTATCTAGGTAAAGTCTCACGAAGCTCGACAGAACAGGACATCAAAGATTGCGGTGTTCAAAGAATTGCCATTCTAGTAATCAGAGACTCGTCAGAGACTATCCCGTGAAACTCGATACAGATTCCTGGCAGCTAGCTTATTCATTTTGACCATCTCCGTATGGGCTCCAAAACAGCCCTTCTCCGTCCCACACCTTTCTCACTCGTGACAGTTCTGCAATCTTCTCCTCTGAGAGAACCTCTTGCGGCTTCATTCCGGTTCTCATATTGTTTATAAATGAACTGGGGCTCTCAGTCTCGTTCCGCCGGTGGATCGATAGCATTTCATCCGCAAGTGTCGACAAAGCCTCTCTAGTTTGCGGGCTTATGCACCATCTGAGAGTCATCGCCATAATCCCTCGATCTCGCCCATTAAAGAAGTTCACACCGGTGGAACCGTTGTTAAGCAACTTCTTTGTGTCCCAACCGCCAAATATTATAGTCGTTCCTTTGGCATCAGCAAATGTGTTCCCAACCTCAAGCCACCTGTCGAAGCTCGCTTTGATGGTGTCGGCATCGATTGTCCGTAGGAAGCAGGAAGAGAGGTCTTTGAAACCTCCATGAACAGTGAGAGGCTCGGTCGCGTCATTCATGCTTGCGAATGGTATGAGTGCTGTTTCAGCCATCATTGCCTTCTCCAAAACAACTGGATCGAACAGTGGGGTCGCAGCCTTCTCTGCCTCGTCACTAGGCCCACAGTAGGTTCCAGATACCATGATCAGGGGAGCCCCCGGGGCTGGGGAGTTCGGCGGACTTCTCACAAACATTAACGTCGTAATCATAGGTGCCGCTGGAGGCTGCAGCTGAAGGAACGCCTGAGACGCAATTCCGAGGGCTGATGGTGGGAAGATAAGTTTGCGTGCCCAGATTTTGCCTTCCGTGAGCTTCAAGTCCGCAATTAGGTATGCCTTCAAAGTCACGGCCGTGACGACCCCCAACCCATGTCCCGCGCCGCATAGGGCATGGAAGAGGGCAAGTTCCTCGCCATCTGAGGCAGAGCTGAGATTTAATATGCCTCCGTTGATAGTGACCAGTCGAATAGAAATCACATGATCAACCATGAATCCGTGCAAACCGTTGAATGTTCCAGATCCTCCTCCTAAAAAGCAGCCTACCATTCCCACGGCATTGGAGTTTGGGAATACGGTATAGTATCCCTCTCTGCCCATAGTTTTCAGTAGCTCTCCCGTAACTACCCCACCACCAAACTTTACGGTGCTAGACTCTTTGTCCAATGTGACTTGGTCGAACTTTTTCATGTCGAGATACAGCGTCTTGGAGTTGATAGGAACAAAAGAGGCATGGCCACCGTTGGCCGGGACTAGGCGAAGGTCGTTTTCCTTTGCGATGCGAATTGCAGCGATGATATCGTCCTCTGAGTTCGGTGCCATTACCGCGGCAGGACGTTCCACGCCGACTTCTGACCACCTTGATACGACATCGTGCAGTGGAGTAGTGGTGTCTGGAATGATGACGTCGCAATTGGGTGGGAATGCCTCCAGCGTGAGAGTAGCCATGGCGGAGGTGCGTTATTTTGATACGGTTCCTTCGCTCTCACCACAGTATAGATTGAAGGGTCGGGCGTTGTAATTATACTTCTCAGAGGAGGAGTAGGCTAATTCAGGGGTACGCCATAAGCAGAATGATTCCAATCATATGGGGAGGAGCAATAAGCTGACACGAAGAATCACAAGATAGCGGCCACTGCATATATCAAAACTCGATGTTCCGTTGTTGCCGACACGCTAGAGAAATATTGTGGAGAGTCCGTGGCACCTCAAACGGGTATGGTATGCTATGCTAATAAATTAAAGCAGGGCCAAGGCTGACATCTCTAAAGGATGAATTGATCTCGAGCAGCAACTAAACAGAGCCGTCCGGCAACAAAAAATCAAGTAATTGTTTGCAGCTACGCCAAAATCTGCATAACCCCTATTCTCGGTGACCACTTGGACTGATGAGTTCCACACTAGCCAAAGTGTTATTCGCCCGTCCGTGTGCGGTATGGGGTACCCGCCTGAAACCAAGCAATACACGTCAGCTCGGCGGGACAGGGCGGGCTTTGCACGCCTCCATGTCACTCTGCTAACCATGACTGCTCATGTCCTAGATATACCATTTCAATGCAGTGTTGTCCGACGTTAAAGTAGACTGTGCAAAGTCGCGAGTAACCTGTGCGGTATTTTGTTGTCCCAATACTCTAATCTTGAATTCGTCTGATACATTTCGGCAATATCTACCCGTTTGCGACATATATCTGGCCTCCATTTACTGAAACGACAAGATCGCATATATTTCAAACTTTATAGTACTGCTATCTACAAACTTCGCACGTCTTACGGCTCTGTATGTCCGAATGTAAAACCCGAACCATCCGGCACCATGGGTGTCCTCCATATCTGGTGGCTTCGATTCTCTTAAAATACCCACTGTCACATTCAGCGTGTTTCTCAAAAGAACACAGTAGGACTGGCTGGGATTTTGTCTGAGTTGCACCTCCCGGTTGGCTGAAGAATGTCTCCCAGCAGGAGCTTGTATGTAGACAGTTGGTTGGAGATATGACTGGCATTTGCGTTAACCGCAGCAATGCCACCGGGATAAATGACATCGAAGACTGCGGCGCGAGCCATCTCTGCGAAGCCCTCCACGTAGGAATCTGCATCAGTGATGAACGCCTGGTCCAGTTGGACCCTGCTGCGCCAGTAATTCGAGTAACTGAATGCTACATTGTAGGGATCCGGAGATAGAGCCGCAAGAGGTGGCGCAATCATGTCAAGGGTATGTCCGAATTCATGGAGCATCTGGCCAACATCGAAGGTGCCCCGATATGTTGCCCAAGAGCGATCGGTTCCGGCATTCCCGCCACCTCCAGCGACTGCCACAAACTCACTGTAATTGGACTTTCAGCATACAGAAGGCTCCAGCAATAATGATTATGGAAGACCTACGACAAAAACTGGCGTGTACGGACTGGAATTCTGCCAAGTAACTGCGCATGGCAGCGCGATTAGCAACTGTACTCATGACAGGTCGAGCAAGTAGCAAGTAACTCACGTCAAAAATCTTCTGCTCGGAGAATGGAGCGTTTGTATGACGGCACACAACCCAGGGCTCGCTACAGTCTGAAAAAGTTACGTTCAAAACGTCAAACTGCCATGGGCTGATGCTCTCGGCATACGCCCCTTGTCGACAATGGGCCGGCATTTGGCCAGACGACCAGTGGCTCGAAGTCCAGGTGACATTGGGCAAGTATTTGTTGTAAGCCGCCTCAAACGTACCATCGAAGAATCCTAACTTGGGGAAAAGAGGCGGCTTGTTTGGGTTATCCTGTGCTTCCACTGCCTTGGAAATGACTACCAAGCCTGCAACAAAAGGGTTTAGAGCATGTTTGAGAAGCATTTTGGATGGAATATTCGGAATCCCGACTGTGGTTATGAAGTATTAGGTTGGAGTTGATGGTTCCGTAATTGCGATCTGTCGATGGACAGACCAAGACATTTTATAGTTCTGCAGTTTTGCGCAATTTCTATGTCGTGGACCGTAAGGATACCCAGGCCGCATGGGTTCTCGGATTCTCGGACAGTACTTTCACGATCTCTAGGGGGTTGGTCGGACGCGAAGCGAAGTAGGAGTGCACACTCATCCTCATGTGATTGCTGCAGCTAGTGGAGTGGCATCTATTAATGGTCGAAACAAGGATGAGTACCTGGGAGTCAGTAGTCAGAAGAGGGCCCGAGTCTCGAGTCCCGATTCTCCAAGTTGAAAAAGCTGTACGAATTGTAGGTTTAGGAGCCTCGCATGGCATATGCATAGTGCTTGGAGCATAGTTGTGGCTTATAAGCTAGGCTGCTATCAGAAGCTTGTGAAGTGACGGGCAAATGTCAAATTCAAAAGATGTGGTTGTGGCTTCTACAATTCAACCTTGGTACGGCCAATAGTGTTTTTTTTTCAGCACATCCATTCTGGACCGCGACATATGTGTGTGGTGAGGCATGCATGTGTGTGGCCATGCTTCAGGACTGGCGTGGGTAGAATGGTAAAGCAAGGCATGCACAGCCGTTTAAGTAATAGATCTTTGTAAAAATCTCGCCATGTGCAGGAAACCTACAAGCATGTACCCCTCCTAGGCGGCCAAGTTCAGGGATTGTGAGATGGTTTCTTACCCGCAAGGACACAGCTTGCTCACCGCCACCGCCACCAAAAACATAATCAACCCGAGGGCCTTGACACAATGGATTTCACCATGGCTAAATATACTGGGTTCTGTTTGATCGTTAGACCTCCATTGGGCTGAAGAGCTTTCATGGACTAGCGTCAACTGTGTCGCACATACAGGGGTTTAGACTTCAGTGTGCATCTCCCACGCGGGTTCAAATGTGTTAGGAAACTTGACTGCGCCCGCAGAAGCCCGCCAAGTCAGGCCTATGCCATTTATAGAGTGTATCGGCGTATGCAGCGAATCCACAACGGCTCGGGCCATGGTGATGAAATACCTGTAGGGCTGACACAGCTTAATTGGATCGAATTGGATAATACCTAACCAAGAAGCTGTGCTGGATACGCTAGTCCAAGAAGCACCGCAGCTTTGCAAGGTATTGAGTTGGTACCGAGGTGAAACAGTTTGTCAATGTTGCGAAAGAAGCAAAGACTGCGACTCGCGACTCATCTTCACAAACATTGGAAATCCAAGAGTTGTTATCTTTCTTATGTCGCGGCACCTACTCGAAGATTGGCTTGCAATACACAGCTTCACTCGAACATGACCAAGCGAGTCAAGACAGAATCGCGAAACGCATCAATGGTGTCAACGGGGTCCAATGGAAAGTCAAGCGAGACTGCGGTTCCGAAGACAGCTCATCGTTAGCCGCAGACGGGGAATCTAAAACTGGCCCGCGCTAAGTAACCGATGTAACGGCGGGATGTTAGCCTTGCCCACTACCCCTTGGTCGCCGCTAGCCTGGTTTGCCTTCCAAGGCATGAAAACATGGTAAGGATGTTGTCCTCACTTATCCTAACATAGCTACCTTGTGCTAGGCTGGTGATCGTTGACGACGAAAGCTTCACCTGAGATCGCCACTTCCCTTGCCTCTCAAGGACTAGCCGGCTCCATACCGGCCTCCGCTCAACGAACGCAACAGAAACGGAGTAGCCGGATATTGAGGAACCTATGTGATGGACATCGCCGTTGTACGAAGGGGCATTCCCATGGGAGAAATCGGCAGAACTATGGCCAAACGGTCCACAACCGTGGAGGCTACAAGTCTGTCTAGGAGTTTCGTTCTAGCCCCATTCTTCTCAGAAAACCATCATATTTTCATGTCAATCCACTGGAGCCAGCTAGCAATATTTATATCTCTATAGACCTCTAATGTCTTTTCTGTGCAAGGAGATTCACAATTATCCAGCTCCAGGACCTTGTTTTGACCTCTGCAATTGTTCATCCCGCAGCGCTGATAAATACTCCTCCGCGTGGCGAGGTTCGCAGAGCATTTGTCCGCGATTGGGAACAAACAAGATCCCGAATGGACTCGGAAATCGACGGTGCAGCTCAATGCCGACATATCCCCAATACCAGGAGGAAGAAGGTATCTCAGCCATCCTGGCTCGCGCGAAAGACTCGGCAACCCCCCTCCGCTCTATCGAGGATGTGCTCGGTGAATATCCCGATCTTGTGGATGCATTATCAGAAGCCTGGTCCAGCCCTGAGTCTCTGATGACCTTTACCAATATCTTTGGTCCTGAAGATACTCGATCACGGTGGGTGAGCTCTCCCGTCTGATAATAGGATATTTTGTCCGGTCGTGGACGTTAATTCTCTGCTCCCAAATCACGCTATGACCTGCATAGCACTGTATAGGGTTGTGGACGGTATGAACTTGCAACATTCGCATGCATCAGTTGTTCCGTTGTCGCTCCTGGAGGCCTGGGCGACAAGGAAACAAAGAACTGGTCGGCCTGACTAAGGGCTGGCTGAATATTTCGCACCAGGCGATTCATACACCGTTATACACACAAGAAGATTGAGCCTGCTTAACCCCAGTCTAGGTCCAGATTGAAGCGACAGGGTGTTCACGTTTAATAATGGACGTGGCAACCTGGTTCGTTCATCCCCGTCGGCGAATTGGACGGAGGCTTGCAGTATATCGCTTCTAGAAGAATGTTCAATGCTTGCTTGCTAAGGTACATTATGTGTGTCTATTGTTCGGAAAGAAAGCTTAGTCTCCATGTTCTCGGCAACTTTTTCCGTCCAGTCCTGCTGTCCTAGTAGAAAGGAGAATCCAGAGTTCTACAAACCTTGAAGATTGTATCACCCTGCGACTCGAAAAGCCTTTGCCGTGAATTATCGTTCTATGCAATCGGAGCCGTTTTCGGCTTTGCTAAAAATTGATGAAATCGCATTTCATATCTCTTCCCGGACTGGAAGATTGCGAATGGCAAGCTCTTGACTCTCGCTAAGTAACTTTATGGCAACTACTCATGATGTGTCTTGTTGGCACCGTTTTAAAATCTGAATGATTAAGGCCTAGACAGCTTGCTCGGTGTAAACTTGAGGTCGTCTTGCTGTGTGTGATTGCATAGTTCGCGAGAAACGTCTGCAATGGCGGGCCAACTGGCAGAAACTTCGGTACCTTCATTTTGAATCTATGCTTTCGGGCTACCGGATTATCCGTGATTCGCGGATTGACAACAGCAATGTCCAGTGGTCTTATTCGTCATCCTGCGAGAATAGCCAACTTGGGATGGCCACTTGCAAATCGTCAATGATGAACAGCATACAGAGAGTATTTACTGATGTCTCTTCATGTTCTCCATCCCTCTTCGTGAATGGCCATAATCAGGTGTTTTTTGACAGGAACTGGCCCCACGACTCAAAACGGCTCCAGTGGTGATGCTCAACAAAGAAAACCGACCGTATAGCGCCAATGAGTCATGACAGAATGACCCAGGAACAGTCGAGCATGTGTTTAATTCATTGTTTGTTATTCTGCGTCATTACCACCTACACCAGGTGCCTTGTTCAGCATTGCATGCTCAGTTCGTCAAAAGTTGTTCAATCACCAGGGTTTATGTCGAACAGCTTACTACATTTTGAGATACGATTCTGATTAGAACTTTTATTTCAAACACAGTCGAGTAGTTTGGTGACAGCAATATACCTGTCATATGTTCCACGATGCAGTCAAGCATGCAACTAGCTGCGTTGATGCTTTCTGGTGTGCTTGCAAAAGCCATAAATACTCAGGTCGAAAGCCGAGCTTTGAAGCCGTCTTGCCTTTCTTTTACTTACACTTGCATAACCTCCGGACTCCAAAATCCTCGTCTGCATCCAGGTCAAAATAAGTCAACATCGTCAACATCAAACACAACACCCACCAAGTAAGCAAAATGTGCAACTACATTCGCGTCGTCACCAAGTGCCGCCAGTGCCAACGAGTCATCAATGACTTCAAGACCGACTGGGTGTACTGCCCTTCGTACAAGCGTCACCTGCCATGTGAAGCAATTGCACGAGACACGCGCACGCAGCTCGTACTTTGCTCCGGGTGCCAAAGTTCTTATAGCTTTCTATGATACTGACTGAGCATATATCAAAAGCAAGGAGTCATCCTGAGTTTCCGAATACAGCGATCATTCTTTTCAAGATAAGAAGTCATCCTGAGCTGGAGGAGAGGGAGAAGGCTACTTAGTAGCTTTCGGAGGATTTCGAGCACAGGAACTGGACCAGTGACTGTTTTGAAAGTGACAGAGTTGATCGTACATAGATAAGATGATGTCATACGTCGCTCTGCTAAATAGAGAACCATGCGAAAATCAGTGAGACCTTGCCGCTTCCATCTCCTATGCTTTGTCGCTACTGCGGCTCAACGCCCACGACTCCTCTTCTCAAGTAATTATCAAGCACGCTCATGATTCCATTCGAGCAATTTGCGTTCGTTAAATGTAGTTTCATCCTATTTGTGAAAGCCTATTCTCTGCTCCTATGTTACTGACACCAAAACTGCATCAAGCCAGCACACCTTCGCAGTTTCGTAAGAATTCCCAGCGTAGACAGGTAATCGGTTTATTGAACACAGGAAGGTCAATCTGATAGCCGTGGGGTGCCTTTAAAAGGTCCAAGATGGGCGAAACCAATCCCCTCAGCTGACATGAGGGAACTGCAGTTCGATCCATCACTACCTCACTCTGCATCTGTCATCTTCTCCGGTCAATATAGTTCGTCTCTAGATTGACAATGCGGGAAACAAAAATCTGACGAGAGACCTATACCAATACCCGTAAGTACGGCAGCTTCAAACTGACCAAGTACATCACATAATGCAGTGGCATCCTCTGGGATGATCGATGATCCGGCGATCTGCGTCATCGGAGGCTGGCCACGGCGGGGCCAGAGCTCCTTTCTCTCTGATACCAAAGGCGAGGTTCACCAAGGTTGAACAAGATTTACATTACACCGATACTGATTCGAAGCAATACCCTTCGGTAGCTGCGTAACTTACGGCCCTAATAGATGGACCATCGACTTCCCCAAGGGAAGACCTTGGCGTCTATTAAGAGCCTCCAGCAGGCAGGTGAGGCCGGCAGTTTGTCGAATCCGAGAAACAAGGAGTCCAGAGAGACATTGGAAGTTCGATGTCTGGAAGGGGCTGAGTCTAGCTTAGATACATCATTCTGGATCTTGCATGATGGCCCGAGGAGGACTGATCTCAAGTTTGCGCGCTCCCATCCGAATATGACTCGTGAATTCTAGTTTCAGAGTTCGTCATGAGTCTGCATTGGCAAGTGCGCTGGCTAGCAAGAGTTGTTGCTGGGAGGCTTTCTGTCTTGTCGATATGGCCAATTTGTGCGTCTGCCCAATAGGGGGTGACCATATCAGGCCCGTCTCGGCTCTAGCGCTATCTATGGGCGTGGAGATCGATTAGCGCACCTGGGGACCTCCCTGTTCAGGGAAATCAGAGTCCAGGCCAGGTTGCCGGGAATGGGTGGCATGCACACCATGGGCTTGGAGAGGATTCTCGGGAATGGCACATGCAATTAGGGACATATCAAGAAGTGTTGCCAAGGAATAACCGCGATTTGCTCTCAACAGCCCTGTTACATGAACGCCGGCTAGCGAGAAAAGTCTGACCGAAAAAAAAGGCATGAACCCACTATTTCGAACACAACATGATTCGAGATTCGGGATCATCCCCATATTTTGGGGAAATAGACGGGGAATTGGGGGAGCAGCCCACGCTGACTGAGTGATGATGCATTTTGCCATCTGATCCATCTGATCTGACGTGGTCGCTCTTCTGGGGTGCAGACCACTTGAGAGGGTCTCCCCAGAAAGACCGGCATTGCTCCGATGCTAGGCGCTTGGTGTCTGTTTGTGGGGCCAGTGAAGGGGACAAAACGACATGCTCCAGGGGTGGGGGGGCGTAAGCTGGGTAGTTGACTAGTCCTGTCTATACGGATTCATGCTCGTGACCTGGAGAAACGAGAAGGCGACTGTTGATTCCATGAGATCACGGGATGATGACGGGGCAAGAGTGAGTGTGCTGGGAATTGGAATCGAGTTCGGGGGACCGTTTCTCGGATTTCTGTTTTTTACTTTTCACATGTGATCTGGAGGCTATTTTCAGATCCCGTGCCCTGGGGGATCCTGCCAGCTGGGAAAGCATGTCACCACCTCGGAAGCTAGCGTATGTATGAATCGGGGGGGCAAAATGGTCCCGAGCATCTGGCCGGGTATGCCGACCCCATCGGCCAGGACGTCTTGGCTACGAACACATGCCCAATTCACCGAAACAGGGTGCCGCTCGCGCCGCTGGGAAAGGAAGATGCAGAGGAGAAGGACCGGAATTGAAGCACTTTCAGTTTCGCGTTGCCGCCTCGGCCGTGCCATCACCTGTAGGAAAGGGGGGGGGGAGGGTGAAAAGGGCCTAGGCTAGGCCCATTGAGCCCCGGCGATTGAATCATAACAAGGCCGAGAGGGTGTTGGAGCTGGGTGCCCGATGGGACCACTTGCGCTCGAATTCGGTGCAATGATGGAGTCGTTAATCGGACCGTCGACGAACAAGTAAGATTTCAGTAAGCAGAGCTGCTGTTGAACAACTTTAGGAGCGCAGCGGTGGACGACAGGTCAGGCCGGTTTGTCAGTTTACATGGGGCTAGGGAGTACGGAAGGCAGGGTAGGCAGGCAAGTCAGCAGCCGGCAGCCTGGGCATGGCGGGTATCGGTTCTACTACGTAGTAGTAGTAGGCAAGCTTTACTTATTTTAGCTCCGGTCCCACGAGCCTGGTTTTGACAAAGACATGGCCGAGTCATGTGGGCATGGGGGGCGCAACGGATGGACTTTTTCTTTTTCTGGGTACAGATTAAGTTAACTTGGGACCACTGGGAATTAGGAGCTATTCGCGCAGAGAACCCGTCGCCGCAAATGAAGCGGACACGCGAGACATCCGAGACAGTGGCAGAGGCTACCAAAAAAAAAAAGTGGCTACAGCGCGGAAGTGAAGAATTCCCAGACAATGGATCCGTCATCTGTAAGTCAGTCAGGAAAGGGCCCTAAGGCCCCAAAAAATGGTCAAAAAGAGGCGGATGGCGGGTTTTAGCGGGAGCTCCCCTGCCACTTGGGCTGGGGAACGAATAAGGAGCAGCTGGCCCGGGGTCGGCAACCAGCTCGTGACCTGCAATCCGAACGGAGGCGCGCGAAACTCTCCTCGGCTGGATTGGACATTCTTCAATGTCTCAGGCTCCCCGGATCTCTGACGTATTACCTGACAATGGCATGCCACCTTATGTGAGGCACCTTAGCGAGCGGAGGTACGTTGGTACCCGGCACCGGGCAGCAGTCGGTCAATTTAGCCAACCATGCTGCATCATACAGGATCTGGAGACACTTAGCGCCCAGAGTACCACCGAGCATTGGCCCATTTGGCTCCATGCCCGAGCCGAGGGGCTGGATTCTTTGTATTGGGCTACATTCCTCATGATGGGGTGAATGGGGCAGCAGAGCACTTGAGACGATAGATCGAACGTGCGAATTGAAGGGGGTGAGGTGGTGGGGCAGTGGGTAGGAAAAAGGAATTTGAATTGAATCCAAATGTAATTACAGATTAGAGAACTAGCTCAGGAAAGGTGGATGTCGTGGACGTGCAAAGGAGAGAGGGGGACAGATTTGAAGGGGAAGACGAAGGCGGAACCCAAAGGCCACGATCAATAGCGCTAGCGAAAAGAACATGGAGAGGCCATTAGGAAGCCCGGAGATGATGATGCTGATGATGCTGAGGAAGATGGAGAAGATGGAGACGAACAAGCGGAGAGCGGATGCGGTTACACCGAAACAAAGCACAGATCATCCCCGTCCGCCGCTCTTTTTGCCTCCCCCTCGCCTCACTTGCCTATGTGCGTACATACGGATGTACCTTCACCTGACATGCAAAACACTACGAGAAAAAAAACCACATGTGCCATCGTGGCAGGCAGTGGCGCGCCCGCCCGCCGCCCGCAGCCGCCTCTTGACTCAGGCTCAGCGGCCTGCCTCACTGACAAAACCCACCGCCGCACAGGGGGAAAACACAAATCGCAAAAAAAAAAACAAGCGAACGAGAAGGTAGGGAATCAACGAAATAGAGGAGAATACGGGTACTCCGTAAAGAATCGAAGGACCCCAAAAAATAAATAAAAAGATCATCGTCTATGCGGGGCGGAGGCTAAGAGGGTAACCGAACCGAAGGTGGGAATGCAAGCGCATCGAAAGTGGAAAGGTAAGGTACTGTAAGGAGGGTGGAGGAAGGGAAGGGGACGCGCGATCTGAGATGGGCTTGGCGATATCGAGGCATGAATTTCGAGTTTGGGGGAATGAAAAGATCCAATCTCTACAGAATTGTATGTGCGTCGTGTGCGCGCACACATACAATACAGTATGGATGTATTGCCATAGTGTCTTCCACGGCATCTAGAATTAATTTGGGTGCGCGGGTAGATAGACGGGGGGGCCTGACGCGGTTGATGCGCTGTAAAGTGCAAGTGGAAGAAGCAACCCAAGCTTGTTGATTTTCCCAGATGAGCTCTTCGCGACGATGTTTGATGATGATGAAGCTGCCTGAGAAAGAAAGAAAGAGTGGTGGTGTGGGGATAGGCACTGGCATGGGTATACCACGGTAGTAGGCATGGTAATGGCACGGATGCTGCAGCTTATTCTCCCTTCCCTTCCGGTCCCATTTGCTGCAAAATAAACCCACCATACCTGGCGAAAAGGGTGCCGTTTGTGGTATGTTTTGAGAAATGTCCCTTTCCTTTTCCCGTTCTCGCTGGACGAAAGGACAAAAGATTCCAAGCTGGGTTGGAATCGTTGCGTGATGATGGCCATTTTCGGTCCCACTGGGTCTCGATCCTTGGGAATAGCGCCGGAGCCAAAGCGCCATACCCGGGGTGGGAGGCAGACGCGCCTCACCGCATGCAACGGATTCCGTCCCAACTAACGAAACAGCTAACTGACGACTCAACTATTAGTTACCCTGACCAACAGTGGATGTAATTATGCAGCCCCAGCACCTCCGGACCCTGTTGGTACTTCCCAAAGGTTTGTTTATCACGTCGACCTCAGCGGGCTACTTTAGCAGCGACCATGTGGCCCAGACGGGAGGCAACGGGGAGTGAGCGAAGCAGAGAGGGACCATATTGTGCCCTAATACGTGCAGTCGTATGTATGTAGGTTGGCAGGTTATTAGGATGTAGTTAGTGGTAAGGGGGTGCGTGACATGACATGAAAAGCCCGCCCCCCCAGGAAGAGGTGTCCCCGGACCAATCACCAGCCACTGATCCGCAGCTGCAAGCCGGAAAGGCTCCCTTCTCGGCGCTTCTTTGTCTGCAGCAAGCGGGCAAGCAAGCAAGCAGAAGCAAGCAGCTCGTTTCTGTTTCATGACTGCTACGTGGTACATACAGGTTGCACACATGTATGCGTGTATATATGTATGTATGTTTGTAAGTAGATGGGTAGGTAGGTATGTAAGCAGGCAGGCAGGCAGCTAGGTATGCAGGTATTTTAAAACACCGGGCTATGTAGTGTAGGTAGTACGAAGGGATGTAGTTGGCTGGGTATGTAATTGTTATGTATGCAGTGTGAGAGTCGCCAACAGCGTCTTTCGGATGCTTCCAACCACGGTCAGGCATCCTCCCCACGGCACTGGTATTCTGGTCTCTTGGTATTTTGGGCGAAAACCACCAAAACCCTTCCGTCTGGCTGGCGCCACTGACACCGGGACTGGGGGGGGGGGACTAATAAGACCAACTAACTGACACACAACGCCCGGGCATTCTCTGCAGCAGTAGCGCCCTCCGTGCCCCCTTACTTACATACATAGAAGAGCATCCACTCTAGACAGTTGGATGAATGAATCAATGAGTGAATGAATGAATGAATGGAGGAGATCCATGATGGGGCCTGGGGGGGGGGGCATGGGGCATGGGGACGGGGCCCCTCAATCTCCATTCTCCAGTCGCAGAGCCCTCTCTCCAGTCGTTTCCCACCCCACCATGCCGATGCGACAGGGGTATTTTCCTTTTTTTTCTCTTTTTCGATCGGTCTTACTTCGCAGGACTAATCGCGGTGGCTTGCTAGGGGGGGGCCAGGGTCACGCTACGCCGGCACACAGGTACTCTTTGCCCTGACTCACAGGCGGAAGGGTACATTCTCAGTGGCTGTCTACAGCAAGGGTGCCACCCCGCAATACGCCACGCGAGACGGCGGCACAACGGCGAATTTCCCCAATGGTCCAATCTCACCCCCTCCCTCACTCTCTTTCTCTCTCTCTTTCTCTTCTACGCTTCCCCTTGTGCCCTTCCACACTCCGTTGACTCCTCACACTCCTCACACCTCTCTCCTCACTCCCCCCCTCCCTCCGCAATGACGCCGCAAAACCCGTCCCAGAACTACCATGCCACCCATGCCATTTCCCCAGCTTTGGAGGCTACAGGAGCAAGCCCCCCCTCACACCCCCCATGGGAAGGGGAACAAGAAAAGAACTCGCCGTAGCGTGGATGGTGACTCGGTGGCTTGCTCGGCGAACCCATGGTTGGTTTGCCTACCACTAATACTGACTGTATACCTGCCTACCGCCGCCCGAGGTACAACGTACCCTTCTCTTTTTTGACTTTCTTGGGGCGCTCATCCTCCGAATGTACCTCTCACAATGCCGTCCGTCCCCCCCCCCCCCTTCCTCTTCGATTCGCCATTGCTAGCTAGGGGGTAGCTACTAGCATTCTCATTGAATGCTGGGGAAGCGAGAACTAAGGCGGCGCGCCACTCGCTCACTCGCGCGCTCTCTCCGTGACTACCCACTTAATATTATTTTTACGAAGTACACTACTGGGGGGGCGGTCAGGTTCCAGGTCAGGCCACAACGTAGTCATGAGCAGTCACGAGGAGTAGTCTTTTGTTGGTACGAAAAAGTAAAGGGCAGTTAGTTGCGTTAGCCCAGGCCGTGCGTGTGTACCCTTGCCATGGGCTCCATGATCATGTCCCTCGGCCGTCCTGCTTCAGGCAATCTGCTACCTCCATTGGCTCCGGGTACCCTCGTACTCTACATCGATCACTCCGTAAGGGAAACCTAGTCGACGGATCACACACACACACACACACACGCCAACAGCTGATGAACGCGTCCCATCGGCCCAGTTGGACGGACATGCAATAAAAAAAAATTAGAGTACAGACCAGACTCCTGGCCACCACCCGGGGAGGGGGGCCACAGACACCGAACACTCCAAAGCCAGAAGACGGACGGCTGATAAAAAGGTTCTACCCTCGCACCTACATTCCCTTCACTCCTGGTCTTCTCTCTTCCTTTTCTTCCTTACTCCAAGAGGATCTTCACGACCAAGCCACTTTGCTGGAACCTCACCCCCATCCTCTCCCTCTCATACATTACACCCCCTCCGCGATATAATCCGCGAAGCACAACAAGAACGCCATGACTTCCCTCGAGAAGGAGACGGGCGCCGCCGGTGCGGTCGCTCACCATGACGACCGTCACCCCTCTCTCGCTGGCCTCCAGGCCGCCCAGGACGTCGAGCGCATTGAGGCTCCCGTCACCTGGAAGGCCTACCTGATGTGCGCCTTCGCGTCTTTCGGTGGCATCTTCTTCGGCTACGACTCCGGTTACATCAACGGTGTCTTGGGATCCCGAATCTTCATCGACGCCGTCGCAGGCCCCGGCGCCGAGGCCATCTCGGAGAGCCACACCTCGCTCATCGTCTCCATCCTGTCCTGCGGTACCTTCTTCGGCGCCGTCATTGCTGGTGATATGGCCGACATGATTGGCCGCAAGTGGACTGTCATTTTCGGCTGCTTGATCTACATGATCGGTTGTGTTATCCAGATGATCACCGGTCTCGGTAACCCCCTCGGTGCAATCGTCGCTGGTCGTCTGATTGCCGGTATTGGTGTCGGTTTCGAGTCCGCCATTGTCATTCTGTACATGTCTGAGATTGTAAGCCGATTCCCTCCCGTTCTCTTCCCGGCACTTAATTACCCATCGGGGATTTTTTTTTGTGGCGCAATTGGCCCTTCAGCTGGCTAACCCTAAATTTTAGTGCCCGCGCAAGGTCCGAGGTGCTCTCGTCGCCGGCTACCAATTCTGCATCACCATCGGTATCATGCTTGCGTCCATTGTCGTGTACGCCACCAAGAACCGAACCGACACCGGCAACTACCGCATCCCAATTGCCATCCAGTTCCCATGGGCGCTCATCCTCGGAGGTGGTCTCATGCTCCTTCCTGATTCCCCCCGCTACTTCGTCAAGCGCGGCAACATCGCCAAGGCCGCCGATTCCCTGTCCCGCGTCCGAGGCCAGCCCAAGGAGTCCGAGTACATCCAGGCTGAGTTGGCCGAGATCGTCGCCAACGAGGAGTACGAGCGCGCTCTCATTCCCAACACCACCTGGTTCGGCAGCTGGGCCAACTGCTTCAAGGGCGGCCTCACCAACTCCAAGTCTAACCTTCGTCGCACCATTCTCGGTACTTCTCTGCAGATGATGCAACAATGGTGAGTAAATCTCCGCTACTGAGCTCAATTGAGCGCATGGATAATGGTGCTAACTTTGCGACCTCTAGGACTGGTGTCAACTTCATCTTCTACTACTCCACCCCCTTCCTCAAGTCGACTGGTGCCATTTCCAACGAGTTCTTGATCTCGCTCATTTTCACCCTCGTCAACGTCTGCTCCACTCCCCTGTCCTTCTGGACCGTCGAGAGGTTCGGCCGCCGCACCATTCTTCTCTATGGAGCCCTCGGCATGTTGATCTGCCAGTTCCTCGTCGCCATCATCGGTGTTACCGTCGGCTTCAACAAGACCCACCCCGACCCCAGCAACCCTGATGCCACCCTCGCCGACAACATCTCTGCCGTCAACGCTCAGATCTCCTTCATCGCCATCTTCATCTTCTTCTTCGCCTCCACTTGGGGCCCGGGTGCCTGGATTGTCATCGGAGAGATCTTCCCTCTCCCCATCCGATCCCGAGGTGTCGGTCTCTCCACCGCCTCCAACTGGCTCTGGAACACCATCATCGCCGTTATCACCCCCTACATGGTCGGTGAGACCAAGGGCAACCTCAAGTCCTCCGTCTTCTTCATTTGGGGCGGTCTTTGCACGTGCGCTTTCGTCTACACGTACTTCCTCGTCCCCGAGACCAAGGGCCTGTCTCTCGAGCAGGTCGACAAGATGATGGAGGAGACGACCCCGCGAACCTCCGCCAAGTGGAAGCCACATCAGACCTTCGCCGCTACCATTGCGGAGAAGCACCAACATCACGATGTTTAATTTCGCCGTTTCTCTCAATGGCTGTGTGTTTCGTGGGGGAGTTGGTCGTATACCCGTTGTAGTGGATGAAAGTTGTGGTGCGCAAGTGGAGAGGTGCCTGGTGTGATGGGAGTGGTAAATAATGAACTGAGGTTGGCTCCCAGACTATCACCTTTTCAGTCTTTAAGTAATTAAACAAAATCATAAATATTTAAACTACCACTGCTTCCATCATTGTGAATAAAAAAGAATTTCCCAAGGTCCTAGGATAGTGTAAATGTAAGTTGCTTGTCGCATAGTAAGGCAGTCCACGACTGTTCGGTCGCGAATATGTGATGTAGGCGTGAATTCAACAGCTGGACAAGTTGTTCGAACATGTCATTACCCATCCTGTTTCATCACGAACTTTGTTATCAAATACACGAGTGAGATGAAGACTTGTTGATCCAACGTTCATTTGAAGAGTGCTAAATGCGAGTCGCCACCTGGCGGCAGAAATGGATTCAGCACAGCAGAGCCTGAGTTGTGATTTGTGGTCTGCGATCATCTCGTCAATTTGGTATTGTTAAGAACATGAGTTAACAATCTGGCTATGAACTACCGAGTAGCTGAGATACCCTCGAGCTGCAAGATGTGTTGAACATGCGCGAACTCCTTGCAATGGCCATGTCTTCGTGCGGTAGTGAAACTGGAGAGCTCGTTTGTTACATATGCAGGCTCGACCTCCACATATCGCACATGTAGCTCTGACACTACGCATAGTTACAGATAGATGCATAGGCCGGAGTGAGCCTCATTTCATTAGTGTTATACGCTTAGGGCTTATAGAGAGTCAGCAAGGCATTGGGAAGTCAACCTATCAGCATCGTGTTCTTCTCTTAATGAAGCGCGGTCATTGGACATTATTGAGCGGCTCTACAGCTATTTGGCAACGGCAATAGATCCAAGCCTCTGATTTGACCTCGTCAAGCCAATGAAGGCAGATGGTTCTGCAGCTCGGGCCAAGTATCCTCAGTCGCACGGAGTACCGGAATATCAATTTGCCCCGCAACGAAGGCAACCCATATCATATTATAAGAGACTACTACATTGGAATAGAATACCGGGTTCCAGACTAAACGTGTCCTGTAATGGATTTCCATATATAAAGCCGTACAAGAAATGTATTTGGAACCTCTGCACCAGACTATCCGTAGCCTATCGTATGCTTTGAACTTTCAATGCGTTGGCCAAAGGGTCAAATGGGATTATATTTTGATAGAGTTCGACTCCAGATAGACGGATTACTTGGTTTGGTTTGTATGAGTTCACTGCCGAGGCGTGTAAACCAAGCTGGAGGTTCTGTTTCATTACGAGGCTCACTTTGGATCGATCTCGGTATTTATTTATCAGAGGTTGAAGAGATTCTGGGATCATGTGTTGCAATTTTGGGGAAACGGGGATCTGTATTTCTTCTATGAGCAGCATGTGCAGTTGATGTTAGTTCTCGATGGGAAAGCCTCGCTTCCAGAGTCGGGCAAGGACAAGACTCTCGTCAACGTTAATGACAGCAAACCAGAATCTCGACCGAATCATACTTGGCCGTCATACGTTGTAAAGTCGCACTGGTGGAATAATGGGGCCGCTGGACAAGGATGGGGGTCGGAATCTGCCAGCCGGGGGTGTCTGACAAGCCAGCACCGAGTCCTCGTCTGGAGGTGGGCGCTACCCGGGGGCGCTACAATTCCGCACCAGCCAATGCTCTCTATCCCCTCGTAATCTTCTCGACCCATTTGTAAGATCACCGTGGCGTTTCCAGCCAAGTCTCCTGATCTCATGGACTTGGAGCTAACGAGAGTGGGCATTTATAAGCCACCGCCGCAAACAGGCCATGTCCCAAGTGCCGTCCCCTCACGGAGTCTGTGCCATTGCCAGCTTTCGGTGCGGGGAAAGTCTCGGCAAAGTGGAGAATTAGTGGTCAGCAACGAAAGCAGCTAGAGCAGTTCGGACAATTCAAACCTATCGGACGCGGTCTGGTCATGCAGTTTTCGCGATAAGATGGCCAAAGGCAGCAATAGAACGCTGCATGGGGCTGGTGGTGCTGTGGACTCCCGTCACTAGACAATTCATCGTGCCACCCCAAAAGCCACCGAAGTCATGGTAGCTTCTTGGCGGCATTGGGGGAATGACATGGGGTAGATGTCCACGGCACTCGTTCGGTCTGCTGCACATGTTTATATGTAAAGTGACGACAGGACCCTTCTGCTGATCTTCTCCCTCGATCTCGGTACGACTGTTTCCTGCGGTGTCGCATTACACAACCTTTTTTTCGTCCCATATTTCGGTTGTCTTCGAGCAAACCCTGGCTTCTGGCAGACAAGCTCTTCTTTGGCTTCATCCTTAAAAATGGCCGCCCCTACGGAGAAGGTGGACATCGAGCATGTCGCAAGTGCGCCGGAGGCGAAGAAGCTCACAGGCGCTCAGTATGAGCGTGCGCAGTTGCTCGCGCAGCTGCCGGATCCCGATGAGGGAAAGACTGACGAGGAGCGCGCTGCCATTGTACGTGTTTGGAGCTTCGCTGATGCCCCGGTAGCATGCTAACCAACCTCACAGGACAAGAAGCTAATGTGGAAAGTTGATCGCTGGCTGATTCCGTGGCTATCACTGCTGTATGCTTAATTTCTCAGGACAGAGACAGCGAAGCTGTTGCTAATACGATGTGTTAGCTATCTATTGTCCTTCCTTGACCGTACCAATATTGGCAATGCCCGTCTGGCGGGAATGGAAGCAGATCTTGATATGGACCCCTCAGATGGAGCAGACTACAACATGTCTCTGACGATCTTTTTCATTGGCTACGCCGTTGCCGAACCCATCACTAATACGCTGCTCAAACGTCTGACGCCGCGTGTCTTCTTCACCGGAATCATCTTTACGTGGGGCCTCATCATGACCCTCATGGGACTTGTTTCGAACTACAGCGGTCTCCTCGCCGCCCGGTGGTTTCTCGGAATCGCAGAAGCTGGACTCTTTCCAGGTACGTCATTAAGTCAAAATCTACTACTGTGATATGAGTCTAACGCGCGCCCGTGCAGGTGTCAACTACTACTTGTCCTGCTGGTACAAGGGATCAGAGATCGGTGCCCGGTCTGCAATCTTCTTCTCCGCCGCCGCCTTGGCCGGCTCTTTCGGCGGTCTCCTGGCCGCCGCGATCGCGCAGATGGAAGGTATAGCCGGACGACCCGGTTGGTCATGGATCTTCATCATTGAGGGTATTGCCACCGTGTTCGTCGGTGTCTTCTGCTGGTGGATGGTGTTCGACTGGCCCGAGACGGCCCGCTTCCTCTCTCCTGACGATCGGATCCGCATGCAGCGCCGCATCATCGCCGACAAGCAGGGCCAGACCGCCGAGGACTTCGACAAGAGACACATCTACGCGGCTCTGACGGACTGGAAGACATACGGGTACATGATCATTTACATGGGCTGCCTGGTTCCGCTCTACGCCTTCTCTCTCTTCCTGCCCACCATCCTTCGCGGTATGGGCTACCGAGGAACCCGCGCACAGCTGCTCAGCGTGCCACCATACGCCGTCGCCGCTCTTCTCACAGTCAGCGTCGGCTTCCTCGCGGATCGGACGCGTTGGCGCGGCTATTGTAACATGGGAACCGTGATAGTGGGAATAATCGGCTTTGCTATGCTGATCTCGACCTCGAACCCGAAGGTCCAGTACGCCGGCACATTTCTGGGAGCAGCAGGAATCTACCCGACAATCTCAAACACGCTGTCATGGGTCGTCAACAACACCGAGGGCTCGCTGAAGCGCGCCGTCGTGCTCGGCATGGTTGTGGGGTGGGGTAATCTGAACGGCGTCGTGTCGTCCAACATCTTCCTGGTGCGCGAATCGCCCCGGTTCTTTACCGGCCACGGCGTGGTCCTCGGCTACCAGGCAATCTGCTTGCTTGGAGGCTCGGTCTTCATGCATTTCGCGCTTGCCAAGATGAACAGGGACAGGAAGGCCGGCAAGATGGACGCGAAGTGGGCGGCTATGTCAGAGGAGGACAAGTGGGTCAGCGGGGATCTCAGACCTGATTTCGTCTATACACTATAGAAGATCTAGTGTCGTGAGACGTGGGCGAATAGATTTAAACAAAGGCCACTACTGGCTCTCTCTAGCCACAGACAACCTCAAAAGTTATTTTAATTCTTGACGCAAATCTCCATGATCATTTTCAAGTCTCTCTATTCACAAATATGAGCCAGTTCTCCCCTACTGGACGTATGTCGTTTCTACATAAATGAGCATCTTCAGAGTTGTCTCATTGGCCGCAAGCAGCGACGGGTGTGGCAGCTTCTCAGCAAATCAGACTAGCCGGTTGGCTATTTTATCCCACTTTATAAACTTGGCTCCTGAATAGCCTCAACCCTATCTTGTTTCTTATATCACGGAACTTTGCTACACGTTGACATGATGATCTTTCTTAGGCCACCCGATGTACCACTCGAGTTTGTCGATGGCAGCCCCCGACCCTAGTTCTAAATCGTGTCAAGTGCCGATTCTCATCTTCGATCTCACGGGATAGCACTATGAAGATCAAGGGTGTATCCGGCATATTGATTTAGAAACATACTGCTTGACAAGCTTGCTTCGTCAACCACCTTTCAACTAGCCAAAAAAAAGCTTTATACTTTAAAAAGGTACACAATAAACCAATCAGCACGATATTTCCATCCATGATAGAGTTGCCGACTCGCTCTAGTTACATGCAAGAATAGCTAGGCAAGGCATAAACTGACCGTCTTTCTGTGAAGAAGGTCCCGATTCTGGCCAAGGCAAAGATATACCCGCTCAGTCTGCGTCCGCGTCGAGACTTGCGAGAAGGCTAGCGGAGGGTACGAAGAATGTTGAGCCCGTCAGCGGCGTGGAGAAGTCGAGCAGACGATCGTGTTTTCCAGGTGGGACCCCGATGAACATGCGTTGCAGCATCCGTTCAATGACCCAGAGATGCCGCGAATAACCAATAAAGTAAGTCCCAAACTCGCCTGATCCGGGGGATCCGAATGGCATGTTGTCTCGCAGGATGTCATGTTCCACGCCGTTCTCGTCCTCTATTGTGGCAAGCGATTTGTGAGACTGCTGTTGGCCCGCATCCGCGTCATCGAGCTCCATGTTGTCGAACTTGGTGCGGCCCATGATGGCCTCTTGCTGCTCGGCTTTGAGGGCTTTCCAGGCCTTCATGTCATGCACGTACTTCTGCACCACGACGTAACTGCCGCCCAATGACGACGCATCCTCCTCGGCAACGAGGACAGATGCAGAGACGGCGGTACCAACTGGATTCGCTGTGCCATCGACAAATCCAAGTAGGTCGCGGACGTCGAAGTATCGGAAACCAACCGTGCTATCTACGACTTTGACGGCGTCGCCTAGGCTATCCAGTAACTGGCGTTCAAACTCAAAGCAGAGATCCCGGCGCTCCGAGCGGATGTGAAAAAGGAGATCACCTGGAGTCGACACGGCGGTGTGTACTTGGCCATGAACTGCGCGAAAGGGGTGAAGCTCGGCCGGTCGGTTCAATCCAGCCACTTTGTCCCAGACATCGCTGCCTATACCAACGGTGCACGCGAACGCGGCGCCGAGGTCGCGAATAGACACGTTCTTGGCAAGGCCATCAATACCGGACAGCGTTGAGCGGATCGTGCGCACTGCATCAGGAGCATCAGTGACCGAGAGGACGAGGAAGGTAGCCGACTGCGTCAGCGGCGCATCAACGCGTTGCGGTTCGATGGGGACGCGGCTCATCCCCGAAGCAGGTGCGATAGCAGTATGGAATTGGCGAGTTTGAGGCTGATGTTGAGCCTTGCGATACTGGGGACCCGATCGTCCTGCTTCAAGTCTTGTTCGCTGTTGCGGCCAAGTGATGGCGGATGCTGGAGCAGTCTGTTGGCTAAGCTGCGGAATTCTGGATCTGGGAAGTGATCTTGCTCGAATCCCGTCACTGATAATACTGCCAATCTGCTTCGCAATCATGCCGCCCTTGATATCAATACCTCTCAAGCTGAATGGCTCAATTGGAGTCGGGGATCAGGCTAGTTTTCCGTCGGTCGCCGACATGACGTTGGGAGCACGGCTGAGTAAGTGCTTGTAGGTAATTGGCGGAGAACCTCCAGCTGCCCCCCACCACGCTGATGCATGCTCCCGCCCTGGGATTGAGCATTCCGAACAGACAGGGACCTGGTAATTAATTAAGTGCAGCAATTCGGTCAATGCCAAGATGAGCTATGGCTGGACATCGTACGGACGTACGGAGTACTTCGTACAGTCATCCAGCAGCCAGCTTTACTGCATGTCTCTTTCCGCTAAAACATCAGCCGTTCAGGAGTGCTCAACCCCAGTATCTTTGGCTTCAGAGTCTCCAACTCGGAATCCGTACGAGTGGCATATCGTACATATTCATTCGACATTTCTTTTTCTAACAAAGACGTGTCTGCCGAACTCCCGCCTGTCAGGTAAGTGGGCCTGGAGTAATTCAATGAGTTCGGCAAGATTTGCAAGTGGTCATGAAATAACGGTCATTTGCAGCCCAACAGAGGTTTAGTTACACCCTTTTCAAACGCACTTTCTTTGATAAGCACCAGAGTTCCTGCCTTACCAGATATGGAAATACTTCATCTTCCATTTTAAATATCGGGCAGCAGGCTGTTGCGCCTGGATTTAATCAGGGGCATCGGACAGGACGTCATTCGCTCCATCCAGACCTGCTGGTGCTGACCAGATCCTCGGAGTTCGATAGCGTAAGGTAGTAGTAGTACATGGGTAATGAGCTGGCTGGAAAGATACCGCAGCCGTGTTGTCGTAGGAGATTATTATGTAGCACTTCTTCTACAAATCGGGACCCCTGTAATTATGTTTGCTTTTTTCTTATGTTTGGGAGGCAAGGGCGCTTTGGCCACATCACGACCGCGATCACTCCAACGCGACTCATCTCGATCACGCGTCTGGCATCAAAAGAATTGCCAAGCCCATGATTTTCTCTCGAAATCTGGCTGTCTTCACATCGTCGTGGATTAGTGCGGAACACGACTGCCATCATGGCCCGTCTCTCGGATCTCCCGCCTGAACTCATTACAACCATCGCGCGCGCAATCAAGAGGGACATTGACCTTGCCGCGTTCGCGGCCACATGTCGTCGCTACTATGTCACCGCGAATCCCATTCTGTATGACATCGCCACCAGGCGCCATCCCTATCTCCTTTGCTGGGCCGCAGAAGTGGGAAAGATTGAGGTTATGAAAAGGCTTCTCCATGCCGGTGCGAACCCGAACATCGGCGTCTCGTGGTATTCTAATTCCGAGGACCTACGGGACGGAAACGGAAGGGTTACAGAGGGCAAGAGCTCCAAGCAGATCTTCTTGGACTACTATTACCGCATTCCCGAAATTGAAGACGAGGATAACTTCCTCCACCAGAACGCGCTGCAATGGATGTTGGCCAACCTGTTCGACAAGAATGAGTTTGGCACAAACTTATTTGACAAGAAAACTGTGGACAGCAACGCGGCTGGTACCGAAAATAATGACGGCGATGCTGCCAGCGAAGAGCCTCACGACCGCCGCTGGGAGCTTGAGCTCGCCATATGTAACTGCGAACAGGTCTCCACTTTCACGGATTTTCAGAGGGAATCTGTAGCACAAGACCAGGGATGGACATTCTGGGCACCATTACACGCCGCTGCCAAATCCGGCAATCATGATGCTATCCAATTACTACTGGCCAACGGGGCTCGTCTCGACGGACCATCGTACCAAGTGTGCACATGTAACAACTTTGATCATGATGATGATAATCCGGATCGCCTTGACGTGGTGCTACCAACATGGACGCCACTCCATACGGCACTATGTGCCGGTCACGAAAATACTGCCATATTGCTTCTGCAAAAGCTGCGAGCCTCTGGTTCCCCGGTCGTCACTTCTACGGAGGATCGTACGGTTCTGCACGATGCCCTGGAGAAGGACTGCATGTCGGTTGCAAGATACATACTTGAGAATGGCGTTGAAAAAGTCGGCATCCGAGACAATAGCGACAAGACACTACTCTATCGAGCATGCCTCTGATCTGCCAAGCATTTCAAAGCCGTACTTGATCTTCTTCTCGAGTTCGGTGCCGACATCAACGAAGACTTTGGCATTGGCCATACTCTCCTTGCAGACGCATGCTTCTTTGGGAGATACGAGCACGTCATTGCACTCATAGAGGCCGGAGCTGATTCCAACACTCTCTTTCTCGAGTGCGGAGAACTAACAAATTTAGAAGAATACATGTTAATGGATATGGAGGATGATGCAGACCTCATCGACAACGAGGGCTTGTTTTGGGGCCTCAAGCAATCCCCACTTGAGGTTTGTTGCTCAGGGATTTGGATTCGATCGGCTTTTCGAAGCTTGCTGTTCCCAAATGCGGCATCAATGGCCGAGGCGCGTTTCCGGGCTGTGCAGTCACTTTATCGAGCTAGAGCTGCAGTCAAAGGGAAAGCCCAGGCCGGCTCATCAGGCCTGTCGCATGCGGTTAAGAACCCGAACCTCAATGTCATCCAAGCCCTGCTTGATGCTGGGGCTGATGTGAATGAGGTTGCAACGAAGACAGGCCAGCGTGAGTCTAGCGAAGCGACACCAGAGACACCTCTGCTCGAGGCTTTGAACTCTATGTACGATGAAGCAGGAAGAGCAACTATTGAGTTGCTCTTGCAACATGGTGCCGACCCCAACCTCAAAAGTCGCCGAGGCGTTACACCTTTGACCTGCCTCTGTAATCTTGAAGAAGTCCGGGGGGGAAATGCCAAGGTCCTAGCCGAACTACTCCTTCTCCATGGTGCAGACGTGAATGTCAGGAGTCTTCGTCAAGGAACTGCGCTGATGGCCTGCTTCAGGGCTTGTGACTTTGACCTCGCCAGAGTTCTGGTACAACACGGCGCCAGACTCTCTAGGGAGCATCACGACTTGGAGGAGATATGGAACGACCTGCCGGATTTTGATGCCAGGATTGACGAGTTTCCAGGCGATTCGCCAGCTCTCCAGATACTCGCTGAGCTGGATCATGGACAAGACCTGGTAAATGAACCTCTGTTCCTCGGCAAAGCTTTGTATAACGGCCGCGAAAGCATAGCCATGTGGCTCATGGGGATGGGTGATCCCGATCCGCTTTGGTCAGATGTATCAGGCGTAGTCTTTCGGAAAGGGTGTACGTTACTTCATCTCGCGGCTATCAGTGGCTTGGGCAGTATACTGTCTAGCCTTCTCGATCTAGGTGCGGATATTGACAAGACGGACGCAAAGGGGATTACAGCACTCGCCTATTCTATTCAGCATCACAGAGCGGAGGCCACAAGCCTGCTGCTGCGCCGTGGAGCAGCTGTGCATGTCTCTCCTTGCCGACTGCTCCCAGAACCGAAAAGATCATACCCTTGGCATGAGCGCACAAATGTCGTACTCACTGCCATAGACTGTCATATAACTGGCTCGACAACCGTCAAAGAGATGCTGAAGCATCATCCTATTGGTGGCAACCTTGTTGCAGAACAGTCACTATATCTCCACAATGCGTGTATTCGCCGGTTAGAGGATATACTCCGCATGTTGCTTGCAGCCGGGGCAAATGTGGACGCCAAGGATGACGATGGAAATACACCTCTGGCATATATGATGCGGCACGCAGAAGCAATCGCCAGTCGAGACCACGGTACAAACTACGTAGAAGCGACGGAATATGTTACGGAGAACTTTTCATTGCCGCAAACAGGAGCAATCACCGAGCGGGCGAACGCAACGGCGTTGACGTTTGGTCCTTCTCCTTTGAAGAAATGGGTGGCCTGTGTTTGGGTCCTCGTCGAAGCGGGTGCTGACATCTCGATCCGGAACCACGAAGGGAAACATGCCCTGGATTATTTGGACGAACTTCTACAGTACAAAGGAGTTGGCGATATTCGGGAGCAGCTCAGGGACCTGATGGACGCGGTAGAAAAGCACGCGATCCGAGACACCTTAGTGCATCGCCGTAAGCCACTTTGAGCCATGCAAAGGGTATTTGGGAGACAGGATGGTCACAACGCGGCGTCCCTCCGCTAGCTCCTTAGTTCAGACGATATACTGATAGTTTGGGAAGAAGTTGTACGATATTAGCGATGCAAGTTGTCGTTTCTCAGAGCCTCCTCCAGATAGCAAGTCTTCAAGGACACCTTAGGGGCTGCATATTTTAATACTCTTTCCCCATCAATCTCCTTTGGAAAGTTGCCTGTTCGTGTTTCTGTCGGTGTAGCCGTATCTGCAGGCTGCGACGCCGTCGCTTAGGTACGCGACAAGTCTTCAACTAACCAGTCACCCATTTCCAGTGAGCTGATGTTGAAAGCGAAGAGTCGAGCATCGACCAAAATGTCTCTTGGAATGCCTTGCAGCAGAAGGATGGTTCATACAGCACTCATGTAACCCGAATATACCGTGTCGATGAATGTTCCCGGTATCATCAATGAGAGACTAAGGTACGTGTCGATGGCGATTAGGTTGTACACACGGAGGGGGGTTTCTTTGATATGCAGCCCAACATTCTTCTGATATCTCTGACTGGGTTCCTGATTCAAGACGATGCTGACTCCACGATCCTAGTCAACGAGTCCTTTGAGGCTTGGAGACTGCGGAACATCATGTCGCTGGGGCTAAGTGACCAGGGTTTCTTGGAGGAAACGGGCAACGTGTTGACGGCAAAGAGCCCAGATCCTCGTCCTTCCTGTTCTTAATGTGTTACTTCTCAGGCGTGAAATTACCTTTGGCAAACAAAGTGAAAACCACTGGTGCTCATCCAGCAGGTCACATAGGACGGCAGTCTTTTGATCATTCTAGTGCAGTGAAAGGACTAGATTTGCCAAACTCAAGAAGACAAACTGCCTACTTACATCGAATGAATGAGTGAACATATATGGAACTTCCCTCAGGACATCAATATGAAATGGGTTCGTTCCACGTGACCGAAAGCCTGATTCCTGACCATGACATTGAGGCGGACATCCGATCCCCTTCCTTCCTCTCGTTCTCGCACACAAAATCATCATCAAAATTCAGTGAATAAAATCACACGCACGCCATTCCTCATGAACAACGACACTGAAACCAAGTAGAGAACCACTCGTCTCGCAAATCCCGCGGCACCATACCATCATGCCTGAGCTGCTGGACTTGCCCAACGAGCTGCTTCAGCTCGTGGCGGAGAGTTTCCACAAGATGGACGTCACTGGCATTGCAGCTTTGAATATCACCTGCCGCCGAATGCATGAAGTCTCTAACGAGTCCCTTTGGAAGGCAGCAATCAAACGTCATCCCTACCTGCTATGCTGGGCAACCGAGGTTGGTCGTGTTGGCACGATGCAAAAATTGTTGAGGGCAGGAGCAGATCCAAATCGCGCGTTCCGAAGCGCCGCCATCTACCGAGAATGGAATCAAAGCCTCGAAAGCCCAAAGGCTAGATTTGATTCCGCTTATCGCATCCCTTGGGAGTCCATTTCCAATTATTACGAAGTTGGGCCTTGCGACCTTTATTTGGGGTCGTTTACCGATTGTCATTGTGGTTTTCACCACGACACGTCATCCGACATGCTCGAACGCCGTCTCACTGACACCTGGGACTCCAACCTCAGCCAAGATGAAAACCTCTCCATTTTCGACGGATGCCTTGAACTGTGGTTTCCAGTCCATTTGGCCGTCAAGAAAGCAAACCACAAAGCTCTTGCCATTCTTGTAGAGCACCGAGCACACCTAAATGTTCCATCTGGAGGCTTTTGTCGTTGCGAGTTGGAGTGGTCGGAGGATGGACGCTGGGAACGAGCCGATATAGGCTGGACCCCGTTTCATCTCGCGCTGCACCATGAAAGTAGCAGCATAGCCCAAGCGCTCTTGAGCCTGGATCCGAATATTCAGGAGCGAATGTCCTATGAGTCTAACTGGACTGTTACACCTAGACTAATGCCCGCGATCTGGCGAGGGTCTTTGTCCGTGGCAAAGTTCATACTCGAGAATGATCTCGACAATGTCAACGCCAGAGATGGATTGGGCCACAATCCGTTGTGGGCAGCATATGAGAAGTCGTCTTCTAGCGCGCTTTTCGTCCACGAGGACATGTTCAAGGAACTGCTACCATTACTGATACAGAAAGGAGCAGACATCGATTCAGACATTGGCCTCGGCCATACTATGCTGGTTGATGCCTGCTGCCGAGAGAGATACGACGAGGCACTGCTCCTTATTCGTGCTGGTGCAAACGTCAACGTCGCCCTCGAGGAGCTCCAGGAGAATTCGGACTTGGAGGATTTGATCGAGAGCTTGAATGATTTGGATGGATACAACTCTGACGTCGATATCAGAGGTTGCACTCCGATAGAAATCTGCTGCCAAGGATTCTCGCTCTACAACCCAGAAGAAACCCGCGAGAGCGCTAGCGAGCTTGTGAAGGAACTGTTCCATGCCAGCGCCAAGACCGACTACGACCCCCCACTGCTCTGTGTTGCCGCAAAGCACCGTCTGTCTAGCGTGGTCGAAGACCTGCTCGATGCTGGAGCAGATGTAACGATCAAGGATCCGCAAGGCATGAACCCGTTGGATTATGCAGTGATGGGACGGCGGGGTACCGGCGATCTATTCGGAACCATCTCTGCACTCATTGCCCATGACACTACGGATTCCTTCAACAGAGAGCAGAACCTGCTTGTAATTCATACATTGTGCGAAGAGGACCCCGATCTGAGTGGCATCCTGGACGATTCAGAAGAAGAGGTTGCGGAGGAGGTAATCGAGGAAGCAGACGTGGCGGCGGACTGATGGACAAGGTTTGGGAGAACAAACTGGTCGGATGGTGGGTCAGCAGGATGGATGAGGTAACTTGATTGCACGATAGATACGTCTGGCACTGGCGAGATGCAGACAGGTGGATGACACATTGCAATCGTCAGGGCTCTCTTTGATCATCATGATACCACGTAGGTATTGACAGGACGCTGGTAGACAGACCGACTAGAGGTTATGCACGAATGCTAAACACTTGCTTGCCAGCTGCTCGCGCCGATCTTTGGCTCATCACCCGATTGCAATGTGACCACCCAAGAGGACATTTCACCGTGGAAAGGGAGAGAACAGACGACTACGAGTTGGCCATCATGACTAACTAGCCACTGCCGCCCTCTATTTCTTTTTCCTAGACGTCGCCGAGACGATTTTCTTCTTCAGGTGTTTGGGCATCTTCTCTTTCCGCTTCTCACGTCTCTCCTCCTTGACGGCTAGCTTGTGTAGCTGGAAAATGTTAGTGCATACCCATCATGGAGGTAGAGGTTGGCGACATACCTTTTTCTCTTCCTTGTCCTCGAACCTCCGGCCTCGAGGTGTCCCCTTTTCAAACCGTGATTCGTCGTCGTCATCGCCGTCAAGATCCGCTCCACTGCCTGAATCATCTTCCGAACTCTCGTCCTCGGTCCCATTTTCCTTGTCTGCTTTCTTTGTCACCACCGCGTCGGCAAGAAGATTGCGATAGGCAAGCTTGTCGCCATCGCCTTGTCCGATGTGTTGCCCGTCCTTCTCGATATCATAGACCTGCTCGAGTGTCTGGGGGATGAACTGGTTGCGGAAGACTTCGTTGTCTACTTCCATCTCGGCTGCGGCAGTGTCGTCCTCTGCAGCCGCGGGACGGATCTCATAAAGGTGCTCGATCACTTGCGAGAGACCTGGCTCCTCCACTGCCCCGTCGTTGACCGTGATGAAGTTGAATGTCGTCTGATCAGATAGGGTATCAACGCCTTTACGTCTGAAGAAATCGCCGGCATTCTTAATGTCCATTCGGAGGAACTCCAGTGCTCGGGGGTGGTCGGGCTCCACGCTTTGGGAGACATCGATGATGTATAGAGTCTTGTCGTTGTACAGGATATTGTACTCGCTTAGATCTGCGTGGACAAGCTTACAAACCTGGTACATCTTTCTCATGATGCCAAGAAGCTGAATGTAGAGGTTCCTCCATTCCTGATCCGCATCATCCCTGTTGATTGTCGCGTCACGAAGGCGCGGGTACGCCCAGCCCTTCCGGTCCCCCAACAGTCCCATGACAAGCACGTGTAACTTGAGACTGATGGGTTCTGGACACGCGATGCCGGCTGCATGTATTCTTCTAAGGTTTCGGAATTCCTTTTCAGCCCACAGCTTCACCATTGTTCGGTTATTGCTCTTGTCGAAGCCCCTCTGGAACCGATGCTCTCCCGTGATGTACCTCTCTCGGTCCTTGAAGACTAGAATGGCTGTCTTGTAGACCTTGATTGCACGATGAATCGCGGGCCCATCTCCCTCCGGATAGAGTATCGCATCGTAGACGTTCGCTTCCTTGCCGGTGCTGATGGCGCCGTGGATTTCGCTCACGACACCTCGGTTGATCATCTGCAGGAGGATCATGCGTGTCCTTTGGTCCAGGACCTGTTCGCTTGTGGCGCGATCGGCCTTGTCCTTCGTCCGATCCTCATCCTCCTTGACGTTATCGAGTCGTATTCTCGCCGCGTGTTTGGAGAGGGCAGATATTTGATCGTCGACACTCGCAAAGGTGTTCGCGGTAGGCTTTTGCGCGTTCGATCGGGGAAGGGCGGCGCCGTTGCCCGAGTTGTGGGCTTGACGCTGTCGGTTGTAGGATTTGGTAAGGTCTGCAGATTCGAGATCGTCTTCCATGTCATCGGCCTCGTCCTCGTTGAAGATATCGTCTAGGTCTTCGTCATCATTCAGGTTCTCCAGCAGAGCACCCTCCTGAGGACCATTTCTCAGTTCTTCCGGAACAGGTTCCGTCGGCGCGTAGCCTTGGTTGGGTGTGTATGTGTATGGCGGCTCATGAGGAGCGGCTGGAGAATCGACCGTCGCCATGATTTAGCACTGGAATGGTACTTTTCGTGACGAAAGACTTGTGATACGGAGGTTTATTTATTTTTTTCTCCTGCGGCGGCCTGCTTTTTTATCTTATCAATGGCGGGGTTGTGGAAAGCCTGAGGACCTCTCCATCGATGGAAATCAGGACCATGCAGGCCCCGCCAGGCTTGCCCCACTTTAGGCTTTGCCTACAAGCAGCAATGATGCCTGAGCCCTGCTAAAGCGATGTCCATACCCGCAGCTACCTATGAGTCTTCAGTGCAGTCACGTCCCACCTTCGGTTGGCGGCTGGTTTCATCATGGACAAACAGGCCTTTCCACACGGCTCATGCAGCGAAATTTCAACCTCGCCAGCATAGGTACCCGACGATGGCATGCTTCAAATTGAGCTTATGCAGGTGCAGTGAGTCACTCCATGCTCCAGTTTTGGTGACTCGGGAGCTATCTTACCCAATCTGCAATTCTACCTGAGTGCTTCTGTACCTTTTTGTCCAGCAGGGCGAGCGTATTGTTGTGGCGAAATAACATCCCAAACCTGCAGCATTGAGTCATCCCGTCATCACGTCTCTCAGTTCTTCTTGAGCCGCTAAAACCCATCTCTTGCTAGGTTCACAAACGGATGCCATACTTGACATCTAACCATAGAGACATGTAATGCTTAGGTAGCAAGCTAATGACTGCGATATTTGAATGGCTGGCAAGAGATGCCTTACGCAAAGTACGAAGATGGATCTATGAGGCGGGCCTTGCAACAGAGGCCTGCGCTCATACACTTTCGAGGCCGTCCCTTGGTTTGCAATCGTATGTGAAGTAGGCCAGGACTATAAGTATGGATGAGGTGCCGGGATTACTTTATGTAGTCGAATCACGATTGGAGTAGAGCAATGTGAAATAAAGCACTACTCAGCTGAGACGTCAACCACAAGTTTGCTCTCTGCTCGCGTTCCCCCAGATCTTGGATTCTTGGATCCAACAAGGTCAAGAGACGCCGACATGTGATAAACTTATAGCACAATCTGCATCAGCTCGGCTGCTTGCAGGCAAACAGAATGGGCGGTGTTTGAGGCGCCCATTCCTGTCTTTCACTACCTACCTTACCTCAGGTAAGGTAGGTAGGCATCGTGTCTAAGGTAAGGGTTCTGCTCTCCGTCGTTCCTTCCCACAAGGACGAACTCACACCATCACAGCTTCCTTTCATGCCAGCAAGCAGTCTTACCTACCTTACCTACCTAGGTACCTAAATAGACGACCTGCTCAAATCCCTCACTCTCTTGGTATCCCCAAGATCTCAATCTTCCGTCTTTCTCTGTCCAGGCACTCTCCGTGATCCAGCCAGAAGTTTTCCATTCTGATATCATCAGCGTCCTAGGATTCTGGTTCAATTCAAGCATTCCACCACTTACTTCACTCGTTTAATGTCCATCCAAGAAGATGATTCATCAAGTACTCCTCACATTCGTTGTGGTTGCCAGCGTCTGGGCCCAGTCGAATCATGTCATCCATGGATGGGAGTACTTTGGGTGCGTCGAGACCACTGCCAACGCCTTCGAGACTACCGTGACTTTTGGCGGTGGCTATACTCCAGAATTATGCCAATCTGCCTGCGTTGGATTCGCCTACGCTGCCACTTTCAATGAGTAAGTCACCGTATCGACGGTACGAGTCCTATCTACTCGGAGGCCAGCTGAGCTGACGTGGGAGCATGGCAGTGCCTGCCGTTGCGGAAACAACATCGACAAGACAAGCAAACAGGACGAGAGTATTTGCAACATGGCGTGCAATGGAGATCCCACTCTCGGGTTCTGCGGCTTCATCCGTCAAGATGGCTGTGCCCTCGCGAATCTGTACATTGCCTGCGATGTGATACCTCCAATGGCACCATCGAACCCTCCAGCAACCTCTCTTCCGTCTACCCAAATGCCACCATCACCACTCGATACGACGACTTGCACCGAGGGAAACGGCTCGTCACCACCTGGTACAACTCCAGCAATGCCACCTTCTCCGACGATTTCCGCCGGCACTTCTGTTGTCGTGATCTACACGACGGCACAACCCCCGATGTCGTGCACCACCTGTCCGAATGATCCAGGAGAAGCTGGTGTTATGCACACTGTCACGCCACCGAAAACCCCAGTACCATCGAGCAGCTCACCTCCATCTGTTCCAGTTCTCGTGCCTGCTGAATCCACTGGCATCTCTACCGCGGTGTCATCATCGATCCATCATCACACATCCACCTACACGATCAATGGGAGTACTGTTGCATCACCGATCACTTCAGCCGCAACCCCGCTCACGAAAGTGGATGGTGATCCTACTAGCACAACGACCACATTTATTCCAGCCAGAGGGAATGCTTTCCGTCTTGAAACTAGTCTCTTTGGTATCTTTTTGGCCGCTGTGGTCGCAGCAGCTCTTTGAAAGGGAATTGTGATGTGGCGGGGAATGGAAACGAAGTAATAGCCCATGGAAGGCGCGGGGATGTTGGAAGTGTAAATATTGTCTTGCTTTTTTGGCCAACTTGGCTGTACCTGGAGCGCGATCATGTTGATGAGCTTGGCACACGGAAAGACGGCTAATAATGAATCAAATTCCGAGAAGATCCTGTATGGAGCTCTTTTTGAATGTCAGCAGCCAGATTTGCCATGCGCACAAATCCAGATTGTCCTGCCTCAATAGTGTTGGTTGTTGAGCTCGATTAACTGAGAGAGTGCCTAGCATGGAACGGTTAAAATCTGTGCGTGTTCACGGTACCATAGATTCGCAGGGCACCTCCAGTGAAGACAGATCGATGGGTGTGGGCAGCGCTGTGGCGGGGTTTGCAGTAACTTACGGTAAGACGGTGATTTGATCCACTACGTCCCTCGGCAAGATGGGCATTCACTAATTAGGTGATTGGTATTTGGCCACATCCATGTGAAGGCTCGCAATGCTAGCGAACAAAACCAAGCTGAGCCCCCACCACAGGGCCAAGTCAGTCTGCCGTGTCTGAGCTCCTCTGCCAAGCTGAAGAGAAAGTGCTCTCCATACCATACGCCGACACGTTCGACTTTCCGACTACGTACGGCATATCCAAGATAAATCGTTGATGAGCGGCTTACGAGTACTAGGGCTAATCACCAGTGTCGTTTGTCGGAAGCAAGTCCATACACAATAGCATGCCGATTTCGGACTATTAGGCCACCATTCTGAGCCCTGTTTCAGATTTCATCCGTCGGTTGTCCGCTGTGTCCGGGAGGGGCCGCCATGGCCATCGACTCTGATCACAACCCAACAATGAGCGCGGTTTCGAGGATTCATGGACCCTCGGCCTCCGTGACCGCCAATGGTGCTACAGTGGCAGGAAAGTCGCAAGTCTCCCGCACCGTGGACTTCGATGGCTCGTCCTTGAGTCCAATATTCAAGCTTCTTTCTGCGGAGATTCGGTATCAAATTTATCACACCGCCTTCGGGAACCGCGTCTTGCACCTTTACCTTTTGTACTGTCGGCGCTTGAAATCTGATATGCGGTGGAGAAAAGGCCATTATCCTAACAATCCTCCTCCTTCGTTTGACGAGGATCAGAGCAAACCGCCGGAATGGAGATGGTGGAGCTGTCTTTGTGCTCACCAGAGAGAGCGTTTCGAATCGAGGACGGAGGCCTATTGCCCCGGAGGATTCTTCCAATTGGGAGATGTAAAGGAACCGAACCTGGGTGTCCTCTCTTGGCTTCTTACCTGTAGAAGAGCGTAAGTTGGACTTCTTCTCTTCTCTGTCAAGACCCAACCCGCTAGTCGATTGGACACATGTCATGTCGAGTGCTGGTTTTCTTCTCTACTAGTCTCTATGAGACTTAACTTTTGATTGTCCGAGACTCATTGATTTGCAGATACAACGAAACAATCGAAATCTTGTACCGGAGCAATACGTTCAAGCTGGATCAGAAGCTGGAGGCATTGTACTTGCCGTTCTGCTTAACGGATTGGCAGTTATCCTGCATCACGTCCTTGGAACTACGCATACCCGAAAGGGATGCGTCCCTTTCCGAACTGGACACAGTACCTGCGCCGGGCACTGATGCGCTACCGTTAGCAAAACTACGATCTGCGAGCCGGAGAAATCAGTACGTCCTGATCATCCGTCTGGTCGAAGACAACTTTCCGGCCCTGAAACGCTTCCATCTCTCATTAGAAGGCTCCATCCGCGGGGTCCCCGTCCCGCAGGCAAATGTCACGACATTATCGATATCCACCCTCGGAAACTTGGATCCGGATGAGCTGGAGAGTGTCGTGCTGGGACCGATCGACGACCTGCCAGCACAAATTGAGCGCCAGCTTATGCTCTTCCAGAGCCTGTACACAGCAGTCCTGGCTTCGGCAAAAAAGCGAGGCGAGGTGTTGGAACAGCCATACGGCACAGAACCGCGCGGGAGGTACCCAACCAAGTGGCGACGCATGAGATTCTGGCGATCATTGGAAGAGCAGGAGGGGGGCAGAGATGGGTATTGGATATACAGCCACGTCTAAAATACATTTACGTCCCGGTCACCTATTGACTCCGGTTTCAACAACCCGGTCCAAGCCCTCTCATGTATGTCGGCGCAACGTGACCAAACGGGACCCATATGTTGGTTGCAATCAAATAGCGGCCAGCTTCTCCGCATATCGCTCCACCACGTCATTTGATCTCCGGTTTCTACCCAAACTCTCAGGCAACAACCCTCGCAGCGCGAGCCTCGGGTTCGATTGTGTGTCCAATTCGTCCGAGGCGATGCGACTTACGATCAGATGCCTAGGTCGAAAGGAAGGCGCCCTGATCTGCTCCTCCGTGCATCAGAAACATGCCTGGCTGGCACTTCCATGGACTTGATCAGCGATTTTGGCTCGGACCTGGCAGCTTGCCTTCCAGATCCAACATGAATCACAACATCTAATCCCCCACGCCCTTAAACACTGTACAAATACCCACGGGTAATGGAATATCCTTTGCAAACTTCCCACCCTGCGCAGCTGGCTAGTATGGCTGGGCAGCGGGAATGGTTCGCAATAAATAGTGCGGTGGGCACAATACTCGGGCGGCGGAATTTTTCGAGAAGCCTAATCACGTCTCCGTGATAGTATTGGCACCAAGGTGATTCACGGTCGATTGACAAAGGCGGTGCAGGATATGAGGCGGGATTGGACGAGCGGGATGGGAGCAAGGACGAGCCGTTTGCGGTGGCAAGGCGTGCGTGCAATGCTGAGAGGCACTTTTGAGGGTGCTCGGGTTGGATTAGGAACATTTTGGCTATTAACTTCACGAACGCCAGACGTCCGTAAAGGTATATGGCGAATGTTATATGAAGGGACTGGGAAGTGATTCTCTGTTTGGCGCCAGTTGTACATCCCAAAGCATAGGGCATTGCCACAAGTTCCGGTCGTCCTGTTCGATACCGGGCGCGAAAGCGAATCGCCTCTTCGCGTAGGCCTTTTGGCACCTGTTGCTTAGGCCCAGATGACTCTTGATCTTGTGCCCACGTCTGGGTATGCCTGGGCAGGCCAATCCGACGTCCATGTGCCAGCCTGTCATTCCGAGCTGATGATCAGGTGGCTCCGCAGCCAATCCACTGCAAATCACTAAGAACAGCGCCTAATTTCAAGATTAGCGCCCTGTAATATGGCGGCACCTCCCATCCACACTTGCGAATCCAACCCGCGCTCCTCCACTTGCAAAAATCCTCATCCAAAGAACTGAATCGAGAAATTCTGCGACGAACCGAGCTTGGGAAAATAAAAGGTTATACGAGCACGGTTCTCTCGGGATCTTGGTTCCACGTGATGCCCAGTCAGCCCTGTTTGATGAACCGGATGTCGGCTCCACTTGCTGGGAAATGATGGAACGCCGCGAATTTCAACGTCACCCTTTTGCCGATACCCTCCCTTTGCCCCTCGACATTTTCCTTAGCATCATAATGTTGGTTCACATATATACCATGACTTTCAGCTGCTTGTATAATCCAGAGACCTCATTGATGGGAAATACACCAGTGGGAATTACAGGTTTCACCGTTCACCGGCAATAACGCAATGGACATCAAAAGGCGGCCACTGCCTGAGTCCGCCCTGGCCGCGCGCAGGACGCCTATCCGGCACCAATCTGCCCCAGATCTTCGTAAGACAGCTCTACTACAAGAGCAAAGCTCTCAATTTAATCCTTTCCCTGGTATCGATGCCAGTGGCCGGCTTGTTAATGCGGCGCCCGGCCGCGAGACATTCCCGCTGGCACAGAGCTCTTCTAGCTTCACAGAGGCCTCCGACGTGAGCGCTGCTGGATCGCAAATCAAAGAAAAGTCTATCTGGCAGACGGCTTTTGATGAGACCAAATATTTTGCTGGTGGTCTTATGAGTCACCCGTTCGAATTCACAAGACATTACACTATTCTTCGGCATTCTGGAGGCCTGGTCTGGTATCGTGGACCGTCCACAACTGTCACCATCACCATCTTTTCGGATTCGCCACTGCCGCCCACGCGATCCATATGGCTGCAACGCAAGGGTTTCTCTGGGAACATGGGCATGAATCTGGAATCACTGATGGGAGCAACTACCAGCTGGCTGGATGTGACTCCGTCAGCGGAAGCTGCGGTCACGGATATGATCGAGTCGGATGAGAGGGGCTGCCAGCGCGATATCAAAAAGTTCCTCAAAAAGGCGCCAAGGGAGTTGCGAAAGCACCTTGCGCAAGAGACACACGTTGTTCGCATCCCGGCGGCCGCGAATGACGGGTACTTCCGACTGCTTCTTTGCACTGGAGACGAAGGGAAGAAGAAGGTCCTCTGCCCAAGTCCAGTTTTCCGCGTCGCCAGCACATCTACGGATCCAAGCATTATGCGCGGCGCCAGTCTATCAACCATGCCGCTCGAGTTGGGAGTCAAGGTTGGATCCACCATCGCCACCAATGTTGTCAGCAAGTACATTGCCCCTGTCACAATGGTTGTCCAGGGCCGCCTGCAAAAGTTCCAGCCCGGCTTTGTAACACAGCACGCCGGCCGCATTGCATACGGCACGGCTGCCGTCAAGAATAAGGTTCAGGAAATGGAAGGGCATTATCATCAACACCGCGATGGGAGCTACGGCGTTCTACAGGCTGAAGAGACATTCGAGTCGCCGCCTGAAGTCATCGGCCACGATTCTGGTCCGCTGCCGCCCTTTCCCGTGAAGTTTGATGGGAAAGTCAACAGAGGCACCGGTAGAGGAGGAATGGAACTAGGGATACCGACGGCTAATTTGTCCGAAGTCCGCGAAGATGTCAAATTGCGAATGAAGGGCGTCTTCTTCGGATGGGCATGTGTACCGCCCAAAAAGGGCCTGGAGAGCATGTCGCACGACTGGCATGAGTCAATCATCACCATAATGCCCTCGCCGTACGCCAACGCAAAGATTGTCACGAAGAACGTAGTTGTCGTCAATTTCATCCACGAGTTCGGCGGTGTCACATTCTTCGATGCCAGAGTCAAGGTTATCCTCATGGGGCACCTGAGGCAGGCAAGGTTGTTTTCTGATATCTCCTCGGCGCAGGAAGCCTATTCTCACGACGTTCTCCTTGCTGTTGCCAGCTTGAGTCGAGATAACTGGGGACCGCAAGAGACCGTAGAGAGACTCAAGACATTGAAGAGCGAGAGGAGCTTTACTGACAAGTACTCTGATGCCAGAGGCAAAGTACAGATGCGGGTAGACAAAATCCCGCTTCACCTGGCTGGCGTGCGGACCGATGGAGCGACAGCGAGAGATCAAGCTTTTGGGAACGGCGGACTTTGGATTCGGCGATAATATGTATATGTGTGTGCCTGTTCGACATCACCTGTGTCTCGGCCTTGTTACCTGTGCGGCCCTTTTCGTCTTCTACATTTGAGCACGCTCGTCATTATCTCTTGTAATATCTCAAGTATTAAAATATACCCATTCCATCTTCACGTCAGCAGACACGGCAGAGTCTGTTCTCAACTTCCTCCCATCCCTCATTACCAACGCATGGCGTGCACCAGAACACATCATCCGGGTCGACATCGCGTTTAATCTCAGCGAGCCTCTCATAACTGTCACCCCAAAATTGGTGCTGGTAATCAGGTTCATACGAGAAAGCCTGTTTGTCAGTCAGATTTGAACAAGCTACCAATCCATTCATAATAACTAAGCAGTTACTGACCTCGTTCTGATATGCACCCATGTTTGGAGCTAGCTTTCGAATGGGAACCAAACTTGCATCGATTATTGCAATGGCTTCTGCCTTCGCGGTGGCGTTCAGCGATGCGAAATCTTGGCCATTCGCTAGAGGTGTGTCAATAATATGCCTTTCTGACTTGAGATTGTACTTACTCGCATGGACGTATGCTCTCCTCCATGCTGGGGAAACAGCATTTCCACCTCCTGGGGGTTGAGCATCCCACACCCCCTTCCCAGAGACAAGGTAGGCTGTGGCAGATCCCCCAGCTGCAAGGGCCTCGTATGCCTCTGCCAAGGCAGTCACATTGCTTGTCAGGGCCTCAGCATCGAGAAGTCGCGAGCCCATATAGGAGTTCAACCCGGCTTCGTTTGCATCCTTATTGACTTTAAACCACTCCAGCATCGTAGGGTATGGGGTGTTGATCTGGAACAATGTAACATGGGGCCAGGTCTCATTGACATGTTTGAGTACCGGCTCCCAGATCGCCGACATTTCATTGGGATCCGCGGATTGCAGCACCATGGCGCCGTAAAAGCCACTAACAAAGGTGGTATTGTCGATTGGGTTTGGAAAGGTTTCAAACACGAAGGAATAGCCAGACACGCCCTTGCCTCCGAGGTAGGGAAACTGGGATAAGATGTATGCAATGAATTTCCAGGCCTCTGGGTCGCCAACTTCAGTAATGACCGCGACATCTGTATGGATAAGCGGAGGTGTAGGATAGGTTTTCATCGTCACAGACGTTATCACTCCGAAGGTCGAGCCACCTCCACCTCTTAGGGCCCAAAACAGGTCTTGGTGCTTGCACTCATTCACTGTTAGGATCTTTCCCGACGGTGTCACCACTTCCATTTCAAGAACTTGATCTGCTGCGAGCCCATACCGAGGGCTGAGTATGGAGTGGCCACCGCCTGACAGATACCCGCCGAGACTGACACTTGCACCATTACCGCCAACCACGGTTCGGTTGATCTTGTCGAGCTCGGTATAGAGCTCGATCATCTGGGATCCGGCGCCGGCCGTCACCACAGTGCCTTCGATGACGGCGTTGCAGCACTTTGGAACGAATGATTCTTGGGCTTTAATGCCTTTGAGGTGGTGAGTCCATATGGAGAGCGAGTTTGCAGCACTTGAACGGCCGAGATAATCGTGGCCAGTGCTTTTCACGATCAGCCTGATGTTGTGTTTTCGTGCTAGCAAGTTCAAGTTAGCCCCCGATCTCATAATGCACAATGAGTCAACTCACCAAAATTGACTCCCAACTTCACGTCCTTCGCCGACGTGGCATTCACCACGTATATAGGATATCCCGTTGAAGTGCAAGGGGCACGTTCATCGGGGAGACAGGTGTCATTGTTCCACTGATTCCACATGCTCGACACCGGATTGCTCTGATGAAAATCATAAGCGCCCCAAGCTTCCTGGAGAGCTGTGCACTGTTCGACATTGTATGTTGGCTGCTCTGGATGACATACTCCACCCGGTGGTGGTGCTTGGATGAGCTGCCCTGCAAGCGACTCATTCAGACGAGACCAAGCGTTGGGTGATGGCCAGTGCCGGTCGCCAGGGATCACTTTGCACTTTGCATTTTTCCCATTGTGCGCAAGACTTAACGAAAATGCAAAGATTGCCGTAATCAGAGCTGTGAACTTGATTGAGGCCATGATAGCTTGAGTTCGTGGTATAGAGTGCGATGCTACTCAAGCTCAAAACACGTATAGTCAGGAACTATTATTTATACTTCTCTTTGAACAATGGCAACGTTTGCAGCCCTGCATCTTCGACGTAGTGGCTCTCAAAGCAGGTTGGATTTCACGTGTCGTACTTCGGATCTTGCTTGTCGTATTTCGGATTCATGCAGCCAGCGATCACCCCCAGCTGGGGCTGACAGCCACGTCCAGCAAAGCTTCCCGCGGGGAAGGCCAGCACCGGGTTCCTGGTAAGACGGACCAACCGTTGGCAGCCAATTATATTACATGCTGCCTTTCATCCATAAATAGGAAAAACGAAATTGCACAGCGTACAAGTTCTCTTCATTTCCATGCCTGCAGCTAAGCTTTGATCCCTCCGAGGATTTTTCCACTTACACGGTTTACGAAAGGCGGGCTGCAGATCACAAATGAGCCAAACCTTGTTTCTGCACTCTCTTGTAATCTATGATTCGACCTCCTCCTACGTCATATTCACGACTTCAAGTCGAGTAGACACATGGTGGTAGCTCATGCAATGCAGCCACTGATTAGTTACAATGCAGAGACAGCGTGGCATGTATGGACAATGTGCTCTTCGGAAATATGTGATGGAAGTTCGAGCAACCTGAAAAGATCGCACCAAGAATTCATCCATGATATATATGGGCAGTCTTAAGAGAGGAATCTTCCATTAAACTTTCCGGGCTCTATCGTGATAGCCACACGCGCAACGTTCAGCAACAACGCCGGGCTGATCAAGTCGAGACAGCCCACGAGCTCGGCTCGCCTTCTACTCCCTAAGTCAACGGCCGCCAGCGATGTGATGCTATGCAACTAACTTTCATCCAGTCCTCATGGGCTGGCTGAAGAGTATCGAAGATTCAAGCACAGAAGGCTTCGGCAGGGGCGGTGAGGCGGCAGTGAATTCTCGAATAGCTTAGCTGGGCAGGCGCTCTAGTTGATACATCATGTAGCGAATTACACAATTCGTAAATTAATCATATTGTGCACCGCCTGGCAGCGGTTGACTGACCTCTCTAGCAGCGGCCATATGTTGCATCACCTATGCCCGCTGGACATTGTTCTGGTTGTTGTGTTATCTAATCTTCAAACGGATACCTCATATCTGGAATTTTGTCTTCAATCTCCTTCAATTCCTTCAAGACCTGTTCGCGATCTGGCGGAGTGTTGTTCTCGTATTGCAATCTGATGGAGCGTATTGAATCTGCCACATAGGTACGAGCAAACTCAGACACCTGGCTGAAATAGTAAGGATACCATTCGTTCCAATGCGCAGATAGTCTAACCCTCACGGTCAGCTCAAGTCTCATGACAATGCTATGTGTCTATAGTAACTCACCCCTGACTGTCTGGAGTATTCTGCTTGATGATTTGCAACTGTTTGTAAACTCTAGCAGCTGTGGAATCAAGGCGTGTCACAACATCGTCAGCATTCAGATACTCAAAAACTCCGACTGTCTCACGCAGTGGGGCCATGAAAGCTTGTACGGCAGTGTTGTTCCCGTCGGCATTCGACACAGCGTTTCGTAGGTGTACCCGCATGGTACGTACGGACTGGGGCCGGTTGAAAATCTCAAGACGACCTTTGGCCGCATTGACTGCATTGTGCAGGATAGTGAAATGAGCAGCATTTGAGTTAGACCCCAAGGCTTCGTACACGCGATCAACCGGACGCCGCAAATCCGGCGAGCTTGGTGTTACGGGAGGCAGATTGGCAGGCAGTCCGTTGGCGTTGTTCCAGACATCCTGCCAGAAGGAGGCTCTGATAGCGGGTGTGCGCGTCGGTGGTCCGTCAGGTACCGTATGAAGGTTATTGCGCGGAGCCGGTCTCTAGTGTCGACCGTGATTAGCAACAACAGGAAATCGACTCGATACTACCAGCTGTGACATGGTAAAATTAGTTATTACTCAGCCTTTGTTTAAACATGGAGGGTAGAGTCAAGCCCGCACTCATCATCCTCAGTGAGAGCATGAGGAACGATCGCGGACTAGGCGCCGCTTGGGCACAGGGGTAAGAGACATAGCGCTCGCAGGCGCCATACCTGAACGCTAGAGATTCTGTGTTGGTTTTGCAATTTGCTCCACTATCGTCATTCATGTCAGCATACCACTGCTTAAAAGAGGAATTGGCAAGGCATCCTCGTTGGTGGGTAGAGCCTGTGGAGTTCATACCATTCAGCCCAGTAGCAGCCATTGACCACGTCTTTATAGTTGCCCGCTTCGCAGCAAAAGACCTTTCTACCTCTAGCACAAACATAAGGCTCGCTCTCATTTTCGAATCCGCCTCCCCTAATTTCGTAGCATCCTTTGTTAAGCATTGTTCTCACATTGCTTTTTGTTCTTTAGAGTAGAAAAGAGGGTGACAAGACTCACCACCAAGAGGTGGAACCGGGCAGTCTTGACTCGCCTGGGTTGCATTGCCCATTGCAGTCGCTCCAAACGCCGCCATCATTTCCACTTCCACACCCTGTAAATAAACATGGTCAGTTCAATCAGTAGTCCTCTACACATCTTGACACATACATTGCATTTCTTTGGTGCTGTAGACGTGGGACAGCAGATGGGCTTGCCCTCTTCTTGACTCTATAATCTTGTTAGTCCATAAGCGACCTGGTAGTGCCAAGACATCGCTCGAAGGGCTCAAAACTCACAGAGCAACCGTCTCTGTCCCACCCCACAAGAGTGAAGCCCTTTTCACATCGAATGTCCCCTAAAGGCTTGCAGGAATGGTCTCTCAGAACCTTGCAGTCTTGGCCATTTTCACCTTGCAGACTCTTGGCGACAGTCTCCTAACTCATGGTTAGCCTCTTAACTTGAATGTTGAGGTCTACATGGGCAGCCTCTTGCCCAATCAGACCGCTCATGGCCGAGAATTTGTCATCATCAGTATCGACAGCCCATATCAAAGAGCCCCCGATGCCAATAGCATTGGCCCAAGCAACCTTAGCTTCAAAGGTGTCGGCATCATCAACGAGACCCATTGATCATTGTCGAACACCAGATACTTTACAGCGGCAACCTCATCGTGAATAGCTTGCAGTCCGGGTACTTGCTTGAGGATGGCTTGGATCTCGTAGTACATAAGAATGCCACTTGTGGCTGAACATGGGCCTGCGCGGGCACCGCCGGTAAACGGACAGCCCGGAGTCGAACAGCTTGGGTTTGCAAGCTCAAACGACCGGCCGTAGAATCCGAAACCCATAGAGACCTGCTCAGGCTTGACGCCCACGCGCAGAGAAGTTCAGCGGCTAATTTTATCTCGGTCAAGTTCGTGTGACCTTGCGCGATGGCGCCGATGGGGTTGCTTTGGCCCCTGCTATACATTAGAACCGGAGCCAAAACAGGGACAGAACAAAGTATGCTATTAGAGTGGTAAAAATATCAAGAAGGAATTAGAGGCTCTGTTGTAATTAATGTGCCTCTAGATACGCCTAGGGGCATTTGGAATAGAGAAAATACACTGAATAATTAAGGAACATACACGGGTGCTGGGCTAAGGATATTTGAACGTACCAGGTCCCGTGGAGATCGTAGATCATTAGATTCGTCCAGTCAGCATACTTCAATAATCCGGGCATGTCGAACCACCTTAGGTACCAGAAGGATGACGGTATTGTAAAGGTGAGACCAAGAGCTCTTGGTGAGCAGTTAAAGCTTGAGCGCAAAGTCTTCATTAGGATGGTAAAGTTCTCAGTGTCCTCGGGCTTTCCGCCCCGGTCTGGTGCACCTGGATATTCCCAGTCAATGTCGAGCCCATCCAAACCGTATTTGTTCAGAAATCTGAGAACTCCGTCGGCAAATCGTTGTCGTTTAGCCTCAGTCGACGAGGTTTCGCTAAGTAGCGGCTGAGTGACAGTCCCATCATCGGAAAATGTCCAGCCACCGACAGCGACATACACTTTAAGATTGGGGTTGTACTTTTTAGTATCGACTGTCAGTTTCCAGAGATCTTGTGTAGTCGCAGCATCCATAGTAGTCAGCTCGTAGGTGCTAGGGTCGATAAAGGCAAACGCATAATTGAGGTGCGTTAGTTCTCTCAACGGGAGATCACTAGGGGATTTCCGGTTGCAAGAAGATCTATAACTCCAAGTCTCGTAGTATCCAATAACTAGCGAAGGACGTTATTAGCTGAATGTTATCACTGCGAGCACTCGAAAGGTTACATACTCCTCTTCAGGGCTGAATTCTTGGGTGAGCCGCTTGGTGGCTCGGGATGAAGCACACAGTTGGACTGGCATCCGGTTGTACAAAAGTCCTGGCACCCGGAAAAACCAGTGTCAGCAAGCATAACGGAACTAGATGTTGCAGTATCCCAGAATCTCGCAGAGGGTACAACAGCCGATAGTTGCTCTGATTGTATGCTCGGCGTTGTAGAGATCCAGCTGAACTCACCCTTTGGCTATCATGCCGAGTTTGCCCAGGGATTCCAGTCTGTAAAAGCGAGTTACAGCGTCACAGGCTACTCGTTCACCTCGCCCACACCATATGCAATCAGCACTAACCCTTATCCTACACCCCCCGACACCCCAACCTGCTCCGGCCCTTACATTGTCCAGCCTGGATATAGCTGTGACTCTATTGCAGAGAACAACGGCGTTCCCACTTACACCATTATCAAGGCCGGCAACACCAACCCGACTTGCACAAACCTGCAGGCCGGCGACTCCTTGTGCCTTCCTACACCATGTGCGATGTATCGCGTGCAGTATGATGATACCTGTGATGGCATACTTGAGTCTACCAGTGGCTTACGTGCCGTCAATCTACTCAGTTGGAACCCCAATATCAACGTCCTGTGTACCAACATCGATGCCATGGTCGGAACTTTGATCTGTATCGGGTAAGCCCAGGTCACCACGCTCTACGATTAGCTCGTCCCGTTGCAACCTTTCTTAAAACTCTCTATGCCGATGATAATCTGTAGAAGGTTATGTATCCAATGCTAATCATGACGTTCTACTTCTCTTAGACCTCCAGGAGGCTCACTCGGCGAGTTTACTTCTGCGGTACCGACCACCACGCAGGCCCCGACGCCGCCGCAGACAGCCGTGCCTCGACCCACGAACGCCAAGCAAGAGTCGACGTCTGATTGTACGCGCTGGTACACGATACAGGCCGGGGATTACTGCCAGTCGATCTCGATCCGTGAAAGTATCACGCTTCGGGACCTTTACTTCCTCAACCCTTCGATTGACGAGGACTGCACTAACCTCTGGCTCGAAACGGCCTACTGCGTGCAACCAGTTGGCGATATCAACACGTACCCGGCGTATCCATATTCCACATCGCCCATCTACACGCTGACTTCGTCGTCTTATGTCACTACTACGGCGTTACTGGAGACCGTCGCGCCGAGCCCCACGCCACTTGTGGAGCCAAGTCTCGCTCAGTGGACACTCACCGAGGCCCAGGGCTGCGTTGCGTACGTTGACTACGTTGAAGTCATCCCTCAAAAAGACCAGTGGCAGCAGTCAGATGCCCCAACTATCACCAACAACATCAATACCTGTGACTTTGCCCTGTCAGCATACGATGCCAATCTCGAGGACTTTATCTCCTGGAATCCAAGCTCGCAAAGTTTGAGCCCTTGTGTCCTGCAACCTGGTCTCAGATACTGCGCGAACGGGCCCAGAGGGACGCCCCCGGTGACGACAACGACGACGACGTCCTCGGCCACTTCCACAGCGGTCGACACAGGCGCCCCTACGCAGGAGGGTATCGTGTCAAGTTGCCAGCGCTATCACGTCGCGGTCGCAGGCGACGGATGCTGGGCCATTGCCAATGAGAATGGAATCTCGCTAGACACGTTCTATGTCTGGAATCCTGCTGGTAAGCCTCTCACTTCCGTCTATGATGACGTTCCTCCCCTCCTTCGGCGGATGAATATCACTAAGACATCCTTTCTCTTCGCCAGTCGGCACTGATTGCGCAAACCTCTGGGTTGGCTACGCCTACTGCGTTTCAGCAACTGCGTCCTCCAGCACACCGAGCACTTCAGCTCCTGTCACGACTACAAAAGTGGCTCAGGTCCACCGGGTCCAACACAATCCGGAGCGCCAGCGACCTGTGCAACCTGGCACACAGTTGTGTCGGGGGATGGGTGCTGGGCCATCCAACAGCAGTGCGGGATTGACTTTGGGACGTTGTATAAATGGAACCCGAGCATTGGGTCCAACTGCGAGAATCTGTGGCTAGGCTATAGCGTATGTGTTGCTGGGGGTCCAATGTAACCGATGATGTCGAAATGTGGTGGTCGTGCATAATTAAGCTACAGGGGGCGAAATAATTAGGTTGCGGTTATAAGTACTAATTATGAGCCCGGGGGTGTGCGGGGCGGGGGTATGCAGACCACCTAATTAGCGAGTGAAGATCTGCTACGGTACCTTCAAGAGGTACTAACTAATAAGTTACCTAGTACTTCTGCACGGATTAATTACCTACTTACCTTAGGTACCTACCTGTGTAAGGTAGGTAACTGAGGTGGTCGTTCCTATTATTACTGCCCAACAAGTCCCCTAATGCGCCAGCGTTTGGTACCGATGAGAGAGCCACTGGGTCAGGGATTGGATACTTCCGCCGGGTTCCAGTAAAGATGGAACTGATGCTCCCCGTGAAATACCTGCCACACCTTATGATCTTTCTCAGTGTCCCAGCCAGACATTTCTTCGTCGACGATGCGTGCAGTTCTTTCAGCGAAAGAAACAGCACGATCAATTTACCACGCCGCTGCAGCCCCATGCGGCCCAAGGTTTCATCTTTGGCAGCATCCCGAATTGACAAGATCACCGCTCTTGCGACCTGGCAGTTCGGCTCATTTTACATCTATTCGTACTACCCCTCCAAGCGTCCATCCCCTACGTATTCGACCAAATAATCAATTCGTCCGGGGCTTTATGGCACCATCGTCGAACTCTACTCCTTTGCCCACACAAGTAGCCAGCGACGACAATGACCAACTTGCAGACACCGGTTCTCCTGAGCGATCTATCAAGCGATCTCTGGCTGCTGGAAAACAAGACAAATGGGGCTGGGTTGTTTATCGTTGCACATATATCGAAGAGCTTAACGCAGCTTGGGAGTCTCTCAAACAAGTTGTCAATGACCGATCCCGACAAGGAATCGCTGAATCGGATACGCCCGAAATAGCTGAAATACTTGACTGGACCTTTATCGAAGATCGAGATACGCTTGACAATGCTTCGCCAGATCAGCTCAGGGCACCTTTTCGCGATTGGGCCGCCAAAGCTGAATGGGCCGAAAACCCAAACAACAAGCCTATAGCCTGGTATCATGGATCGCGATATAAGTATTTCATCCATGTCGATGAATCCGCGTTACGAAGCTGGGTAGAGTCAGGAACGCCTCATGTGGACATTCTCGACCAAGGCTGGGTTAACATAGTTGATTCACAATGGAAGGAGGACACTGAGCATGAGGATGGCTACGAACCTCTTTACGGTTGCACTTCAAGCGAAGTAGGTTGGATGAGGGTTCCAGGACATGCGCTTTGCGCCTCTTTTTATGATACGCTCGGCGAGGACTCTGAGACTTGGTACGCATATTATACGCGCCCGCCTGCGATAGGTAGCTATTAAATGATCGACGGAGCTGGCGTATTCCGTCTACCAGGATTAGTGGCTTTATCTTGTTGCTTCTACCGATTACTGAACAGTTGTATAACTTGTAAGCATAAGAAATGTTAGAGATTACTAGTTATTAACGTATTGATGAGACGCTTCTGACACATTTGACAGCATGGCAGTGGGCTGCGTACAAGTATCTGTGGTGTAATCCAAAATAAATATTTCATTACCAGGAGATAGGGAGGTATCCGCAGGTTTCTTTAGGGGGCCAGCCGAGGAGCTCTTAGATGTGTAGAATGAGCATAGTGACAAACTTGACTCACTGAGCGGCCGAAAGAGTTCCAGGTTCGTTAGTGAGGGACCACATGGACGCGCTCAGCGAAGAGGAGTGGTTTGTTCAGATCGTGGAAGCGCGGGCCGAGTTCATCACGAGGGGTCTCCTTTAGGCTGAGGAATCGACACTGGACTTTGCTCAATAATGGTGGACTCAACCGCATATTCAAATCACTATGTCGATCTGAAGATTTTGCAAATATTAATACCTATGCTAAGGTAGGCACTTAAACTCCACGATCCTGATGTACCAAATGGAACAACAGGGGCACAGGGGCATAGTCTAATAACTATGCTCGAATCTATATAGAAAGGGTATCCCATATCCAGTTTCCATACCAAACTCCAACCCCCGTTCTGTCTGATAACAATAACGAGGACAAGTATCATATTATGCATGGATCGCTTGTTGCACATGCGGGTAGACCTTAACCATCTCATCGTACAGCTGAGGATGCTCCTGCATCATAACCTCCGGATCCCAAGCAGCAGCGACAAATATAGTATCAATTCCGCTAGACAGCGGTGTCGTGAAGACATTCGCAATCTGTAAGCCGATGAGGAAGGCAAACGCCACGACAACAGGGGTGTAGGCTCCGTCTTGGTTGTACTCAGGGTCAGTGAAGCGCAGGTACAAGTAAGCGAGAAGTGCGCAAGCATAGCCGATGAATGTGGCACCGAAAGATAGAACTGGGCCGATGAGACATTCCTGGTAATGTTAGGTCCGAAATCCAGAGAGTGCGGCTGGGACTTACATTGATCAGCGCATCGATACCCCGGTTCTTGATCATCTTCCAAGTATCCTTGGCGGCGGGGATGTACGCCTTGCCGTACAGAGCAATATGCGAGAATGCGTATCGGTTCAGGAAGGTGACTGCCCAGTCGAGCAGGGAAATAAGGCAACCAAGGATGCAGAACATGATGGAACCGACGATATTTCCATTAGCTGACGATTGCTGTCGCGCGACGGAGCAAATCTGGCGAAGAAGGTTGATGATTGCCACGATGAGACTGCCGAAGCTAATGGACCCAAAGCTGTATGTCAAAGATCGCTTCAATGCGCCGCGAGTCGCCCCCTTGGGGAAATTGCGCACGCAAAAGTACCACGATCCGTAGACACCGGAAATCGTGGTGTGGATGACATTTTTGAGCACCTCTGAGATCCAATACATGGCAAAGGTGATGAAGACGATCAGCCCAATGACCTTGCCTTGGCTGCATCCGCCGTTGTCGCATTGCGGATTGCTTGTCGATGGCTGGTATTTGGAGTACACGGCTACCAGGGTAATCGAATACCATGCCGCCAACGCAGTCGCCAACACGCCGCCAATGAAGCTGACCAAGTACACATGGCCAAACTGCTTGGAGACGTCAATTGAGGTCTTCAGCATCAGAGCCGAGAATGGAATGCGCGGAATCCAACTGATGAAGCATATGACGAGGAAGACGCCGAAGATCAAGAACACGATGCCGCCAGACCAGTACTTTTGCGAGAGCATGTAGATGGCTGTGCCCAGGGCGAAGACGATGTTAAGAATGCCCGTGATCCAGATGAACTGCTTCGGGAACAGTCGCGCCAACCATACGTAGGCGTAGCTGAGGACGATCGAGACGGCGAGACAGAAGGCGAAGAGGACAATGGTATTGGTATCAAGGCCGAAGGTGTTGCTTCCGTCGTAGATACCACCGCCGTTCGTTCCCCTTGTCGACGCATAGCCCTGGATCACAAGTCCAGATACACCAGCATAGCCCAGGAAGACGAGGATGAACTGCGAGAAGGAAATTACGTTAGCACACTCATAATAGCATTGTCTTGGGGTTCGCATTGCGCGACGCACCAGGATCGCAGCCCAAAGGTCGTTGTACTTTGGCTTCTCGATTTTGAAAGCCTGATCAAAAGTGTACTTCTCCGGATCGTGCCCAGGCTGCGGCGCGTTATACCCGTAGCCATTGCTTTGGCCATTGCTCTGCCCATACTGCGGTGGCTGCTGCTGCGGTGGGGGATAACCCTGCTGGTATTCTGGTTGGTAGTTCTGTTGGTTACCATTCTGTTGGTAACCATTCTGCTGGTAGTCCTGCTGCTGGTAGTTTTGCTGCTGGTATTCTTGCTGCTGCTGCTGCTGCTGCGGGGGCTGCTGCTTCATTCCATACCCGGGATCTTGATACTCCTGGCCACCGTAGTAGCCGGCGGATTCGCCCTGTCGCTGAGCCATATTTTATACGGCGCTGTTGACGGATGTCGATCGATGCGATCTTCGGCGTCGGGTTGTTGTAGAAACGCAAGAAAAAAATAAGGGAAGCATGCGGGCCTACGAGTATGAGGAGAGTGGTTTCGAACGCTCGGGGCAATTTGGCGATCGAGCTATCGAGCCGACTTAGGCTTAGTTTACAGTGCTCGTGCATGGTCTTGTACGTCATTGGCTATTTGGGAGATGATTTGCAAGCGGTCCCAGCTGGACAGGGTTTATTTACAGGGATAACGCGTCGATTACCGAGTCACGTGGAAAAGCTTGACGGTCCCGGTGTAACCCCAGCTCGGTGAGGGCCCGTGGTGGGGGTGACTGCTGCAACCAATTTTCTCTCCCGCCAGAACGTCCGTAGGTAAGCTGCTTGGGCTGGGTTGGAAGTCAGGCTATGTTAAGATTCCAGAAAACATCACGGTATTTGAGATTCGATATATAAGCTCACAGCTATACGTTCGAGAAAACAATGCACAAGCCGAAGTCCAAAGAAGCTTTGCTACTGAATGAGAGGACATTGTTCTTGTTGGAGACATGGTTACACAGATATGTCAAAAGGACGAGGCTCGATACCCACGTGACTTGATACATTTTGTGGCCGACTTAACTCTGCTCATGTCGCTATCGTCGAGCCTCACGTCCTCTGAATCAATCCTTGGTCCCGGGATCTACCTGCGCTCCCCATGTCAGGCTTGGAGGCTATCGGCATAGCTCTAGCGGCTACTGCTATCACATTTGGTTCTTCGTTCGGCAATTACTTGCAAGTTGAAGCAATCGAGAATCTTCCAAGAGAACTAGCAGCACTCGAGAATGGCCTCATCTTCCTTAGTCGTCTGTTACCTCGGTTGCGGAACAACCGTGAACTAGCACAGCAGTTGCTTTCTCCTGACAGTCTATGCAGCATCCTGAGTATTGATCTGAGGGTCATAGAACTGCGTCGAGTAGTCCCATTGGATGAGCAGAGACCGATGACAGTGATCCCGAAACTGCTCCAAATGCGTAGTGAAATTATCAACTTGCGACGACTCACGTGGCTGGTTTGGGCTCACCTCGCTGCACATATCTCGGCCCTATCACTGTCAGAAGGGCAGCCCGCCAACGATGCTTTCTCGTCACGATGGGCTGGCTTGCTCACAGACGAGAATCCGTTTACAACGAGAGTGCCCGTGCTACTCAGCCCGTCGAGCTCCTCGGATACCAATGACCAACTACTCAGATCCTATCGAGCTTATCATGCAAGTTCGATTGAGTTCACGCGTTTCGTCTCGTGCATCGCAACTGTAATCACACCTCTAGAGAGAAACCTTCTGGGACCCCGCGACATCAATAGCATGGCCAGGCAGTTCGACTCCCCAGAACTGCAAAGTGCGCTAATAGGCTCAGGGGTTGAGGATTTGTGGCAGATAACCAGGGACGCGGACGACCAGTTTGGGCCTGTGCGCCCGATGAGAGCAGGGGATAAAGATTGTTTCGTTCCCATGTGCTACATTCTCATCGGGCTTTCTGTTACTGGTATCGGCGCCAGCCTGGCGCTGGCTCTATGGTGGTCCATTGCTCATGAGGATGTATCGGGCGGGTTCACCGTAGGAGCCTACGTGGTCGCCGCTTTTGGTTTGCTACTGGCGATTCCTGGATACCGGCATAGCCAGATTTGCAAGTGCTGGACGAAGTATAAGCGACTGAGTGTTTGTGACGGAGTGGAATTGAGAGATTTAAGCGACACTCGTGGCTAAAGACAGGATGCTTATGCGGTGGAAAGGGTGTTTATGTAGGATACTAGATCTACATGTCCATGTCAGACCCTTGCAACTACATATCTAATCTCAAAAAGCCAAGTACGGCTTGCTCCATTCTGTCATTGGTATAGTGATTGAATCAGCGAGAAGATTAACAATAGCTATGCTCATTACAGCCTTTACTTAAGCAGGCAGTCAACACATGACATTTGGCTACCGCCCCCTTTCACGATTGAATAACCAAACTCCATCCCTGAACTCCTCTACACTCGATATGCTGGATTTTTGAACCCTACATAGCCTTTGTTCATGGAGACACAGAGACACCGAATGAATAGCCACAGGCTTCAGAAAAGAGAGGACGAAAACAGGACGATGATTCGATATTCCACACTAATATTGACATTCTTTGTGAAATGATAGACACAATAATGAAACGTTCGCCTTGATCCGCCTTCAGCGTACAATTTGAAATGATTGAGATAAAGTCCACCCAAATAAGTACTCAAACGCCGCGACTTCCATGCCTTACCCTCCCGAAGTGCCAACCTTGAATCTACCAACGCCAAAACCATAACCGTGCCTATTCCTGAGATGCTGACGCCGCACGCGACCCTATCGTGCTTGGCTCCTTTCCAGCCTGTCTCTGGCAGCCTCAATGACACTCTTTTCTAGGGCGGGGGTGCTTCTGTGCACGGTTTCATCGTCCGCGTCATCGCCGCGAGCTGCAGTAAGCTCCCATCGCTTCATCCCAACATCCATGCCGGGCCACAAATCCGTTGGTATAAACTCGGCGATGTCTTGGCGGAAGCCTTCCCGCTCCCTCTTATCGTTATCAATGAGCTTCTCCACATTCTCCCTTGCTTTGCGCCAGATGCCCTGAATCTTGTCTTCCACATTGCGTCGTCTTTCGACCTCTAGTATCAAGTTGTCGTACGCGTCGACATAGCCTTCATAGAAATCCCTCAGGTCATTCATCTCGGCAAGTTTGCCGTATATGGTATACTTCTCATCCTCCCATCTCTGAAGGAACTCTGCCTCCGCGGCAATGTAACTCGCAACTCGCGAGCCCATATCTTCCAATGCGCGGAATGCGTCCAGCGTGCCGATATACGAGGCTTTGATCTGCCCGGTTTGGTCTGAGAGCGAGCCAAACTCACTTTCCATGGCAGCTAATCTTTCATTGATCTCTTGGATCACGCTTTCCACCTCCGAGGCATCACTAACGACGATGTCGAGCATATCGGCACGGTCTTGCGAGGTTATCGGCTCCAGGTCTGGCATGTGTGACTCCTGATCTGCTATCACGCCAGATATTGAGACGCCATCGCCGTCTTGAGACTGCGTTACTTCGGCAGCCCTACGCCGGGCAAGAGCAGCTCCACCTTCGGTTGTGCGAACCGCCGTGACGCACAAGTCGAAATGTTTTGTGAGAGATGTGAGGAGTTGGGCCATGCAGTGAGAATGGTCGAGGAGCGAGACGAGGAGTTCGGGAAGGGGTTCGTAAGCCGACGAGGCGGACGGCGATGGCGGCGACGGAGACGAAGCCATGGATTTCTTGAGTGTGCGGACATCTTTGTCGAATCGTAGGAGGTCGCCGTCAAAGGACTGTTGGATTGCCTGCATGGAAACTAGAGTAAGCAAGGGGATGTGATACAGATGCCGGCAGAGACGGCCAACCTGTAGTTCTCCAAGGCTCTTCTTCAACGCGTCGACCATCACATGTACGCTCTTCTCATCTACAAAATCCATCAAGTTCCGCGGCTCCTCGCCCGCAGGTCGAAAAACAGGCTCGACGGTGGTGCCTCGCAGCATGTCAATTGTGTTTTGCAGCTTCTCGTTTGTGGCGTCCATCGTCTTGACCAGGTTCTTGAAGTCGCGCTTCCCGGCATCGTAGGTACGCTTGAGACTGCGACGCACACGCATCAAAAGGTGCAGCTGCTCTGAGATGCCCCGCTGGAGAAACTGGCTCTGTGCGTAGAGGATGACGGCTTCTTCGTGGGATTGCCTCGCATCGGTGGCAATGTCGTTGGCGCGGAGGACGAGGGTCATGGAGGATAGCGACCTCTTGGCGGCCAGCAAATGCTCGACGAGCGTCTCCACCGGCACTGAGTCAGTGGCCGATGCATGCTGGTCTCCTTTGGAATGCTTCAATGACTCTCGGCTGACGGAGGTGGACGAGGCTGCGCTTCGGCTCGACTTCTGGGAGGGTGAGGTGGCCATGTTGAATGGGGACAACCGAAGGGAAAATGGGGGCTCCGGTAAAAGACTACGGGTTTGAGCGATGCATGGTGATTAGGAAAGATACTATTGATAGAAAAGAAGAAGGGGAGTGAATGGAAAGAATGGATTGTAGGAAGCTAAGATGATGTTGCGATAAGGTTGGAGCTCAGGACGTCATCAGTGAATGGCGTAAGAGGGTGGGTGCAGTGGGTGGCCGTCAAGGTCCCCACCCAGTTTGGATCATTCCTAATCCTAATTGAACTAGGCCGCAGCCGACAGCGGATGAAACCAGCGAGTCCTGATGCTTCCAGCGCCCATTGGCTGCTGTCACTGACGATGCCAAGCCCCATTGTCCACTGAAGATCCAAAGTGGGGTATTGAAGGGTACTATATAACTTACAGGACTGAAGTTGATTTCGATTCCTAACTTACAGCGCTAATTCAGATCCGTTTTTCGCTTTTTGTGTTCCAGTTGGCCATCCGTCCTAACGTCTTCATTTAAGCTGCGTCGTCGGCATACAAGACGATTCTTCAGACCTTGGCCGCCCATGCTAATATATTGGAGGGTTACCAAAAGCTATGGCATTGGAGAAAACGTGATCACAGGATCTTGGCAAAGTCCAAGATACACTCCGATTAGGCCGTTCGACTCTTTCGGGGCATTGCTCGGCTTCCCGGTTACATTAACACCTGGCAAGGCCGTGCGGGGGGATGAAATGCCCTCCAGACCAGGCACCAGGTTCCTTCGCCTTCGACGGCAATCCTCCCCACACCGAATAAGTCAGACGATAGTTCCGTTTGTCTTACTATAAAATTGGCTGGTGAAATACAATGCACTAATTCGAATTGCTATGACCGATTGAATGTCTTGTTGGATGTCTTTTCTTCAGCGCCGATTAAACTTCCATCTGGTATATCATCATGGCGGAGATAACCTCAAATCCCACACTCACGAGTCTCATCTCGTCCTACCCAATTCTCACTACGCTCGCTTCGCAAGTATCAACTCTGGACCTGTTCCACCTCGCACTCACTAATCGCACGTACTTCTCTCATATTCTGGCCTCGCGGCCCATTTTCGCCAAGCTCCGCCAGCAATGCCTCTGCGATGGCCACGGCCTCGCAGCACGCCAGAACGCCAAAGTCGATGACTTCGCCTACGATTGTGGGACCGAGCGCGAGATATTTGACGACGAACCTATCGAGGTACGCTTGTGGAATGTGAAATGCGATGCTGCCATGGCTCTTCCTTGCCGGAAATGCGGCATCAATGTTTGCGAGGAGTGTCGAAGCTATGAACGCATCCAATACCCATCGTCTTACTCCAGCCGGCGTCCTCATCTCAACGGCCCTTGGCAGAGCGAGAATGTGATGTGTTTCTGCAAAAAGTGTGATGCAGAGAAGGAAGAGGAGCTGCGTGGTCGGTTTCTCAACGAACTGTGCGATTGCGATAGTGTTACCAGATGGATCTGCGAGAAGTGCGTCCGGGATGAGCGGCGATTCACGAGAGAATATTACCGCCAACACACCGAATTTGAAGGCGGTTACGCACCGAGAAATGATCTAGATAACGATGATTATCCACAGCAAATCACCAAGATTATGATGGATCATCAGCATTCGCGTGCTGTAGGTCATCTTGTCCTTCAGAGGTGACAGTTTCGCTAACCGATTCGTCGTCCAGTTCTGGTGCATATGTGGCGCTACTGTCCCGGAAGAGACCGTACCAAGATGTACCTGGTGTGAGCGCCGGCATTTGCCTCAAAGTGAGTGGTTCCAAGAGGCCAGGAACTTACAGATCAACATGAGCAAATCTGCCATCGTGAGTTTGATCAGGTTACACCGCTTTGCCACCCACTGACTGGTGGACAAGGACCCGGATTACCCTTATTGGGTCACGGACTCGCATGGGAACTACCCATTTCCCTATCCGAAGCTGGGTTACAGTCGACCCAGCGATACCGGTGTGGCTCTAATTGTAGCAGGGTCGTCGTCTAGTTCAGGGTTTATCTCCGCGCGCGAACTACTCGACCGCAGCGAAGAAGGTTCCGCGGAGGGATGATCAATATGAGTGTGATAACTGATCCGCAGCTCGTGTTCATGTGGACGGATTCATGAATCACGGGCTTTATCTTTTGACGCCGGTTTCGCCCGTCACCTCCCATAAGAGGCTCCGAAGAGGCTTCGTCTTCCAGGCCAGACAGCGATATGCCCGAGGAACATATTCCGCTCCCTCGGCTCGGTCCCTCGGCTCGGTGCTTTGAGAATTGGCGCTTGCGGCTACTAGGAGTAGTATCGTGGCGCTTGCCTGACCAGGTGGGAACTCAGCGAGAGGAATGTAGTCAAGCAGCAGTCGAACGGGTGGAGAAGCCAGTTGCTACCAGATTCATCTTCACGGCCAGGCGCAAATCAAAGCTCACATCCTTCCCGCGGAGATGGAAAAAACTTTATGCCTCGGGTTGCCCGTCACTGCCACCGGATACGAAATATCCTCTCTGCCTAATTAGTTTTACGAACCGCTGACGCCGCACGATGACGTTGGATGTTACATAAGGCTAGGCTGAGTGAGCGGGCCGTGCCATTGCTTCGTCGTGTTTTAATAGACCAGTCAGCAATAGCCATGGGAGGCTGAAAAAAAAGTTGCCGCGTTTTCTCTCTCACTAAGACCCTTGTCGATGACTGTATGCTGTGCTTTGCCATTAAATGCCAAGAAAGGAAAATAGGGAACCATGGGGATCATGTCTTCCGGGGTTGCCTGTCCTTGCTGATGTTTGTGTTCATTTTGTAATTTCTTTAATTGTTTTGTGACCTCTGATACTCCGCGGGAGTTGAGATTGGTCGCCCCCTTTTTGAAGGATCCATGGTCTAATGCATCCGTATCTCTCGTCCCACCCCTAGAGCAGGTCTGGGACCCGAGTTCTCTGTATCGTGAATATGCCAAGTCATGCCCTCATTCCAGTACCTGTGAATAACATCCTTACCGAACATCCCATCCCAGACCATAGACCTCATATGCTGCTCAAAATCAACCTGGTTCCTGCACACGGTTTGACACACCAGGTCAAGTCGTGGAATGAAGAATATCCCCCTACCGTCCGTAGAATCATCGGTGACCGTCGTCCCGACGAATAAAACCCATAATAGCGCCGGGAGGTGATGGTTCCATACCGCCATATGGTCCTCCAGCGTCTCGAGAGCCAATTGCAACCTTCCGAGCATCTTCTGCACCAGCTGGCCCCCCCACGGCATGTCCCTCAAGCCGGCGTATAAGAAAAGGTGGCAGGCTAGCAAGAGTACTTTGATGCAATGCTGTTCCGAGGTAACGGGTTCCTCTTCTATGCGCTCCAGGATGCAGATGTCGGTCACATTTAGGATTGTTCGGACGCTCTGAAGACTCGTTGGATCATCCGCCCCTAATTTCGTCGCTGCTATTCTTTGGCGCATGAATAGGAGAACGGTCGTGACAATTTCCGAATCTGGCCCCAGATCTGCTAGATGCGCTAGGCACGGCGTATCTGCTTCTTCCAGTACAGCTAGAGGAAGTACTGCTTTCTCAATCCCATGGTGGAGTGGCAATAAAGCCCTCCTCCCGTACCAGGCAGCTACGTGAATATCCGCCCTAGAAGCTGTCAGTTTTATGAAGGCCCCTGAATCCCACAAAGTGGTCTTACCAGTTCACGAAGCGCCCGATTTGGTATTGTTGAATGGTTTCCACACCGCCCCTGAGTTCAATAAGTCTTTCCATTCCCCGGAGATGCATGTCTGCTTCCTCGAAGTTGCCATCGAGGGCCTGAATGGATGTCAGTACAACACGGTTCACCTGGGCTCCGTCCGGTTTCGGACCACAAACTTCAAGTTTATTTTGAGCCAAGTCGACGGGCGTCATCTTGCAGTGTAGGACTGGAACTCACAGCTGTGTTTGCAAGGTACGATATCCCCACAATCTCGACTTCGGAAACATCATTTCCCTGTATCTTGGCATTGATGTCTTGGATTGCTTCACCCTTTAACCTCCATCCTTCCTCCCTGAGCATCGGACTGATAGACGGATAGCTTAGAGCGCAAGATGTTGCTGCCATGGAGAGCGTCACGCGCATCAGCAAAGGCTCGGTCATGGCGAATCCTCCGAACCAGGTCTTCGCCATCGGAACAGATGTGGTAGTTATATCGAAGTGCACCATCACTAGTAAGGAGGGTTAGACGTCATCGAAGAGACATGGCGGCCTTTATGTACACCTACAATGTTTCACCAGCGCGTCGATCATTCTACTTCCAGGGATGGGTAACGTCCCAAAGGGGTCGATATACTCACTCCCGAGGCTGCATATTTCTCGAACCGGCGAGCTACTTGGTATGAGACCTTCACGCTCGTGCTGGCCTGTGAGCGCGGGAGACGATAGCGCCGACTGCTCAGTGCCGCTCTGGTCGCTACCGGCATATTCGAGAGTCTTGCCCACATCGCGCTTGGGCTTGAATTGGGCCTTTTTCGACTTCGCCTTCGAAGAAGCATCGGTAGTGAGTCTGAACTTCCCCTTCAAGCCATCCTTCAACCGTACTGTTCGTTCCGAGCTCGTCGGGCCGGTGCGCGGCTCCGTTTCGCCAGATCTGGTTCTTGAACGGAGCTCGAGCGCCGTCTTCATAGCATGGCTACGTGCAGCCTTGTTGGCAGGCGTTGGCGCGCCGCTGGAAACGAAGAATTCGTACTTTTGCGCCATTTCCCATATCCGGTAATTGTGGATGTTGGTGTTTTCCGGGCTGGTGCTTTACTTATTGATCGATTATTGTGGAGGGGGGTTGCAGGATAATAGGGGACCCATCCCCGGTTCTTCGGGGGGAGACCCACTCCATCTTCAACGGCCCCTTCATAGTGAGTCAGGATAGCGTTCGATCTTGAAGGATTGCGGTAGCCTTCGGAATGGAGAGACAAGACACTAAACTGGCTGTGGGTGCGAACTAAGGCATGGTCGCAACTAATCTAGTTCAAGTCCCGGGTTTTGAAATGACAAATGCTTGGGCTCAGCCGCCGTCCACTTTTTGCTAAAAGATGATTAATCCGCATGATTTCCACCAAGTAGCGAATCCCCGTCATGTCGCTTGGCATGCAGCAAGGGCTGACTAATCTTTACGAGAATTCGTTTCAAGACTGGCGCGCTATCCCCACCTCAGCAACTCTGAATGCCCCCTTGTCGACTGCGTAGCGCCTTGGGGCTCTTTATTAGCCTTGCAAAGTTCCCCGCGGGCGGATGTCCTGTCAAGTGACGGAAATGACGTTCCGCGATGACCCGGTCAGCGGAGTTGGATGTTACATGCATCATTCCATATTACACGTGATACACAGTAGACGTGGAGACGGAGTGAATCTGTGGGCTGTTGCATCCTTAGCCTGTGCTACTACTGTACAGCACTGGCATCCTGCTATCTGTGAGGGATCAATCAGGCAAGGACCTCGCCCAAATCTGCTGCTTCGATGTAGTTCGAAATGCAGTCGTCAGAGATTGCTCCGAACATTTCTGAACGTATCATCCGGTCTGATTTTGTTGGCCCAAACACATTCTCCAAACTGATTCAACCACTTCACCTTGATAAAGCCCTTCCCGAATAGCATCCTCATCCACAACATAGATCAGGTTCCTCGGCCATCTGTCCGCTGTTCCTGGCGTTGGCAATGCGGCCATTGCGCCGTCGCCCTCCAGTCCCTCCGCCTCGTCTTCGATACTGTTCCATTCGTCCTCTTCTCCCGGCCAGCATATCTTCCACCCTGCCGCAAGTTCCGGAAACCTGAGCCGAGTCTTGTCCCACTCGTGGCCGAAATCATAGAGTTCCTTGTTGTCGAGAATACTGTCTTCACCAATGTCGGTTCTAGCGGCGAGATCACGATATTGATCCTCCAACTCCGGGAGGTAGCATGTTCTAAGCTAGAGGACAATGCGGCCACGGTGAAGATGGCCGCTCTCGTAGTTGACACATGCGTTCCTCTCCTGGATGGTTTGATGAGGCTGAAGCATGCGGTCGATCTTGTCTTCGCTTGGCATTGTCGGTACTTCCTCCCCGCTCACATTGTACTCTCGCACGTCTCTTTGCGCAGCGCATGCCAATTCTTGGTATCTCTTGATGTTTTATTAACATTAAAGTCTATTCCTGCCTCAAACGGCGCTCACCGAACGGCCACGGCCCCCTAGCGCAAAATATCTTCGAGCAAGCCGGTTCCACTCTCCTATGCCATTCCCATCTGAAGGAGTGTCATCCCGGTTTTCCTAGATTTTCAATTGCCCAGGTGAGTGACGGCATTTCTCTCAACTATGCAACACGGAAAAGTGCGGCCATGAGGAAAATTGAAACCCACAACGCAGAAGATGCCAAATGCCAATGGACCATAACCCGCACTGTGGAACAGGGTATTCGTAACAGTTCGGTCGGAGTAATATGAAGCCGGAAATAAAGCGACTGAGGCAATGGACTCCATTACCTCTCATCCGAAGAACTATCCTGTGTTGCATGAGAAATCGGTGGAGAGTATGGCTCGTGAGGACGAGGTTTCTATTTTCACCTGGCGGAGTGCGGCACAGGTAAGCATAAACTCCCATCCCCCCCCGTCTTCGATTAAGGTACCTATTCAAGTGGGGTCCCAATACTCTTTAGGTAAAGTATGTACTAGTACAGTTGCAGAGCTTTAGACGACATATGAACCATCCTCATCCAACGCCACTAGTACACTTGGCATTAACAGCAAGAGCCTACTTATAGCATTAGTCTGAGAGAATTTGGGACGAACGTAAATCTCTCGCTTGAGTGAAGAAATTAGCTATCCCGACAGGGTTTGAAGCTCGTAGAGAGGGTAACCATGAGCATCACCAAGCAGTCTAATTTGAGACAGCCAAGAGCAGGAAGATGAGAACAATGTCCCAAGCTATCAAGTGAACCGAATCATGTTGATCTTGAACTCTTTTGTACAACGGCATCTTATTTTAGGGAATAAGAGGCAGACGCAGCCCGAGAAAGGTCGGGAAGAGAACCTAGCGGTATTGCATAACATCCGCTCCGGAGTTCGATTTCATCCTCAATCCGGTAGCGGTGCCCGCCTCAAAGCCCGTGCTAACAGCGTCCTTTTTCCCTGGTGGTGTTATCCTCGTCATCATACCGTAGGCTGCCTCCTCAGCCTCCTTTGCTTGTTTCACCTTCTCCGCGTCCTCTTTCTCCTTTGCCAATTTTGCGAGATCAGCCTCATTCATATGCTCCGCTTCCTCCGGAGCCGCAAACTGCTTTTCCTCTTTCGCCGAATCCCATCTCAGACCTTCTCGTCTGTTCTTCTCCTTGGCTACGTTCTCCCCCAGTTCGGTCTGCGTGTTCAACTGTACCGTGTACATCGGCGAGCCAGTCTCGCCGAGTGCTGGCGTCATGCCGCCGGGTTTGTATAGTGGGATCTTGCGGCAGGCGGCGACAAGCGCGCAGTGGAACCTGTTGCTGCGCTGGGCGCGGAGCTTGTCGTCCGACCAGTTGCTCTTGTGCGTAAAAGCGATGCGCAGCTCCATTTTATTCAGCTCGTGCAGGTTAACGACATTGACACCCAGGGTTTCGGGGACGTAGTCGCGGGCATTCTCCGCCAAGAAAGATTCAAGTTCCTTTCGCAGACGCATGATGTCCTTGAAGCTAGTACGGAAATCGACGAACATCGAAAGACCCTGGCGGTTAATGCCTGAACGAGTGAAGTTCTCAATGCGCTTCATCGAGAGCCGCTCATTGGATATTTGCATATCGGCGTTGTTGTCGAGACGTTTGAAAACCGTGTAAAGTAACGATTGCCTCTTTACCGTGCAGGGCGTCGCAATCGTCGAGTTCGGGTTGTACACCGATACCACATCGCCGACATCGTATGGATGATCGAAAAAGACGAATACAATTCCAGTGAAGAGATGGTGAAAGGTGCGACCGAGTGCAAACGACAGACCGATTGCTAGATACGAAAGAATCTCCTGTATTTGTTTGATGGTTGGCACGTATATGACCACTATAGGGAAGTTAGCAGTGACCCTTCCTGACGTTCCTAGAGAGAAACCTACAGATAAAGAAAAGCATGACTGCTGCAATAATGAGAAGGCAGAACCAGTCGAAAGTATTGATACAGTGATCCATGTCGTGCATTTGCCTGTAGATATGGTGTCGAATAGTACCAGCCTCGGTGACAATGCCAGTCATCTCGTCCAGTTGGATATCGCCAGTCTCATTCTCGTCCAGGATCTTGAAAATGGCTTTCGCCTCTTCCTTACGGAATGGTCCAAGGACTTCGGCAATGTCATCGGCTTTCAGGCCCTGCTTACCCTGCACAACTAACGAGGTCCAAATTCGACGGGCCAAGGCGGCGGCGGACTTTGGATTGGCAACAGCACGCTCAATCGTAGAGTATGACGAAGCCGGCCGGAGCCAGTGAGCCTTGGGTTCATCGGAGACGAAGTTCCCGAAGAGGCTCGTAAGCTTGTAGCCGTCGATGCCAAGTCTAGCCATGTAGCTGGATACACGAAGACGACCAGATGTGTGAGCGTCACCTTTGGCATTTCTTATAAGTGTATCCTCCTCTTCGAAGTAGCCAGAGTTGAGGGGGTGAAGGTACAACGATGCCTCGTAAAGAGTGATGAGGGCATTGTGCATGTCCTTAGAATGAGCGAGCTTGCCGTTGTTGGCTCGGTAGTGGAAATGAATTGAAATATATGCGATGAGAAGTTTCTCGAGGAAGTAAAAGCAGACCCAGAGGCTGAGCTGCTCAAGCACGTCTTCGATGGCATCATCCCAGTTGAAGTCTTCAGGTTGTTTGTTAAAGTTAACCGCCAGGTTTTCGTTGAAATTGATAAACTAAGCAGTTAGCTTCGATTCGGACGCAATGAAGACATGAGTTGTAGCCTTACTCGCGCGAATGTGATGAAGGCGATGATGGTTGTCCCGAGGAATGAAACAGGCCGCCGCATAAACTTTATCGTTCTCCAATATTTCTGATGGGCTGAATTGACATATCTTCGGCCTGTTAGCAATGTAAAATCCCAACACGGCGAATGGGAGGGAGGGCATGCCTGGCCACAAATCTGAAGAGGTAAGGTAGCGAGAGTGCAAACAGGTCGAACAACACGGCACCGACCCAAGTAATCTCGAGCCACAAGAAGAGCCAAACGATCAGGTTGCGATATTGCTTTTGTTCGACAGTCTCGTCGTCCGCATCTGACACGTCCGCATCTTTCTTGAAAATAAGAATGGGAATCAGAAGAGCGACGAACAGGACCATGACGACGCTGAAATATCGAACCGCCCACCAAAGCAATCGTCGACGATGGTGCTCCGCGACCTTCCTGGGCATCGGCAGCTGTGGACCCATCTCTGTGATTCGGGGGCTTAACTCCTCGCTTTTCGTCTCCCGTGATTCCTCGACTTGTTGGTAGGTCTTGTAGTTGGGGCCTGTCCACGCAGATTGCTGTGGCGGCTGGGGAGCTTGTGATGGTCGATATGAGCCATCCTGAGCTGTGGTAAACGCTGGTGTTGATGGGCTCGACATGTTGGATTGGTGGCCTCCACCAGGCACGGTGTTTGGACCTTGCAATGGAACCTCCTCAAAAGGGTTCCCTACCGGCTTGCGGTAGATTGATGGGCCGCTGGAAGGCCTGGGATCCTGCATTGCAGGGATCGGCCGAAGAAGACGATGAAGAAGTAAAAGAAGAACCAAGACAAAGGTATTGAAAGAAGATAAATCTAACGCTCGGCAATGCTAAAAAAGAATTATACGCAAAGAAATATTATCGTCGCCTTCCGTACGAGATCTATGACAAGGACGAGAAGTGACAGTGACGAGGGTAGAGCGAAACAGCCGCCATTATATCTCGGCCGCAGTAGCAATTACCGGACTCCCAGGAGTCCCATCACGTCCAGCTACAGTCCGTGTTATTCCAGTAACGCCCGCGATCTTCATCGCCCCCAATGATCCAGCGTTGAATGGCGGCGGCCATGGTTCCGCGACTGCCCCTTACCAAGGATAACTACGCCAAGTCGGCCGCCATACAACAGTGCGGAAATACGCTATGTTAGGGATTATTAGTGAAGTCGGCCGCCGCAGATTTATACCGCTGTCCTGGGTTGCGAAATGACACTGTCTGATTGGACGATCCATCCCATGAGATTTGGTGGCTGAAGCCGACCCAGCATTTGGAACCTTATTTTTGGCGAGGGCACAAGATAAGGTATTCGTACGGGCGGTGCGAGATAGACTCACGCTAGTGCTGATGCCCAAATGAGTTCCATTTGGCATCCAGAAGATTTAAGGGCCGAGTATGGCGCCTGTGGCACTCCTTTCGCCCGCTCCGACCAACTCGTCCGAGTTTCGGGGGGCCAGGGGGCGCAGATCTGGCGGCATGAGGGCGCAGGGCTGTAGGGCGTTATTGGTCAATATGCGCAACCCGTCCATGCATGGGGGTTTGGGGGCCGATTCATATCCTTGGAAGTCTGGGATATCGAACATCGTGATTTAAGAATAGCCACAGGGATAAAACACGCTGTGACTGTACCAAGTATTGCTGATAATTTTCAGTCGTAAAAGAGGCCTCTGGGGCCGAATTGCGGCAGAAAGTGACATGGCAATTCTTGCTGCGATTAGCGGCGGCCTCTGGCTTCGCCCCGAACACAAGACGATGTTACCATGCTTGAAAATATTTTATTTGAGGAACGACCGGGTGTATAAAACATTTCGCTACTTCGTACTTGCCGGCTCTTCTCACACTAATTCTCCAATTGGCCAAGCTCCTCAAATTGGGTGGCCTCTAGTCTACCGCCTCGCAACTTTCGAACGCTCCCCTTTGTGAACGTGGTGTCCAAACTTTCTAGCAATGTATTCCCCTTGCATGGACCCAAGGAAGCCTACTTAGGAACCGCGACGTCACTCCCACTGCGCAGACTTGTCTTCTCAGCATGTGATGCGTCACTGGTCCCCGATCCAGTGCCGCGACGCTTCCTCAGGAGCATGAATGCAAGGGCCCCTAGGATCGCTACAACACCGAGAGTGACCATGGCACCGATGACACCAGCCACAGCATTCGAAATTCCAGAGCCGCTGCTGCTGCTGCTGTCTTTGTCTTGGTAGGCAGCACAGAAGGACACTTTGCTAGAGCAAATATCGCACCACTGAGCAGCACTGGTGATAGCCCGTTCTTGCATTTGAGTCACGAACTCTGGCCACGAGAGCGAGTCTTCCCCAGTGCCGAACAAAGAAAATGCCGTGAGCTCGTCTGAGGTGCTGTTGCGGAAAAGGAACCGGACACGCATATCTGCGTTTACGTCGCCTGGGAATGAGTCGGTGTCCGCGCTGAACAGCTCGAACGTCATGGTGGACGCATAACCTGGCAGGCCGAAGAAGTTGGTGGATACACTTGTCAAATTCGCCAGCCCGAAGAAGGCCATCATGGTATCGTAACTACCAGCCAGCAGCGAGAACTTGAGCTTGCCTTTGGATGAGATGGTCTGGTTCAGTTGGGTTAGGATAGCACCCGACAAGGTCTGGGCATGGATCGACCGCTGGGGCTGGGAGTTATTGTAGTTGTAGCCAAACTCGGCGCTATCGGCCAAGGTACGCAGCTGGAATAGCTCCTCGTCTGTCACGTTGCGAGCGAGTGAGGTGCTGTTGTGGATTCGTGCAACATTGATCAGGTCGAAAATGTCGTAGGCTTTCGCGTAAGTCATGTTTTCTGGAGTCTTGTAGTCATAAACGCTCTCTAGGACATCGTAGAAGCCTCGGTAGAAGTCCTTGGTTGTGCTCACATGAGCTATGTAGTCTGAGCTCTCCTCGAAGGACTGTGACGCTTCGATCACAACGGGACAGTCCTCGTCGCCTTTGATCCAGATGGTATCCGGAGAGTCCTTGTTCTCACCGTGCAGCAGCACGTACTGGTAGCCATTGAGTGGACTAGTGCTGTTGCTGCCATTGTTGAGCGTCTGACTCGAGACTTCAGGATTCAGATCAACCAATGGCGGGTACAAGCCCTGCAGAAAAGCAGTGGCGGTGTTGAGCAGAATGCCCTGGTCTGGGGCGCTGGCGTACACTTGCGAAGAGACGTAACTGAACTCCGAGATGTTGAGGATCCGATTCGGCGAGCCGGAAGACAGGTAACGGCTACGGTAATCGCTACCCACCTGGAAGTTCTGCTCAGCACCGAGACTTGTCAGAGCCTGAGCACCATAGTGCTTAGTGGTCCCTGAGACAAGATCAGCTGTCAGGATAACTATCTCTCCTCTAGAAGTAACGTACGATCGCCATGACGACTGAATACAACAACACCATGGACGGTCTCAGCCACCGCGACGCCGGACAAACAGCCGATGATGGCCAAAGTTTTGAAATACATTGTCACTTTGGAATGTTAAACTAGAGGGCAGAGTTTATGAATTGGAGATAATCTCGGCACACAAGTAGTAGAGCTATTATACCCCGCAGAATCATGAAGTGACCCAAACCATACCAATTAGAATTCTGATGAGTAACGACAGCTTGAGGGGGCGATAAGCATCGATTACGTGGGGCCCTGCTATCAAGAGACGCATCTGAGTGGACTCCGTGGAGATTCCTCGAGTACCTTAATCAGCAGATACGTTGAAATCTTCGCCGGCATCAAGACGGATGTCGGCGGACGTCGGCGGACATCGGTGTACGTTGGTGGGCGTCGGTGGGTGTCGGTGGGTGTCGGTGGCCGGCCCGACGTTGAGCTAAGAGCGAGGCGCTCACGCGCTGTCACCGTCTAGACCCATTTGGACCAAGATCAGAGTGGTGTTAGCAGACTAGCGAAGACGAGGCGACAACTAGTTCGCAAAAGTGGGGACATGGCGCATACCCTGATGACTGGGAGCTGAATGTTTGATAAATACTTCGTTGTAATGAGTTCCCATCGGAGCTCTCGTAGATATTCAATTAAAACATCCAGGATGCTTTCTGCTGTCTATGTTGATTCACCGATATGGGTGTGACTTTGAGGCTGAAAAGGCCCAGATTGGATGTTCATGCATGCGCGGCTGGGACGGTTGACGGCGCGCTCCGGCAGTTGCGATGCCAAACCAGGCGACGATGGATGACTTTGGTGGCAATTGGTCAAATGATTCAGACTTAGCAAGCTTATCTCGGGCTCAAAAGGATTGAGTTAATTGACTAATTGGTACGTCCGTAATTACCACTCATTTCGTCCTGTTGTTGTCATGATCCCGCGGGGGTTCTGGGCTTTGCTTGGGTTCCGAATCTTCGCCGTGGCCATAGAGTCCAAGGGCATATGCAATTCCCTAACTGCAGGTACCCGCGGATTTATGTAAATCACTATAGCCATTGCGTCACGGTCCTTGATAACAGGTTAGGGAAATGCGGCTTTTTTTCTTGGTTTTAAATCCCTTCCCATGCGTCGATGGTGGTCCACGCAGATATCTGCATCTTCAATTCCAACCAGCAAGTTGACACCCCCACGCTAGGCAGGTCGACCAACACAACGCCTGCGAGATGCGACATGGTCTGAAAGTGCCCTAAATTTGGCGGCTGTGAGATTTCTAATTTGTTGATGGATACATAGCAATTCATATGGTGCTGATACGGTCTTCTGCCTCCACTTCCGTGACAGTTGTAAATGGAATTTGAAAGCAGCTGTAAATCCTGAATCAGCAGTACGAGGAGCAAATTGTGGCCCGAAATGACCTAATCCGAGCCAAGTCTGATGGCATCACCGGGCCATGTTCGGTTAAACCGCTGCCGCCACCAGAAATTGTTAGGGGAGTACAGGCGTTAAACATGCTCAGAATGGCCCACTTTCTCGGTGTGAGCATACTGGCGCGCATGTCTTCTAATCAAAAATTTACCGGCGCCAACGACTTGCAATGGGCATGCAATTCAAGTCGGGCCCTGCACTAACTCTGTTTTGAATCTATCACTTGTCGAAGTTTGGATCAAAGCTGACCCCGTAGCATGTCCGCAAAGGGTGTAGGAGAAGCCACTGCATGGTCCCATCGTGGTCTTGTGCATCGATTCCCAGACTGCAACTGCTGATGGGAGACGCCAAGTTCAGCCTTAACAAGCGGTAACTCGCCCCTCCCCCCGCAGTTCAGCCTCCCCTGGTCAAGTGATAACGCCATTTTCGCCCCGAAGCACCAAACCACCAAGGGCAGAGCTTTCGTGCCCACCCCCCGAATGAAGAAGAGTTCATTTGCCCGCGCCTTATTACACCGGCCTGGATTGCCGTATCCCCCCTCGCACTCGTGCTTCACATCACTGGATTCAGTCAGCGATCGCCAGCGAACAAAGTCTAATCTCACCGAGTAATAGTCGGTCGGTCAGATCTTAGCCCACCGCAGCCCGCACCGACCAAGGAAAACTCCGTCCAAGGGGATTGCGCGACATTGCGAGATTCGCTCGTTCCAAGTATCAAAACTGCGCCTACCAGCACGCCATCTGCAGCACTGCTTACCTCACTCCAACGGAACTCTGTACCGAGAACAGACATGGGCGTTCGCCCCCTATGGCAGGATTTACCCATCTAACCCTGTACGCCTGTCACTGAAACTTATTACTACCATGGACCGCCAAAGCACGTCAACCCAGTCCGAGACCCGCCGACCGTCGTCCAGGCACAATGACCTGGTCGCACGGGCGAATGACGAGACCTCTTCCCTCCACCGCTCATTCAAAACCTCGTCGACCTTGAGCCCCAACGATGCGAGCAAGCAACAGCCTTCTCGATACAACTGCGACAGAAGGAGGCCGGACGAAGAAGACACTTCGAGGCTGCCCGCGAATATGTCCTCGACGCTTGTGGGCAAGACAGTAACACCGTTCCTAAGAGAACATATCCCCGAAATATATGCGCCTATCGGCAAGCCGGAGACCCAGGCTTCGGAGGAGAAGGACCCCAACAGCAAGTTTTGCTACCGACATAGACCAGATGCGAAGTGCCGCCGTGCCGCAGACGAGTCGAAGATGGTGATGATTCAAAGTGTGAGTGGTCCTCGGTCGTCGTCTTGGCTAGTGACATGCTAACTTTTTGTGCCATTCAGGAACTCGATAAGCTCCCACCTGCAGATCAGCAAGCCATCACACACGTGTGGAGTCTATTCTCCGCCGCACCTGCGAAGCACCGCGACTTGATGCTTCAGGGTATTATCACACAATGCTGCTTCCCACAACTATCAACAGTATCTCGGGAAGTGCACGAACAACTGAAGATCGACTTCCTCGCCGCTCTACCTGTCGAGATATCCTACAAGGTCCTCAGGTATCTTGACACAGTCTCCTTATGTAAAGCCGCACAGGTCAGTCGGCGGTGGCGGAACCTGGCCGACGACGACGTTGTTTGGCACCGGATGTGTGTAAGTATATGTCGACCCCGGCAATTTATATCCGATTTCTAACCGTTCTCGTCAGGCTCAACATTTAAATCGGAAGTGTGTCTCCTGCGGATGGGGGTTGCCTTTGTTGGAAAGAAAAAGACTACAAGACTGGACAAGGCAACAGGAGTCGGCCGCAAACCACCACCACCACGATGTGCCGGCGGAAGACGCTGACGAGACTGTCTCAACCAGTGGGTCAAATAAGAGGGCGATAAGCGTTGAAGATGAGAGTCGGAAGCGACCTTGCATCGCTGGAGTAGCGGAGCCGGGATCGCTGAAGTCTGGGGCCCAGTCCGAAGCCGAGCGAAAGTTTCGACCATGGAAAGCAGTGTATCGTGAGCGGTTCAAGGTTGGGTCCAACTGGAAGTACGGACGCTGCAAAATCCAAAGCTTTCGAGGGCATAACAATGGTGGTAAGTCTTATCGCTGCATTTTGACGACGAGTTGGCTGACAACTTCCAGTCACCTGTCTACAATTCGACGAGAAGATACTAGCTACTGGAAGCTATGATGCTACCATCAAAATCTGGTAGGACGATTTCATCTGATTGTATTGACCTCCCCGCTTACGATAATTCAAGGGACATCAAGACTGGAAAGGAGTTGCGGACGTTACGAGGTCACACCATGGGTAGGCCGTCTCATTAATACGCCACTGGGGTCAATACTAACGTCGAGGACTTGTAGGAATTCGCGCCCTCCAGTTCGACGAGCACAAGCTCTTTAGCGGCAGCCTCGACAACACCATTCGTGTGTGGAACTGGCAGACTGGAGAATGTCTCAGCGAATTGCGATGCCATACAGGTGGTGTGATTAGTGTTGACTTCGACGGCAAATTCCTGGCATCTGGAAGCATTGACACCACGATCAAGCTCTTCAACGTGCGTAACCAAACTTCAACCCCTTCAGCTTATCAACCCTTGTTCATTCTCATGATACTAACACTACAACAGTTCGACAGCAAGGAAACCTTCGGCCTCAGGGGACATAGCGACTGGGTAAATCAGGTCCGGCTCGACTCGCCTAGTGGAACCCTCTTCTCAGCATCTGATGATTGCACGATCAAGCTGTGGGACCTTCAACACAAGGTCTGTCTGAGAACGTACGAAGGCCACGTTGGGCAAGTTCAGCAAATCCTGCCGATGCCGGACGACTTCGAACCTGATGAGGCATGGGTCCCGGACAATGCCGATGCCGCCTCTGTACATAGCGGTCGAAGCAATACCCCGTCTGCCACGCCTCATCATGCGTCCGCATCTTTCCACGAACATCAGCACACCATAGAAGGCGAAGATCGTGACGCCTATGGTCCGATGTTCACTTCTGATCCGTCAAGAAGACTGCCTCCTCGCTATATCATGAGCGCAGCACTTGACAACACTATCAAACTATGGGAGACGGCCACAGGCAAATGCCTGCGAACGGCCTTTGGCCACATTGAAGGAATATGGGGTTTGGCCGGTGACTCTCTGCGGGTGGTCACCGGTGCCAATGACTCAATGGTGAAGGTGAGTGTTTCCAACTGGAACTTGAACAAAGAGGATAGCTGACGAAGGATATCCAGATCTGGGATCCACGATCCGGCAAATGTGAACGAAGCTTCACAGGCCACGCGGGGCCGGTCACTTGCGTCGGATTGAGTGATAGTCGCATGGCCAGTGGAGGTGAAGATGGCGAGGTTCGGCTCTACAGTTTCGAGGCAGAAGAGCCTTTGGTCGAAGAATATGGCACTCCTGCTTAATTATCACTCTTTGGGATGAGATTTCTCTACTTACTGGTATCGGTACCAGACGGCATGGCATGGTTCAAATTTGGCGTTGTGATAGATAACTATTGCATTTCTGTTGCACATTCTCTCAGACGATCTAGAAGTCTACATAGACAGGGGATTGGAACAGGGCGGATATTTGGGTTGCTTATCATCTGAGGCTCCGGTGTTTAGGTTCAAGTTTGAAAAGGAGTTTAGGTGTGCACGGGTTCCCAGAAGCTACTTAGCTTCGCATCACATCAGTGTGTTCTTACAATCAAAAGCACAATTTCCATCACATGCTATTTGAGTCGAGTCCTTCTTTTCGCTCAATTGAAGCTTTTGCTTTGAGTGGTAAGAAGTCCCGTAAGGAGATGGTATGACCACCAAACACTGAAACGGGCCTTAGCTTCGCCGCTTCCTACCTCGGCAAAGTCGTGGTAATAATTCATTGGGCTTGATGAAGCCAAATGAAAGACCGGAAACATCCGAGCCCCACTTCATCAGCCCTGGCACATCTCCCCCGCAATATCACAAGCTCGGCTTGCTGTCGGTAATGTTTGGGACATTATACGTCACCGGGAATCACAGGCCGACCGACAATAATCCAACAAGGGCCATTGGGAGAGCGGCTGCGCTCGGTGATGATCCAATTCCATTCGCCCATCCAATATGGCAGAGCCAGACAACAGCGCCTGTAGCGAGCCAATGGAACTGGCGCCATCAACGAATGATGGCCATGCCAGGAACGCTTGCAGTTAGTCTCCGCTGCGCCGAATTGGGACCGTCCAGTCCAGTCTGGCTTTTTGATACAAGGTCAGCTCTCGGCCTTGTGGCTTTGCCTGTTGATCAAAGGTGACTGCTCCACTCCACTCTTCCCTTCCCAAAGCCGCGGGTGTAAGGGAGTGGTGGGCCATGTTTTGTCGTTGCACCTGATTTGAGTCATCTGGGCTCATCGATCGCAAGCTTGTGCCCCCTCCACACGCCACCTTATTTGCATGCGCTTTGCCGTGGCTTTGTGGTGCTGGGCACCGAGGATGTTTTCTTTGTAGGTCTGACGTCTCCTTTTAACTTCTTTCTTTTTTTCTTCTCAATGTCCAGTCCATTGTTTACGACGAGCACCTTTCCATACTTGTAGAACGTGAACGAACATCTTTCATCCCCTGGCCCATCATCTTGATATCAACTCGAGCTACTCTGCGCAGAAAGTCGGCGTATCAAGACGATGGCTTCCAACATAAAACAGGACGGCAAGGCGCCACCCTCGGTGGCGACGAATCTGATCGGTGCGTATTCTAGAACTGACGCTGGATCGACCTCGTAAGCTCATAATGCATGTTAGCCGGTGGAGCAGCTGGTATGATGGAGGCATTGGCGTGCCATCCTCTAGGTAAGCTTTACTCTGTTGTCCACGTCAGACCATGACCAATTGACAATCATAGACACAATCAAAGTCCGAATGCAACTGTCCCGGCGAGCAAGACAACCCGGCGCACCGAAACGAGGATTCATCAAGACGGGTGTCGAGATAGTGAAGAAAGAAACACCACTCGCCCTATACAAGGGTCTAGGGGCGGTAATGACGGGAATCGTACCGAAGATGGCGATCCGATTTTCCAGTTTCGAAGCATACAAGCGATGGCTGGCGGACAAGGAAACCGGTGCAATTACTGGACGGGCGACGTTCCTCGGCAAGTTATACCTCCGCATGAATCCTTTAATATAGACTTGAATAGCTGAGACTTTTCAACAGCCGGTCTCGCAGCTGGCGTGACGGAAGCTGTGGCAGTCGTGACGCCAATGGAAGTCATCAAGATCCGGCTACAGGCCCAACATCACAGCATGGCCGACCCGCTAGATATTCCGAAATATCGCAACGCTGCCCACGCAATGTACACAGTCATTAAGGAGGAAGGTGTCGGCGCAATCTACCGAGGCGTGTCCCTGACTGCATTACGGCAGGGTAGCAACCAGGCTGTCAACTTTACTGCGTATTCGTACTTCAAGGAGCTGCTCAAACGCTGGCAGCCCGAGTTTGAGAAGACGAACCTACCGAGCTATCAGACGACCCTGATTGGTCTCGTCAGTGGTGCGATGGGACCGTTGAGCAACGCGCCCATTGATACGATCAAGACGAGGCTGCAAAAGACCCCGGCGGCGTTCGGGACCAGCGCTTGGAGTCGAATCACGAAGATTGCGGCCGATATGTTCAAGTAGGTTCCCACCTGCAGCCTTCCCATGACTGCGCCGCCACCCTCTTGGATTTAACGTACTAACCTCCCTTTAGGCAAGAAGGTGTCCATGCTTTCTACAAGGGCATAACACCACGCATAATGCGCGTCGCGCCCGGCCAAGCTGTGACCTTTACCGTCTACGAGTACTTGAAGGAAAAGTTGGAGAGGAGCGAGTTGGCGTTTACTGGAGGCAAGTTTGAGGAGTAGTTCGAGGAGACGCGATGCAATGATACATTGAAATTTCTGCATCATGGATAAGAATACCAGGATCTAATATTGTTGAATCATAGACTCGGGGCGAGAAGACCCGGCATTTGCGAACCCGATCGCGGCGGCGAAAGCGAAGTTGCGGTGAAGAGAGGTTTGAAGAGAGGGATTCATGGGAGGGAGGAGACCATCTACAGGGCTAGACTCGCTCGCCCTCCTCTGTTAATGTGGCATTTGAATTGCATGACGGAGGTTTTGTCTCAGCTGTTCATTGCCTCCTTCGGGCTTTATGTTACAATCCAACAGAGAATTGACCATGTAGTCACAGCTTTTGGTTCGAGTAGCACTGGTTATGAAGGTCATGCCGGAATGATTGTCATCCGGGATCATGTATTTATTCCACTGGGTCGCAGACCGCGTCCAACTCCAGAACCAAGTGACTCACCGACCCGGTCTCTTGGGCCGACTGAAGCCCTGCCTCGCCTCCACCTTCGGATGCAAATCCGCCAAGACCACGTCCTCTGTGATCTCGCTTGGGTCCTCCACCTCGAATTTCTTGTCCAGCGTCAACCCGGCCTCGCGGCTCGCGACTTCCAGGACGGCACGCTTCATAAGCGGGTACATCATGCGGTTCTTGATGGACTTGGTGCCGGCCGTCACGGGACACGTGTAAAAGAAGAGAACGGGGCTGAATTGGCTACCGCCGTGGGTGTGGGCGTAGCGGAAGAATGTGAATCGTGGCTCGGTTGCGGAGATGGCTGCGACTAGCTCTGGGATTGAGGTGGGGGTCGTGGATGAAGGGACGAGTTCGACTATTTCGGTATGAGGATTGATTTTCTGGGGGACTTGTTAGTGGAACGGTTGAGCACTGCAGTGCATGGGAGTATGTACCAGCATCGTCAGGACTCGTCCGCCCTCCTCCCCTACTTCTTTCATTGCCGCGATGGCATCCTCAGACAACGGCATGGACAAGCTCTTGCTCAAATGAATCTCCCGAATACCCGTTCCTGAGCCCGCTTCCTGCTCCGCCCTCTTTACCTCTCCTAAGCTCTTCTCTTCCTCCGTAAGAGGTGCGTCCAGCGCAGCATGCCTATCGTGCTTGTCAAACCCCGCAGGACTCAGCTCCTCTGCCGTGGTCACAAATATGGTCTCCCTGAAGTGCTCGGATCCGAGCTCGCGCGTCAGCGTCAGCCGCGTGGATGCGAAGAGCATCTTCTGCCGGACCTTGGCGGCATCGGGAACGTAGGTTATGGCGGCTAGGTACGGGGCTGTGGTGTGGCGGCGGAGAATGATGTAGAGGGCCTCGTTCGGCTTGAGGTAAGGCTTCAGGACCGAGAGATTCTCTGCGAAGTTTGTGCCGTTGGAGGGTAGGAGGTCGAGGGCCTTAAGGGTTTCAGACTCTATTGTCGCAAGGAGGCCGAAGTGGGAGTCGGAGGAGAGGAGGGTGTTGAATTGAGAGACCAGCTCTTGGGAAGCTGGATACTGTCAGCGGGGTTGTTCGAGAGGATGGCGGGGTAAGCTTGCCTGAGATTCCTGACTGCATGTTGGGTGGCGCTGGAGACGGCCGAGTGGGAACAAATGCTAGGATCTAGAGAATACTGTAATTCTGCGGTAAATGGTATCTATGCGTTGCTGGGCGATCTCACCGCTTCATGCCGAGGAGTTGGTCTGCCTTACGTGGTGGAGCAGTAGAGGGAGTCGCAGTGTGTGGTCCCTGGTGTTGAAGTAAGGTGGTGGCCCGAGCGCGTTGATTCGGCAATCTGGGCCTGGGACAGCCCCACTACAATTGACTCCATGTCTAACGGTGTCCAATCTATATATAGATGGATGTTCTTATTCGATGAACAATGTCCATGGCGCTCTTTGGGGCTGTTTTGCTTCGGCCTAAATGGCGTATACTTGTTCTGCTCGAACCCTAGCTACTCGCATCTGATCGTCGAGCAAGTATTGTCTGTGTTCTGTCCTGGATACCCAAGCCACAGATGTGATTGCATCTAATAGTATCTCACTGAAAGCAAGTGTATCTAAACAACGAGGAGTATTGCATATGCAGTGCAGAATGGGCCACATTATTTTGCTCCTGGCTTTATGGATAGCTAGCCTGTGACTGGTCTTTGCTGACGTGGGCTGGGAACTGATATACTCAAGTTGCCACAGATCCGTTTGTTTGAAGCCATTGTTCAGGAGGCGCACGCACTTCATTCTAAGATATGGCAGAGGTTCACTGTATAACTTATAAAAAGAAGCTCTACGCCCTGGTTCCTCTGAATGGAACGCTGACTGGGCTATTCCAGCGGATCCCACCTCGCCTACAATTGTGTGTCTTTGTAGCATGAGGCAAAAAAGGCAAATTAAAATCTGTAGATATTGGGGGTCGAACGTCTGCTCCCATTTTCTAGAGTTTTGAAGCATCCGGAATCATAAAGAGAGCCAAATGTGTTTGCTTGACCGCTAAGCCATCCACTCCTTCCCCTATTTGAAGGGGTGTGAGGGTCTGAGGCGAGCAAGTCACTCTCCCATGATCGGTTTAGGCGTAATACAAGCTCGGGGACGGTTATCCCATCAAAAAAGCCCGATTCAAGGGCAAAAAATTGGAGGCTACCTTGGGCTCAATGCCACAAGATAAATCTTTCGACGCAACTGGCAACGGTCGCAGTACCGGTTTCCCTCACCACGCCAACAATTCCAGAGGACCCCCTTGGAAACCCTTCAATCTATTTTAACCTAAATACTTTCACCATCAGATCTGTATGTCACTTGTGACTTAGTTCCTGGTACGTTTCTTTGATATTTAAGGCATCCTGTGTCGCATATCGGCACATCTCGCTGTGCAGACTGCTCGCATCTACCCATGTGTTGCTCCGTCACCAACCCTACCTTGTGTGCTGAAGACTGCAATTAAGTCTCATACTGCTATAATGATAAGATTCGTGCTACATCTGGCACGAGTATGTCTGATATGTCAAGCAATCTTGGAGGCTCTTGCACAAAACCATGATCATCATGCAGTCTGCGCGTTATATCATGACGACTACAGCATGGAAACCTGTTAGATTATTCAAAACACAAAGAGAATCCGAACGGCAGTACCATTGAGTTGAAGATGGTGATACTAGAATACTATGATGAATAGTGACAAGGCCATCTCTCGTGGTGCCACCTACTCTCGCCTGCTCCAACCATAATACTGCTATGGATGTTCTCCAGGTAGTCCAAAATTTCCAATTTTCTATACAAATTCCAATCCAAAATCTTGGCTTTTCAAGACACTTGAAAGTGCATTGTTTTGACGCATAACTTTGCATTAAGACTCAAATCTTGAGCAAGTCCACCCGAAGACCACTCTAACTTATGGAGTTAACTGTCTATGAGTTAGCAATGTTCGAATCGACCATTCCGGGAGGAACTCCTTGCCTGCCACACATCCAAGGCGACGCCACCATCAATCGGTCCACCACTGGCATAGCCAACGGCGGTGTTGAGCCAAGAATACTTCTCACTGCCCGTCTCAAACAAAATGTGCACATTAGGAGCATGGCCCTTCTCAGTAACCATGATATTAGCCCCGTCGCTTGTCGCCAGGGTGTAGACTGCATCAGGGCTAAATGTGCCCTTGGCGTCTGTGATCCCCCAGTCCAGGCCAACTCCAACGGTTCCTATATGCTCGTTATCAATCATTTTTTGTCTCTCAGAATATGGAATGTGCCATGTGGGATAATGCATCAGACTCATATGCTACTCACCATTCAACTTCGGCCCCCAAAAACTCCCACCGGTAATCGACAAGATTCCCCTAGCACCAAAGGGAGCTATACCGATATCGATAGGAGCTGGAATGGTGAGATTGACGCTATATAGGTATGTAAGTGTTGGCGGCTTTGGGTCTGCAAGAGCAGTGGCCGCTAGAGAAATCAAGAACAACGGTAATCCCAACATTTTGAAATGGGATTTTGAATTGGTTTATTCCTTTGGTGCCGGTTTTAAGGTTACTGAACTGTTCTGTTAACGATCAAATGGTAAGTTTTTCTGGGAGCACTGGACGATTCAACATTATTCTCACCTTGACTATATACCCAACGTCCGACTATTTTGAAGTGAGATTGCAAATCAGCCGGTATTTCAATCCCCGCTTGCAATAACAGGCCGATGCAACAATGCTTTGCGAGATACCTGTAATGGAATACGGGAGGCGGCTAAAGGGCCCAGCAAAGCGCGGGCGGTATGTAGATTGATTATGACGCCTGAAGGAGCGCAAATCGGCTCAATCATGCCGCTAATTTGTCCTTGGAAGTCTTACTAAGTCCTCCTGGAAAGGATTCAATGTAACACAACGCGGTTAAGATGTGAAGTAGATGCTAAGAGAATTCTGCGCTGGACGTGGCTAGTCCCGATATGCACATCATGTTCGTTGCGACACAATCTTTCGAGCATTCTAACAATGCTATGTCAATTGAATGACTTGATTCTTGATGCCAAATTGCAAAAGTCTAAACTCGTTGTTCCCCCCATAGCTTCTTGATCCTTTCTTGCATTTCCCAGTACATCCGGATCCACTCCTCTGTATGACCATTCATGGGATGTCTGTTGAGCATCTTGCTATCCCTATTCATCCACTCAACAAGATCTTTCACGTACAGAATCTCAAGACCCCCGCCCCTCAGGCTATGAAACAATCGTCCTAATCCTTTTTTCTCTACACGACGTTCATATTCATCCCTCATTTCCTTTTTACTTGGCAACTGAGCGTAAGCAGAAAACACCCTCGCCACAACTTGAGCCTGGAAATCGAATAAAGAGAATGTTGCGATGTAGTATGGCACTCCGACAAATGCTAGCGTCGGATCTTCGATATAAAATATGTCTTTGTGAAGATTGTGTGTCATTTCACCCTCCTTTGTTACGATCGTGTTTGGACTCGCGCCAGCTGCAGATATTGAGTCTCCATGAAGATGGGATATGAATGGGTAGGATGTTATATATCCCGTGGCAAGCACTACCCAATGGATCCCAGTCAAAACTCTCCCATCGACCAGAATAACTTCTCCCGGAATAGGATCATCGTCACTGAGTGGCCGGTTATCCAGTTCGGGCTCCTTTAGAGTGAACATCACCACTTCGCGAATGCGCTCAACTGTTTCTGGCAGCATCGTGACTGGCAAGGTGTTGTCGCTTTCTAATCCCCTGACACTCTGGAATGTCTGTCCGGAAATTCCGTCCAGCTCACGGCATATATCTGTCGATGAGACTCCCCCACCGATCACGAGCACTGTTGCGTTCTTGAAAGCTTGGGGGTTGCGATACTGCTTCGAGTGCAGAACCCTGTGCGCATAGCGACCTTTCCATGCTTGGAGACCAACCATATTTGGAATTCTTGGCATATTGTAATGTCCCGAGGCAATGACAATTGCATCAAATTGTGATACGCCTTCCGAAAGACGAGGGGCGCTTCCCCTTTGTTGTATTAGATTGACAAACCGTACTAGCCAATGATACCCATCTTCTGATTTCCTCAGATCGTCGACTCTCGTGTTGAAGCGGGTTACCTTATCAACGCCTTGCGTCTGTGACAAATTTTGGACATATTCCTCGACAATCTTTTGGTTCACAAAATCATGAGTTCCAGTCGGCCAAGGACCAAGACTGGAAACCATGAGCTGGGTAGGGACATTGTTTTTGAGGCCTGAATAGCAAGGCCCCGGAGGAGCGAATGATACAATCGCGCTTATGTCATCTATCGCCGAAGGCCGTTCTAAGACGCCATTAGAACCGTCTAGTGATGGAATCCTAGTATTGACTTGGCCGGCCTGACTGACGACATAGTCGCCTTTGGAGGGTATATTGTTTGGATATGCTGGATCGAGGGATGATCTTGCATCAAAATGCCAAACTCCTCCCGAGATATCTGAACGCTCAAACACTGTTGCAGTGTGGCCGAACTTTATCAAATGGGCGGCTGCACAAACACCACTTATTCCTGCTCCAATAACGGCAACCTTCAGGTTCGTTCTCCCAGGCTGCTCAGAAGCCGACTCGGGTAAGAAATGAGAGGCTTCCATTTCAATTAAGTCCTGGATATGAAAGGTTCAGGCCAGACAACGCTTAAAGTCAACGAAAGGAGAAACCATGCGCAGGAACAAATTATAAACCCACCCAATGGGTGCGCTCCGGTATCCAAGTGTTTCGTATATCGCGAACGAGAACCACGGGCGATACGTGATCTAAGATTGGTGAGAATGTGGTCGCCAGTTCGGTAGCATTGGGACTTGATTATTCCCGCTGATGGATCGGATGAGAGATATGGTATGCGGCAAGGGATCAGCGCCACTCGCAAGACTTGGGAATATTGGCAGGTACGAGGACAATTTGACTTTCGTAGTCTGTAGGTCTACGAAGTCGTGCCATTATTATGTGACTTGCACTCGCAAGCACGTCATCCTGCAGAAACTCACACAAGAGCCCCCACGCGGTTCAATCGATTGCGACAGCACATTGTAAGATATCGGCTGCGTCAGACTATTTGCTTTGCGCCACTAAGTTCCGATTCCATCCAAATGAGGTCCGCCGTACTGGGAACTCACCTCCGCCGTGTAATGCTTTAATGGAAATTTTCTCCATGCGATGAAGTAGCTTGAAATATTCAGCTGAAGTGGTAGCGAGAAATTGAGGCCAAAACACAACACATGAGGCTTTCATACAGTATGATAAAGCCAATACAAATGTTGTCCCGGTCTAATTGAGTGAAGTGGTGAATGTATGATTCATTAGTCGCCTTTGTACTTGAGTCATGCGACTATAGCTTCATAGAGGAGTTGGTGATTGATCCGCAATGCCGATGAGATAGATGAACCTTGTAGCGTATCCAAACTAGCCTTCATTCTGAGCTTTGCGTAGTCACATCATGTCAATACCGTACGTGGTTCAAAGTTTAAACTATCCCGGCCACTAACTTCGTTCCACTACTACCAAAAAGACTCATTCACCAAGAGATATCCTTTTCCCTGCCAGTTCGCGGTGGTGCAAGAATCGTATCAGAAAAGCGGTGCTGATCAGGGCAACAGCAATGAATACCATGGTACTGAAGCCTTTCTTATACTCTGGAGCCTCCACTTGCTGCCAGATAAGCAGAGGCAGCCAAGCCTGGATCACATATGCCATTTCATTCATCGAACCCGTTACTAAGGCACGTTCTTCGTTGTCATCCTTACAGATCTCGTGCGCCCAGGCATATGTTAGTCCACTTATGCCACCGCCGAATCCAGAGAGCAGATAGCAAGCCCACTTCCAGCCGTTTGGGATATTCCAAGCTGCAAGGCTCGCATATATGATAATGTTGACGATGCCAGAGAAAACAATAGGCGGCCATCGTGCACCTCGAAAAATCGTGTCTGAGGTCCAGGCGTACACAAGTGTCATCACAACTGCAATGGCAGCTGTGATGGTAGGATATGTGTTGATTTGGGTCACGCTGTACCCTTCTGATTTGAGCCACAGTTGAAATGCTGGCTGACTTGATGCTCCGTTGCCGTTGTTAAAGAATATATATAAGAACGTAAGTGCGTATAGATGCCAAGACGAGAATATTCTCTTGAATTTCGCCTTCGTAAACGGGGCTCTGTTAGCCCGACCTTCAAGTTGCATCCTTTTTTGTGCTAGAGCAACTTCTTCCTTGCTAAAATACCACGCTGTTGTGATTTCGGGAACATCTGGGAAGAAAAAGAATCCCGAGACTGCGATTGGGAGGGAAATGACTGCGTCAATGATGAACAACCATTGCCAGCCTTTATACCCATGGACTCCATCTAATTTATAAACTGCAGCCATGAGATATCCTGAAAACATTGTTCCAAGGGCGCCCGCCGCATGGAAAATGCAAGATCTTTTCGCAAGCTCGTCTTTGCGGTACCAGGAGCCGATTATATATTGCATACCAGGGTAGAAAGCACTCTCTGCAAGCCCAATAAAGAATCGCAAAACGTAGATCTGATTGATGGTAGTGCATTTGGCGAGAAGAATGGTCAACACAGCCCAGGTTACCTAGCTTGCTGTTAAACATAAGGGCTGTCACATCGAACTCATGATACGGACCTCACATGTTGGAATCCATATGGACGGTCGAAGTCGGGTCAGGAGAAGATTACTGGAGAAAATCAGCCTAGGTGCCTGCGAAGGTACGAGAAATTATCGAAGGCTGTCCAGGCAACTGGTACCATAAGAAGAAACTGTGCTGTGGTAGTCCTACTAACCTTGGTATCTCACCGATAACATAGCCGACCGTCCAACACGTCTGCATGTAGTTCAACTCATTATGATATAGACCAAGATCCTCCTTCATTCCAGAGACAAATGCATTGTTGATATTGATCTGGTCGAGATACTTAATGAAGTACCCCAGTGAAGCCAGAGTAAGCAAGACAGCATCCAGCTTGAAAAGAAAACGCCTTTCCTCTGGAGGTTTCTCAAGTGTGTCCCAGAGGTAGGACTTCCAAGTCCGTTTCGGTTCCTGTTGAATGATATCCGTGCTGCTCTGTCGCGATCCATCTGCAACATCATGCGTGCTAAGCTCTGTTGGTTTTGATTGAGACAAAGACTCTCCGGTAAGGGACCGATCGATAGGTTTTGTCATATTGCGTAATGACCGTGCTGGTAGTCTAAGAAACGATGCTGACAGACGCCGAGCCCGAAATTTGACAATGTATGGGCCTCAGCACATTTAATGACTGTAGACGCTCTCTTCATCAACCAGGCCGGTGCCCCTCTCCTCCCATCTGATCTTGGGCAATACAGGCGCAGATGGCGTGCTACGTATTGTTCTGGCTCAATACCTCGTCATGGGTTGATCAGTTATACTGCTTTGGGGGGGAAGTCAGAAAGTCCAGTGCCAAGCGAGTCACGCCCATCGTGGGGGTCGTACGAGGGACTCATGTCTAGGCCGAGCCTGGATCGATATCACAGATGACCATGCAGCTGCGGGTATATGCAGAGGATGTCACAGCCCAGGCCGTTGACACATGTGTGGATATGGTGCAACTGGCGCGACAGCCTAGGCAACGGCAGATGGCCGAGTTGGAGATGACGGAGCTAACATCAAAGCTGTTGGATCACTTGAGAGCAACTTGAGCAGCGGGGTTCGCGTTGACGGGCAGACATGGTAATGCTCAAATGGCGTGACAGCTCCGCACCGTTCTCATCACGCAATACCAAACTAACATCAGACAAGAATCAACGTCGGATATAACACGTTGTGGATCTTCCCCGGAAATCCGATCTGATATGGCTTTGCGCTTATCTAGACTTGGCAGGATGTAGTGAGGGGCCATGGTTCGAGAATCGGAAGCTGTAACCATTAAGAGCACGACGGGGTTGCATTTTTGTCTTCATCTTGCGAGCGCAGCGTGATAACAGTAAGTTGTGATGGTCTCGAGGGGCGACTTGACACCCTATCATCCGTACGTCGTCATTTACAATGCATATTTGATCATCGATACGACCGCTGGTGGTGGGATGACCCCGCACACCATTGGTAATCACCCAAAAAGCTACTCCATGGCGGATGCCTTTGGTGAGGTCAGAGGCCAGCTGATGAAGGACGTTGTTTTAACGTTAGATCAATGAATGCTTAAAATGTCAAGTAGAGTAAAATGAGCCACCATCCTCTGAATAAACTTGCTCTTTCACACACACACACACACACACACACACACACACACACACACACACAAGTAGCGAACAAGAACCTTCCAGGAACGTGACATCAACTAAGAGGTCGACTCAGACATTCTACCAATACTAAAGCGAAAATGGCACCGTCCGCAATTGATCCAGTAATCACCGAAGTTGTTCAGCCCAAGAAAGATACTCTTGGGCTTCCAGAACCGACGTTGAGGCGCTTGGCCAACGCCGGAATCGATTTGAGTCAGGGATATCCATACCGCCCTGCGAAACCACTATACCTTCAGGATGTTTACAAGATCCGCGATTATGAGCGTGTCTATGATGACGCTGGCGCTAGGGCCGATAAGGCGAAGAAAGCCTTGCTGTCCGCGGCTACGAAGGTGACCGATCTTACCGCGCATATTGGGACCGAGATCGAGGGCATCCAGCTGAAAGATCTTACACCGCAGCAAAAAGACGAACTTGCTCTGCTGATTGCTGAACGGAGCGTGGTGTTTTTCCGAAACCAGGAAATTACGCCTCAGCAGCAAAAGGAGCTTGGCGAATGGTACGGGGCCATCGAAGTTCATGTAAGATCTCTTTTAAGCCTCGCATTTGCTTCCTTCGCGTGGCCTGTCATGCTGAGTAGAAGCAGCCACAAGTCCCACAAGTTCCTGGCGTCGAGGGCGTAACGGTTATCTGGCCAGACCTCCAAGCGACGGAATTTCCGGCAAACTTTCGGAATCCTGGTGGCGCAAGCCGGTGGCACACTGACCTTGTACACGAGCGGCAACCGGCAGGAATCACACACCTGCATAACGACACCGTGCCCCCAATCGGTGGAGATACGCTTTGGGCTAGCGGGTACTCAGCCTATGAGAAGCTTTCCCCTGACTTCCGCAGGATTATCGACGGCAAATACGCCGTATATCGGTCTGCACACCCATATCTCGATCGGGATGACCCCCAAGCGGGACCCAAATTTCTGGAAAGGACGCATCCTTTGGTGCGTATCCACCCAGCCACGGGGTGGAAGGCGTTGTGGGTGAATCGGGCCATGACTGTGAGAATTGTAGGATTGGACAAGGCCGAGAGTGATTTAATTCTTGGATATCTCTACGACGTCTATGAGAAAAATGTGGACATCCAGGTTCGGTTCCGATGGACTCCTGGTACAAGCGTGCTGTGGGACAATAGGCAAGAAACTACCCCGAAAATGTCTTGAAATAATGAACAATTATTGACGCGATATAGGATCACCATTCATAATGCCAGTTGGGATTATGGAGGGAAACATCCCAGACACGGGACGCGGGTGACCTCGCTCGCGGAGAAACCTTATTTCGACCCTGATGCTCCGACGCGGCGGCAGGCGCTCGGTCAGCTCGGGGAGGATGAGAAGAAAGCCTTGGGACTTTCATAAGGATCAAGGGGGCGGGCGCATAATTGCAGACAGTGTGGCTTATAAGCCGATCCAGAGCCTGATTTCTATGTACATGATGCAAGTCTTGTGCAAAGCGGATACACGAAAGTTGGAAATCCTGGTTTATCAACCTCGTATCAAAGATACTACGAATGTTCTCGACTGGAAAGGGAAATTTGGAGCGCTGGCAGTACTTTAAAGGCTTAGCGTAGGACTTGTTTCGGCTGTGAAAGTGTTTATGGGTGCATGCGAGTTGGGATTTAGCAAAACCCACGGATACGCGTATCTGCAGGTCGTATTATTATTAGCGGCAACATGGAACCAATGTGCAAAGGGTTGGCTGCAAATTCGCCATTAATCTCCAGATACGTCATTTCAACGTTATCGTTTTCATGAAAATGAAACAAAAATTGTCTTCTCCGCGGTAGATTAAAGGGGTTAGCTGCTGCTTCTGGTCGATACATCTTGTGGCGTCTCCTGACCTGTGACTGCATAGCATCAGCTTCCCAACTAGCCCAAATCTTTTTCCCCAATCATGATTTCGTACATTCCTCTCCTCCACTACTCTTCCCTAGCCCTCGTGCTGGCAAATTCTGATCATGGACAGGTCAGATGGGGCCATTGCGATCGGTTCATGAGGAATTTGCCAGTGGAGTTCGGTACGCGAGCCCTTTCGCTCGAAGATTCGGATTCAAAACTTCTGGAGAGGCGCAAGCTGGAGTCGCTTCGAATCTTTGCGGCCAGACAAAACGCTCAAACTTGCGACTCGTCCAACTTTTGCGGCTCGGGTGCCAGTGGACAAGAGTCAACGGCCTCAGCTCCTCAAAAAGGCAAACAGTACGATACTAAATTTGCCAACGGGGCAGAATGCCGCCATTTGCTGATCCCAATTGACCCAGAATTACAAGTCGGTTTCCCGATCCCGTCACCTCAGCTCCTCGGCAATACTGGCGTAGTAAAGACTACCCGGAATATACGCCACATCCCACTGCACGGCGACAGAGGAAGGGAGAGCACGACTTGACAGACATGTTTCGAGAATCCAAATGAGCTGGAGAGGCCGGTTCTGGGAGCAATCCGGAAGCTATCAATTTGATAGCATTGGACACAAGGGCCGCGACGGTAGCTATAAGTAGCTCGACGTCGACCCTGAGAAGTACTGAAAAGTAAGCCAACCTCTTTCCACTTCCTAACTTATATTCTCCAATATGTCCGCGGCGGCTAACTATTCCAAAGACATTATGTTCCCACTGTCGAAGCTACGACTACGATTGATCCCCCGGACGAACTATGAACTAATGTCCCGACGTTCGAAAGCCGGGTAGCATTTTGATATCAGAACTGTCCGTGCATTATTTCTCGATCCAGTTCAACAACGCGCAGCGTGGTATATTTTCTTGGCCAGACTGTATACTCACATATTCTACGCCGCAACTCGTCTGTCAGGACAACTGCCGATTCCCAGCAGCACTTGGCCCCGGCAATTTTCAAACCTATTCCATTTATGGTCTGCAAGTTTCATGGATCGACTATACGATGGATGATGTTGAGCAGCGCTTTACTTACTTTACGTGACGAATAGCGTTCTTTTTTTTTTACTTAATGATGGCGATTGAATCTTGTTCGTTGTATAAGAATCGAATTTGGGGCTTAGGAGGTATTTGGTACTTGGAACACCAGCATGGTTTTGGTTATGGATAATGATGGAGCTAAGATATCGAGGTTCAGTTCCTATCAGTGGTCTGCAAATTGATGATAGTCGACTTCTCTCAAGAGGCTAGTCTTTGGCAGAGCCCCCATTTTGTTTAGTGACAGTACCAAGCGCGGTTTCCACTTCTTTCTCCCACATTGCTAACACTTTGGCAACACCCGGCCTCTTATTCATCCTGTTCATCCAAGCGGTAACCTCCTCCCAAGACCCCAAGTCGACCTCTGGGGCAATGAAATCAGGCCAGCTCCAGTAGTACGAAAGGAACATCAAGTCTGCATAAGTAACTCTATCGCCCACCAGATAACCAGTCTTTTGTTTTTTCAGTGCGGCTTCGATAACGTCTGTGACACGCTTGATCTCATTCGCGTACCGCTCAATAGCCGAAGGCAGCTTCTCGGGGTGTTGACGCGAGAACCAACTCTTCTGACCAAAGTAGGGACCCTGGCCGCTCATCTGGAAATGCTCCCAGCAGTGGGTTGTGTACTTCTCGGGAAACTGGGTGTAGTGCAGCTTGGCGTCTGGGTCATATTCAGCAATGAGGTAGTCAATGATAGCGCCAGACTGGAAATAAAATGGTGCTAGGTCAGCAGATGATCTGGCAAAGGGCCATCATGGTTGAGGGCAGAGTTGATGGATGCTGAGTGCTCACCTCCCAGAGTGTGATATCTTTGTTCGGGTCAATGAGAGCTGGTGAACGACCGTTTGGGTTAATTGAGATGAATGGCTCTATCTTGAGTTCGGTCCATTCAAGTTTCACCAACTTCCATGGGAGACCGAGCTCTTCGAGTACAATAGCAACTTTCCAAGGATTTGGGCTTGGCCCGAGATAGTAGAGACTGAAATCCTTGAGCGTAGACGACATCGTGCAAGCTTTAGCGAAGTCAACTGTTGTTAGGTTTCCTTTAGTATGATTCACGTTTTGTGAGCTGAGGGTGTAAGAGACCATAGTGGGTTGACCGCCAGCTTTAAGAATGCAGCAGATTTGCTGCATGTTCATCCGCATCTCCGTTCCGAGTGACGGCCGGAAAGCGGTCAATTCGTCTAAGAATATTCGCCATCCACATTCCTGTATCGACTGCCGTGTGCGATTGCAACATTCTCGGTCGGCCACCGGTCGGTGGTCGGTCGTACAAAGACGGTGGGGTAGTCAAAGGCGATCAGTGCTCCATAATCTCCGCGCGACAAAATGCTGTTAGTCAGCATGACCAGTCATGCTCCAAGCTGTAAGTATTGGTAATCAGAGCATGAGAAATTGAGGTCGGCCATCGGAGTTCTAGCCGCCGCTGCATCGTCTCACCCTTCATCGGGACGGCTAATCCACTATTCAACGCGAGGACCGACTCCATGACGCCTAACTACACCTGGATTTTGACCCTTGCTAGCAGTTTCAGAGGAAGTAGATGTGTCAAAAGGGAAATTGAGCTCAGGACTTGCTAGCCACCAATCGCCATCGGCCGATACTCTCTCAACGGCCGCCTCCGTCGGGCTTGTATGCCCCACCACAGCATATCAGCAAAGCCTCGAATCAGGGACCATTGACTGAGCGCAGCCCTCCAACCGACCGACTTCCGCCCGTTGAAGGTGCCGCAGTAAGCGCGACTAATATGTCTCTTACCACCCGAGCAGCCACTCCCCAAGCCGGTGAGCCAGAACCCCTGAATCTTTGGAACTGCTTGAATTGCAGGCGGCGCAAGATCCGATGCAATCGGCAAAGTCCGTGTTTACACTGCTCTAAAGGTGGCCTTGAATGTGCTTTCCCGGTCTCGGGGCGCACCCCCACCAGACGGGACAGCCATGCGTCAATCACGAGTTCGAAGACAAAGCAGATGGAGCTCTTGAGTCGCCTCAGACATCTTGAGAGTGTTGTCGAGGAACTGACTAAAAGTCAGGAAGCGGGTGCCTTAACACCCAGTAGCATCGTGAATGCTGATCCGACGCCACGTGCTGGCGCAATTGATCTCCCTAGAGACATTGCAGCCACTACAGACAGTTCAAATGGCCTGCAAAGGCCTCTAGATGGATCTGATGAGGCAACTCGAGAGTTCGGAAGGATGAGCTTGTCTAAAGATGGTAGCCTATATATTGGAGATCAATTTTGGGCGGCACTCTCTGACGTGGTATGTCTTGGTCGAGTAGCAAGAAGCTTTCGATCCGCAACCACCAGCACTCACTGACAACTCTACAAGGCAAAACACGTTCGCGAAGCTTTGATTGACGAGTCAGAGTTTGAATCTGAGTCAAGTAACGAGCAGCCGATATGGCCTACTGAAAGCATCCTATTCTCGGCTCGGGACGGTGGAGTTTTCAGCATAGAACGCTCGCAGCCTCTTCCTTCGCAGATGCCCTACATCTGGCAGATCTTTGTTGAGAATGTCGATCCATGTCTCAAGATATTACATTTGCCAACCATTTCCAAGGCCATCCGGGACTCCAAAGGTACGCATGCTCCATCTCTAAAGATGTTGCGCCATTCTTTGTGTGTTCCAACTGTAATTCCATAAGATACAACATGTTTTATATTCAATAGCTCAACTTTTTCTACGATTCTGACAGGCTGCTTAGGAAAGTTCAGTTCCTTGACTCCAGGAATGGTAGCGCTCATGTTTGCTATCTCACTGGCTGCGATCACATCGTTGAGTGACGAAGAGGTAAAGCATAGAGCATCGTCGCCGATTTAAGCCACACAACTAATTCACCTCAAAGGTCGAAGAAAACTTCCATGATATTAAGATCCAGGTTATCACGCGACTGACTTTGGGCACGGAACATGCTTTTTCACGCGCAGGCATCCTCGACAACCCTGACCTCACCATAGTCCAGGCATTGAGTATTTACTTAGAAGCTCTAGGTCAGATCAACGGAATCAGACGTAGTTGGCTTTTAACAGGAATCCTGGTGAGAATGGCTGTCTCGATGGGCCTCCATCGTGACAGTGCGTACTTTGCAAATATCTCTCCGTTCGAGGCCGAGATCAGACGTCGCGTGTGGTGGCATATCTGCTTCATTGATATACGCGTTGGAGATGCTCAAGCATCCGAGGTATCGATCTCGGATGGCATCTTTGATACAAAAGAGCCCACAAATCTTGAAGACACCGACATCACCTTAGATATGACCGAATCGCCCAGAGGTCGCGAAGGGGCAACAGACACGACTTTATGTCTTGTCCGCTGCGAACTTTGGCGCATCATGCGACGGATTCATTGCTTCTTGTCTGTATTTCGCCAACAAAAAGGTCTGTCAGATTCGAGCGTGGAGAAAGAGATGGAGTATCTGCAGGTGTCTGCGAAAAGGATCGAGATGACCTTTCTTTGCCGACTCGAGCCAAAAGAGCCGATGCACTCGCTCATCATAAATCTCGCCCGCCTATCCTTAGCACAAGCCGAACTACTGGTAGAAAACTGGGACCACCCTTGTGGAAATTTCACTGCCAGTTCGAACTACGGCCCACAACGAAATAAAACATTCCTAACAGCAATTGCTAGCCTAGATATTGCGCACGCATTGGAGACTCGTCCCTCAACCCGAAACTGGAGCTGGATCTTGCGAGGGTCTACACCATGGCACGTAGTTAGTATTTTACTAGTGCAATTATGTTGGCGACCGTGGGGCCCGACTTCTGAACAAGCATGGATCTCTGTGAAGAGGGTGCTCGGCAACATCACTGGGACAGCAAGGAATGAATCCTTGCGCCGGCCAGTGTGGAAACTACTGGCAGCGGCCCGAAGGCATCGCGATCAGGAGCTTGAACGTATTAAAGCTGATCCTGTCGTGATGATACAACTTGGATTGTTGGTGGAAATGGAACAGCCAGTGCTTGATAGCTGGGTGTTCCCCTCGACCAAGCAGGTGATGTTTGATACGTCTGCTGCAGAGAAGAGATTGGAGAGGGAGACTGCAGTGTCGATGGGTACGCAAATCCTGCAGCCATTGGATTCTATGGATGGCGCCGCCGCTTGGCAGGAACTGGCATTGAACAGTGTCGGGACAACTACTCTCGATGTCGATACTTCTGCAGCCACTCCCGCGCCATCCGAACTAAGCAACCAAACGTCTTGGCCCTCTACATCGAATAACCAAGAAACAACAGCAAGAATTTCTCCATGTTTGAAGCTCAGAGTAGAAACTAGACCCGAATCTGCTATTGTACCTGATGAAGCGAACCCGTTACGCGACGAAAATCAAGCGCACTGGATGCCTGAAAGTGGCGACGCTGAAATGGATTGGCCAGACTGGAACTTAACATTTGGGACAGACGATGTACCCTGGTAGCATAGCTAGAATTCTGGGAAAATTGCAAGTTTTGTTGACTTGACCTAAGGTTTAATTATATTGACGTATAAATCTTCACAAAAAGAAGTGTGCCACCAGCAATTATGAATCTCTATTGACCCCTCATTCTCTTCAGCACATTCCTCTAGCTAGCTACAAAAATGTAGAGCAATAGAGTGAAGCATAACTAATGGACCCTAGAATCCCAGCTGTTCGATTACCTCTGGAGAGTTGATATAGTCACACCTCTGTCGTAACTTCTGTACACGTATATCATGACTCGCATTAGGCCCGTCAACTGCAGACAGCCCTTCGTGTGACCCTCCGGCAACAAAGATGTATATCTCATCACCTTGGAAAGCAGGCTCAAACCCCACAAACGTGTCTCGTCCATTCAAACCCGGCTTTCCTAGACTGGCAAACGTCGACCAAGACCTCGAACCCCGAGCTTTCAATTTGTAGTCGGATGTAGTAGGACCGAACGGGAAACCGCTCGTGTTGTAATGCGAGAGATTACCAAACACATAAGCAAACTCGGACGTATGGATTGGACCCAAGCCGGTTTGGTTGTAGAGGTACTCCAGGGAAGGGCCTAGGATCGTTTGATTCCAGTCGTAAAAAAAGACATCATTCCCGGCTACTGCGAGGTGTTTGCCATACCATAAGGGCTCACAAACCATGAGTATGTCTCTGAATATTCTCGCCGATCGATGAAACTCGCTCGACAAGTTCGCTGACACGTCTTCAGCAAACTCGGAAACTGGATAGAGTGATAGGAGCTGATCGACGTTCTCGCTGGATATGGCGGGGAGGTAAGATGAGATGAAGTTGTGAGTTTCATTGGGGGTCGTGATAGTTGCATCGGTAAAAAAAGTCACGTCGTCTTCACACCACCCCATCATTGTTGTCACATTGGCGAATCGTCCTTCCCTAATGAGCTTCGATGGTGTGTCGGGAATGAAGTCGCCATCAACAACGGGAAGCCAGATATCCCCAATATTGTGCGCAATATCCGACTGGTAAGTAGCCACAGAAGCGTCTAACAGCGTCTGGGAGTCCATATTCCGCAAACAGGCAACAGTTGCGTCCGAGTGCAAGCTGGTTGTATTGCAGCCCACATAGTCGGCTAGAAGTTGCATTGCATCGATAGTAAAGTTTCCCGTAATTCCGGGCTCGAGAGCTTGACTTTCACATATTCCTTGCTGGAAGGGGGCCGACTTGCTGCCGCCGTAGGCCAAGATGTGGAGGCCGACCGCTAGACCTGACAACTATGAGAAGAGAGCGAGAAGTTGACGCAAGATCAACATACCGCCCGATGATTGCCCGAAAATCGTTATTCTATTTGGATCGCCACCAAAGTTCTCGATATTATCTCGGACCCACTCGATGGCAAGCCGCTGGTCCCTCAGTCCAGCATTCTCCGACCCTTCGGATTTGAGTGCGTCTGACTGAGCGAACCCGAAGACTTTCATCGCAATTAGTGATGTGCTAAAGTGGCCAAGGAAACAGATTCACTAACACCCAAGCCGGTAATTCATTACCACATGAATCACCGGCAAACCGTTTTCAACAGACTCCTGGATCAAACCATCTGGTGAAGTCGTCGGTTCACTGTTTTGACCCGCCCAGAAGCTCCCTCCGTGAATAAACACCATGACTGGTAGAAGCTTGCCGGCACATGATCGCTTGGGGCGCGCAACATTCAGGTTCAGACAGTCCTCTGAGATATCAGTGACGTTCCCCAAAGTAATAGGGGCTACCCAGGGGCCGAGCGGCTGAGGACATGCCGGGCCATAAGATTGTGCCTCGACGATGCTTCCTGGAGTCGGGGTGTATGGTTTCGGCGGTTTGAAACGGTTCTCTCCACCCGTATCTTGGCCATATGGAATATTAAGAAATATTTCAATGTCATTGCGCTCGAGTCCTTTGTACGTCACATTGCTCTTTGAATTGAAAGCAGACGGATTCGCTGTCGCGACGCTACGGTTCAGCAGCGTCAATGCGATCAGGATTAAGAACTTCATGATGGCCGTTTCCGAAGTCCGTCAGAATCCCCGCTTGGAAGGGATTGCGCGATCGTTAAATAACAAAGAAGGATTGCAGCCAATCTAAATGCTGCAGGTACATATACCCCGAAGTCCTAAATCGGCCCCATGGCGGTTGCAGATCTTGATGGATATGACGAAAGTGGAGAACCGTACTTCGATGTAGACTATGGGTGCATCCACATAAGCATAAGCTCATCAGGATGGGTTATCCTGCATTCATCTTCGGTACAGTATAATTACGTATCCAGAAGCGGTATTCGTAGAGCGAATATGTCGAAACCTTGCAGCCGGTTATTCCTCTCCTGGTCTCTGCTGACGACGGTAGTGTCAAATTTCATGGTTCACACTGTGAATGAAGGCTGTTGCAAGACATTTCTTCTCAGGTAGCTCCACTCCAGGTTGAGAACGCCACATATTTCTCTATTTGCAAGCTTGAATTAAGAGCATGGGGTAGTCCGAAGATCCAATGAGCCAATGCATTTAAAGTTTGCACTAGAATATGCAAGACGCATTCGTTTTGGCGATGAACGAGGTGGTGTAGAGTAGGCCATAATGATAGCAATGTCGAGTCGCTTTCGCTAGGAAGCTAAAAAGGGCTATATTCAACATGCTGCACGTATTTGTGTGAGCATAATGGGTTTCTTACATCCACATTCGTGGAAGTAGGACTTACGCGCTCTGCTAATGTAATGGACCATCTACTTTGAAGGACTACGTTTATAGCTTAGTCCATCAATTGGTTTGCCAGGAAACTAAGTATTCGCAACAAGAGTCAAACATGAAAGCCTCTTCACCTGGCATCCTGGTTCAACCCTTGGGAAGTGGAGACAACAGAAGTCCCTGTCAGCCAGCCAAAGGAGAGATATATTCTTGACATGCGCTAGAGTTAGATGAAGATGACAGAGCAAGTGGCATCTTTTTATCTTGGCGAATGATCATGTTCGTATAGAATGCAATTATGTGTAGTGTCAAAATGCGTTGACTCTGTCAGTGCTCCGGGGTTCCGGGATATCAACCTGGTCTCCTAGCGCGCGCTGGAGTGGTATTAAAAGAATGCTTACCCCATCTGGGATTGGTATAATATTCTCTGCATGGATTCCGAGTTGGCCGGAAGTTGAACTAATCAGCAAATGCATTCGTTGCTCGTCCCTTATGGTTTGTAATCGTTGAATGATAAAATTCCAAGAGCCATTCCTACACTAGAATGACACTAATTATGTTCTACCAAGCGCCAGTTGCCGCTGAAGCGGCTCGGGATTTCTGCGTCAATCCGTCTACCGAGAACAGACGACAGTTCACCTAGATCGACTCTCTAAGCGCAGACACAAAGTCATCTCCAAGCCAGTCGAAGGCACTTGACGAATTTCATCCGTATTTTATGGGATTTAGCACCGTTTTCATCAAGGTGGTGCCGACCTTAAATTCAGAATACTTTCATAATACTTTAATAATGCCATACCGAGCTGTATCCCAGAAAAAGCTCGGAGGCCCTGATCTGCGTGCCGGGATAGCAGGCCGCAAAAGAAACACCCGGCATAAGCTACGCAGTTTCGTTCGTAAAGAGGGAAGTTGATGCTCATTCAACGAAAGGAAATTGCTGCTCCGCCTAATATATTTGTTGATCATCGTAGGCCCGAACACTCTCAAGATAGCCTGTGACTTGTCTGTAGTCCTTGCACACTAAAAACGCACAGATGTTAGCTGAAACCCGCTTCGAACAATTATTGCAAGTTCGTGGCACCTACCATGTTTAGAGTCCCAACCGTCCGAGCCGCCGTTGTGGTCTGGGAACGTAGTCTCCAGTCCTTCGAGAGCCATGTCTGCGGAGCACATGATTGCTTGTCGCATGTAGTCGAAACAATGGATCATATGCCAATGATGATCATCTGGAATCGTGGTGTTCGACGTAATTCCGGAGTAAGTTTGGACGATGGCAAACTGGGACTCAGTTAGGAATCTAAACGGATGATGCAAGGGAAGAAGTTGGACGTACCAAACAGTGCAGCTGGTGGGTCAACGACGTCGTGAAGACGGTTTTGTCCGGCCACTCGATGGGATTGGGTAGATCGTGATATCTGTGTGTGTCGTTCACCCAGACAAATCCCATACCGACTGTAGTTGGGAGTGTCAGGATTTGCGCTGTGTAAAGGAAACCAAAGAGGCGTGACATACCTGGCATCAACTTGTTCCACTTGTCGAGAACTTCTTCTGTGAAGAACTCTTTTGTATTGGTTGGGGCGTACGTTGGATCGCGAACAAATGTTGTGACCTGTTCAGAAACTGCATCAAGTTAGGATAGGGGTATTTCAAGACCCGTCAGTGATACACACATCTTGGAGCGACGCCGGTCATATCCCCGCCAATTTGCCATGTATTCACCAGTGGCTCCCGAAGGTAATCGCGTATTAAGAACCCAAGTATGACGAGGAGCAGTGTCGTGTCAATAACCCATCTGGATGATCTGATTGCTGATATAAATCTGCTTCTCTTCGACTGTGGTACTGGCCGTCGTAGTTGTGTTGCTACTTGCCACGACTTTTCATCCCCCATTAGTGACTCGTCAACCTCTGTGCTGGACTCATCATGGTCGTCTTCTAAGTTCAAGTTCTCGTACTTGTGTTGCTGCGACTCGGGATCCATCTTCTGAATCGCAACGATAGGATTTTTACAAGGAAACTAATGGCGTACTGGGAGGCTGGTGGCTGCAGAATAACGGGGCGAAATGTAATGAATATTAGCTTGTCAGAATATGAGACAGAACAGTCGCCTTATACATTCTGGTCCAGAAACACCAACCATACTGTTTGAGACGGAGTGGAGAATGGAAGCTGTAACCGAACTTGTCTGACGAAGTGGAAGCTGAGACTGCCGCATTCCCGGGTCTTAGTATGGACGATGAAATTCACGTGGTGGACAGTAAACCGAGCAGGCGAGGTGCAAACCAGGTTCAAACATTTCCGAAACATCGCGCGCATCGCAGATCGTATTGGGTAAAGGCGGGGGATCTGAGGCCCACAACTCGAGATCTAGCACTGAACTTGATGCCTCTTTCTTGGCTAACAGTGTAGCGAATGCTGGCGTACAATACAGATGACCTACACTATAACTGAAGAAGGAGATGATTCTAGCTGTTGGGCCTGACATTTGTAGACTTTCATATTTATCACGCCACAAACATCAGCTTCCAAAAGACAGAGGCAGAAGTACGCAAGAGAATGGTCCTGGAGACTAAAGTTTCGGAGTGTGTGTTTCAGAATGCCCAAAGCTTTTCCTGATGTGTACCCAAGCAAAATAATTCTCCTGCCAAAACCTTCCCCAAATCGACTTTCCTTCCATGCTAATTATGCAGGCCAAGCAATGCCTGCAGATCGCCTAAAATAGTTTCCCGTCCCCCCCACAGGGAGCATCCTACAGAGATGTAGGCGGCAGGACCAGCAGGCATCGGTGATCTGATCAAAGAAAACCGCAGTCCGGCCCCGAACTCAGTGAAGGTGTTGCTACAATTTGACTGGAAGCCAGCCGTCGACGTCGGTGCTTTCTTTGGGTTCTTGGCAAGTATTAATGACGGATGCACGGATCGAGGTTCAGCAAGGCCGCGGAGATGTAGGGACCCAAGCCCGAATCGGATGCGCGGGACCCTTGTGTTCGGGATCTCGGTGACTGCATCGATGACGTCCTGGACTGTCACTCGTGTAGTAATCGCCGGCTTTCAATTACATATATCGCCATCATCACGCCACAGCAGACGCGCCCTAAGACCGACAAACTTCTTTCGATTATTTAATCAAGTGCCTGCGATGCGCCTGATAATCCAGCATTGCGCGACCTTACGTTCTGCTCTGCGACATCCAACCCGAACCTCATTACCGAGCCATTCAGTCTCACCACGCCGACAACTTCTTCCCGCACTATCGCAACGTCTGTACTCTACCAAAATGGCAGCCTTCAAGACCCCCTCATCGGATCCACCGAAGCATGAAATGGCCTATTTCCCTGACATGACCACCGCTCTGCCATCCACATCCGCCGAATTCCGACGTGTCCTCCACACTGGTCTGTACTCGCAACTTGTACTCATGACCGTGCCCGTTGGTGGTGACATTGGCGACGAAGTCCACACGGTTGACCAGATTCTGACATTCACGTCTGGCACGGGGCTGGCGCAGGTCGGCGGCAAGGAGCAAAAGGTCAAGGCCGGGGACCTGGTCATCGTGCCGGCGGGGACGCAACATCAGTTCATCAATACAGGGCCAACCCCCTTAATTCTATACACCGTGTACAGCCCGGCTGAACACAAGGCTACGACAGTGCACAAGACGAAGGAGGAGGGCGACCAGGAGGAGGAGAATGGGATTGATGTGCCGCCTGAGTGGAGCCGCAGGAGTAAGAAGGAAAATGAGGATGCCGGGCTGGTGCGTGAAGATGGCAAGTATTAGACTTCCGGCAATGCAGGGCGAAGAGTTACAGAACTCAGTACAATAATTCAGTACAATAATTCAGTACAATAATAATAAAAATTGACAACAATGTACCAGGCTATCCCGTGAGGTATTCAAGATAAAGCTTAGGATGGAGTTCGCTTTCCATGTTGGCATGACATTACCGAATTGCGTTGCGAAAAACTCAGTCGAGCTGGCTCTGTAAGCACTCTTTTTGGCAAGCATAGTGGCCAGCATATTGTCGACTTACACCAGACGTAATGCTTGTCAGATAAGTATGGTACATAGCGTTTCTCTACAGAATTGACCAAAAAAGCGCACTGATCCAGCTTGAGCCACAGCTTCAATTGGCCCGCCCAAAACCTCACGCATGACTGAGATGGCACTGGTTAGTGGCAGACGCCAACATATCGACAGGTCCAATCTGTTCAAATCGCGTGGCACCATCCTATTGGCCACGTATCTCTCACAATCCTCAAATGCACAAATGTCTTCCAACGCGCTCAATGCGAACGTGTCAGAACCGTCGTCCACTGCAAACATCATCGTGGAAGCCTGGTTGTGGATTCTCATATCTGGCCGCTCAAAGCACCCCTAGAGCTCTAGGGCGTTAGCCCACTGAAGGAGCATTTTTGCAAACCCCGCACCTCACCCATTTTGATCCAACGTGACGCGCGGTGCAGATGATGGAAATGGGAAAGGCCATCGGGAAGGCCTTCGATTGATTGGGAACGCGATCAACTGGCAGGGGGACTAGACATTGATCCAGGCCCACCGCTGCATAGCATCTCGAGCCCTCCAGCCAGACAAACAGTCGTCATTCATCCCGGCGGCTGTGCGAGTTGAAGCTAGCTTGTGCCTTCACATCTTCTCCCGCTCTTCGACCGTGACTCTTTCAGCTCTGCCAACTCGTTCTGTGACGGGGATGGGACCCTCGATGCCCGTAGATGTTCCGAGTTGCTGTATAACCTGATTCGTCACCGGAGTAGTGTTGGTGATTTGATTCACGCGACCTCTGGCAGCCCAGTCCTCAGAAGACGAAGCCAGGACCACGCGCAACGAGTTCAGCGTGTGCGCACCAATGTACATGAACAGAGTAATCAAACCCGCCCAGATGACGACCGCAAAGGTAATGAGCATTCCCGCCGGTGCCATGGTCAAAAGAAAATCGGGGTCGATGCCGGTGCTGTTGTTGAACTCCTCAAGAACTGGGACCAAGTCCCTGGTGGCGTTCGCAGCTGCTGAAGTTCCGCCGTGGTCACTGGTCGCGGTGGTTCCATCTGCGGACTGTGCCTCGCTGTTTTGATCCAGGTAGATGGTCAAAGCCGCCACACCGCCAATCAAAGTAAGTGTAAACAGTGCAAAAAGGACGCGTGTGAAGTGCCATAGCCAGGTAAAGCTCAGCATGAGGAGTACAAAGGCACCGTGAGGCGAGCCATGGTCCACGCTCGCGATCCAGTGTGCGATGCTGCTGTTTGTCCTAGCATTGACTCCCGGCTGAACGGTTGGGGGCCGCAGGACTACAACGAGCCTAGACACGAGGAAGGTCAACAGCGACGGGTTTGCGATGAGAGGAATAAGATCGCTTCCGCTGCTGAGTGCCGTCGCTGCTGTGAGGCCAAGCACAAACAGGCTCCAGCCGCCAAGGATGGTTGCGGCAATGGCCCTGTAAAGCCAAGAGACCACTTGCTGGAAGGTGACAGCCATCGTCACAAAAGAATCTGGTCCTTTGCTGATGAGATGCAGTGGCCTTACCGAAAACAGGGCGATTTGTGATGAATTGGCTGATAAGGTATGACTCTTATGTCGCAGTCATGGAGTGACGTCGCGGGTGCGAACGAAATAGGGGCTGCGTGGTGATGGGATGAAAAACTCCGATTGCTGAGGAGCCAGGATTCGTGGCTCCGCCTGAAAGAATCACAGGCCAACGAAAGATCAACACTGGGCCCTCCTAATTACTGAGGCACGAACCCAGCAACAATTCCGTTGAATTGGCCAGATGAGACTAGCTAATTAGTGGGGGGGCAGACCTTACTGTCTCCGGGGCCGCAGCGAACTTCCGCTCTGATGATAATTTGAAGCTCCATCGCTTCAGGCTGCATCGGATGCCTAATAGACGGTATTTCCACATGTTTTCTTTTGGTTCTCAATTGACGCAGGGTTTCAACCGCCCGAGGTTTATTGCTCTGGCATGCGTCTCAGCCTTTCTATTCGGCGCCTTGTGATCGCTGTCATGGCCGCTTTTGGGCAAGCTTCAGCATGGGTAAATGAGTGGCATTGACAAACTATTTGCTACCTCGTTCAAGCCACGTCTTCGGTGCCTCGGTAGGCTCCCGTGGCTCCCTCCACCAATATTTTAGTGTGAGGCTGAGTCGGAACGTGTCGCTCGGAAGATTTCCACGACATCAATCCCATAGAGTCACTTGGAGTATATATGCGCATGCACGGGACACAATCATCATGATGCTTTTATATGATCAATATCGCACCTAATTTACTAACATCATACATCTTTTAAATCTGGGTTTAACTCCCCGTGGTTAATCACTCCCATCACACACATATTCACCATGAGCATCACCCCGGACGAATTTCTTCCTCGGCCACCGGGAGATGAGTGGGTTCCTCCGTACACCGAGACCGATGAAGGGGGCTTGCAAGCTTGGGCCGAATCCGTTCGAGACCGGTCGACTGATCTTCAACTACCCATAACTCGGCATCCAGGTTTTGACACCAACGGCGATTACAGGATAGTCCATGCATTATCGGACGTGGATCAGACTCTATATCATACGCATGTTGGCATCATCACCTCGTTCTACTCCGCCATTCAATCCAAGAAGACAGAGGTCATCGTCGCAATGGTCCAGCAAGGCCTAGTCAGTCCAGATGTCATGGACTGGATGGGCAGAACACCGCTCCTTGCAGCCGTGGATGCTGGGAACGCGACTGCCCTACGGACCCTGGTTGATCTTGGCGCTGAGATCAACGGGTATGGATTTGTTGATGGACGGAAGCGGCATGGCGGCCAAGAGCGCACCGCATTGCAACTGGCCGCCAGCAAGGGAAATCTTGCCCTGGTCAAGCTGCTGATGGAGGAGTGCGGAGCCGATGATTCGATGATCGCTCCCGATGGCCAGATGGCGCTGCGGCTCGCCGCCGATAACGGTCACAGAGAAATCGTCGACTATCTGCCAATACGACGGGGAGGAGAGTGGCGCCGTTGGAAAACACACCATGACAAAGCCATGAAGCGAATACGAAAAGCGTTGAAGGGAATTTACTTATTTGGCAAGTGTTTGTTCTGGTATTTGCCAAAGGCTATCGTGTACTGGATTCCAAAGTATCTCATTGTCCTGCCTATCAGAGACGGGTCGAAATGGGCTTGGAAGAACAAGAACCGCTTCGGTGGGTGGTGCAAGAAACAGGCCCTTGCGCTTCCGGGTCGCGTCAAGAGAGTTGCTAAGGGCACATGGAAGGCGATCAAGGCTGTCCCAAAAGAGATCTGGAAGTTTCTCAGGGCGATTCCCGGGGCGCTGAAGCTCGCTGGTCACTGGCTCTGGGCGACCGCCAAAAAGATTGGTGGAGCGGTTGCCACATTTTTTGGCCGCGCAGCCTCATTCGTGCACACGATCCTCGCGGCGGTGGCCGACTTTTTCCGGAACATCACATTGAAGGACGTTTGGAACGGGTTCTGCAACGTTTTGCACGCGATCTTCGTGGGGTTCCCGAAGGCCGTCTGGTCTTCTATTGAGGCCTTTGGGGAACTGTCATATAAAGTGCTCCGCGCCATGTTTGGATTTCTCGGGGAGTTGTTTTGGTGGCTTATGCGATTCTTGATTTGGTTCGTCACCTTCATCCCGGAGCAGATCTTTGAGATTTTGGTACGTCTTGGGGGGTCTCTCGGGAAAGCACTGCATGAGATCAGGGTTTGGATCAACCCGAAGGTATGAGCCGCGAATATAATACGAATGGAATGGGACTGGTGGCCTTACGAGGAGTGAGAATAGCTTTCTACCGTGGCTCGCAGTTAGTCATCTAGGTGTAGTTGTACGAATATCATGGTTTTGGATGAAAACTACAGCGTAGGCAGGGCACTGGAGATGATTTTGGTATGTTCTGGATTGTTAGCAGCCCACGGGTCTCGATTGGGGATGCCACTGGTTATGCCTGTCTGCGACAAGGCGCCGTGACCGCCGAGAAAATGGCCAGTCCAGTATTCTCGTGATTTGGGAACACGAGGGATCCGACTAAGGAATTATGTACTAATAGCAATTGCACTTCATATCCTGATCAATAAACCTCGTGAGGCAGGTCTGCGAGAGCTACGAGAGATCAGTGGTGGCAATTCCACTAACACATCACGAAATGCCCATTGCCATGCCTCCTGAGAATATGGAACCCATGAGAAACTCGATATCCCTTGTCACAAGACGCCATTTGGTTTCGTTTCGGAACCTAGGTATATAAATCATTTCCAAAAAGGGATGTGGGAACGTGAAACTACGATCAATATCAAGCACTAATCTCCGTCACTTTCCATGATTGCCAGATAATGAGCCTGCAGAACTTGGACAAACTTTCAATTGCCCTTTGGGAGCGACATCCGATGTCCAGCTTCCTGGCGTACTGGACCGTTCATATTACCAGGCCGCTGTCCTGCTTCCGCCAACCTCTTTTCTTTCGGTTTCTTGTCCGGCAGCTCTGCGGATTTGATTCCGGAGTCCCCCTTAGTGATCGATAACCAAAAGAAAACCGAACCAGTTGGGCTGAGTGCAACATGTGTGCCGCCGAACTTGTAGACCTGCTTATCTTTCACCTCCTTCTCCGTACAGGCTGTAATGATGTATTCGAAACCACGCCTGCACCCTGGTTCGTCAACCACGAAAGACCCAACGGAGGATTGAATGGTAAACACCAGGTGAGTGGCGAGGGCAGCTCCCTTCAGGCCGGCTTCATACACGAGATTCATGACGGTTGGTACACAGGTGTCGGAGAACAACATCCCCGCATGGGCCTTGCCGTCGCAGCTGTTTGCTGGTCGGAACGACCCGTTGGAACAGTATTTGTTTATTTCGTCGAACAGCAGCTCTTGGGGGAGAGTCGTAACATTGATCCGATCTTTGTTCGTGCAATGGAATTCCTGTGTAGACCACGGCTGAGCTGGTTCTGGATCTTTTGGTGTTTCTGGTTTTGGTTCGCGAAATCCAGGCACGTTGTTCAAATCGCCGCCCCAGATCCTTTTGAAAACAAGATCTGCCCAAGCGTCACGCTGGGCTTGGGTTGGAGGAATCGCATACTTGCTGCGGTCTTCCACTAGGACCGTTCCATCTGAAGACCAGTTGCAGCTGCATCCATTCCATTTGTTCGCCGTACAGGTTGCGCGGGTGTTTCCCTTGCAGTCTGCGTGGCTACATTCCGGAGCTTGGTCAGGGCAGCAAACACATCCTTTATTCCCGCCGGCTTTCGTGCATCGTGATGATCCCTAGGAAATCGTCAGTCAAGTTCGGTATCAGCGAGCTATGGGTGACACACATCACCAATGCATGACGCGTCCGCGCATCGTGGCGGTTTAGCTTGGCACTTCTGCTTCTGTTCACAAGGACAGCCCGCCATCTCTCCCGACTGACACAGCCCAACGCTGTTGGCGCCGCCGCAATTCTCGCAATCTTCTTTAGGATTCTTCTTGCATTTCTTATCGTCCTTCTTCGACTCTTCTGGTTGTTCTTTGGGCGGTTGCAATGCTACAACTGCCGCAGTAGATCCTGAACTAGCTATTGAAAAGAAGATCAGCATGCGTCCGTACCATCATCGATAAAACCGAGATTGTATACGCGACTACTTACAGGCCAGCCACCAGCAAATTCCTCCTGCAAAAATAACGACTGCCGCAGTCTTGAGAGTGCTGCCACCGCTTGCAGTGGATGTCACGTCTTGGCTAATGGTTACCGTAGTGCTAGCCCTTAAATTGGAGTATTGTGTCAATGTCAGAGGCTCGTATGTCCCGATGGCAGTTTCACCGTTGACGACAGTTGTGACCACTCTTTGCGGGTCGGGATCGTCGACTCCATCATGCATGCATTTGCAATACTCGCCATTGCCTGGCCGGCCTCTGGGAAGAAACCTGTCACATCGACCGCGAACCTTGGTGTCGCCTGCGCACTCTGAGCAAGCTTGTGGCTCTGCGCCCATCTCTTCAGGGCAAAAGACAAACACATATTGCTGACGCTCTGACAGGTCGGCTCGATCGTGAATCGCTGCGTCTCTATCCCGATGCGTATCTTCACCGTTGGTTGCTGACCCCCGGGATACGGGAGGAAGAGTGGCTATAGGCGTTGCCAGAGTCTTGAGAGAAGATGCTGGGGAGGGTGGTACAGCAGCTGTTGCAATGGAGAGCTGAAGCAGTAGCAGGAGTGGATATTGAAAGGAAACCATTTTGTGCACTAGTATGATCTTGCGGCAGTCGGATGTGGATGGTACATGGGGAATGCCGTTCTGCCACTGATTTGGCTGAGTGGAGGGCGAACTGCCTCTTAATAGCCATGGCAAAGTAGGCGAATCTGTGAACTCTGCTGAAGTCGGGCTGCATTGTGGTTGGTGTTATCAGCTGTTAGACGTTAACCCATGTCTGTCCGGGGTTGGTCCTTGGCATGCCACTCTGGCAACCTGCCCCTCAACGAAAATAACGGTGTGTGCGCCACGGCTTGTTGGCTGAAATCCAAGATCAATACAAGATAGTAATGTGCCGATGTGGATAGATCTGCAGCTCACTCGGCAACTGTTGGTCCAACTGATATTTTACCCTTTATGCACAGGAGTGAGCAAGGTAAGGTATACATGCCATGCTTACACAGCTAACACCAACTTGAAATTTAAAAGCATGGAAGCTTGATAGTTACCTTGAGATTTCAAACCTGTTGGCATTATGTGCCAGAAGAGCCCCCAAATTGCAGCCAACCTGCAGTCGAAACTTTTGCGGTGGTTCAACTGCCAACGCGAATTGGTGCCGTAGCTGGTGTGGCTGAAGAGTGGCATTAAAATTGAAAGAATGTTCTAAATTAGTCGCGCGGTAGATGAAACAGTGCCTAAGGGGGCCAGAAATTGTCCTGGCCCCCGATGAGCCGCGCAATGCTTCTGAACCCCCCAAGGTTGGCACTCATGTAAATACAGCGTCGACTGCAGACCAACAACCGTCTATCCCAATATCTCAACACCGAACATCTTCGTTGTCACCAAAGTTGAAATGAGGTTGCCACCAGCGAGACTCAAAAATAGAATCTTTCAACCTTCTCTTTCTGCAGCAAGAATGTAGGTTGGCTCAAGTTGACTCCCGCCAAGTAGTGTCGGGTGCTGCCCGGTCTCAAAGTGTGTGCCATGCTTGAACCGGCCAGAACCAGCCATGAGTCTTACAAAGGTCGTTTTTGGGAAGAGACTGATGGTGGTGAATCTTGTCGGCCTTGGAATTAGACACCCCCTTGTTGGGTGTATTTTTAAATATTGAACATGAGTGTGGCAGCGACAGCGCGAGGGATGGCTGGATTATTCGACAGTCACATGGCCATCAACGGGGTACACTACTTCAGAAACTCGAAATCTCGTTGCAAGTTGCTACCAGCAGCATCAGAGTCAGCAATTACCAAGTAAAGGACCCCAAGTCGCTTTGCGCTGTGGAACAATGGGGTCGGTTCGATGTCCACAGCTGTTATTTGAGGTAAAATGTTCTTTCATTCAAGCACATTGACACTATTTCCAACGCGACTTGACCAACACCAAGCTTCGACTGCCCCTTTAAACGGTCCAACAAGCAGGCTGCTGCATGTGTCCGGGGCTGTGCTGGGGATGTGATCGATTGAACTCTCGTGAAGAACCCCCGTTCGTTGGATAATATTGGTAGGCCGCTTTCCGCTTAGCCAACAAATTGACGGACATGACAACCACGACACTGAAGTGTTGGATATAACTCCCGGGAAGATTAAATACACCTATTAATTAGGCATTATGACGCAAATAGAGGTCGAGGGTTGAAAGAACCATGTGGGCCAACTTCTGTTGGTGTGCTGCCATGACTTCCGTGGTCTCTTACTCATGCATGACAAGTCAACAGCGATTGCCCAACATTGCCACCCGATTGCAATTCTGAAGTTGGAAGTGCAAGCTCACGTAGGTGTGGGCGACTTTCTAAAACGAGTGTTGACTACCCAACAGGAATTAGAAGAATGGGTGCCACGATCTCCAACTTCGCTTCGCCCAACTTCAAAAGCTTTCGGAGCGCAAGGGCTTAACAGTAAGACTGTAGTAATCCTGTGGAATCAATAATGAAAAGCTGTAATCAGCCATATATTGCCTTTGTGCCCTTGGATTTCTTACTCCCCCCTATTGACGTCTTTCAAAACTCCGAGTCATTTTGAAACAGATCATCTGAAAATGTTTGTTCTCAAGCCAATTCTCCTTCTCTTCTTCGGCCTTCATTGTGCCCTCGCCACTGTGGATTATGTGTGTGACGACCCCATAGCTCTCGCTGCACTCAGAGCTGGTGCTCTTGAGGCAATTAACCTCGTCAATGGTGCGGTTTGGAATCTGATTGTGACTAAATGAATTTTGAATAATGACTGTTAGAACAGCGGCTCTTCTGAAAATCATTCAACCATTAGATTATGTCACTGCCGCATATGCGCCTCTTTTCGACCAGTCCCATTTGGAGACCGTCATCGGTGAGCCAACTCTGTGGGCGAGAAACCAGCCCCTGTATTTATCTTGGCTTACACTTGTGCCCAGGAATTCTCAAAAGAATATCTAAAGTTCACGATGATCCTGATGTTGTTACATTCTATTGCGCAGAAGATCATATAGTATGGGATCAAGGCCGCGGACTTTATTATGATGAGGATTTCATCTATTTCCCAGATGATCTCAGCGACCCAGATGCAACAGAGCAACTCAAGGTGTATTTACAACCGTTTCCTACGGGTCTAACACCTGGTGTAACAAACTCTTATGCTGTCATTGGTACGTTCTTACCTGGGAGACGATTCACGGTTCTGCAATAATGACAATCAGTTTGGTACAGGACCATCGGTAGAAGCAGCGAGTGGCACGATAGACTGCTCTTGGCAGTGCCACATCTTTATACATTCGGATGAATACGACCCCAGGACCGATAGTGCCATCTACGATAAAAGACCGCTTTCGCGAATAAGACAAGAGGGAGTGCTTCAAGGTCGAAATCATCTGGACCTGATTCGACCCACTGCCAAGGGATTTTTGCATGAGGTATGTCATTGGAACTGTGAATTGGAATCTATCTCAATTCACCGCCGATCAAGGCCGTGACTGACAAGTTCTATAGCTCGTTCATTGGGCTGGAGGAAGTATGATAAGCCTTACCAGCGCTGTCTTGCTTGGATGTCAGCTAATGTTCACTTTCTTAGCGATTGATGGTGAGGGCAACAAGAAGATCATTGATGCGCCTCGGAGACTGGCTGGAGGAGGAAAACATTATGGATGGGGCAACTGTGCAAACTTTAGAGCTGGTGGCCTCGACACCGAAAACATGGCAGACTGCTACGTGATGTTGGTTTTCGGTACGTGTCAAAGTCTGTGCGAAGTCCGTTGTATAGCGAATATTGACGAAGATAGCCTTGAACCTCCAAATCGAAAACACACAGCAGAATCCAGATGGAGGACCAACATTCTGGAGCACCGGCATGGTGTCTTTTGAGGATGGACACGTAGAAGGGCTCCCCTCTGCGGCTGATCCTCCAACGGAACTGAACAACATAATCGTGGGAGCCCCAATCATAGCACGATTTCGTGCTGCACATCGCCGTCGCTTTTCGGTTGTGGAAGTGATGTGACTTTGGACTTTGGCTTGTATTTAGAGAAGAAGAACTTTTTGGACATCTTCGACAAGGGTTTGCCTGTTCTTTGCGCTTGAATCTTCCTGTATGGTTTGACTTGGCGGTCTTGGTGTCAGTTGTTCATACACTAGGTGCATCTGCAGAGCAAAGCTGCCAAGAAAGTGGAATCCTAAGTTATCGGATATTCTTACTCACATGCTCATTAAAGATTACTATCAGAGCCAGTCTGCTGCCTTGATATCTTTGATCAAATCTCTTTCATGATAGGGATGAAGTTGATACCCGTCGTGGCATACGCGCAGGCTTGGACCAACTTGAAACGAAGGTGAGTGAAACCCGTGGCGCATTACTTAGCCCCCGGTTAGGTACTTCAAGAGCTTATTTTTAGGCGATGCAACTTTACCCTGGCAGCCCTAGGCCATCGATCGTGTGCTGACGGCATGACAATAGCACCGATCTTACGCCTTAAATATGGGCGGTGTAGACAGGCAATATCTGAACCGACCCCTTTCCCTGGACGAACAATCCCGATTTCATGGAATGCTCCTCCAGCTTTACACACCATCAAGTGCATTTCATTTTGAGACTACTGGAGTCTCACCGCAATTTAATCTGTCGTTTACAACGCAGCCATCTCCTTTGCTATTGATCTCGAAGCATAACTTGCACAGTCTACCCAACCGTGGTGGGCTTCCCCGCAAAGGCACGACAGCCAACAGTCCCGGTATGACGAACACCACAACATCAGACGGGCAATCGCAACAGCGAAACGTCGAACTTGAGCAAAATCCGGTCAAAAAGCTCTACGACAATGCGTGGAACGGGGGTTTTGGGAGGTGGCTATCAGCAGTAATAGTTCTTGGTTTATCCGCTGGCATCATATCCAAGAACCCCGCTGAGCCACTGCGAAGGGCTGCGGTATACAATCTTATCACAGTACGTAGGACTGAGTTTCGTGATCACAATGGCCTTAGCGCACGAAGCTGATAGCGCATCTCAAGGGTTGCGTCCATATCTTTCTATTTGGACCGTCCGTGAAGCCCATCTCAGAGTCAAATCCCCGACCACCTCGCTGGTACATCGTTATTATCATCTTATCATCTGTTCTGTGGGTGGCCGCATTCTCCGTAATGTTTGCCGTCATAAGCAGTGATGATGAATTCGAAATTGTGAACTTTGATAAGCGTGGCATCTTTAGTTTAACCAAGGACATCGGATCAAACACTCTCGCTATACTGGAGAATATCACGATCGCCTGTGGTTGCATCGGAGTCAGCGCATTGTGAGTTCTCCTCCTAGCATGTTTGCTTATTACTGACGCGCTCTCGACAAAGCATATTCTGTCTCTACCAAGCATTGATGGTCTTCCGACTATTTAAAGGCAGATTCACATCCGACCAGATTCGCGAAGCCTATGAAAAGCCGACTGTCAAGGCTGATTCGAACGCTAAAGAAGGGCAAGCTGCCGTGCCGTGAAAGAAGACTTGGTGAAATGTTTTCAGACTATCTAGGGCATGGCATTTAGACTGCTGGCCCAGAAATTTCGTTATGAGTCGACAACCGGTTATCTAGTTGATTAGCACTCACCAACCAGGCAATAACACACATCCATTCAAACCCTACGTCATCTTGCACCTCACATAGGCTTGTGTCTGTGACGGGTTACAATATGGTCGTTAGAGAATGGGGTCCAATAATGTCACTTATGTCCCTGTTCTGGCAATGCATGTTCAGAAAACAACATCGCGAGATAGGTCATCAAAGTTGTGATTATGAGAAACACTTTTCATGTTGGGTGATAATTGGATAAGCTCATTTAATATCCTCGAACGAGTGCTTTAAACGTGATCCTCTGCCACGTCCAACCACGGCTTAAACCGTAGGAATCCGTTTATTTATCCCCGTAGATAACCCAGAGTTCCCCAGATTGATCGCTCGTCATGTATAGACGATTCTTCTTGTCGAAGACGAGGTTGACAGGGCGGAAACAGTTGTTAGGGCACCCGCCTGTGTTGGAGTTCTCCATGACAGGGATGGTGGCTGTCTTGCTGTCACGAGCGGCGACCGGCTGGCCGTCCTTGAAATCAACCTTCATCACGCGGTAGCCATCTGGTGGTTGGCGATCCCTGCATTGGGACTGTCAGCATAGAATCTTCATAATCGCTATCAAGGGAGATGCAATTATACCAGCTGCCGTGGAAGGCAATGTAAGCTGCCGTGCCGGCGTTGTTGAACTTGACATCAAGTGGGGCCGTGTGGGACGGGAAAATCAGACGTGCCGGCTCACGCGACGCGCAGTCGGTAGCCTTGGGGACACTGTCAGGCGAAAATAGATCGCCAGGCTTAAGGCCAGCCTGGCCGAGCAACTGCGTGTCCCAGGCAGCAACACAAGACGGGTAACCGAAGTTTTTACCCTTTAGCTTGTTGTCAGTCGAGTTGATGAAACCATGGTAGTTCATCTTCTCAGCTGGATTTTCGTTATGAACGTCTTTGCCACCGAGACGGATATCGTCCATGGAATTTTCGACAGACCACTGCAGTATGGTTAGCATGGATTCAGCTCCATTTGACCGGAGTCCCCGCAGGCTAGATATTTGAAGAAAATGCAACTAGAAATGGAGAAAGGAGGCTTACAATGCCGCCCCAAGGGTCCTCGCCCATACCGACAATGTTACGCAGACCCCAGCCAAGGATCTCTCCGTCGCTATTGTAGTTCTGCGCGGTTGTCAAGCCCTTGGAAATGCTAAAGGTCTTGATCATGCAACGGCCTGACGACTCTTGCGTCGTTTGCGTATCAACGTTGGCATTTGAGCCACGGGCAACGACAATAGCGTCGGGATTGGACTTCGAAACCAGGATAGTGCGTGTCGGGTGAGGACCGGAGTTCTGCAAGCCCGACACAATTACCTTTCCAGTACCTACGGTTCCAGCTGCAACGTCATATGGGTACGCCGTGACGCTATTCAAGGTAGAGGTGAAGAGAGTCTTGCCATCGGCGCTAATCGATATACCGTGGTTCGACTTTCAGTCTCCAAGTTAGCCGTTTGCCCAAGCAAAGGAATGATGTGTAGCTTACCGCACCACTGGCGATGAGTTGCTTGGTGGAGGCCACGCAAACGGTATCACCGGTCTCTTGAAGCTTAATGAGCTTCACTCCACCGCCATTTTGCTCAACAACCAGGAGGTTGCCGGCCGTGTCTATGATCATCCCGCGTGGGGTCCGTAGGCCCGTCGCGAGCACGCTAGACTTGTAACCGGAGCCCATCTTTGGCGTGAAGCGACTCGTGACGCCGGCACACTGAGCGGCGACCTGGGGAATCAGGACGGCTGCAAGGGCTGCAAGCCCAGCAGACACAGTGAGTCGGACCATGATCAGTAAGACTCAGTGAGGGAGTGATTTTATTGTAGGCCGGGTCTGAACGATGAGTTTCACAAGCAGCGTACAGGAAAAGCTGTTGTCTTCTGCAACGGAAAGAAGAATCCCAAAGCGGCGAGCCCACTGGCTGCGGGACACGCCTGCCTTTTCTTCTTCGCTTGATCGCGATGCTCATTCATCAATCCTAGATCTTGTTCATTCTCCGAATGTGGGACAGTGTACTAGGGTAGTCGTCATCTCCCCATTCTCCCCGCAAAGTTCATAAATTAACATCTCGACCGCGGTAAATGAGCGGGGGCGTGGGCTCCGAATTTAATTTTCCTTCCCGGGGGCATTCAGCCACTGGGTATCTATACTGCGACAAGCTTCATTGGATCGTGACGCCGGGCATCATGACTTGGCCCCTCAGCCCGGGCCAATGAAGTCGTTCGTTCGCTTGTAAGACCAGGAGACGATCGCTTAAAGTAGGGATTTCCATGCCGCGTCCCGACCTTGCCGTCGTTTCCATGATGGTTTTGCTTGAGTTCAAATCGAATTCACTAGATTGCCCACTCTATTCGAGTGTGCTAAGAACCCGGCATATGGTAGGACGCGACTGTACCTATGATTTTATCATGGTCGCGGCGCGGCGCAGGCATCTCTGCAGAACGTCAAGACTGCCCAGCAAGGCCGATTGCTGTACGCATAATTATTGGGTAGTTAATGGACCCCAGCCAAGCGGTCTCATCTCCGGCGATGCCTAATAAGATGTCCGTCGCGCTCCATCTGTAGTATTTGAAGTGTGAATATCATATTTGAGCCGTGACGTTGAGGCCAAGCACTCAAGACGCCAGCTACCGCCTTGGCGCAGTTCAAACAACCGGGATCATTTACTCCCCCAAGCCAGAACAAGCTTTTCCAAGCCGGAGCCGAGCTGGGCGGATTTTCTTGGCTGTCTTGGCTGTCTGCCCCCGTAAAATTTGGGGTAGTTGGGAGGGCACGCTTGAGTCACTGATTTCCTCGCGCACGCTCATGTCCGCAATCGCTCCTCAATTAATCACTGATTTGAATGTGCAAGGTCGTAACGCTCTGTGGCTGCAATATATCTACTTCCCAATTGCAAGATTCGCTTCAGCGCAACGTCAGACCTCTGGATACGCATCCGGTCCTCTCGCCTCCTCGCTCAACTCCGCCTGCCGCGTCCAGATATTCATGCCGATCTTCTCTCCAGTAGTCACTGGCAATCCCGCATGTTCTGTCTTCCGGTCGCCGGCTCCATCTGGCGTCAGATTCTCCCAGTACACCGCATTTCCTTCTACAGGTCGAAATGTGACCCCGTTATCGTACGGCTCATCACACTCCACAAATTTGCACCACCTCTCGTCCGTCGGTGCCGCAACCCATGGGAAGTTTGTGCCTCCGCCAGACGTATCGTTTGACACATGAACGTAAACGAAGAAGCTAGTCTGCCGGTTCCCGCCATTGAATGAGAAACTGTAGCGCGGGTCTACGAACCAGTCTGTATGATAATGGTAGTGCTCGCCGACGCCATACTTGACCAGCTGCAGTGGCTCAAGATGCGTCCGAGGAATGTCAAAGCCTTGAAAAGCTAGAGCGCGGTCTTCGATACAACGCACAATGGCGTCACGGCTCACATACGTTGACTGTGATGTACGTGTTGAGTCCAACGAGGCGCCCTCGGATCCAGCAATGGCAGAGCGATAAAACTTGCCCTTACTGCATCATGTTAGTGAGAATATCCCTTTTAGGTGATTCAAGGATGAGTAACCTAGTAGTCTTCAGGTGTTCACGTTCCGAGAGCGTCAAGTAATCCTCGATGTAAATAATCAACGGTGATGCTGACACCTTGTGTATCTGGTACGGTGGGTGTGTGCACACATAGTCATCTAGAATTGGTATTTGCGCCGCTTCTCCAGCCGCCACCACTGCTGTCAGGATAACGACCGTGGAGACGATGTATTGTAGCAAGGACATGATCCGCTGGAAATTGTGGCAGCTCCAAGCTTTCGGTGAGCTGTCATTCCTGAGAGGCTTCGAAAGGCAAATATTTGGGGATAAAAGCAGGCCACTTCAGGTGCAGCAGTCGAAGCGGGTAAATTGCACGGGTCATGTTTGGCTCAAGGGCCTGAGAAGTCACCTGCTGCGACGTTAAGAATTAGCCGGTTCATGCAGTGAGTGTCATGCTAGGTGAGTTCTGCGACGGCCGGCAAGCGTCAAATTTATATCTCTCTGCGACCTCATTTCATGTCATCATTACTGTTCGTGGTCGACCTTTTCATCGGCGCAGTACCCTCTTACAAAATGAAATGGCTCACTTGGTGCATGCAGTTTTCACAGCTTATAGGACAAGCTATTGCCTGGCAACATGTCAGTCCGGCGGCGATACAAAATGCAGTCAAACCCGATGAACCAACGCTAATCGCATGTGGGTTGAGACCTTCTCTATTGTGTGACCTTGTAGGAAGCCACATTGACCGTTAGGCGACTAGTCATTATAGTAAGTCAGGGAGGAATCAAATAGTCTCAGTTCAACACTAATTGTGCCTCTCCCCAAGCCTTCCCAGTGAGTTGACTCACCCTCAAGCAGATTAAGAAGTCAAGATTGTGTGCTGATGGATCTGATGTAGACAGCTCAGCAAGGCACTGGAGTCAGAATGGCTGTCTTTGCAAACATCTGAGAAGACCAGGAGCGTTGTCAGCTTCGACTGTTCTGAGGATCTTAGTACCTGTAAGGGTTTGGATGTCATGTCCTACCCAGCCATCCGACTTTACCACGCTGATGGCAGAGTTGACCGCTATCGAGGACCAAGAGAATCTTCGTCGTGAGCATCTCTTTTTGGATTCCATCTCAATTCCAATGACGACTAAAACTTCCCCAGTATGCGAGCCTTCATCCGCCGAGTGCAGCGACCAGCGGTAGAGGAGCTAAATGGTCAGCCTGATGATGTCTTTCTTGCGTCTGACGATGTCGTCTTCATTGGGCGATTTCTGCCAGACGAACCAGATTCGTTCGAAGAGCGTCAATATGAGGCAGGCTTCAGAGCTCTTGCTAAAAGATATCGAGACCGGTACACTTTCGCTATTGCACCAGCTAGGGCGAAGACGTTGCTGGCCTGCCGCAACAATCTTTCCAGTGACGAGCACGAGTTTACAGAGCTGTGGCGGGTGGAGATATTTGAAGCCTTGATGCGCATTTGTACGCGGGAATTGATTGTCGAGATCACCAAGGAGAACGAAGGGGAGATTGCAGAGGTTGCCCAGGTAGAACCCCCCACCCGGTTTCAATTATCTCTAACTTGAAGATCCACAGACGGGCAAGAGTCTGTTGCACTTCTTCGTCGCTACCAGAGAGGGAAAGCAGAGATATCGTCGCGGCCTCCAGGAGGTAGCCAAGGCACATAAAGACCACATACAGTTTACCATCATCGATACCAATGACTACCCCGATATGCCCATTGCCGCAGGCCTTGAGGATGGTATCAGGACGGGCCTGTCCTTTGAAGATACTCGCAGCGGTAGTATCTATCCATACACTGGCGAGGAGGTTATTACTGAAGCCATGGTTGCGAGCTTCCTGGACGATATTGGGAAGGGAAAGGTGAAGCCATGGCAACAGCCATTCCTACAGGGAAATCCTGACCTCTCTGCTTTGTTACACGATGAGTTATAATTGCCAATAGCAGAGGGATTAACTTCATACTCGCCATGCAGCCTTTGCGCATCTTGCATCGAAGATATCCCCAAAAGAATGGTGACGTGTCGACAGGAGATAGCTCTTCCCTCCCCTTAAGCACTTGGAAAAAGGAAAAAAGGGAAAGGAATCTACGGTGTAGACACTGATTTGCGTAACTCCGCCAAGAATAATGCGTGATTCACAGAAACCTTTTAAAGTAATGCCATTGTCCTATGCGACTAAGGAATGTGTTGGCTTTCACAAATCTCTACGCCTTCGTCCATAACTTGCCGGCACACCACACCTTTGGTCATTACGATAGTTTAGAAGTCGTCATCTTTATAAACACCCTGTATAAGTGGTCGTAGATGTAAATCTGCACTGACCATCACTTGTATAAGCCGGCGTGGGTTACGGGAGCGTTGGCATAAGCAATCTTATAGTTTGCGACGACAATGTAGCAGCTGCCTGTATCGAGCACGAAACAAAAGCCACGAATATGCCCTACGACAATCTTGCGTCTCGAATATTATGATTAGATTATACATAAGTTGCCGCGAACCCTTAAAATTGACCAGTCAAATTGAGACGGAGTAAGTCCTTCTCCAGCACTTCATCTTTCTTCGCCATCAACTCATCGATGTCCCAGTTGGCCCAAATAAATCTCCCGGAAAGCCACTCCGCTTCCTTTGAAGTTGCCCACACGAGGAACTGCCCGGCTAACTCGCCAGTAGTGGTTTGGACCTCTGGGCCGAATCCGACCTTCACGTGCATCGGACCTGGCACGGAGCCCGGATGAACTGACACGATCCGTGCCACCGAAGCAGGCACCTCAATCCTGATCAATTCCACCATCCTCGCCATGGCCACCTTGCACAATGCGTAAGAGGTGAATCCAGGGAGGAGAATCTCATACGCCGCGTTCGAGTTGAGATATACCATCACAGCAGGGTCCTGTCCGGTGGTGTCGACAGCCGCGCGGTGAAGTAGAAATGCCTGGAATAGCTGGGCTGACCCGAGGACGTTGATTTCAAGCCCTGACCACCATTCGTTCAAATCACCATCCTGGATCGTACCTACATCGGGCATGTAACCGGCGCTATTGATAAGAATATCAGGGGAGCGTTTCATAGAGTTGAACATCTTGTCAATTGTTTCCCGCTTGGTCACGTCGACAGTATAGTAGTGTGTCTTGATGCTCGGGAACAATGCCGTTAGGTCCGCTGCTGTAGAAGCCAGCGACTTTTCACCACGGCCGGCGAGAATGATCTCGGAAACACCAGCGGTAGCATAGGCTTTGGCGATATGTGGGCCCATGCCATTGCCGCCGCCAGGGATGAGGACGGTCTTTCCAGAAAACTGTTTGCCGTGCAGAGAGACAGCGGCTCGTGGATATGATTCGAAATGAACAGCCTCGAATGTTGGAGCCATGGTGATTTGATTGCGAGCAGCGGAAAATAAAGTATAGTATTATGGGGAGGCGAAGGAATAGGCTATTAGCAGATATTATAAGGATTTGCAAGTGTTTGATATTCCGAATGGCTGAGATGGAAATATAGATGCTTCCACGTTCCCTTTTATACGTTCTCCGACACTATCGCTATGATCTCCGGAATCTTCATTCGATGTATGTGCATGGTTTTTGATGCCGTCCTGCCTGTTTTGATCCACCTGAATTATCGGAGGAGACGATAAATAAGAATTACTGCTTGCGACCAAAAGTCGAATCTCGCATCAACGCTTATTGGACAGCGGAGCGACGCTTGCATGAGGTGCAAGTCAGCAATTACCTAGACGCATATGACCAGGTCCCTAGTTGAGATGCGGGCGGTGGATTATCGCGGAGACCGAGGAAATGCGGGCACCAGGGCCAATTTTGGGACCAGGCGGTGACATCGCAAAGATCTTTGTGAGCTGGGTAATTAGTCAGTTTTAGTCTTCTTTGTGCTTCGGAATTCTGTTTCAAATGCAAGTAGATTTAGCTTAGGTTCATAAGGTACCCTGAAGCAACCAATCAAGTGTACCGTGCTTCTTCATCGGCAGTGAACCACTTACACGCAACACCAGTGTATTATGTAATTAATGTCCCCCGGCGATGCCCACTAATCCAGTTCAGCTTGCGGTGGCTGCCATATGACCAGATTGACTGCATGAGCCCGCACACCAGCCGCGTGCGCCGTCGTGCGTTAGTATCCCGCCATCCACGTCGAATCTAGCTTCGTGTGAAGCGCCATTCTATCCAAGAAGCAACAATAATGTGCGATAGAAACCACCAAAGTTTCGATCTCTCGGCTTGACACTCCAAATATTAGGCGCACCACGCAAACTGACACTCTCAAAATAGGCTCAGGAGCCTTGAAATCAAACACAGGCACAGATGGCGCCAAATCTGCTAAACAATCACTCTACCACCAATATGAGGATAAGAAGAAGAGCTGCAGCTCCCAAATATCCGATGAATATCTAGAAAATACATTGGAAAGTCTAGAACTGAGTTGAACAAGTAGGCCAAGGACCGACCCGATGTTGGCGGGAATCAGATGGCCGGGAAGCTGGTCATGGGACCAGCGTCGGACCGGGAGGCATAAGCGCCGCCGAGGGCTATGGTGGTTGGGGACCAAAATCTAACGCCAAGATGAAGTACCCTCCGAGACCTGAAGACGTTGGGAGGGCCATAGATGGGAAGAGCACCTGAGCTGACTGGAATGTGCTGAATCGTCTTACTTGTGGGAATGAATCGTCTTACTTGTGGGAATGGAATGGCTGCTGCAAGTGGAATGCTGTGATAGGTATCGTTGCATACCCATGTTATTCTACACTGGCGATGGATAACAAGGACAGGAGAAAGAGAAGATATATTAAGATGCCCGCATCACATTTCAAAATCATAGGCTTGACATGATTTGAAATTCTTGATAGCCTTGTGAAGCCTGCCGATTTAACATCTGACGAAGGACATGCCATCTGAGAAACGCGTAACTACTCAATTACAGTGTATGGAATACATATGCCGGACTAAAGTTTATATCTCAGGGGTTAGATTCTAAATAAGTTCTAGAGAACGAATAGCCAGCGAGCTAATGGAACCAAGCTGTTTGACAAAGTTAATACGATTCCTTCCGACGTTCATCACGGTTTGGCACGTCTTGAATGAGCCAATCCTCTGCAGATTCTGGAACAATCGAGCTAACATCTTGGTTAGTTATTGCCCTCCAAGACTTGCCGCGCGAGCGATGTATTGAATCTCGTTCCCGTCTATTGGAGCCTTTCTAGGCTTGCTGGGAAAGGCTTGCTGGGATGAGGCTTATAGGCGATAAGCTGGCCGAAAGATATGGTGCAGATGTGATTCGAAAACGACGTAGCCTACATTTCCGCCCGTGTCTGTGGGATGGTGCTTAATTCCATATAGGCCACAAGAGGTGCCGAGATAGGCGCTAATAAGCCGGCTGACAGTAGAGGCACGAGGCACGGGAGTCTGCTCTGTAGCACGGGGGGGGGGTGGGGGGGCATTTGTTTGCAACGACTTACTTTCACTCGAGTCAATGTCATCAATAAGGCTTCCTTGGGCATCATCACCCTAACCTAGGCAGGTCTTCATTGGAAGGGGTTTGCCCCGGAAGTTGGTGGCGTAGCATCAACGTCGGTCGTGTTGGTCCTCGCCACGGGTCTGTTCGTTAGGCGTCCAAGTGCCTCTAATTGGCTGGCCGAATACCGCTGACGGCAGACAGACAGACGGAGCACATAAAAGAAGCCAACAACCCAACCCTACTATGGCAAACGCAGCTTGACTCTCTCCCCACCTTTTCTCCCTTTGCAATCGAACATGACGAAAGAGAACACCAACGCCATTGGGGGTCACCTCTCTACACGAATCGACGAGACTTCATTCGAACACCATCAGCGCCAATCGCCTCTCCTCGACCGTCTCCCTGCCGAAATTCGCGGTGCCATTTACTTGGAAGTGTGGCGCACGGCTGGTCTATCGCAGCACATTTTCTGGCACGAGGATAAGACGAATCCGAACAACTCCAAATATTGTCTTTGGCCCTGCACAACCGAGTTCCAGGTGGAAGATGAGTGTGAAAGGGAGCTTGAGGCGCTATGGGAGAAGCAAGGTAGTATCGAGACAATTAACAGTCCGTTGTGGTATGCACGCCTTCAGTCGCGCTGGTACAATCACTGGCCATGTGAGGAACGATTAGTCGATGCTTATGAGCAGGCAGGCCAGCCTGTACATCGAATGACAGATGATCAGCCCCGCCCACCATTCAATTGTCCTTGTCGAGTGAACGATAAGCTTCCACGCAAGCCCTACCTGCCCATGATGTTATCATGCAAGAAAATGTAAGTCGAGACTAATGGTGCGCCAATGACGAATTAAACTGGAGGAGAAGCTGACACGACCTAGATATCACGAATGCATCTCGTCAATCTACGAATCTACGACCTTTATATTCCTTGGCGAGCAGACCATACAAAGGTTCTTCGGAAAATGTATGGAATCAGATGCAGCAGCAAACCTCCTTGCGCCGTTTTTCAAGAGCGTCCATAACTTGGAAGTGTCTTTGCCAATTACCTTTCCAAGGGATATCTCCTGCAACTCGCTTTCAAGTGAGCCACAGGTGCATTCGGCATACGATTTCCACTGGCTGCATCTTGCAGAAATGGAAAATTGCCATCAAGTCAACATCTGGATCGATGCACGCTATAGAGCACCAGGCGGCAATCCAGGTGGGTATTATAGAGATGCGAGAGGATACACTAGCATTACCACGCTTGACGCAGACTCCCTCCGTAGCTCAGTCTCTACGATTAGTAACCCTCGGTGCAAAGTGGTCATAACTACCCCGCTAGGAGAAGCAGTCGGACCCGGATATGGTTTCGTGGATGATATAGGCAACCATCGCGTCCACATCTGGAAGAGGCACATAGGTGACAAATTTTACCCATTCCCACCAGGGCTCGGCAGCGTAGGAAAAATTCGGGCTACTTGTGAAAGGTATGCCTTGAAAACTTTGCATGGATTTGACTTGGTGTGTTTAAGATGCCTTGAGCTAACCCTCAATGTTTTTAGAATGCCATTTAATAACATGGGCATGCGCATATACACCTGCGGTAGAAGAAGTAATGGCAGGGTATCCGGATATCTCATTTAACGAATTACATCAGACTATCAGGACAAGCATTTGACGTCGCGCAACCAACTCTAGCTTCAATGAGGTACCAGATCAACAATTCACTTCTCATCGAGTGATACTCTGTCCTCCGATCTGGCATTTATCGATTCACACGGTTGCAAAACATTAGGCTTCAATATCAAGGGTCTATTTTACTGCAACCTATCTAAGACTTAGTGATGCTTCCATCAACTCCAACCGTATAACCCCTTCCTAATATCTCGATCGATAATGCCAAAAACATGAAATTTTCTGCATTGTTATTGTTTTTATTATCGACCACGTTCTTCCAACCATACGCCTCTTCCATGGTAGGCACATCCTCCTTTTCACCAAATACACTCGTATGAAGTAGCTAGAATGAAAATCAGCTTCACTGCCCCATGAGACATCAACCCTAAAGATAGACGATACAGACCTCATGATGAACTGTGCAGTCGAATCCACTGAGAGCATCCATGGGTGTAACATCGTCGGGGTCTTCCAACATGTTCATTTGTTGCACAAGATTTTGCACGGTCCTCGACCACTCCGGAGAAGCCGCTTTATGAAGTCTATCGTCTGTAAATATGTTGTAGTCGTGACCTTGGATGAATGTCAGCCAGTTAGGATGGAGAGTAATTGTCTCTGAAACTCTTCTTATCCTCCCATCCGCCGGCACTCGGCCGGAGGATGTTTCGACCAACAGGTGTGCACTTGTCTCTCCCTTGGAAATGAAACCTTGTGAGCCTCTTTGAAGTTCTCCATAGATGTTATCCTCCACGGCTTCCTCTGATATGGTACGACCGCTGTTAAGATCTTCCACCATGCCGGGCGTATTGCTAGGACCGTAATGAGGACGGCAGTGGAACAGCTATGGGGCTTCGTCAACATAATACTTCACAGTGTCATTTATATGTCCAAGCTCACGATGTTCCGCCAGTGGTCATCCCGCAGCGCCCTCGCATTCCAATCCGGCATCTGGGTGTCAAGTGGTCCCTGGAGCGCCTCGAATCTCGCAAACAGGTCTGGCATTGTGTTAGCAAGAATGTGTAATTTGCAGGAAGCAGGGTAGATTCTTTGCGAAGGGCCATCTTACCAGCGGTATCCTGGGCTTTTTGCTCCCATCCGTCGGCGCCGAGAAGTAGCTGGACCAATGCAACAACTTTCGGGTCTATCGGTCGGTTGTTCAATGCTTCTGCTGCCCTCTTCGATCGTGCCTTGGCGGCAGAGACGCCTCTGTTGATCGCATGGTGGATTCCTGGATGAACCAGTTCGTCTATGACCACGCATATCAGGACCAGTCGTCAACTCCCCCTCTCAGTTGGCTTACCACAGCTAGTTGCGATAGCCCAATAGACTGGTGGGACAAGTATTTGAACTGCAGATACGATATGGAGGACTGTAACAAACAGTACTATCGAGATACGTTGGAACATGATTCACATCCACTCAAAGCCGGCAAGATAGGGGCAAATGAAACGCTTGCTCGTGGTCTGCCCAGAGCCTTTGCCCGAGATGGATGGCTGTGAGCTTTATATTTTCAAACATGATATCAAAGTATTCAGGTATAGCAACATTGCACACAGGATCCTGCAATGGTCGAGTGAGTGTGACCGGACATTCGCTGTGCCACATATGCTACCAACGGATTGGTTCTTACACTTCTCATAAACTCACGGCCTTGACATCGCTTGGAGAACTCCATGCATGTAGCTAGCCCATGATAGGATTGGCCCTCCAACAAGCTGTCCTGTATTCCCAAAAGCTTCTTCGTTCCGTTGGTATGTTGGCTCATCGTAACGGGTTGATAAATCCGCTGCAAGGGGCTGAGACATCCTCAAGCCACCGCATTTCACTTGGCTACGTACCATTGATGCAAGGCGAGTTTAGCTGGGGCCGAAAACAATGCCGTTGTTCTTCCAACGAAAGTGATTAATATTTGTGCCGGCGATGGCCTAGCCTCAATGGAAGTGCCTCATGCCGGCCGGGTGGCGAAGCGACCCCCCCGGCGGCCATATTCGCATTCATAGGTAGGCAAAGTTGGTCGACTCGAAACAGTGCAGAGCCAACTCTTTGAAACTCAGGTAGTTGGCTCGAATTTGTTTTGAAGTTTTCAGATGTTAGATGCACGCACAATCCCCTTACTACGCCGTAGTGGTTAATGGTTGGGGCGGTCAACCTGCAGGATGCCGCAGCAGTTAGGTGGCGGGTGATCATTCGAAACATCCTCAGGATCAACCGTCTAAGGCTAATGATAGTTGGCCGAGTGAGAATGATCGTTTGCTGCAATGATTCTGCTGTCGTAAAGGAAATATGTAGGGGGCGAAATTCTGATTGCGACCCAACACCTTGGCCAAAGGGGGCGGAGATCAACCAACACGGGAAGTACCCTTGCCAAGCAAGTCATCGTTACTGGTCTCGAACATGCCCATTTCCAGACTTCTACAAGGACACAATACGATGAAATGACATGTGTTATTGAAAAGCATATTTTAAGAAGTCTGCCTCCCTTCTCTATATGAATCCGACCCATAAAGCTCCAATTCAACGTCCGTCGTCAGTCGCACTAACACTGGTCAGCGTCCCCGCAGTGTTTCCACCTCCAAGATTCAACAACGAGCTAAAGCAATCCGCTCAAGTTCAAATCATGCGTCGTTCCAGTGCAGGTCTTTTGCTGCATCTATTGTTTATGCGAACTACTTCGGCGCAGCTTGACGCTGCCAATGGTCGGAAGCCAACACCAGCCGGGTAAATATCATTACCTTCTCCAGATCCTGAAAGATACATGCACTGACGTCTGTGTGCGGTGCAGAGTTGTTATCGGCGCCATCGTCCCGACGGCACCTGGCCAGATTGGGGTGAATCCTGTTGACATTCATCCACCCCCAGCCTCCGAACTGTAGGTCGATCGATGAACTCTGCATTCGTAATTACGTGATGGGGATTTGCTTACTTGGTGCAGTAAGGGCACAATCGGTGTTTATACCAAGTACCTTACCTTAGACGGCATCAATACAAAGGCAGGCTAGCGTCTATATTTCTTTTCTTCAAATATCTGTTGACGCAAAGATTCTAGTGGATTGGCCCCGATCCCTCGCATATTGCAATCACCACTTTCACCCGTACCTCAAGTAGCGCCAGTCCTACGGTAGTGACTGCCACAATTGACGTGCAGGTGCACAAGGAGAACAATGGGGATTTGTCTATTCTCTTTAGCCCGGAAGTCAGAGCTCAAGTTCTTGAAATCGCTAGGAGAGTACCTCCATGTGTCACTAATAAGCTGAGGAGGAAGCGAAATGAGGCATGTGGAGCAAAAGAATTTGCTGCCCAAGTTCACGCGAATCCTCAGCTCAGGCGGAGCCTGGGTCAACCGCTAGCCCGAAGTGTCAGGAACGAGGTTATACCTGTTGATGATGAGGGTTATGAAGGAGAGGTTGGTGAGGTCGCTGGACACCAAGGCGGAGGTGGGTTACCAGGAGAGGATGAGGGCTATGAGTCTGGGGAAGAAGGGTGGTTCGAAGTTGAAGAAGAAGTTGGCGAAAGTCTCGCAGAAGATGGCGAGATCGTCGAGGAGATCGTCGAGACTGTCGAGACTGTGGTATTCGCATCCGGAGAGGAAGCAGTGGCATTGTCAGGGGCTGCTGAAGCAGCTGCTGCGGATGCAGCTGCAGCAGAGTCAAACCCACTGGCATTGCTAGTCGCACTTTACACTCAGTTGGTGTATATGTGGCAACTAAACGCTCAAGAGAACAATCCACTCTCTATCCGTCCAATTTTACGCGTACCCGCGTCAAGGATCCGGTTCCTTTCGAGGACGAAGACGAGCACGAGAACAAGGCCTACCAGAACAACTTCAGCACCAACGAGTACAAGTTCCACGTCAAGCTGTCCAACCAAAAAAGTATGTAATATAGGAGCCTGCGGTCTCCCCACGCAATGATTCTCCTTCATGTTGACTGACTTCACGGCCGTACGACAGCCGCAATGCCAGGATGACCAATGCAAACCAAAACCAGACCCAACCGACCGGAAGACATCAAAGTGCTCGGAAGTGAGTAAGAACCTATGACCCTCCCCCTGGACAGTGCTAATCTAGAAAATAGGGCAAGTTCAAAGGATGCATTTGCGACCCTGCAATGAAGCGAATTACATACCACACCAAGCCGGACGTCCAGAAAGTGCTAATGGCCGCACTCGACCAAATTGGGACCTTTCCCGCACCAAAGACCATAAGCAAGTGCGACACATCGAAGCTTTCAGATCTCCCACAAAAGGCCTTCGAAGGAATCTGGGACAAGTTCTGTGCCGAAGCCGCTTCCTCTAAGTCAGGCTTGGTATGGACAGTAGATATAGACGGCAACAGAATCAGACCCAAATCGCTTTTACAAGCAGGACCAGTGGGTCCCAGGAGTCCACCTGTAAACAAGGATCAGTTCAAGGACTATCGCACAACATTGAGTTGGACGCCACGAAACGACGAATCATGCTGGTCTAATTGCTCTGATGCATTCCAAGCTTCAATGAGTAGCTGTAAGTCTGAAGCATTGTTACAAAATATTATTTGCGCAGCTGAATAAATGATACAGGTGGCTTTGGTACCTACGACAGACATATGGCGGCCGACGGTACGCTCAATGTTGGTTGTGGTGATTATTCATTCCACATAGAGCCTCCTCCGGAGGGACCAAAGGGACCTCCGCTCACCCGACTTGTCTTAGGACCACTAGAGTGCCTCGGCGTGGGAAACCCTCATCACAAGCCCATCGACTCGTACTGGCAGGGGCTGTGGAGCAAACGGCTATGTGAAGACGTTGCGACTGAACGCAACATGGGGCCCTTGGATGAGCCAACCAGACTTACACCCCCTGAACAGTTTCCCCCGGCGATTGGCCCAAACATGCGCTACATAATCAGTTGGATAGAGAATTGCACAACTTCTGTGCCTACCCAGTCTCAGAGAAACCCTGTTGATGGCGCAACTTGCGAACAGCTTCTACGGGAAGATTACACTCATTGTAAGTACGCCTGGGAAATTCCGACTCCTAGGTATTATCAAGCATCCCACTGACTTTGTTATCCCTAGGTAACAATGGAGGTGTTGGAGGTCAGCGAAGTGCGGGCTGCTTACTCTATAGGTTCTGGGCGTATTCACTTGGACCTTCAGCTCTCATTTAGGTGCCTAGTGCAAGTTTAGTCGTATTCTCATGAATTCAACATGCCTGTGATTAAGAGATATGCAGTTATACATAAATGAAAAAGGAATCTTGGCAACATGGTTAAGCTTTGGTCGCCCAAGGTTTGACGAGAAGGGCCCGCCGGGATTGTGTAAATGCTTGACCCAATGATGCTTACATGCTCACACAGATGACAATATTGGGTACTTCGTGTCCAGAAATACTCGGATAGATCAATATTAAATAAGTATGTATCTTTCCGATGATCAAAGCATTTACTGGTCGGGGACGGCGATGCAAGGCGCGGGCGTAACTGGCGTATGGATGGATGGCATGAGTTCCCCCCTCCCTACTCGCAATTTCACTGGCTTTTTTGGTGGTTGCAGAGATGCATGAGGGATACTGCATCGAATTTTACAGATAGGGAGGGGTTTATGCATGGGCTCTGTCTTAAACAAAGCGAAACTAAATCAGCCCTGTCTGCTGGGCTTCTCTAAAGTTAAGGACCATCAATACAATCTTTCACAGTCATCCATTTTAGTATCTTTGTTTCCAGTGGCCAAGTTAGGCTCAAAACTACACCATTAAGTAGCCTGAGCTCTGATCATAGCCCACGTCAAGTCAGTTTCTCCATAGCTAGTCTCTAAGCCGAGATATCGTCCCCTAAAGCTAGCTAGAAGACGATAGACTTGAAGTGATCTCACCATAGCCATGGCAGTCTATGTGGTGTGGTGACCGCCGGCCAAGCCTCACGGGTCCCAATTCATTACACTTTAGCAGCCTGTTCCTATTATAGTTAGGTAAGGTAGTCTAGATACCATCTTATCGTTATATCTAGTATTCCGTGATACGGCTTATATACCATACGTCTTAACTTTATATCACGTGCTTATTCGGTACTACCGGTTGACACCGCCCTAAGCGGGGTAGCGTTACAAGCAGATATTAGACAAATATAGCGGGCAGTAGGGCCAATTTAGGGACCAGACAGTAACACTGCAAAGATCTTTGTGAGCTGGGTAATTAGTCAGTTTCGGTCTTATTTGGAAAATTTCGAGAATGCAAATATTCTTTGCTACCTTTGAGAGAAACCCATCTTCGCCGCTCCCTGCAAAAGGGAGCGACTAGAATACAGCCACAAATGACTCGGCCCGACCCCAGTATAGCCAATCAACACCCAAAAAGACGCAAAGTCCGCTCAGGTACGCTCGACGCCAGTCATTAGATGCCATTTCTAGTATGGTTATACAACCAGGTTTTCCAGTTCTGACCCTGATCGTCCTTGCCATGGGCTGGATCCTGCTCTCCCGATTACCCTTGCTGCTTATTGTGTGCTTGCTTAACATCTAAGTGTTTTCTAGGCTGCTTAGTATGCAGGAAGCGACGGGTAAAATGCGACGAGAGGAAACCATGGTGTTCTTGGTGCCTCCGACTAGGTCATGAGTGTTATTATGACAGCAAAGTGCCGGGGCAAACGAATCACCGCCTCATTCCCATCGCTGCAAAGCTAGGCGTTGCGTTACAACCCGTTCATTGGAGGCTTGGACCTAAAGATGTGTTGTATTTTGATCATTTCCGTTACCATGTGATCCAGAAGCTGGGCAATGAGGGCCTTGCAGACTTTTGGTCCCGTACCGTACTACGGGAAAGCGCGCGTGGGGATGAAACTGGGATCCGTGATGCAATCCTCGGCGTCGGCGCCATGTCCCGATCAAGAATGTCTTCTGGCCAGGAGAGGCCTCTTTACAAGCAGCCTCTAGCTCATCGACCTTTCGTTCCACATCAGCAGGAAGCCGTTACGTATTATACCAATGCCATTACGAAGGTTCGAAACGCCACCACCAAGTTTGAGGCTGGTAATCGATCCAGAACTGTCCTTATTGCGACCTTGCTCTTCGTGGTTTTCGAGTTGCTTCAAGGAAACATTGATGCCGTAGACGTTCTCACAGCAAGCGCAATCAACCTGTTAGAGGATCCTCTTCAGGATACTGTTGGCTCCGGAACTGGCTCTATAGCCGCTGTAGTAGACGACGAAGGCGTACACGAGGCCGAGTTTTTCTTGCTACGAAGCGCTGCAAACAATGCATTGTTTTCACCAAGTGAGTTTTGATACTTATCAAAGTTCTCCTATCAAAAGCAGCGAAAAGAACTTCGAGGCATCCGGGGCGACCTCTGACTGACTGAGTGTTGCCACCATAGTGTATCCTAGAGCAAGGGAAAGCATCTTAAGATTCCCATTCCACCGCATGCTAGCACCCAAAGCTTTGAATGCAGATACCAGTCTGTCAGAATTCATAGCAGCTTGGTGGCGGTTTGTGACCATCATTACCTTATGGTGGTTTCGCATCAAATCTGGAACACGTATGAGCCACAACCAGCCTATAGATGTGACGCTCGCGATACAAGCACAGACTATGGTGTCGAAAGCCAGGTCCTGGGAGGGAGCAGCGCGGGAGAGGCTACGAAGCGAATGTGACCCCACAGTCCGGCACATCCTCATGATAATCTGCTTTGGAGGCAGAATCCTGGCCCAGACAGCACTTTGCGTTTCTGAGCCAGCGGCATGGGATGCGGATATAGCGGCGGCGACCGACATTATCCGTCTAGGTCAGCATATCGTAGATGAGGTATTCAGGGAGGTTACTGAAGAGAATACGGGATTCGGAATTTTCTTAGATGGTCTAGTCCCTGGTTTCATGATTGCAGCCCGGGAATGCACTAGTCCTGGACTGAGACGGGAGGCATTAAGACTTGGCAAGCGATTCATCGTTGCCCAATCCAGCTGGGATATTAAGAGTATCTACCTTGCAATTTCCGCCATAACAATGGCAGAAGAATCGTCGAAAATGGAAGGTGGAGGAATTCGGATATCTCCAGAATCACGATTTGCCTGGACAGCAAGTTGCTGGAACGAGGATTACACAGAGTTTCAGGTTACTCTTGAGTTGAAAGGGCAAGACGAAGATGGCCAACGCGGAAAGAAGAGGTTGATACTGCATCCAGCAGATTATGATTTGGTCTAGCTGGCGACCCCTTCCGCAATGCAAATCAGTGGACTAGCGTTAGATAGCTTTACTAGAAGAACGGATATTCGCTAAGATTGAATTTTATCACTTATGACATTGTAAGAAAGCATCGCTTCAAAGGAAAGACTTAACTACAGTATCTTCCATATTGCTCAAGCCTTTGATTTGTTTCCCCGCGACTGTCAGGAGTTCAATCTGCTACCACATGCTTGCACTTACCTGTATAGCTCTGGTCTCAGTTTGGTCATGCGAAAGACGAAGACAAAATTATTAAATGCAAAACAGGGCAGATACTGTCGGGCAGCTTTGAGTGAGAGCCACGCAATACGCTTGAGGTGGCTTGGTCCAGCGTTCACTTCTGCTCGCGATAGCTTTGGATGGCCATTCTTTGCTGGTTGTTTGAAGGCCGCAATGCACGTCGCGCATTGCAATTAGCAAAACTGCGGTTCTTAACAAGCTTACATTAGCTCAATACTTGCCACTGCACGGTTATCTAAGGCTACTTGCTCGATGCAGTGGAGTTGCAATCCAAAGTTGAAAAGATAGTGCACTGTATCTAGACATTATCTTCGCCCCCCAGTTGCAGACTCTAAAAATGCTTCCATTAGATTGAAATTTAATTGTGATTTACCACTTTCTTTGCGCCGCATGCGCGCGCCTCTCACTCGGCCTCGGATGCCGCCAGGCGGGGGTCGGGCTTGGTGCCAGCACCTTGAGCACTTTGTCGCCGGCACATTTACCTGGGACGCGAGGGCCGGTCCTATGCACGGCAATACTTGTACAACATCAATAGCCTGACTAGTGTTGCAGTGTTCTCGGTGCCGGGTAAAGCTTCTATTCTGCGGGGGGTGCTGATATCACTAATGGTCTGCTACAGTACAGCCGGCAAAGATCAAATCGCGCACGGTGATAGCCCCCAAGGCAGATTAGATGCTCGCCTAGCAGGTTAATCTGGATTACGAACGCGCATCTATACACAAGGCGGATTAGAACGGTGGAGTTCCCTTGCGTAGCATCGAATGCCTTGCTAAGAAGTTGGGACAGCTGTTGTGAAATGAACGGCAAATGCTGCCCGGTTGTTAGTTCTAGTCAAGATGAACTCAATCACCCCAAACTGGAAAGTCTATATAAAGACCGTTCCTGGAACAACAAAATCAAATAATCTCAAGTGAAGACAGGCTTACTAGACAAACATCAGCAACCACTGTTATCCCTCATACCTGACTGAGAACCTCTTTCTGTTTAATTTTCCCCTGCGAATATGCATTTCACTATTGTTGCTTCAGTAGTCCTGGCCGCCATGGCCAGTGCCGGTATCATCCCCTATTCCGGCGATGCAGAAAACGGCACTTCTGCCGTAGAGAAGCGCGATTATTTCGACTGCGGCGGCGAAGCATTTTGCGATGTGTTGATTGTCAAGGCGTGCGACAAGGCTGTCAATGACAATCTCGCGCGCAATGACTACCAGAGTTACGGTTCCCCAGGGTGAGTGAAAACAGGTTCTTCATGGCATAGATGTAGCCGGGTATAAGATCATACTGACTGGCATCTGTTCACAGAAGCGGTAAAATGTGGACGTCTGCCTGCTCATCGGGCTGCCATATCGAGATTCGTGGCCCGACATGGTGTGCGAGAACTGGCAATCAGATATGGTGGGATTATCAGGAGATCCGCCAGGCTGGTTGCAAGAAGTGCGGTACTAAACACTGGGGTGATGGATGCCTGACTTCGATCAACCCTTACCTTATCTGTTGATGGGAGATTGGACTATGATGGTTGATGATGAAGGGCAACAGCAAATACATATCAGGGTTGGGCAAAGGTCCGAGATATGCATGTTTTACGATTCATTACGCACTTTTAGTTTTAAGCAGCGTCTTCTTTTCAATCATCTAGTCAGTCACTCCAAGACCCGCTCGAAGGTCGACTTTGACTATCACCTCCAATTTAGAGCAAATGATGAGGAGGCGCGGGAGATTTCGGAGACGATGTGGCTTTTGCGGCTGGAACACTTTGCATCAAGTAGACCAATTGAGGTCAGCTGCCAAGCCGGAGACAATCGAACTTGTGCTACGACAAACCTGACTCATTGTTTACGCCTTTAAATAAGAGAATTTTCGTTTTCCGTTTTCCGAACATCCTACGCCAACTTCGCCCATCACTGAAGAAATCACCATCAAGTCCAAGCACGTTCCTTCGCAGCCGCACTATCATCATGGCCACTCCACAGAGATTAGAGACGGTCCGTCGGATCCAATCCATCATGGCGATTAGTTACTCCGGCTTGAGCGCCTGGTAAGCGTAACCTCACGATCGCCTCACAATGGATTTGTGCAGCCGGTTTGCTGCTCCTAATACTTGCCTGCAGGTGTCTAATCCACCCCTCCTCCGTCATCAATCTGTCCCTCACCGCGCAGTATGCTATTGTCAATCGCACCACCTTACTGCTGACGCGCTGCTTCGGCGCACAGGCGATGACTGTCGGCCTGCTCCTCATGACTGCAGATATGACCGAGAAGAGCTTCACAGCTTTTGGACTGGCCATGCTTCCATATCTATCTTTCAATCTGTGGTTTACAGTCGGGCCGGGCAGAGAAATGTTTACGCCCTGGCTATATTTAGACTTTGTTGGGAACTTGGTCTTTGGGCTCGGGTCGGCGTATTGCGTCAAATTGCTCAGAGAACACGAAGAAGAAAAGGTAGCGAAATCAACATAGGCTATGAGAAAGATCTTAAATGCCCCAAGATCATAGTGCGATATTCAACTTCTAGTATCGTCAATCAAACTAGTCTCTGCTCATTCAAGTCATCGGTAAACCCACTGGCCACATTGTCCTCTACAATCTTTGTGTACTGTTTTATCACGCAAGACAGTCTAGGAAGTAGGTTTGAGTGATGCCACTGGTGTATACAAGACACAGAATACCTTTCAAGCCTGCCTGCTATCCCTTCCAGGCCACCTTACCTTTGCATCTACCTCACTCGATCATTCAGCTTGTTTCAATAAGCTTGAGGAACAGGATTGCAGGAGCGGCGACATATGAAAACCGTTCAAACGTTATCTCCCCTTAGCAGTGACGGCCTCTTTGTTAAAACCACCGATCTCTGCTTGATGATTTGCGGATAATGAGAGATATCGTTTATATTCCAGAGACGGGAGAGGGGCGATCATGCGCCAAGACGGTTCGGGCGATCAGTACAGTACTACAGTGCGTCCTCTTTTAGAACGCAACAACAAGCACGGATGTATTAATGCGGGTACTGTTATCGGAAGAATGACTTGAAGCAATCCTGGAGATTTTCGCCTGAAATTCTGCTCTCGTCTCACTTCACGGCCAGGTCTGTATCAATTGACATCCAATGGTTACTGAGGTGAATCGTTGACCACAAGCCACGGAATACGAAGCACGTTTCAAAAATGGGTATGACGTAGCGTGGGTAGGCGACGATTACGGTTAGATCCGCAAAACCATACGAAACCGCTGGGTCGGTGCTTGAGCATGGGGGCATCTGGGGATACGAAAGAATTGTTATGAGAATGGACGGGCTGGCTGCGGATTGCCCCCCTTGGCTCCCGGCCAACTACCATGCCTCGCGAAAGGGGCTGAATTAACTCTATTCCACCCTCCAGGTACCGTAGTCTCTGGGACGCAGTGGCAGAAGATGATAAGCCTCAAAAAGAAAGAGACACTTATGGCAGGGGGGCTGGTCGTTACGAAGTAGTGGAATTCAGAGGCCCGGAGGAGGCCAGGGGTGGCTCGGGCCAGGGATTGCCAAATAGTGAGACGCTATTTGCCGAGCAGGGCCTCTGAGGCTTGACCCCTAAGTTCTTCAAAGACCCCTCGGGCGGCTCATCGTGCACTCTCTCCACTTGGTGGTCCACCTTGTCCCTTTGCCTCGAGGTCGCAAATCCTCACAAAAATGGAAAAGAATTGGGCAAGAATTGGACCGTACATATATTATTGCGTCCATGGCACGTTTAAACGGCTTTGGCAGGCGGTAATCGATTCGCCCAAAAAGGAAGCATCCTGGCCATGTCATCCCGACTGTCAGCCCTCCTCTCCCCCGTCAAATGCAACCTGAGACACGGATCCGTCTGATCTGCGGTTCAGAATCGGCCAGGCCTGCCCTCTCGCGTTTCACTGTCTGCGTAGCGACGAAATATTAACGTCGACGCTCCCATTTTCTTTTGTAAACCTTTTGTCGGTTGGATTTCTTACCCAAATTCCTTCACTTTTTTCAAATTCGGGATTCCGTTCTGTTTCTTTCATTTCCGTGGCTGGCCACTTTCGATTCTGCGGTTGCATCTTCTTTGGCTTCGTCACAGCTGCTCGACCTGTCTCTACTGACTCGATATTCTCCCTCCCCGACCGAAAAAATGCAGAACTTTCTCCTCACCCACGTTCTCCTGGCCTTGTCCATTTTCCACATTGCTGCTTTCGCTGCCGCCGTCCGCCAAGATGTCGGTGGTGTGCAAGTCATCGCCCGCCAGCTCCAACCCGCTGCCAGCACCTTCAACTCGCAGCAATGCGCCCAGTACAGCCAGACCGCGAACTTCTCCACCATCGGCGCCAACAGCACCTATCGAGCTGCATTCTTCGGTGCGTCGCCCGTAGGCACTGCATACAATGCCGCCATGTTCGATAAGGCCATCCGAGAACTTCCCGCGCTTACCCGCAACACGGCGCTGAACGCAGCGTGCGGTAACTTGACCACCATCGCGTTGACCGAGGCGGAACGGAACTTCACCAGGGGGGTTGTGGGTCAGTTTTCGGGCATTCAGGCCGAGCCACTCACCAACGGGATTGTGGTCGTGGTCGTGTGCTCGGCAGCAATAGTCATGATGTGCGGGACTTGGTCGCTCATGCCTTAATTCTTTCTGCATATCTGAGCATCATATGGTTGGGGAAAGACATCCAGGAGATCAGGGACATTCAGTGTTGAGGGGAGTGTCGGGCAGGAAACTTTTGATTGTAAATAATTCCAAGCCCTCCCGAAGGCTTCAACAAATGAAGCTGCCAAGCCATTGCCACCGCCGTCACAGGGGCTCTCCGAACACATCACTGCAAAGCCTTTGACATTGTGCCTCTGTGACTTATGGACGCATACCAGATCCCCTGGAACACGCCTCATAAGTGGCCGGATCGAAGGTAGGGAGATGCAAGCTAACACGATGCTTGCTCTGCAGATGTCACCAGGCCCGGTGTACAGCCCATGCACAACAAGCCGATGGCACAGCTAGCATGAAGGACTCAGCTTAGCCTTCTCGGAAACAACAGATGTCCACTTGATGCCCTTCCACCATTATCTTGAAGCGCTATGCGAACTCACAAAGAACATCAAACATTCAATCAATCAACTTTGAACCCCCCTTTTCGATGAGCTGCGGCTTATCCTGACCTTAAGCTTAACATAGTTCATTTATTCCTACCATTAAATCAATATTGAGGTTATCCAGCCACTTAGCAGCGATTCCTCCTACTAAAAAATGAACAGAACAACTTTACGACCATCTAATGTATGGACTTGGAAGTTTGAACTCGTATAACCGCTGTGCAGATGAACGGGCGGCATTGCGCTGACATGATTGGATGGTTACACGGTGCGCTTTCCTGGACCACTGAACTCAGCCACCACAACAGCCACCACCGATTGTTCGCGTCCGAGACATTGCGCTGCCTAGCGCCTGCGGCTGGCACAACCTTAGGCGTCTGCCCCTCCTTGAACGATTGTAACATGAATAAGCTATTTCCCACTTAAGTACACGCAGACTCGCTCAAGACTGGAGGTATCGGTGTCGATCTTCTAGCTGCGCTAATATTCCTGGGGATCGTGGCCTGCCCAATGCCGTATCATTCAACCCTCGTCCACAGCGAAGATCACCGATCCACCACTGCCTGTGCGAGGTATCGAGACAAAGTGGCGGATCCATTATGTCTTCACAGATTGCTGTCGCGTGGCAGCCTATAATCGATAGCTCCTGGGTCAGATTCTTCAAGCAGAACCCTGGACTCAACGAAGCTGATCAGGAGCTGGAGAAGAACCATGTGGCTCTTATAGTGGCACTCACCGGACAAGGACAATACGACGAAGCTGTTATCGAATGCGGCCGGATGTGGCGAAGAGAAAATGTTCGCAACGACCCGACGCTGAAGTACGCTCACGGTGGCTGCGACCATAACCCAGTTATATGGGTTTTATCAAGGATATACGGGTCGGTGAAGTATCCGAATCTGTGGGAGACCTGCGGAAACACCTGTATCAACCCTTGTTTTCTGATCATGCAGGGCATGGCTGCGGATCTTGCAACGACGGAACGTCATGAACTGCTAGAGGCATTTGCGACTGTCACGACATATTGGCTTGGCGTCAAGAATAACTTAATGCTCGGAGAGGCTGCAAAATTCGGAACAAGGCTATTGTCCAAGCTTGAAGCTGTTCCAACGGCTGACAGCCATACTGTTCTATTGCTACGAAACTCCTTGGCCGCTGTCTTTCTTCGCGGGCCTTATGAGAACATGGGAAGACCGGGGATCGACTCGGACCCAAGCTGGAACACCACTTGGACGCAAAGAGAGGCTATAATTCGAGCTTTCTTGGACAGTAGAAACGATGACCCCTTAGCACCGCCGAATGGGAAGACCCTACGACTGCTGTATGGCTTTATCGATGTCGGTCTATCTCACCAACCTGACAACAGTAAAGTGGTGGACGACTTGATGCAGCTGTACCGTCACCGTGAAATTGCCTACGATGAGAATCACGCAACTTCCATGTCGTTTATTGCAGAACTCTTTGGCGAATTTGTTCAGCTGATGAGGGAAAATCGCATCTCTCTGTGCACGAATGAGGAACATGGGCTCATGTTCGACTTGATAGACTTTTGCCTCGCGAACGGGAAATACGATCAAGCTCAGGTCCTCACCCAAGAATTCATGGTAGTGCCAGGAAGAATCATCTCCACAGATCCGTCCACTAGCACAGATGTATTTTCGAAGTGGCATGCTCCAACTCGTTCTGTCCAGTCGTTGCTGTCAAAGCATGGATCTCCAGGGGACGACTACTACTGGACAGACAGTCGGCTTTATACGCTTCCGATCAAGAAGATTGACACGACTCCGGCACGTATTGAGGACTACTTCCCTAAAGCGCCCATCAAGGTCACCACTGCGCCCGGGTTAGAACTTCAGCTAGAAATATCCGATGACTGCCTGAAAGACTGGAAAGGGCGAAGTGACTCACAAAGTCTTGATGAAGTTACACGGCAGGTGAAAAAGTCAGAGATATGGTGCCTCTTGCAGAAACTACACGCAGCAGCAGATTGGAGAATCCTCTTGGGCTTGGATTTGCAGTCACACCACCAGATGTGTCGAAACCTCAATCCCATGAGAGAGAACTTACGTCCACATGAAGAAGTTTGCACATATGACATGTTTGGGAGTTCCCATGTCATCTGGATCTTTGAAGAAGAGCTGATTGAGGCGGCTGTGGCAGATGGACAAGTAAGCAAATCCGAGTGTAAAAGGGTCTATGAGACAGCAGCTAATTTCTAACTTTGCGAGCTAGGACGTCGGGTCACCCTTTACTCACGTATATAGATTCTTCAACGTTGGTAGCTTCGAAACCCCATGCTGGATGACTATCAAGTTCCCGCAGATAGATGGAAAAGACGGAAACCAACCAAGTGCCTGCCAGCACGGAACATTCTATCCTACGAAGCAATCGTTCGGGTACAAATTAAACGTGCAAAGCGGCCATCAAGAAGAGCAGCTGAGGATACAATGCGTCATGAGTGAGGATTCCGAACTTGGTGATCGCAACGAAACTCAACCCGGGGTCCTGCTGACAGTCCCGATCATTGCGTACAACCATTTTGAGACGTTGAGGTCTTATAGATACGGGATGACATACAGAGAATACATGGATATGTTCAGGGGAAGTCTATCAGGTTCCACATTTCTGAAATACTCAGAAGGACCCCTCCATTCCCGAAGCCTGCTCCTACGGCGCGGACCGAGGCCTGTTCATCCTGTCTGGAATCTACTGAGAGCAGATAAGGTATGTTCAATCTTGTATCGCAGCCACGGCGTCCTTTTAAAGACTAACGGGAATCAAGAGCCCCGATGATATCAAAGCCGAGGACCTCGAGCTATCTTTAACTAGAGGCTTCTTCAATGGAGTGCCATCGGGCTCCGTTGTCCTTGACACGACTGGGAACGAGCATGCCTATGGGCTTGTGTCCACTGCATGGAATGATTGGAAGACTTATGTCCTCCACCCTGTCCCCAATGATTTTGCCTCAAAAGCCAAGCTCTTGGGCGTGCAATCATCAAGTGTCCTTGGATATATCATCGGGAGCTGGACGGAACATGACCTCTCGGCGCAAGCCCCGGGCATTCGTTTGCTAGTGGTAGAAGCCGACTTGAGGTTCCGCGGAGAACGCGTTAATTTCGCAATGAACGCTTGTCTATACCCTGGAAACTCGAAGACATGTAAGTGGATCACTGAACTGATCAGCATCTGCGAAACTTCGCTGACCATCTAGTATCGATGCATGAGCAACGCATCTTCTGCGGCCGCCTCAACCCCACGTTCTTTCGGTATGCTCCGACTAGATTTAGCAACCGAGTTGGGCGCACCAAGTCTTCAAAGAAAGTGGAGCGGAAGCGAGAGCCTGATTTTCGATTCCTCTATTCATACCAGGCAGCCCAACAGCCACTGCAGGAAGCAGAATCCGCGGACCTTCCGACGGAGCCGTACAGCAGCGATGAGTTCTGGGACGAGATGATGGCTCGCGAAGTCTGGGATCGGATGGTTGAGGCGCAACAGCCGATGACAGCTCCTGATCCACGTATTGAGGAGTACGCGCGGTGGCGTCAGAGGGAAGAACAACGAAGGAGAGACTGGGATGATGCCAGAGATGTAAATGGTGTTGTGTTTCGGAAGGACAGTACTGCGGAGCATGGTCAGCTCTTCGCTGGTATTGTATCTATGTTTCGCCGGAGATAGTAAGATGATAACCAGATACGGTAAGGATTGATATCGATTAAATATTGGACCAAAAGCAGAGCATTTGGTGAGCGACATCTATTTTGATGGTATATACCGCATTCTGGGGAGTAGTGAGATCGGTCATGACTACTAACCAACATGAGAGAACTGCTCATAGAGGTCTGCGAAAGAGGGAGAGCATATGTCATCATCTTAGATGATATCTGAGGCACGTCGTCGCGAGACAGATCGAGTCAACAAGCTGTCCAGCACCACTGGCAGCTTTCGTCTCGGTCATCTTCTCAAACTTAGGAGAAGTTGCGCTTAATGGACAGGGCAACACTCAAACCTATGCCCCACTCTGTTGATGTTCCCGTCGTTGGTGTCCTAGCACATGGGCTGCTGATGGAACATGGCACAGATAGGAAGGCCAGGTGATATGTAACAAATGGTTTTTGTGCTAAGAACGCTACCATCACTCTCCTCGAACAGTTTCTTAATTATGTAACGGCTGCTTCGCCTCGGCGTGATGGGTGAGTAGACTTCATCCACTTTCAGCCTAGGCAAAAGACGCAATCCTCCACGTGACCGAGACGGCTCCGATGAGGGGAGATGGCTGTCATCTCGAAGTTTGGATTTGCTCAAAGGCACTCAATATTAGCTTCATATCCCGTACCATTCAGGCCGAATCAAGAAAGCCTCCAATATGAAGACGTTGTCTGATGAAGAACTCAAGGGACTCGCGGGTCAGTATTTTGCCCCAACAGGACTATACCAACACACCAAGCGCCTTCCGTTTCTCGGCACTTTGGAATGCAACACAAAAAAGCTCATTGCAGGTCAATGGACCGAGCTCATCGTCGACTACACCGTGGGAGCTAGTGGCCTAGCTGATGGGGCATGGATCAAAGGCACATTCAAATTCTACTCAGACTGGGCTCTTTTTCAGACATCAGACCCAAAACAGGATAACTACATTTCGGCCGAATACATCCCTACCCCACTCCATCCCGGCCAGACGCCGGCGACGGTTCAGTCGCTCTCTGTCCGCTTCGACCAAAAGGGTCACGAGCGGCCATTCCAGAAGGCTATCATCATTGACATCGTGGATGGCTATATGAACCCCGGTGACAAGATCATTGTCCGCATTGGTGACAGGAGATGGAGTTCCCGGGGAACCCGCGTGCAGACATTCGTCGAAGACTTATTCTTGATGAGGTGGTACATTGATCCTGTAGGAACATCCAGATTTGCACCTATAAGGCCGGATATTGCCATTCCAATTCTTCCTGGACGCCCTACCAAGGTCAAGGCTATTACCCCCCGCGTGGTCAGGCCAAATGTGGAAATTCCTATTTACGTTCATACTGAGGACACATGGGGTAATGCAACCGCAGATATTAACGGCCTTAGGGCTCAAGTCTCCATAATGACGGAAGGATCGTCAGAAGTGCTTTGGGAGAACGGCGTCCCGCTACCTGCGAGCGGCTGGACAGTAACAAAAGTAGCTACTCAATTGTCGTCCGTGGGCGACTACCATCTATCCGTGTCTGTGCTGGATCACAAAGATAATATAGTCGCCGCAGCATTGGACTATATCACCGTCGAAGCGTCTTTGCCTGTTCCCCGTGCCCTGTTCGCAGATCTGCATGTTCACTCCGACGACACAGTCGGCACCAACTCAACAACATACAACTTCTCCTACGCGCAGAAAGTCGCCGGTCTTGATGTCGTGGGCTACACTGCCAACGATTTTAACATCACCAAGGCACGATGGGATGCGACCCTCGATATCATCAAGCAAGTCAACGTGGATGGCGAGTTCGTTGTTTTCCCTGGAACGGAATGGTGCGGCAACTCGGCTGCTGGCGGAGACCATAACGTTGTCTTCCTCGACGACCCACGCACTAGCAAACCAGAGTTTCCATTTGATAGGAATGGCAACGTTGCACGCAGCTTCGAGTGGAACGAAGACGGTCCTTCTGATCTAGTTCCTGGCGCATGGCCACTGGACGAGGTTTATGCGACATATGCACATGCTCCAGAAAAACATCTTCTTATCCCTCATGTCGGTGGACGCAGATGTAACCTAGCCTGGCATCATCCCAAGTTAGAACGGCTCCTCGAGATTGGCAGCGCATGGGGTTTGTTCGAATGGCTTCTTCGCGACGCGGTGGGGCGAGGTTGGAAACTCGGTGTTTGTGCCAATTCGGACGAACATCGCGGTCGTTGCGGAGGCGGCGTGCCAGGGACGGCGGTTTTTGGTACAAAAGGAGGGTTAACGGGCGTGTTATCTGAGAAGCTCGAATGGAGGGACGTCGCTGAGACGCTGCGCGCTCGGAGGACCTTTGCCACAACTGGAGAGCGACTTGTCGGTTTGGTCAGTGCAAGAGATGGCAGCAAGCTGCAGGGTGATGATATTGTCGCCACGGTCAATGAGGAGATTACTTTCAAGTATCAATTTTACGGAACAACCGGGTTCTCTATAGTCGAGGCTTGGGATGCCAGTGGGCGGATCTTCGAGCGCGATCTTCAACGCGAAGCATCAAATAATTTGGCCGAAACGACCAAGAAAAAGCTCCGCGTCAAATGGGGAGGTGCCCGTCTGTACGATAGGTATCGTGAGGCAGTTTGGCAGGGATCAATCCTCTTGCCTGGTGCAACTATCACACGAATTGAGCCTTTCGGTGGTGTCCTAGACAACCCGGAGGATGCGGTACAACTGATTTCCGAGACGCAAGTAACCTTCAACACGCGTACCAGCGGCGACTTCGACGGTGTTGACATCTTCTTCGCGCCCGAATCCGAAGTAGCTTCCTCTGTTAGTGTCACAGGACGTTTGGGAGGGTACGTCAAGGTTGGCAAGGTCCTTGACGGAAACCCTCACAAGCCACAACCTGAATTCAACCTCACCACAACAGGACAAGAAATTTCTCAAGATGGAGTCAAGCAGATTGAGATTAAAGGTGGTGCTGAATTGTTCGTTTCTGCGGAAATTTTGCTGGATGTGCCGCTTCCAAGCCGAGTGCAAGGTGATTTTTCTATTCCTGCTGATAAACAGGTTGCTGGAGATCACAGAGCCGTGTACTTCGTTGCAAGGGAGTACAGTGGCGGGAAAGTTATTACTAGTCCGATATTTGTCGAATACGAGGCTTGATGCCCCTCCGACATTCGTTAACAAAATGACTTCTACCGATTCCCTCACCAGTTGGTCAGCAAAAGGTGCGACGCTAAAGGTTCATGAATGACCCATCGCGAAGATTACGAAACGCATTAGATTAGGTGGCCCGTTGGCCGGTTAATATGACATGCTGTATCCTTAATCCCAAGAAGCCAGCCTAAAGCCGCCGGGACTACTTGTAAATCGTTGGAATTCGTGGTACCCGTCCGACTAGCACTCGCGCTTCTTCTTTTAAATGACGTAGAATTTTCAATATGCTCATGTTTTCGGGTTGTTCGAGAAGTAAGAACCGATAATGACTGGTTTGTAGGATTGGGATGGATAAGCAACGACTTCTGTGGTAGAAGAAGTCTTGTACTGAGTGTCATAGATATGGAGCTTTGATTGTAGGTTACTATTAAGGGCAGAAACCCTCATCACTTGAACACGACGGTTTGGTTCAACAGATCTGTTGGATGGGCGGGACCAAGCGTACGTCGTTGTCGGTGTGGTTGATGCCTTACCCTAGATGAAGCCCGTGACCTTGGCAAGCTGCAGAGCGGTCCAAACTTGTGCGGAGTTTCCCTTACCAATTTCCCTCTTAAATTAGCCAGTCTGTGTAACCTAGATGGTCCCTACGTAATAAAGATCTGCCAAATGAATAAGAAGAACGTTCGCTTAGTTTCCATGCGCTTTCGCTTCTCGGTTAAAAATAGAGAAACTTTCATCCCGCGACTGCATAGCTCGAGTATGTAAGCGGTATGGATCAATCCTACTGTCTTTATGCCCACCAGTGACATCTCTGTCAGCACATCTGCACGTCAGATGCGAAGGATTAAAGGAGTGGTGAGGAGAGTGTAGCATTGCTTAGTACTGGAGTCAGCGGTCTCGAGTCGAGCAAGTACTTTGCGTTCCACAAAATATTGCGTCTTCGGCTTTCTCTTCGATTCACGGCAGTATCTTCTATATAAACTGCTTCTCCATCACTGCAATATGTTTTGCATCATTCGAATCTCTCATCCTCTTGTTGTTTTCTTCTGCTTCCTTGTTGAGAATTATTAAATTTCTATGAAAATGGTAAAACTTGCGGGAGTCTGGAACCTCCTCTCCTACAACTTGGTATACAACAACACGTCGATTCTTCAACCAAACGGGCCAAATCCAATCGGGAAAATTGTCCTAACACCGGAGGGATACATAGCTACCCAAATCACCACCACTGAAGTCACACAAGTAGGGCTTCCAAACGGAACGAGATGGCATAATGCGTCCGATGCGCAACTTGCGCCGTTTGCCCGGCCAATGGTGACGTATTTTGGGAAATACAATCTTACATACGATGGGGACCATCTGCTGTTGGTGACTCAAGCCGAACTCTCGATAAACCCCAGCTGGATCGGAAACGTCCAACGGCGAAATGTAAGCTTCGAGGTGGAAAATGGGAAGCGGATCCTGGTTCTGAAGCCTCAGGGACCTAGACCCTATGATTTTCCTGTGAGTTCAAGCCCAACAAGCTTTCTGTAGGCTTATCTGACAGTGCATATTAGGAGGGTATTGACCCTGCACAGGTGGAGTCTGTTCTGAAATGGGAAAAGCAAGTCCTTTAGTAGCTATGAGTTGAGCAAACAATCGGTGGTGAATACTAGCACTCGCCTCAACCTTCTCAGCTGGTCTGGCGACCGGATGGCCGACTTTTAGCTAGATTGCTAATAATATCATTAATTTGCAGGCTTGTTTCATTGTTGGCAAGGTCTTACAAGACCAAGAAGCAAGTCAATGACCCGCTTGGACACAATCTACGTCAAAGTAACCAGTAGTCGCCTCCGAATAAGCGTGTTACAAAGACTCATAGTGGCAATAGCAAGTTGCATGGACAGCTCACATAAAAATCTTGAAGATGGCATTGAAGAGCTTGTAGCTTTGCTGAACCTTCCAACCCGAATGCTGTCATTCAGCCGTCTAAACGCGCTGTAGTTGTACTTTCTAGTTATGTTTTGGGGCAGGCATTGCGATAATTCACATCTCCGGCTCTTTACTACTCATTCGCTCGTGCATCAGCATCGAGGTTTGTCATGTATTTCCCAGAAAGACATAAAGTGTGACAGAACAAGTGTCTTTCTACTTTGTGACATCATTCTTGCTACCGTACTCATTCAAAGGGTTAACCGACTTTCCGTTTCTCTGCTTCGCCTCTTAAAATCACGACTCGAGGTTTTAGATGAAACAGATGTGCAGAATTCCTCTAAGGTCCCAAATAAGTCGTCAACAGTGGCCTAGTCTACCATTTATCTTGACAGTCCTTGCCCATAGGCTCTGGGAACAGCACCTCGGCTCTTCGGGATAATACACTCAAGTACCTACCATATGTAGAAGAAGTAGTCGGTACGTCTACAGTTTTACGGTCTGTATATCTCTCAGTTGACTTTGTTATGTGGAATCGAGTGGGGATGATAGTTCGTGCATATCTTGGGCAAGGGTCCCTGAACCAGAGCTAGCATCGCCCAGCCGGCGAATTTTCTCTGTTTCTGCCGGATTTGAAATCGACCTGAGTCTACGGGATCTAGTTTGTGAGATGCTGTGGTAGCGCCGAATTCGGTGTCACTATCAAGTCTTGGCTGCGTCTTCGTATTGGCGCATCCACATTGACGGATCGTAGCAAGACGCTAACACTATCTTGCCTGCCATCTCAACGGGTAAATAGCTCAAAACACCCCATTATACCCATATCTTTAAATACCTCAATCGCCTCACTGACCACGGGAAGGACAGCAGCCGGTGGAAGGGACATAATTCCAAGCCTACACTGGCATGGGAACTAGCAGTTGTATTAACAAGTCCGATGATAGTCTACTGCCACGCACGCGACTGCCAATAATTAGTCCTCAGCTACTGATATTAGATGGTAAATCATTGAACCTAACTGGCCAGAACCAATTGTAGCCATCCAACACCATAACTACATACGAAAATTGAGGGATTTAAGGCCCGTCGTATTCTTCACAGACCAAGGTAAAGAACAAGCAGGGTACTAATTCTGATCCATTTAGATGCGGTTGGTACCTTGTTTACTCATGCAGCCTCGGGCTTAGTTTTCCGAATTCATAGAGTGGTCTAGACAGCGCGACTTCAACTGATCATGAGTGTTTTATTCGCGTCTCGAGAAGTCGTCGTTATCGGCTGTGGATCATAGGAGTGTCCACCCCGTCCTGCAAAGCCATACACTTCATGCAGTGTCCAGCTCTCTCATGCGTCCAGAGTTATCGCATGGTGCAAACGCCCACCAGTCACGGTGAACATGCCAGATAACTTTGCGGACCGTCCAGACGAGTGCTGCTGGAGCAGGAGGGAAGTGACTCCACTGGCCGTCCTCAAACTCGAGATCATGTGCGGCAAGCAAGAAAGGCACTGCACCGAATAGTCCGGCACTTTTCTAAATATCGAATCCCGTTAGCTATCCATTCTTTGGGTAGACTCGAGCATCTTGGCTCAAGATATGAATTTACCATCTGCTCCTCCCCCCCATCATTTATTGCTTTATGAATTTTGATGCCTGCTGGTTCCCCAAATCTCCGAAGTTGGCGCAGGTACTCGATCTCATCGGATAGGTGAGTGGATAGGTCTTTGCCAAACCCATCGATGATGCTCATAAGTTTCTGCGGCTGGAAGCTTGTTGGGTCCCGAAGACAGTCATCAAGGTAGGCTGCGTAGCTCTTAACACCCTCTTCAAACACGTGGTGTTGCTCAGCATTGGCACTCATGATGCCAACCTCGCCACAGATGCCTTCAATTTGCGGAAAGAGTTTTGCTTCCTCGTGCGAGTGGTGCAAGTGCACGATTGTATACCACAGGCGGGAGTATTGTAAGAAGGCAATCGGGTTAGACTTTACCTTCGCACTTGAAGCTTGGAGATAGATTGAGTTCAGACCTCTGAGAATGGCGTTGTGGACCACAGCCATTGTGGAAGCAAGGCGATCAAATTCATCGATCTACATTCCCAGGCTGTGAATCAACATTTGAAGGCTCTACCTACTCAGAAAGATTGGGAGCTTCAACATACATTGTCATTTCCTCTTCCCCGATACACTGGCGTGGTGATCAGGGTGAAGGGCTGTGTTGCGTATGCAGTCGGCATGTTGGGATGCTTTGTTTGTTTGGTGGTGGCCTGTTCACCGTCTAGTTGAGTATATATATCAAGCTTTTACGTACACTACGGATCGCGTCTTTTATATTCTCGATAGTCCAAGTACTATTTTGTACTTGTAAACACCGCTAGAACGGCAGTGCAGTTGTTGCAATGACCCCCTGCCTGTGTCATCATCCTTCGTAGATGCATATGCAGAAGCTTCCTAGCACTGCAGGATTATTGGGGCGGCTGCTATGCCACTATGATGAGAAGGCCCTGGATCTGACACAGTGTAGACAAAGCATGCAGTGTAGTTCGCTTCCACAGGCAATCTTTTGTTGACCTAGTGCATTTGACCCTATCTTTATCATTCTGAAAGACTACAAATCACGTATGTACGAGACAAAAATCGTTGTATTCGCGGTCACTAGCCCAACTTAAGATCCTGAAAGATCGGACTGGAATTGGATTTGCCGCTACCGCGCGTCGCCTACTACAACTTTCAAACGGACGACCAGGCTACGAGTAGAAGCCCAATCTTCCAGAGGAAATTTAGCGAAATGCGACCTGATCCTTTGGTGGGGACAGGGACGAATTTGAAGCGAGCACTTGCTGACTTAATCTGAGTCATGGTTCAACCAAGCTGACAATTAGTGAAGATAAAGGTTGCAGGCTGAAGTCGAAAGTTCTTATGTGGTATCTATGTATCTAGCCCAACCCAGGATTATTTGTGAAAAAAGGGTCAGTCTCACCATGCTACCTTGGCTGCAGCATTGCGGCCCATTCTACAACTCATCTCTAACGAGCTTACTGCACCTTCGGCAATTCCAAGGTAGTACAGGCCAGGCGCGATCTCAATATTTCCAGGCAAAGCATCTCCTACATATTTCGGAATAGCATTCGTCCATTCCTGACGATGGACCCAGCTAACGTCCTGGTCTTGCCAACTGCCATTTTCATGGAGCTTGAGACCAATCATCTTAGAGATATCTGCATCACTTATGCGATGGCGCGATTGAACTCTGTAGACATGTTCACGATCTATCTCATCGCAATCATCGCCAGGCAAGCATCCGTCCGAAGACGAGGAGTAAACCAAGGACGAGCCCAGGTTAAAGAAAGTGGGATCGTGCAGCTCATTTGGTGTAGTAAGAATGACGTCTGGAATATTGTCATTCGAGCCAAGATAAAAAACCTTGGGAGAAATTGGCCTGTGACTGGTGAAGTGCGAAACATGAGTATCAATATACTCAGATGGCAAAGTGGACCCAGAGGTATCAAATGAAGCCAGAATTCCTTGTGCATCTCTGCCTAAAGGTGCGGCAACAATGACAGAGTCGAACTCGGGATATTCCGATTTACCGTCGGATATGATTGTCAGCCTGTATCGACGACTGCTTCCGGTGGCGACTTCAATGACTTTTGAGTTTAAGAGTAGCTCTGCTTTCGACAGGGTAATCATGGATTCCACTAGAAGACTATTACCTCCCCTGATGGAGATTGACTTCGAATTTTTTGTGGCGAGCAAAGATGAGAATCCACGAATGCTGGATAGGTTCTCTGAGAAGCGAGCTCGAGCACAGGGCTCGGCTACTGCAGATATAAAGGCTGGGCTGATACCAAGGTCTGAAAGATAATCTTCTGCTGAGCCAAAGATCTTCCCGTTCAAGCCAGTAGCGTCTAGTTCCTTCTCGATACTGTCAAAGATTCTAGAGCTGCCGAATGTGTTCCACTTCTTGATGGAGGATGTGACCGTCTGGTGATATTTCAAAGTCGAGAATCCGGAGATCCAGACGAGACGTAGGTATTGAGAAACCTCTCGAAGAACTTCCGTGACGGTGTTGCGAAGCATCGTGGGAGTGAAAGGGTATCGTAGAACTCGATCGGCAATAGATGACCGTCCTGGGTGACACGCCAGACCAGTGGTAAGGATATTGCCGTCCCACAGGGCAACTATCTGGGAGGCGAGATTCAGGGGCTGTGTACCTCCTTCTCGTGGCTGGTCGGTTCTGTTCATTGCAGACACTAGGCACCAGTCGTCCTCAGAGAAGTGGGTTGCGCCGGCCTCAAATATCCAGCGAGGGTTCCTCGGCCATGGAATTGATTTGATGCGGCCGCCAACAGCGGCCTTCTCCTCAAAGATAGTGATATGGATTGGTTGGGATGGGCAAGACAGCTCATGCAGCCGCAGAGCCGTAGATGCGCCAGCGATGCCTGCGCCGATAATTGCAACATGCTGTGCCCCGGCCCGTGGTCCCGAAATCGGAATTTGTTCCTCACTCGCGACAGCGAACGAACGGAGGCTCAATGCGGCAAGAAAGCTGAGCTTTGCCAACCCCATATCGAAAGAATATACTAATGTTGATAGAAAGGAAAGGCAGATCTCTTGGTGATCATGGCATGTAGTTGGGGAAAGAGATGGTTCAGAAAATGATGCGATCCTTTTGATGGTAATGCCTGCATCCAGCTAACCGATGATGGGTGGATGGGCTGAGCAACTCGATACGCGCCCCCACCAAGTCCTGAAACATGTAGGGGGCCAAATTTAAGCCTTTTCTCCCCGACCCGCCCCCGCCACGCCCCCATGCGCTATCGAGCTCGCCATACATGTATGACATGAACCAACAGCTTCCCACTATAGCACTTGCGGCTTTGACAGCTGCGCCTTGATTAAGCTAAATAACAGTATTGAATCACGGTTAGTACCACGGTCATCACTTTAGTCAAATGATTTACCGCCGTGACTGGTCCAATAATCTCTCAGCCTGGTCGAGGAAAATGGTCGCAGGCAGATCCTTTGAAGATTTAAGCGTATCGGATTGCTTCTTACTGGGGGCGGTCTTTTCCAACCAAATAAGCATAGGCACCATGCTAGGTTTCCACTTCCAAAACTGGACCTGTTGGCAGTTCGACATAGTGGCGTTCGGTCTCATTCTAGTAAATGTTGTTGAGGGGGCCATCACCCTCTAAGTCAAGGCATATCTGAGATGCAGAAAAGCCTTGTCTCTGCCGGCCAGTGGTCTTCCATAGGTCCAACCCGCATCCAAAAGTCTCTGGGCTGCTTTGTATCTATTTAAAATCTTGAAATGCCAATTGTAGTTCAGGTTGTTTGCGAAAATCTCATGGTCTACTACCCTACGTACGAAGAGAATGCCTTCTGCCAACATCATGTTTCTTTCACTTATATTCTTGCTCTTCCAAACGGTATCCTGTTTCCCGGGGAAGCGCCAGGATGTCAGTATTCAGACCACCTTTGAGATTGACCAATCGTGTGATGGAGGCAGAGCAGATGTTATCAGACAGGCCCACATAGATGCCTTGGCTCTTGCCAGTGCTGTATTCGACGACAACAAAGAGCTGTCAGTTGAGAATCCACACCAGGTCATTGACTGGCACTCGCAAGCGGCTATAGACTATTGGGGACCCCCGGGGCCACAGTCTGGCGGCAGCGGTCCATACCAACAGCGAATATACGACACTTTGTACCGAGCGACGCAGTCATATCGCGGGCGAGGGTGGGGTGACTGGTGGTATAATCGATATGTGTGGGTCTTTTGCAACGATCCCGCCAAGGACTGTGTAGGTGACAGCCCTGCTTACACCGTGAGCGATCAACAAATTTACCCTTATATCAACTACTGCGATACTTTCTTCCAGAAATTGTCCCCTCATGCAAAAAAGGTGGAGGAGATTGAGCAGGATAATGCGGTCTCTGGATCAAAGAAGTTCAACATTCGGAACCTGCGCAGTCAAGGTACGTCGTCCATGCCGCAATCGTCCCCAACTGCCTTGCTCGTTTCCAAATCAACTTGACAGGTTGATCCCAAATTCCAATTCCAAGAGAAGACGCTGATCTACGTTAGCAACCACCGCACTTCACGAGTGGCTTCATATCAGAGGCTTTTCTTCTGAAGTCTGTCAAGGAGGATGTAAGCCTGCCCCACCTTGTCCCAGCCTGTACTAGGATAAATGACTTACACATATCCCATTAGGCAACGATACCTGGCAACAAATTGGCGGGGTCAATATCCGTACCTACAAGGCAGGTCGGGCTAAACTTCTGGCACGGAGACGCCCCGAACTTGCTGCCGAAACCAATGATAACTATGCCTACTTTGCCATGGCTCGTTGGATGGAGAAGAAGTTTGGTGTCTACCCAGAGTTCCCCTTAGCATGGGACATCCGCAAGACTCCAGACGAGAACAACGAGATCGAAAAGCTGCAACCGGGTGCATATGGCGCTGTACAAACCTGGGAACTGGAGGATTCGGCAACCGGGGACGGACCCATCATGGATGGTCCCATGTCAGACCCAAGCATATATCCTGAGTGGTACAGGCCAAAACTTGAAGCAGTCGGGGCAACGACAGCGCCCGCTATAGTCCCGCCTGTGTCAGTTCCTGTCACGGTGGTTGCCCCGAGTATCAACGACGTTATATGCGAGACAACCGAGGGCTCGCCACTTTATGACGACTGTGTCCATGCATTCCACTTCAGCTCGAATATGATGGGTAATCTAGGCCAATCGCGAATTTCCCCCCACAAAACGGGCGAGACGATCTGGACCGACGTAAGTATTTATTGACTGGCACTCCCAATTCCACGAGGTAGAGCTAACTGTATCCCACCAGTACGTACTAAGCTGCGCTATATCGGTATTCTTCACAGGAGACTGGAATGATGATTGTAAAGCCACCCGAGCAGACGTGTGGACGCATGCCAGGGCGGTGTTTGAGGCATGCGCACATGGGGGTCTTGCTAAGGTCGGCGGCCAGATTCCTTTGGGCATACCCAACTGCCCTGCTAGCGTTAGGCTCATCCGTACGGCCGGACTGCCGCCTCTGGGTTAAAATAGGATTGACACTAGTGATTCTGGGGATTGTGGAGCAAAAAGGTTCGCGACTTGAGATATTCGTGCTTTATCGGTTCTATATGGGCGGATAGACATCATCTATTTCATCATTCTGGTCCATGTACTACTATAAGAGGATTTCTACGGAGTTATATATCCCCACGCTTATGTGATTTGGCAAGATGGGAAGTTAGATATGATTTTTAGCTTGAACAATTCGTTTCATATATTAAACGTTGTCTAGCGTATTCATTGGCCACTTAAGCTCTTCGTAATCCAACATGTCTTTCTAGCTCTAGTGCGGATTCTGAGTATTCTCTTGTCTCTCCCTGAGAACTGCGAGACCTCTAACGGCCAGTCGATTTACACATGAGACAGGTAGCCTAGTATCCATACAAGTTCACGTGCTCCGATGTAGATGCACGTATTCTCCTGTTCTCTCGGATCAGTAGCACCCTGATAGCCCAGGCACAGGCGATGGAACAAAGTGCAAAGGCAGCGGAAGCGGTGAACCCGATCATGTATCGTGGCTCGTCAGTCTTGGGCCACAGATAGGCGCCATAGATGTATCCGATCTGACCACCGACATTGGTCATGGCGAGGACAACCTGGAAAGAGTCAGAATGTTTTCGATCGTGTCAACAGTGCGGAGATACATACCGCTTTCTTCTCCTTCGTCTGCGACAGTGTCGAAGATGCCCATCCGATGATGACTGAGTTGACAGCATACGCTCCCATTGGGAAGATGAAGCATGCCACATAACGAGCCGCAGTGTTCAGTGTTGCGGCAGCTAAGACGAACCCAGCAACTGCAATTGACAAACCGGCTGTAATGTGCCATGTTCGTTCATGCAAGCGACCAGAGCTCCACCCGAAGAGAATTCCAGCAGCGCCCGCAAAGATGAAGGGAGGGCAGGTCATGACAAGGGTAACTGTTGTACTGAAGCCGAGAGTCTTGACGACACTAAAGGAAATGGAGTTAGTCAAAACTTAGCAGAATCAAGTTGTATGAAGATGACTCACGTTGGGAAGAATGAGTTGAATGAGCAGGCTGAGAGATGGAAGTTTTGCATAAGGCAGAAGAGCCACGTCCGCTTGTCCTTGCATGCCTGCTTTAGTCCCTCCCACGAGGAACCAGTGGACACAAGAGAGTCGCCGAGCTTATCCTTTTCCATGCGGGAGTGGGCAAGCTGTCGCTCATCCTCGGTAAGCCATCGGGTGGTAAGGGGAGTGTTGGGGAGCAGCCAGAAGCCAAGAAGGGCGACGAGGCCAGTGACGGCACCCTCAACAATGAAGAGCCTGCCAATTTGGTAAGAACACGCGATAATGTGCGCGGGGGAGATATGTTACTTACCATCGCCATCCAGCCAAGCCTCGAAGACCGTCCATTCCTGCGAAGATTCCAGCGGCAATGAGCCCAGAAAAGCCAGTGGCTAAGATCTGGGCGCAGTACAGCAAGGCAATGCGCGAAGCAACCTCTGTGGAGAAAATCACTGTTAGTTCATGAGCTTGGCGGGCGGGTTGCGGGTGGACTTACCCTTTCGGGTGTAGAAAATTGACAGCATGTATGTGGCGCCAGGGTAAAACTTTCATGCATGTCAGTACTTGGCAAAGACTTATAGAGAAGCATGCAGACGTACCGGAGCTTCGGTTATGCCAAGGACAAATCTGGCAGCGACAAGTCCGCCGAAGTTCTGAACCAAGGCAGTGCAAGCTAGTTGCGATGTCAGCCTAAGGTATCTTTAAGAGTTATATCGGAATAAACATACCAGAAACAACAGCCCAAACCAACATCCAGCTGCTCATGTATACACCGGGACGGACTTTTGTGATCAACATGTTGCTAGGAATTTGCATCAAAACGTAGCCGACGAATAGACTATTCCGTGTATTAGCGACCAGTTTCAAAGAGACATGCTATCATGTGCTTACATAGAAACAGTGGTGTTGAACTGGTTCCCCTCCATCTTGAGATCTTCTTCAAGATTGTTGAGGCGTGCCTGCGCAATTGCATTACGGTCAACGTAGTTGAGGAAGTACATCACGCAAAGACATGGCTGGAAGATAGTTAGTATTGTTGACTTCATAAAAATCGACAGCAAGGATTCGTACCATGATGCGATAGTCAAGCTTTCGAACAAGCTTGATCTCTGCCGGGTCGGTCTTCTTGGCTGTGCCTGTGTAATCTCGCTCCTCATCGTGAACGGGCTTCTCATCTTGGCCTAAGCTGTTGACTCTGAGGATGTTTTCTTCCTGTGTAAAGGAGGCTGGGGCCTTCTCTGACACCGTGGTTTTCTCCATTGCTGGGGGTTGTGCTGTGTGGGATTGTGCAAGTCCGGGTCCGAAATTCAGTTGTGAGATTGTTCGATGAGATGCAGCCGGCTAGATAGTCGGTCTTCGATGCTTTCAACTTCTGTTAATCGTAGATGCGTGCCCTGGCTATATACCTCTCCAGCAAGCTTGCTAGTTCGATAGATAAGCTAGCAAATCCGGGGTATACGGGGTCAACTAGGCGGTTGCAGATTTGAGGTCCGTGGTGTCGTGGGTCAGGATATCTTCAAGAAACGCAAGGAAGGGGGTCTGCGACGAGACAGGCAAGAAAACGCGGGGTGAACGGAGACAGATTTGGTGCCCGAATGCGGGTCGTGCTGATTAGGAGGCGTATTACCAGGAGGGTATTGCCAACGAGTCATTCAAAGTGGAGAGTCACTCGGCGATCGGTGCTGGACGAGTGGGCCGCAAGAAACATGTCACGGGTATTTTGACCGGCGCACGCTAACTCCACAAGCTAAGGGCTGCCAAGCTGCATCACCTGCGGTCGGGCAGGGGACTGGTCTCGGGGTTTCGAGTGATTGCCGAGAAGACCATTGCGGACCTTGAACTGGTGGGTTACCGGCCGGTCGGGCCTGGAAAGTTTCTAATTCTGGAAGACCCACGGGATTAAAACAGACGGGTCTGTCAGTGCTAATCTAGGAAATGCTGCAGCTTTGACAGTGAAACAATCTGGAATCTGATTTTGACGAGATGGAGTTTCACGTTTGACAGTTTGTTTGCTTCTTTGCTGCGTTGAGATGGATACGCTGATGTTGAATTTGTTGAGTCGGGAGGTGGCTGGAACGATCTCTGGACGGCTCAGATTTTAGCGCCTTCCTAGTGCGGCACCCATGCGACACGATAGGTTTATACGGATTGGCCGAACGCAGATTCAAAGTCTATAATCGGGGCTTTAAAGCTTATTCAGCGCAAGCAGCCAATGCCACAGAGCACTCGTTCCTTCGAAGTTGGTCCTGCATCCACCAGTAGCGCCGTTCGCAAACGGGCGACTTGCATTATGGCACCAGAGGGAAACCAAAGTGTAACTGTGACAAAGAAAGTTGGGTCGGTATACTTCCAGGTTCCCTGTAAGCAATCAACGCTGGACTGCTGCTTGGTCGACGAAGTAGATATCGAGGTCAAGCGGCTAGCCCGTACTCCTTCTCGATTTCTTCCTTGCTCAGACACCACTTCTCCTGGAGTGCCTTATCGAGAGTGCCCTCATACACATCCTTTGGCCACCATTCTCCCCAGCTCGTCAAGAAGATCTGCTCAGGATCCTCGGGCAAGTCATCGCGAGTGAAGGCGCGGAGGATGTTCGATGCACCTATTCATCGGGTTAGACAGCTGAGTTGCGGCTACGACCACCTCTCAAGGGCCATCGGTAAATCACTTGCCTTCGGAGACTGGCTTTGCATCGGGCATGCTCATTGAGAAAGTCATTCCGGTGTGCCTACCGAGACCGGTACCAGGAATCAATCCGGGGGACACAGCCACAACGGTACATGTACCATTGAGCTCCCGGCGCCACCAATGTGCTCCCAGCAGCTGGGTAAATTTTGTCTCGCAGTAAAGTGTTGTGGGCTCTGCCCCAGACCCGGCTTTGAGGTTTTTATCAAGAGTGGCTAGCATATGGTCAGTTCCCTGGTTTTGTGAGGCCGACGAAAAGATGTGGAACTTACCCACGTCTGGGACGTTGCGGACTGCCCCGGAAGATACAAAGATGATGCGAGACTTGGAAGAGACAAGCTTATCTCGCAACAAGTGAACCAAATAGTGTTGCGCTACACGTGCCTTCGCTTTAGTCGATGCTCCGACGCGGTTGTTGAGCCATGCTTACATAGATGATTGACGACGTACGACTCGCACCATGGCGATCCGTGCGGTCCCGGCCCTTCCGCGCCGCTGATATGGCCGGCGTTCAAGAGCAAATAGTCAAGCTTATCCTGGCCAAGTCTGTCCAGTGTCTGCTGGGCAAATGACTTGACGCCCTTCAGGTTCGAGAGATCAAGCGGAAGCGCGGTCAAGTTATACTTTCCAGCATCAACCTGAAGTCCATCGAAGGCAGCTTGGGTACCCTGTGTATCCCTGGCCCCGAGGATGAATTTGTATGGCTGAGACTGCCCAAGAAGCTGCTTTATAGCATCAAACCCCTGTTGAATAACTTAGCATAGGTACAGTATCGTTCATGCAGAGATGCATTGTACCAGTCCAGATGAAGCGCCAGTGGCTACGATTGTCTTTACAACGGACGCCATGGTGTAATTTGATAGAATAAAATACTATGAGAGCGAGGAGTCGTGGTCTGGTTGCTACGTAAGGTACACAAAAGCGGGGGCGGGGCTCGTTAAATAGGGTCTGACATCACCACATTCGAAGGATTCGGGTAGGTAGGCAACCTGGGCGGCGTCAGCGACCCCTAAACCACTGATGGATTAAGATTAATGATGGTGGTGTTCCTGCGTAGAATTCGGGCATGCTTATCAAGCAAATTGAGGGGGTTGGCGGGCAATTTCCGCTAACTCCGCACCCTGGTTGTCTGGTGCTCCCGTCAACGAGATGTTCAACAAATAAGTTGTGAACTGAAGTGCTGAAATTCGTGGAGTGTACTATCCAAATAATTACAACAAACCACGAGTCCCGGGAACAGCTCAACCGTGATAGGAGGTCAATAGATTACTTTAGATACTAAAACAGTGTACCAACAATCGTCCAAGGTATGTGTGTACATTAATAGTCGATGAAGATCTTCGTCCGCGGTCACAGTTTACAAACATGAACATCTCATTTATAGGAGTAACTGCAGAGCTTGAGATTCTTGCTTACAGGGCCGGATCTGATCACATAGGCTCCCAAGGCTACGACTTGGTAATTTCAGGGATTGTCGCCAAGTACGGCTGCCACATAAATCTACATGTAAATCTACAGAAGCTACTTTGTGCTGGCTCCTGGAAGCCCCCTAATTACCAAGGGATTACGGACGTATAGCACTAAGTGCACAGGGTCCCTATAGGTAGCCACTGCACCGTGAGCGGCGTCTTTACAGAACCTAAGGCCGTGCTTGCGAAATGAGGGGTCCGAGCATAGTGGAACAAGCACTCATTGGCAAACATGTTCTGGTGCTCCGAAGAGATAATGATATTAAGTAGAGAGGGAATGTAATCACGGCAAAAAGAATCGTTTTGTGCCAGCTATCAGGTTCAAGATATCATTACGTGAGAGAAGCCATCCAGAGTGGTTCAAAGCATGAAAGCAGCCATGCCTGCCGCCAAAGCTGCCCCCGAAATGCTCTTAAAGGCAGCACCAGCAGTTACAACCGGCTTCGTTATTGTGGCTGTTGGAGAGCTATAGCCGGTAATAGTGGCGTTACCGAAGACGTGTGAGCTTGTAGGTGTAGCAATTACGGTTACGGTCGCCTCTGTAGGCTTGCCCGTATAAGTGTGATCTCCAGAGTGAGAGCCGCCGTGTTCCTCTTCACATCCCTTGGTGGCACATACGGTAAGATTGGTCTCGATGTCGTTAAATACCTGGGTGAAGTGGGCAATCTCCTCGCCGCCTTTGCCTCCAGCGGGGAACTTTGTAGATACGGTGTTCATCAAGGTATTGACATGGTCGCCTGGAATCAAGTCAATATCTGCTATATTCCTGAGTAGTTCATGGAGCCACTTACCAACTTGCGTAACCCAAGTCAAAACATCGCCACATATACAGTTCTCGGCAAAGAGTTCATTCTTGCCGTTCAGATCGATGAGAAGTGTGTCGCCAGCCAGGTTGAGGGAGTTGGATAGAGGCTGAAAGGCTATCGCCTCCGCAATCGTGACGGGGACCAGATTACTCGCAGCAAGGGTAGCACTGCTGATGATGCCGAGCATGATGTCCGCGACGGACTCAAGATCACTTCCATCCCCACCTTCATAATCGCTGATAGCATTATTGAGATTCCCCATGCCATTAAGAACAGTCGTCATGATGGCATTGATGGTGGCGTTATCTCGCTGGTGGAGGGTCTGATGAGTGCCGGAGACATGGCTGGCTTGAACAGCCGCACAGGCGACAAGTAATACCAAAGGCGAGAAAGACTTCATGATGATTAACGAGAGTGTACTGCCAAATAATGGCAAGGTGGGCTGTAATGACTGTGAAGTGAGTGACAGAAACAAACAGACGAGTTGACGCGGACGAATTAATGTATCTAACACATGGATGGCTACAGGTGCATCAATATATAGAACAATGATGCCGCGCTCGCTATGATCCTGTCATCTCCCCATCACTAACTCTAGACGACGGTTGATAAGTCTAGTGAAATTGCACCTGTATTCCAAGACAACAGTGTTTCTACTACTGTAGCGCCATTTTTTTGGGCCTAGAACCCTCGTGCAATCTCACAAGAGGTGCTCGGACGACACAACTTCAAATGCAATTGAGCGCGATCGAAATTGATCCAGTCAATTCAGGACGGCGCGAGTCTTAAATCCATCCAAAATCTGGACTAGACTAGCCGCTATGACTCCACAGTGCATAGTGCGAACCCCACGTCCTCGACAGTGGTAAAAGTATGTTGTGTCACTAAGCACGAGATTATGAGCGAATGTACGGACTATGGGGCAGTAATCAAACCTTAAGGAAGATTTAATGGTCTTGACGAAACGCCGGTAGTAGAACGATGTACCCACTCCCTTTAAACTACGAGGGCCAATGCATCAAGAGAAGCACAGAGCACATTCTAGCCCCAAATAAAGTACCTGGGTAACAGGGCTTGAACTGTGCTGAACTAAGCCATCAGGCATCGCGACGCTTTGTTTACGACTTGCAAACCCCAACCAACCTGAAAAGACTTGGCTTGTTCAAAGCATGACTAAACTTGATTCTCCATTGGCTACCTCCTACCCTGATACGCACATGCACAGAACTGGGTGTCACACAGTCGACTACCCACACTATCACGCAAGGCCCAGTGTATACTCTCAGAGGGTGGTTGATCGCCAAAGGCCAGAGTTCTTCCAAATATTGCGTCTGCATCACGAACATTGCACTTAGGTCATCCCACAGCAAGCTACCCAAGATGCGCAACTGTCCCTCGTAGCCTGGCGATTCCTCTGCTCGTCGATCTGGCTGATCCGGGTCGAAGTCAGCTTCGACGGCAAGGATGAAACCTCCAGAATCTCCGGGAGGAGTAGATTCGGGTGCTGGTTTGAGGTACGAGTTTATTGAGAGTTGGTCGGCAACGAGAAACGTATGACTGCAGACTTGGGCAGGTGAGGATTCTGAATCTCGAAGACTGGAGAAGTGCCTAGTGGGTATTGTCAGCTTAGTCGAGGGAACACATAAGAGAGCGGAGGGATGGAACTCACCTTTTAAGAGCCTCAGTGTCTCCTTCGTCAATCCCGAGTGCTTTGGCATCGAGCCAGTGAATCTTGGACCTGGCCTTGATGTCATCAATCCCCGCTAACTCCTCGCCCCAATTCGATATATCAGACTCGAATTTCTCGTGGAATTCACACCACTCTGCATCTGTCTGCTGCTGCCATCGGAAGCCGACGAAACCCCACTTAGTGAATTCTCCCACATCCGTTACCCACCACTCACGATCAAACTTGACAGGCTCGCCGCGCAACTCTACCCTGGCTTGTCTTTGAGCCGTGATTTGGGATGTTGACCTTCGAACCAGTTCCTCGGGCGAACTGATAGACAGTAGACCTGTCACTTCAGAGCCTAGCTGGGAGAGAATGGATCGCATCTCCTCTGTACGGCTCAAATACCTCAGCCGCTCATGGTAGTCCTTGTTTCTCTTCTGCGTATCGGGTGAGAAACTGATTACGCTCGCGCCGTTTACACCACCCTCGGAGGACGTGCCGGTCTCTGAATCTTCGCTCGGCGTCAGGGTGCCTTTGTATCCATTCATGGGCAAGAAAATGACCCAGTCAGCATGAGCTCCGATCTCCATCAGGTCGTGCAACTTGTTCGTTAACCTCCACTGCTCATCATCTAATTGGCCGAGAAACGAGTCAAGTTCAGCTGCAGACCGATGATACCGGGCGATCTCATCAAGGATCGGCTGCCTCAAGCGGTCGATATGCTCGACGACAAAGCGATGCGTTCGGGAAACCATGATTTCATAGTGCCCGCGTATGTACTGCTCCCACTTGATGGCCACGGAGACAAGTTCATTACCTTCAGAGGCACGTTTTGCGTTGAGGGCGGCGTCAAAACTCTGCAAGTGCTCCCATATCAAATTGAAAGTGTCTCGCAGTGCGGCCCTGATAGGAGGGTTGTTAAGGTAGTGGAAAACATTGATGGCGGAGCTAAGGAGCTGGCAGGCGGCAGAAAAGTTGGCTGGATCATCGAGCTTCTTGTCTTTCCACCGCCTCTCGGACACAGGTTGGATCCCCTCCCAGATACGGGACTTCATGGCTTGCAGCTCTTTAGAGATGCACTGAAGGCGATCACCATCCTCGAACGAGCCAATACGCATCATGATTTGGTCCACTGCAGCCCCGTGCATGTTGTTGAACGGAGCGGGCGCCCACTCGGAGAATGGCTGCGTCATAATCACAACCTCGTCGGCCATGGCTGGGAAAGTGGACGAGTTTCTTCCGGGCAACCTGCCTCCTGTAGCCATGCTGAAGAAGTGAGCAATCGTCTGCGGCTCCAGAACCCTATCGACTAGACAGCAGAATGGAAACAGTAAGCTAAGATGCTGCAAACGACGTTAATAAAATACTAAGTTGGCCTCGGGTCTTACCAATCCATAGCTTTTCAGTGCTCCTAGACCAGTCGTCCATGGCTACATGATCTTTGATACCCGAAGGGGCATTTCTTCGAGCGGTTGCATTCTGACGAATCTGGTCCCTCACATCTGGCGAAACACCACCAAGTAAAAAGTTCGCAAACATCTCTCCCAGACTTATCTGAGGTCGATTCGGTGGTTCTGCCATATTGATACTGGGCCGCAAAGCACTTCTTATTTGTGTAGCGCGTGGTTTTGAGTTGTGATTTGGGTTGTGCCGCGCTAAAGTACAAGTCGAGCAGATAATATTCCTGGTAACTGGCCCTGGTGAAACCGATCTTGCAATTGTAGCCAGGCTTTTAAGGTGCTTCATGATGGGCGCGTCCTGTCAACAACTTGGGTATTTATATTGTTGGTGACGAGCACTTACCGTGTTTTAGGCAACAGATGGCAGGCAGCGGCGGCTCTCATTCACGCAGACCCTGCAAGGAAGTACTCACAGGCCTACTAGGCACCCCAGCATTCAAATCCTCATAACAAGAGGAATATGCATCACACACGGATTGCGTTAGCAATCTGGAGCTTTCGTTTTTGGCCATCCGGCTAAACTTGCCTATTATTAAATGAGGAAGGTCAAAGAAAACACGCTGGGATATTTGTTGACCCAATTTCAGGCACATACACTACCAGGCTACAATTCTATTATACAGAAGCCGGAAAATACGAGCTGCCAAAGGCCATTTTCGTTCCGGGAGCAGAGCTGGTGGCGCCTTAAGGTGAGCACCGCTGAGCACTGACTAAGCTAATCAGAGCAGGGCTGAGCCTACCTGGACGATTTACTTTTTTCAGCGTCACCCCTACAAGATTATTCCATAATCTAGTACCGATTAGGTCCCAAGTTTGGGTACTCCTGTCATTTGTCTTTAGTTACCAATCTGAAGGTGGTTACGCTATTGTGGCCTTGACATAAGTCTCTCATCAATGGGCAGACAGTTGGTAAAGGTGTAGGCCAGATCCGAAGCCGACTACAGTATATATTTAAGTGGAAGAGTGTGTACATTAAAGTTGGTGGGACGGTGTCGTTACACCATAAGAGCCCACGTCGACTGTGAACTAGAGACTAGAGAAGGCCTGTAAATAGATTTGGGCTGTTGTCGCCAGATGAAAGTATAGATTTGCCGAAGCCGTCTAGTGGTCTGCTGCCGGCAAGGACAATAGGATTTAATATACGAAGCTTGTCGATAAGATAAGCCGTACCAGATGAAATTCCATAGACCAACTCTTGTGCTCTTACGGCACTACCTTGGGCTATCTCTCCCTGATAGGAATAAGAAGATGGTGAGAGACTTTTTATCCTGGCTATTGGGGTAGTTGGAGTGAGACGAAGTGTTTATCACGTGTGCAGTTCCGAGGTGGATGATGAGGAGGAAATATGATTTTACCTTTACTATTAACAGGCTTGTGGGTGCCTGTGATGCTTGCCCTCTCCCCCATCGAAAAGTGGCCCTCCGTCAGGTCTAGTATATACAAGTAAACAAGGCTGCAACGCTTCGAGTTACAACCGGATCCAGCTCATTCGTCTTAACTTCGCGTCCTCTCCCGCCGCCTTCCTCCACCTCTGTTGTTCAATACCTGTTTGCCAGAGCAATGCGATAATATCAAAAGCACAGTAAGCTTGGTTCAGAACCTGGCAGCGATCTACAGCCTTGGTGCCAGCAGGGGCAGTCATAAATTGTCAAGCCAATTTGAGCGAGAGAAGAAAATGAATGAGCTATCATCCAAACAGCCCTGTGATACGAAGGCGTTATTTGCATACAAACTTTTAAGATTGTGTAATCCTCGGAAACTGGGGCATATCTGTACCCCGTTTGATGTCAACACTCACCCTGCTACCGAGAGGGGCAGCCCGTTGACCATGCAAAAGGGCACGGCGTATTTTACAAGTCGGGCGACCTCTGCAACTTTCATGGCCATGGAATTGATTGCTGGGTATCTAAATCCAGATGCTAAATTAGATCGAAATCAGCCATGGCTTCCTCAGCGTTCATCTCTCCATCCATGGCAAGGTAGCAATAAGCCTCTCCGAGAAGCTGATAGTTCTTCTCGACTGCCCGTAGGACAAAAGGCGTAGTCAACCCAACGATAGTGACGACTAAATCTCCAGCTTCCGCTGACGACGGCGCCATGCCAACATGCCCCACGGTGGTCAGAAATGGTCGCATATCCCGCATCTCTTCCATCCGCCATTGATAATTCCCGATAAGGTTGATCTTGGATGCCACCAGCTCTTCATCCATCTTCATTGTCGCCAGTTCTCTGTCACTGGTCAGTAGGCTACGGAGACGGAACCACCATGACTCTTCGAACGTAGTCTTGCGCAATTGCAAACGTATGTTGGCAATCGTGGCTCTGTAGACATCTTCTACTTCTGCTGTTGCGCGCACGTCGCTGCCTCCCGACAGCGAAAACGCTATGAGGTCTCCACAAGGCACCCTCCATTCCGCCTCCCTAAGCTTCTTTGCGGAAAGCGGCAGATTAAGCTCCTTGTGCTTTGTCATCGCTTGCGAACATATGTTTCTGACGTCTGCCAAGTATGACTGCATGGCTTGATATTCATTGCTACCCAGCCACGGCCGTCCGACATTTTCAATCTTGCCCACCACGCAGCCTTTAATACGTAACATGTCCTCAACTGAGGTACCGACGATTGGTCGAGTTCCACGAGGTCCTCCGGCGGCGAAATGAGCAGGCTTCAGGTCAGGATGTGTTATTTCACAAAATGACCGCTGCAACTTCTTTCGCCAGTCAGGCACCCACGACGGAAGACCTGCGGATGCGTGCTCGCCGCTCACATAGCGGCAGAGATTCAGAAACTCAATCGACCCGCTTTTAGCTATCGCCTTAGCGGCTCTTGTGTAAACCTTCTCTGGCGAGGCGTCGTAGTTGGGGGTAATTTGGAGGTCGTTGGTGTCACGGCAAAGCGCAAGAATGCCAAATATTTTATCGCGGTCATCACTCGCCAACGCTGTGGAATTCAGATTCAAGATCTTCAAATTCTCGTACAGCGTCATTCTCTTCCCTACGCTCCCCGAGGAGCCGGACGGCTGGACCTGTCGACGACATGACAACAGCGACATGAAGTGAGCGCTTTCTTCTTGGAGTTTAAAAAATTTCGGGCTGACTTTCTCGAGAAGCTCATTAAAAGAAACGCGCCCAAAAAGTTCCTTGCAAGAGTTTATAAGCAGTGTCGTGGTCCAAGCTACCAGCTCAGCCTGGATTGTCTTCGTCCCGCATCGCATCATGATCTGTGGACCGAGGGCGAACTCCTGTATGATCCATATCCGCTTGAACCACGGTCTCCCAAGGAACTTTATACACTCCTCTAGTAAACCCTGAAAACGATTCCAAGCTGTCCGAATTATTGCGTGGAGAGACGGCCCCCGAGGATTCGTCTCATCCTTACCATGACATAGGGCCACGAACTCGCGGATCATCCCTTTAGCGGCGAAATCCCGAACTCCCCAGTCGACAAGCTCCTTACCAGATAACTCAAAGCGGTCCAGCAGCTGGTCGGACTGATGCGTCGCCTCTCCTAGCCATGCAACTACCCGGGGCGCATTGCTATATATTGCGCCCATCAGCGGCAATTGATGTGACTTTTCGATTCTGTCGTCCTGATTTATGCATATCTGGTCAACCCATAGATGCCGACTCTTTGATTGATAGCGGAGGTGTCTCAAGCAGACTTCTAGAGAGCGTGTGACCAACACAGTTTGATCTGCTAGGAAACGCATCTTGCTCGTCTTCATATTAGAACCCCAGTTGTAGGAGAGGGCTTCGTATGGAGGTATCTGGGCGACCGGGTAGACGTGTAAGGCACATTGAAGAGCGTCGGAAAAATCAGGCGCAGGGTACAATTCGAGCAGGCGTATGTGAGTCTTGGCGGACGGCAGAGGGCAATAGGTGCTGTAGAACTCCAGGTCAGCCATCGTGGCTAAGGATCCGGGTTGATATGTATGAAAACGGAACTACAGCGATCTGCGAAAGAGAGAACAGGTAGTGATTTCTAAATCCACTAGATTTTCAAAGACTTGCTATTGTCAAGCGAAGATATCAACCAGGTCGGTGTGCGGGATTATTCATGACAGCCTCGTGCGGCTGATAGCACCCTGCGGGAAGTGCGTTAACCATATTCCGACTTGAGTGATCAGCTACATGGTAGCATGATATTTCTACTGGCTGGTGGCGGCCAAGAACTCAGGCAAGTCGAATTACCAGCTCCCGGTCTCGATGGGTCGGTTCGGCCCGCAGAAGGTAACGAGCCCTGGCACCGAATACGTGCAATGTAGCAAGAGAAAGGCTTAGCCATCGCACCAAAGGTAGCCATCGGTTCAACCCGAATGTGCATGAGCCAGCTTGATTCATAGGGAACGGTATCTTAATAATCGATGTACATGTAGAGGCTATGAAAGATGTTTCCAAAACAACACATCCTTGGATAATAAAATGATGACTAGGTCCATACTATAATAGCACAGCTAAAGCCCAAACAATACTCGCGCACGAGACTGGGGCGTGCCAAATGTTTAGTGTTCATTGCAGAGCTGATCTCCGCGCCTATGCTCCATTCCATCAGAATTGCAGCTTAGATCCCCGCCACCCAAAACCGAGTGCATTCCCAGGAGGGTTAATAGTAGTGCAATTGCGTCAATTGTTTGCCATGATTCCTACTTCTTCTTCTTCGGCCCAGCCTCATGCAGAGACACAAATTGCGGTAACAGCGGGCTTCTCTCTGTAGGCTTCGCCTTCGCTTTCCGCTGGGGCCATAGCCTCAGCGTCCCTTTCCCTTTCGTTTTCGCTTTGATCCGTGGCTTTGGCTTGGGTTTTGGTTTCGGCTTCGGTTTAGCTTTAGACTTCGCCGCACTTCGCGGCTCCAAACCACAGATAACGAGCACCGCTAAAAGAAGGACTACACCTTGCACCGCTGAATATGTAGCGCTACCAATAACCGCCCAACCACCGTTGTTGAACCAAAGCGTAATCCGAGAGTGTGGATCATCTGGCAATTCGTCATCCGGGACGTAGATACGCTTTTTCCAGGAGCTTGAAAGGGCCAGGAAAGATAAGGTCTGCGAACACAGTGTAGGGAGACTAAGCGACCCACGAGACCTATACCACAACATTCTGGATACCTGAGGTATCACGGAAAGCGCTATACCCATTGTCGCAGCCGGGTTCAGAACACTCGTATGCCAATCCAGGAAGATCTCGAGGAAGCACTTCCGTAGTTCTGGCCTGCTCGTGTGGTAGATGAACATCTCGAAACCAACGGCTCCAAGTGATATGGAAAACCATGCTGTGTAAATAATAAGTACCAGACCTTTTGTGACCGGGGCTGGCGGGTTGTATCGGACCGATAATAAGAGCCTTGACGCTGATTAGTCTAATCTGGAGGCATCTATCTAGGCGATCTGGGGCAATACAAGCCTGATGATCCGGCCCACAGGACGCCAAGCTGGACCAGGTTAAGCCAGTCCCCCAGCGAAGGTGGATTTTGCAGAACGGTGTCCGGTACACCGTTTTCACCGGCCGGCACGGTTACAAAGAGGTTGAGGAAAACAGCAAAGTGCTCTGTGAAGGCGATCGCGATTAAGACAAGATACCATAGCGATATTCCACTCGTATGCCCATGGGTTCTAATGCGGTGAGACTGAGGGAAGTAAGATAAAGTGGTCGAGATAAGCAGGATTCTTTTTCATGGTCAGCTACTCGGTGCTTTCGGGAATTATGAAGAGTTACGAACGTGCTTAGTTGTCTAATATGGCCGTCCATACTCGATGGCAAATCCATTTTGAAAAGAAAATTTGCCCGCGAACTTGCAGAAATTGATAAAGCGTTGAAATTGAAAAGAATATCGCGAGCTGATTATATTATAGCAGCGTTCTGCGTGTAGGTGGAAGTGTGGTTTTCGGTCATGCGGTCGCCAGGCCAGGCCCCCCCCCCGTGACCACACCACTCGCCGCAATAAACCACATAACCACTTCGGAACGCCACCATCACGCTGTATGTTAGAATATGATCTAGTGTCATGGTGATTCCTTCGGTCATGGGTGAGACAAATTGAATAGTGTTCCTCGTCGACCATGCCAGGCACAACAGCCGGTCTCTCAACCAATATCTGCACCATCTTGAGGTTTCCAGCCCTGGCACTCCGCTCCACTTTGCTCCAATACGCTCACCTTAGTGTTTATATTGCAAACTTAATTATTTCCGCAGGTGGCCGTAAATTTCTGATTACGATCTACCAATCTCGGAATTTCTTCTTCGCTATGCAAGTCTCTTTGTGTCGTCAACGACGACAAATCGCTAGAAGCACATAATCAATAAGCAACTCGTCTTTATCGCTGGATAGATATTTTCAAAGTATTAAATAGTATGTTTGGAATGAATTTAATCGGAAAACCGCTCAACATGGCTAAATGTATCAACTTCCAATTTGACTCACTAGTAATGCGGCCTCGAAGTCGAAGTGCCCTGCGGTAGATTCTAGCAGGGTTAGCCTGTTACCAGCGGAATCACGTGATAAGGTACCACATCAGCTCTTTCCCTGCGAAGCTGGACCTCCTCTCTGTCACATGCGTGCTCCAGTATACTGTGCATCAACAGGACCTAGGTGTTTTCTGCCAACAAACCCTCCTTCAGCGCACAATGACCCTTATCACCCCGACCCTCAGGCAAAGCCTAATCAAACTCTATAACGCCCCAGACAGAGCGTACCACGGCCTGAGCCACGTTGATGCGCTTCTCGCCTTGCTCGCGCAGCACAGGAAATCATTCTCCGACCCTGTGGCCATCGAGGCTGCAATCTGGTTTCACGACGCCATCTATGACACTCATGCTAAAGACAACGAACTCAAGAGTGCTGAGCTAGCAGTACACAGTCTAACGGGATCCATAGAGCCAGAGCGGCTGAAGCGCATCGAACTCATGATTGAGGCGACGGCCACGCATTCCGTACCAGAAATTGCGGAGCCGGGCGCCCTCGCGGACTGTCAGATGTTCCTAGATATGGATTTGAGCATTCTCGGTGCTGATGATGAGCGGTTTGACGAGTACGAGGCCGCGGTGAGACTGGAGTATGGGTGGGCTGATGATGAGCAGTGGAGGAAGGGCCGCGCGGCTGTGTTAACGTCATTCATGGAGAGGCCGCAGATCTTCTTCTCCCATTTGTTTCAAACGAAGTTCGAGGACGCAGCGAGGAGAAACTTGGCGCGGTCATTGGTAAGGTTGAGTGACTGATTTTGTAAGATGTAATAGGAAGAGCTATCAATCGACATAAGGTAGACGAGGTGTGTCTGCAATTTGTCCACTCAAAGGCGGTGTGTCACGAGCAGTCGGGACCCTAGGGGAAGAGGCGAGGTAATGAACCAGGGGGGCCCCTGCTACCTACCACTGAGAGGAACCACGAAGGTCAAAGCTATATAGAGCAGGAGGGCCCCGAGGTAGACCTAGGAGGTTCAGAGATAAAAACCGTCATCTATATACACCTACCTAGCAAGAGGCCTACAGTGACCAAGCCGCGTGCCCCTTCACTCTATACTATAACTCCTGTGGGCGTTGGCCCTGACAAGTTTATCTCTCTGCCTTCAAAAGGAGTATAGACCGGAGGGGTACCATGGAGGCAACAGGCGGAACACCATTTTCCCAGCTACTAGGCCACGGGAACATACCACCCTCAACATATGAGCCGGATATCCCGATAGAGCTGACAAGACTAACAGAGGAAGAAATAGACGAGCGTATCCAACAACGTCTAAACGAAGATAAGATGTAGAAGAAGCGCAGTTACCTAGCAACGATCCTACGAAGGGAGAAGCCGGTTTATGATATCCCAGAAGACTTGCTGCTAACCCTGACCAACACCATCCAAGAGGCGCAACAAAGAGACAGCTTTATCCTCGAGGAGAAGTAGAAGCAGAGGACCAGCAGGACAGCAGTAAAGCTAACGTAGGAAGTTGATAACCAGGGCCTACTACAGATCAACGACGCAGTATACATATTATCCAATAATAACCTAACAATAGAACTACTAACAGCTTTCCACGACACACCATCTAGCAGCCACTTTGGGGTTATAAAGACAAAGAAGAGATTAGCTAATTGCTATTATTAGAACTCGTTAACAAGAGACGTAAAACGATATATCGCAACATATATCACCTGCCAGAAGGTAAAACCAAGGCACCATCTTCCCTACAGCCAGCTAACGTTATTTCTGATACTTTTAGAACCTTGGGAGGAAATATCACTAGATTTCATCACCAGGTTACCAATATCTACCACCTAAACTAATATTAACTATAACGTTATTTTAGTAGTAATATATAAACTAACGAAGTATATTTTATATATCCTTACCACAGATATATTAATAACAAATAGCTTTACGAACCTATTTTTATATTATATCATAAGGCCTTTCAGGCTCTCAAAAGGTATTATATCTGATAAAAGGTCATTATTAACTAATAAATACTAGATAATATTATATTATTACCTAACTATAAAGAGAAAATTAAATATAATATATTATTTCTAAATAGATAGATAAACAAAGAAGATAAATTAATTATTTAAATATTATTTATAAGCTTATTATAAAATAAAATAAGATAACTAAGCTAACAAACTAGATATAGCAAAATAAATATATAATAGTTTATAATATTTAGCAACTAAGACCTTACTAGCTAAAGCATTAATAAACTACTAACCAAGAAAACCTTTTAACCTTCTTAATAAAACGAGAAAACCAGATTTAGAAATACCACTAACCAAAGATAGAACAACAGGTATAAGATAATTATATACCTAGCTAACTAAGGTATTAAAAGCTAACCAACAGTCTTATAAGAAATATTATAATTAAAAAAAAATATATATATCTTTTTAAATAAAAGAATTTATAATATTATTAACAAAATATATTAAATAATAATAACCTAATAAGAAATTATTAGATAAATACCTAAATCTATTTATTATCCTTAAAAAGATAGATAATAAAAAGTTAATATATTAACTAAATCTCTTAAAATAATACTAAATATACCTAATATTCTTAATATCATCGTTAAAACTATATAAGCTAAAAGAAAGTTAACTACCAACTCCTTAATAGTTAATATCTTAAATAAAAAAAGATATATATATAATAAAAAATATCTTATAATATAAAAAACCACCAAGAAATAAGAAATTCCTTATCTATTAGTAAGATTATAACAAGGAAGAAGTAATATAAAAGCTAAGAAAAAACATTTTAGATATTTATATATTTTAAATATATAAAACCAGCTTAATAATAGGTACTTACCAAAATGTTACTTAATAAAAACTATTAAAATTAAACTTTAAAAATAAGATTTTAGAAAAGATAGATGGCCAAGATAATATCTATTAATTAATAAAAGCTTAATAATTAGATATAAAGATAAACTTAATAAAAAGATAATAAAATTAACCTAGGCCAGGTCGTCTTATAGCCACACCACCGTAACTACTAAATACTCTAATATATATAACCTAACATAATATACTAAAATAGTAATATCTTAGCTATCTAGATAGCTACGTAAACGTAGAAGGTGTTTTATCCCTAATCAAGGATAAATAGATCTAATAATATAATCGAGGCTTTCGTAAAGTAAAGACTTATAAACTTATGATTTTATAAGATAACTTAATAATATGAATTTAACGATATTACGAAGTATATTTATAAACGTACCTCCGAATATGTTAATAAAAGCTATAAAAATAACTAAATATAAAAAAGATTAATAATTAATATGTACGTAAGCACGTGTTTAGGCCTGATCAGGCTAGCTATAATGGGTTCATAGTAAAACATATTTATTTTACCTTACCTAGTTTTAATCGTCTCTAAGTATAATATCTAACATCCCCGTAAATTAAGCTTTATTATCACGTCTCTTCTTAGATTCTTCTTCCAGAGAGTTAAGAGAACTGTTACGATCGTGTCAGGGCTAGTTATAATACTAATCTTAATAATACTTATTAAGGTTTATGTTATTAAGTAAGTTAGATAATATTAGTAAATAATATTATAGAAAAGGTTTTTACTAAACTTAATATTATAAAATATATTATATAAGATTAATAATCAAGGTTTAAAGCTTAATAAAACTAAAAACTTAGATTGATTATTAAAATATAATTAAAAACTATCTAATTATAGAAAAGACTGTTCTTATATAGAAATATAAAATCCTTAGATCACCATAACGTCTTAGATTATTATAATCTTAAGATTATTATAATCTCTTTATAAATAAATAATCTATCTTATTACGTACTTACTTATAGGTCTTATTCTTCTAATAGCCTTTAACCGTTATCATCCTTTCGTTAGTAATATAACATCGTTAATGAAGGTCTACGGGCGATCTTTACATATTAACGTCTTATCCTCGTTATAAGTAGGTTAAATATTATATTATATATTTATTTAGTAATATTTAGTATAATATATATACCTTTAATCTTAGATATTATCACGTAAGCGTATTCTACCATTTATAATTACCTACTAAAGAGGTTATATATTATAGCCGTAACATTATATCCCTCTTTTAAGGTCTTCGTCCTAAAGGCTTTATTAGTTATATAAGTAAGTTATATCCTTATATTTTGTCTTTTGTTAGGTTCTATATTCTTATTTATTCTTATTATATATTAATATTATATTAAACTATATTTTAAAAACTTTTTTACGTAAAGCTTGTAAACGTTAACTCTTCTTTAAGTCTATTTTGCTCCTTAGCGATTTTCTAGATATATTTTATATTTTTTATTATAAACGAGGTTTAAGGTTTTAATATTATATAATAAAAAAGAAGTCTTGTTATGTTAAATATGTATAGCGTAGTTACGTTTATAATAGAATCTTAGTTTCTTTTTCGTATATATCTTAGGTTTTTCTTTCTTAGGTTTTTTTTTTTATTAATCTTTATATAGTTAATTATCTATTTGATCGTTATTAGAAATTAGATATTGAAAAACAGGAGGCCGAAGGGGCTTTATCTGATCTTTAAGTCTAACTTAATAATCTTTAATCGTAACTTTTTATTATAGTTAATTATCTTACTTATATTCGAAAGATGAAAACCTCTTTTTATGATTAGACTATATTTAAAATATCTTAGGGTTTATCTAAGGTAGATTAGAAAGATAGTCTTATTATTATTCTTAATGTTATTAGGTTATCTAACTTAGTTTAACTTCTTATGTTAGATATTATTAAATAATATGATATAACGTCCTTTTAGTTGTTAGGTTTATTAGGTAATATAGATTAAGATATTTTTAGTTTAAGTAATAGTTTTATAGATCTAGGTCTTTTAGTTAATCTAGGTATTATAAATGAAATTATTATACTAAATCTTAGTAATTTTATAAATTCTTAGATAGTTTTTATATATTTTCTAAATATCTATAATTTTTCTATTTAATAAGATATTTAAAAGTACCTTCGTTATTATATTATAAATTTAAGATTTATTTTATTTTATAATCTTAATTATCGATATTAACTATGATAATATTCTAAGGTTTTATATCGTCTAATGTTAGTTTTAATAATAATATATAAAATACTAGGTATATCTTTATAATATTAGGTAATTTCAATCTATAATTAACTTTTGAAATTTTTTTTTTGATTTTAAATAATTTAATAAGTTTATAATCTAGCTTATTACTTAGTCTAATGGTTTTAATATTTTATTATATAAGATAAACGTTATATCTTTCCTTAAAGGTTAATCTTTTTAACCTTTTAATATTAATATATTTTAATATCTTTATAATTATCAGTTTTAGATCTTCTTAAAAGGATAATTATAATAATTATAATATTTTTATATAGATGGTTACTTTAGGTACTATAAGGCTTTCTCTTAGTTCTCCGTAAGTTATTAATTTGAAATCATAATTAATATAGAACAAGGAAACCTTGGTTATTTCCGTGGTTATGTTGTTATAAATAAATTATGTTAATAATAGTAGTTTAACCTAATTATCTTATTTATAATTAACATAATAATATAGATATTATTTTAACGTTTAATTTGTCTTTTCTATTTAACTATCTATCTAAAAGTAGAAACTTATAGAGAGTTTATATTTTATCTTTAATTATCTTATTAAGGATTATTAAAATTTAGATATGAAGAGTTTATCTTTATCTGTTATTAATTTTATAGGTAATCTATGTTATATAAAGATAACCTTAATAAAGGTATATATAAACTCTTCTATATTACTTACTTCTTTATATAGTTCGAAATATATATATTTAGTAAGTTGGTTGATTATTATTAATATATTATCATATTTTATATTTGTAAATAATTTTTTAGATTTTAATAACTTAATTATAAAATCTATAGATATTAATTCTTATATTTTACTAGCTAGTTAAAATGGTTATAGTTCTTTGTATAGTTTATATCGTAATATCTTGCTTTTTATATAAATTATGTAATTCTTAATTATTATCTAAACTTTATCTTTGGTTTTAGTATAATTATAATATCGCTTAAGTCTTTAGTAAGTCTTGCTTACTCTTTAATATCTGTAAGTAAGTACCTTATATACTTCTTTAATTAGTTATTTGTTAGTTTAGGTTTTTTTTATTAGTTATCATTTTAACGTAACGTTAAGGTTCTTTTTGTTTAATATTAAGACGTTATTTAAATTTCATTTTAAGATAACGTTTATATCTTTAAGAACGTTTTCTTTATAATTAGTCCTTTAGCTAAGCATATCTACTTAACTATTCTTAGATCTTTTCTTATATATGATTTTAAAGTTAAATTTTTAGAGGAATTTTGATTATTAAATTTATCGTTTATTTAAGTCTTTATTAATTATGAAGTATATAAGGTTTTTATAGTCTATATAGACCTTAACTTTATATTTAATTCTTAAAAGGTAATATTTTTATTTTTTAAATACTTTGATAATTCTTATTAATTCTTTATCGTAGATTTAGTAATTAAGTTCTAGTCTGCTTAGTTTTTTCAAAAAGAAAGCTATTAAGTATAATATTCTATAATCGTTTTTTTATAAAAACTATCTTTTTAATATATAATTAGAGATATTTATTTTAACTTTAAAAGGTTTTTTTAGGTCTAAGATTATTAAGATTGGTTTTTATATAATTTTCCTTTTTATATCCTAAAAAGCCTTTTCTATTTATAATGTTTATTTAAAGGTTTTATTATTCTTAATTAGCTTTATTAATAAGAGTGCCTTTTAGCTGTAGGATATGATAAACTTTTGGTAAAAGTTTATAAATCTTAAGAAGCCTTGTATATTTTATATGTTTTATGGTGTAGGCTATTTAGTTATTACCACGATTTTCTTTTTATCTATATTAATTTATCTTAGCGTAATTATATAGCCTAAGAAGTTAACTTATTTAAAATAAAATATACTTTTTTTAGGTTTAATTAATAGTTTAGCGTTCTAGAGTTTCTAAAATATTTAGTATATATACTTTTTATATTTATCTAACGTTTTAGAGAAGATTAAGATATCGTTTAGGTAGATTATTATAAACTAATCGAGGTATTCTTTTAAGACTTAATTAATTATAGTCTGAAATATAGCTAATATATTAGTAAGTCTAAAAAATATGATAAGGTATTTAAAATATCTTTTTTTAGTCTGGAAAGTTATTTTCTATTCTTTATTTTCTTTTATTTAGATTAGGTTATATATTCTTTTAAGGTTAAATATTATAAAATATTTAATTTTAAAGAATAAGTCTCTAAGTTTTAAGATTAAAGGTAATAGATAATAGTTTTTTATTATAATCTCGTTTAGTTATTAATAATTAATATATAATTATAATTTTCCGTTTTTTTTTAATATAAATAAAATAAAATATCTTATTAATGATGTTAAAGATCTAATATAACCTTTCTTTAAGTTTTCGTCGAGGTAAATATCTAACGTTTTTCGTTATATAAGATTTAGTAAGTATATTACGTAGAATTTCGGTTATATGTTTTCTTTTAGTTTGATTTCGTGATCATAAGGTCTATGTTCTGGTAGCCTTATATTAAGTTCTTTGCTAAATAACTGTTTATATTTATAATATTTAAATAAAATCCGTTCTAACTGGTTAATTATAGTTTAACGTTCTATCTTATATAACGACCTGGTAAATATCTACTTTTAATATATTATTATCTTTATCTTAGATATTATATTAAGCTTACGTAATATTAAAGGCTTTAACTACCTAAAAGTTAAGCTGTTTATTTACTAGATTATTTTAGTAATTTAGTTAATCTAAAGGTTATTCTCTTTTAACTAAATAATATCTAAAATTATTTAGTATTTTCTAATATTTGTGATATTAAAGGTGATTATTTATTTTTAACTATAGTTAAATATTATAAGTTATGTGGTTTCTTTAGTAATATGACCTTTATCGTATATAAATAATTCTCTTTTTATAATAATTAATTTATATAAGTTCTTCTTAAGTTTCTAAAATAACTTTACGTTATTAACTAATACGGGAATAATATAGTTTCTTTATATATTATTATTAATTATAGCTTATATAAACTAGCCTTTTATCCTTATTAAGATTTTTATATATATATAATTAATGTTTTTATTATAGATTATATTAAGGTTTTTTTTTTTATATTTTTATTGTTATATTATTATTATCATAACGGTTCTTATTATTTAAACTAGGTTATATATAATTTATTCTCTTATAGATTATCTTTCCGTTTTTTCGTCGTAATATACTTTATAATATTTGGTATAACATTTATTCTACTTAATTTTTCTAAATAAGTATTTTATTAAGAAGTTAAGATATAATATAAATATTATATATCTTAGTTCTATATATCTTTTTATTAAAACCTAATAAGGTAATTTGGTCGCTAAGTAAGGCTTATTGATTAGTTAGCTCTTTTTACACCGAGGATATTATCTATATTATTTTTTATCTAGTTTATATGTAGTATAGTTATCTTATAAATAATTTACTTAGTAGATTTCGTCGTGTTAGAGGTGGTCTTTTATTATTTGTTTATTATCTTTAAATATTATTCTAATATTTTTAATCTAGGTGTTGGGATTTAGTTATATATTATATTAGCTTATGTTTATTAAGGCTACTTTATTATGGATTCCTTTAAGTATTAGTTCTAATCTCTTGTTAAGTATTTTGACGATATATGTGAAAAGGTCTAATCTAGCTTATCTTAGAGGAGACTTGTCTTCGTTAAGGATATCCTTGTTGTTTAATGATTTTGATATTTTTTTAATATTAACTTCGTAAGTGACTTATCTAATTTATTATTTAATTATTTTTATTATAACGTTTAATCGTTATAATATAAATAGTTGTTAGATCTATGGTTATCTATGTTCTTTTTCTATTATTACCAAGGTTTTTCCTTTTTTGTTGATTATATAGAACTTCTCTAGGTTGGTTAACAATATCCATACTTCGTATATCTTTTAGCTAAGTTAATCTTTTTTCTTATATGTTAATATAAACAGGATTTCTTTTATTCTTTGTTATATAGCTAGCTTGGTGTTAATAAATACGATTTTTTATTATATTTTTTATATTATTTTTTTAATTTTTTCGAAATATTATTTTATAGTAAGTTCTTAATGTTAAACCACTAACTATAAGTCTTCTTCTTCGGTGTTAGTTATTATTAATTTTCTAATTTCTCTTTTAGTAGTTTATATTAAGATGCTTATTTCTAAGTCTAAGTTATTGTTATCATTATCTAAAAGTAGTTTAAAGTAATTAGTAAAGTTATTTAATAACGTCTAAAAGCTTAATATTACTTATTTAATTAAGGTCTAATCTTCCGTAATCTTTGAGGTCTATTCGTTATCGTTTATTAATCTTTTGTTAATATAGAAGAATATATATTAAGTAGTATTATAATATTTATAAGCTAACTTTAAAAATTACTTTAGGTTAATATATTAATATTATCCGTAATATTTATATCTATTGTTAAATTTTACGTTGTTACTTCTAAATCTTTTTATTATTATAAATTATTTAACTTTTATAAGCATAATATCTTATCTTTTGAAGATAAGTACCTTGATTAAGTCTAAGATGTCCGCTCTATGTTTTTTTAGGTTATGTCGTATATGAGGTCTAAGGTAATATTTTACATTTTCTTTATCTAATTTATATATAAGGTAGTTATTATTATAACATCTAGACTAATATATTAATAAATATTATATTATATCTATTACTTGTTAGCTAACTTTATTATATCTTAAGATATTAACTTATCGTTTGTTAATAAGTCTTTAGTTAGTTTTTTTAAAATATTATTAGGTTATATAGCTGGTTTATTTATATAAAAAGTATTTGTTACTTTTAGGGTCTTTCTAATTGCTTTTTGTTCTGCGGGCGTAGTTAATAAAATCCTAGATTAGCCTTTTTCTTTGGAATATATCTAGTTCTATTAGGCCGTTATAATATCTATAAGTGGTACTTTGTTAATATACTTTTTTCTAATTATTATATTACTTTCTAGAGTTGGCGTGGTAGGTGCTAAGTACCATGGTATATTGTTTTTCTATTTGTTATTTATATTAACGATCGTTAATATATATTATTATTTTAATATACTTAGTTAGGCGTTTGGGTTAGTCTTCCCTGACTAGGTTGTCCTTAACTATATCCTTAAGTCTATTATAAAACTATGTTATAAACGTAAGTTCCCCCTAACTAACTTTAGAAGTTATTTATCAAAATACTAAGGCGTAGTTAACCGTTAACCTCTTTTAGGTTAAGTATATTAGCTATTTCTCGTTTATCTTTTCCTCGTCTAGGTTGTTAAACGTTTTATATAGTATTTTCTTAAATCTTATAAACATAGAGAATATTTTCATAGTTTCCGTCTTAGTTTTATCTCTTTTCTTAAAGTACTTTTGGAGATAAGGTTTAAATTAGATTATGGTGTTTTTTGTTAAAAATGATATAGTTATTTTAACTTGATCTTTTAGAAATCTAAATTTGTGTTAATATACGTCTTAGTAAAGTTGGAGTTAAGTTATAAAGGCTTAGAGCTTTTCGGACCGTCTTGAGAATTTTTATAGTAAGGAGATTTTTATTTTATCTTTACCGATCTATATACGAAAGACTTTGTTTTCCTTTTTAAGTTTTTAGAATATTGTTATAAGATATTCTAAGCTAACTTTTCTTTTAGAGGTATTTAGTGTTATATTTACTTAAAGGTAAAGATATTATTCGTAATAATAAGTAACTTACTAAATAAGAATAATTAAAATATTATGATCATATTAAGGTTAGTTATAACATTAGTCTTAATAACATTTATTAAGGTTTATATTATTAAGTAAGTTAGATAATATTAGTAAATAATATTATGAAAAAAGCTTTTATTAAACTTAATATTATAAAGTATATTATATAAGATTAATAATTAAGGTTTAAAGCTTAATAAAGCTAAAAACTTAGATTGATTGTTGAAGTATAATTAAGAACTATTTAATTATAGAAAAGATTATTTTTATATAGAAATATAAAATCTTTAGTTTATTATAATATCTTAGATTATTATGATCTTAAGATCATTATAATCCTTTTATAAATAAATAATCCATCTTATTATATACTTATTTATAAATCTTATTTTTCTAATAGCCCTTAGCCGTTATCGTCTTTTCGTTAATAATATAACGTCGTTAACGAAGGTCCGTAAGCGATCTTTACGTATTAACGTCTTATCCCCATTATAAGTAGGCTAAGCGCTATGTCGTATATTTATTTAATAATATTTAATATGATATATATACCTCCGATCTTAGGTATTATTACGTAAGCGTGTTCTACCGTCTATAACCACCTACTAGAGGGGTTATATATTATAACCGTAATAAGAACGTTTACGTTTATTAGACGTTTTAACTTTATATATTGTTAACTATTTTTATAAATATATATAAGATCTACGGAGAGTTTATCTTTTAACTTGATATAATCTAACCTTTTACTTATTCTTAATATCTTATTATATTTACTTATAAAATATTTTAAATCTTCCTTATCTTACCTATCTAAAAGTTATCATAAACTTAATCACCTTAACGTAATTATATATCTTAGATCGTTTATTAATATCAGCGAAAAGGTCTTACCATTATAAAAACTATTTAGCTATTATAATATATTATAATATAAGTTTCTTATTAATAATAACACTTATATAAGATAATCTAACAAACATTAAGAAAAGATTATCTATAACAAGTTAGGCTTTTATAAAAGATTTTACATAGATAACTAATTATAAATAACTTACTCTCTTTTTTAACGTTAAGATTACGTAAAGTAAAAAATCTTTCTTAAACATAAGCCTAGCTTAAAACGTCCGCAACGAAATAATAAATAACAAAAATTTAAGAACCAAGATCTTAAAATGATTAATCAAGGTCTCTAAGCCTTAATTAGATATATTAATATCTTCGTTATCTTTATCTTTATTAGAGAAGATAGGTTTATTATCTTTATCATAATAGAAACTTTTAATTTACGTTTAGTTAATTAAGCTAAAACTATTAAAATATAAAGAAGATAATAAAGTAGATTTTGATTAATCTTTGTTTATTATATTAGCCTTATAGCTATTATCAAGTAGCTAATATTACGAAAAAAGACTAAGTTCAGCCTTGATTAGATTCTTAAGGTTAACTTTAATATATATATATAACCATAATCATGATTTTTAACAATAAAGGACACTATCTAATATAATATAAAAAGTAAAGAACCTAACATCTTAAAGCTTTTCTTATATTATATAATAAATCTATTCTAATATTAAGAAGCTGTAGTTATATCCGTCTAGTTATATTATGTTATAATAGAGGTAAACATCTATTTAAAAAATTTAAGATTTATTAAGCCTTAATCTATATTTCTAATATTAACGAAAGATATAATTTATCTATATTATAAACTATTTTTCCGTATTAACTTTATCTCCTTAAAAGTTATCTTAGTAGAAAATTATTTCATAAGCCTAATTAACGATAATCATAACTTAATAATTATTAAAATATTTAATAATTATTAATAAATAAGCTTTTTATACCTACTTAATATTCTATTTTTACTTAAAAATAATAATTTTACTTTTCAGGTCCACGATTTAGCCATTCCCTGTTTAATAAATAACTAAAAAATTAATAAGTCCTTTATAAATTAAAATAAGACTATTTAATATCTTCTTATCATTTAACTAATTTTCGTTAATTATTTTTAGTTTAAGATTTTAAAGATCTATAAGCAGCTAAAGTTTATTTATTTATTATTATTAATTTTATTATGTTTTTAACTAATAACCTTTTAACTAACCTTTAAGAGCTTTTATATCTTTTAAGTTATTTATATTAAGAAGGTTTATAAAGACCTGATTAGGTCTATCTTAAGGTTTCTTAATAGGTTTAACAATTAGAAATATAAGAGAAGATAATAGTTAATAATATTAATTCTCTAACCTAGGTAAAAAGCGGTAATATAGAGACTTTAACGGGAGTATATTCTTTTAGAAACTTTTATTAGTTATATTATATAAAATAACCGTTAAGCTTTTATCTTTAAAGATCTTTTTTATTTATCTTAGGTTCTAGAAAGTCTTTAAAGACATATTAACTTTCTTAGTTAAAAGAAATATTATTAATAAAAAACCTTTTTATCTTTCTATAACCTTTAACGTTTAAAGAAGATATTCTTTATATAATATCTTAATATTATAACGGTTATATTCTTATATATAAATAGATAAGCTAAGTTCATATCTAATTAAGTTCTAAAGGTAGATATTAATATAAATAACAAACTATTTTTTACTTAATTAATAATAAGTTTACTTATCTTAGATCTAGTAAAAAGCTAATTATACTAAGTTTATCTTAGCTTCTTAGATTATCGTTTTAATCTAGTCTAATATAAAATATCTATAACTATAATTATTAAATTAAATAACACCTAGGTATAAATAAAACCTAACTTTTAAAACTTATTTACTAATAAGACTAAGCTTATAAATTTAATATTAACTTATAACTTATATTATTTATAAAGCAAACTGATCTTTAACGTAGTTATTATTTTAGAAGTTATTATAAAAGAAGATGATCTTATAGACCTAATTAACAATAATTATAACCTAATAATTATCATAATAATTAATAAAGATAACCGTTTATATATTATAAAATATTTCTAACTTTCATAGTTAAGCCTCTTTAGTAAGGTTATTACTTTCTTAATATTATTAGATCTAATTATTCTAAATAAATTATATTATAAATCCTTAAATTATATCTTTCCTGATCAGGGCTAAACCTCTAGTTATTATCTCTCTAATTAGCTAGTCTTTTCTCTTTATTATAATTTCAAGGTTCTATAGACTTATAAATAAATATATATTAAATAGACTTAACTATCTATCTTTCTAATCTTAACTTTAATATTAGTTAATCTATTATTTAAACTCTTTTTAATATTTTTTAAGATCTAACTTAAGTTCTTCTTTCTTAAGTCTAATAATAATAAACTTATTAAGTAGAAAGATTATTAGAAATAAAAGAGAACTTAGTTATAAAACCTAGTTTTAAAATCTTATTAAGCTGATTACGTATTAAGATTTACAAAGGTTTTTTATATTATTATCTTACTAATCTAGCTTATATAAGGCTATAACTTTAGACTTATTAAAGATAATTATTTAAGCTATTTCTTTATTTTAAAAAATAGAATATATCTTATATTCTTCATCAGTTAAAATTAATATATCTATATCGCTTATAGAGAATATATATATATATTCCTTACTAAAAAACATAACATCTCTTTAAAGGATTTAAGATTTATTAACCTAGTTAAGCTTAGAAGTTTTTCTTATTAACAATAAAAATAATAAAGTTTAAAATATATTAATTAGTTTAAACAAATTAATATAGGTTATTTAAAGAGGTCGCTTAATAATTCTTAATAATCTCTTTATCTTATTTATATTAGAAAGATTAAAAAGTTTATTTTTAATAAGATCTTATTAATTATTCTTTTAAGATATAATTATATCCCTAATTAATAAAAACTGAAAAAGTAAGATATAAGGTTTTTCAGCGATATAAATAAGGAAATATATATAAGTAAAGAATAAATTATCAGATATAAATAGATTAAGTATATATAAGCGGAAGGTCCTTTTTGAGGTTTGTTTTCCTCTATTAAAATCTTTAATACTTAATAAATTTATAATAGCCTTAATCAAAGTATTAAGGATATAAGAATAATATTTTTAAGTAGTTTGAGGATATATAATAATAGTTAGTTTAATAGTTAAAAAGAAATTATGATATATATAGATTTCTAATATTAATAATAATTATAAGAAAGCTCTTTTTCTATTTCTTTTTTCGGGTTTTTTCTTTTTAATAATAATAACAATCTTCTTACCTAATATCTTTAAGCAAAAAGAACATTCTTATTTTTCTTTTTTCTTTTTCTTTTTTCTTTTCTTATCTAATAAATAACCTTCTTATTTTAAGGTTTCTTTATTTTCTTCTTATCTATAAGAGAAAATATCTTTTTCTTATATTCTCTATCTTTAAATTTTTAAAATTAACTTCTTTATTTTTCTAATTAGAACTTTTATCTATTATAGATTATATTTTCTACCTTCTTGTTAATCTTGATGATTATATTCACTATTATGAAATTAAGCTTGTTAAGACTTTTAGTGAATAAGAACTATAATTATTACTTAACGTTAAGATATTTATAAATTATAAATTCTTCTATTATATTAAGAAAGAACTTATCGTAAATTATTCTCTCTTTTTTATAACTAATTAAGGCTAATTAATAATAAGTTGTTATTTATCTTTAATATTCATTCTTAAAAAGTCTAGCCTAAAATAATAATAATATATAACCTAATTTTATTTATTTTAAAATTTAGTTTATTAAGTTTATTAAAGATAATAAATCTTAAAAAGATATTACTTACCGTTTTTAGCAAAATATACTTAGTAATAATCTTTTTATTAATAACTTAATGATTCTTAAGCCTAAGTTCTCTTAGTGTATAATTATAATTATTAATAGTTATAATATCTTTAGTTATTAATTTATAAAATTCGCTTATTACCTAAATATTATTAAAAGCTTATTTATCTAAGTTTACGAAGAAATTAATAAAGTCTTTTATAAATATTACGAAGATTAATATAATTTTTTTAGTTTTAATAATATTTTATATGTTAATATATAGGTTATATACCTTTTTTTTAAATATATCTTATTATCTAGCTATTAAGGTAACTATTATGTTAATTATAAGTTCTTCGAGAAATCTAATTATACTTTTTAAGTTAATAATATAACTTATAAGTTATTTAGCTTTAAGGTTAATAAGTTTAGTTAAGCTTAAAAAACTCTTAAAGTTTAATCTATTATAACTAAAACTAGATAGATTTATCTTTTCAACTTTAACTTTCTTCATTTATTTATCATAGCTAATTTCCTTCATAAGTAGTTTAACATACCTTAAGTTAAAAACGTTATATCTTTAGTTTTTTATCTTAACCGCTTTCAGAGTAAAGCTATTATTATTTTTAAACTTTATCTCGCCGTTAACGTTAAGATCTCTTAACAAACTAAGCAGAATATGATATCTTAAGGTTTTTTAGGTAAAGAAGCTAAAAGTAAAAGTATATAAGAAATAGTTAAATAAAAGGTTAAGGTATAAATTTAGTAATAACCTTAGTTTTTAAAAATTAAAAAGGTTTTATAAATAAAAATTTCTATTTTATTAGTTCTAACTTATAATTATAATGATTATAATAGCCTAATCAGGCTTAATACTTATTAGATATATTATCCTTTATCTTATAAGGCCATCCCTCTTAGATCTTAGAAAATAAAATATTAAGGATAAATATAAATGAAAAAAGTGAAAAAGTAAAATTTTTAAAGTTATATAACTTTTAGAAAAAAAAAAAATTAAATAAAAGGTTAGATAAGCTAAAATAAAAGTCTAATAATAATAAAAAATAAGCTTAGAAATATGAAATTAAGGTCTAGTAGAGGGAAAAAGTAATATAATAATATAGAAAATAAAGTATAAGTTTATAGAATTAGTCTTAGAAATAAGAATATAAGAGGCTAGTTATTAGTTATTAAGCTATGGTAATATAAAATCAAGTTATAGCTAAGCTTAATCAGCTTTATTCTAAGATATCTTAATATTTATTATAGTTTATTAGTTTTTTTTATTAAATTAGGATAAAGAGGTTATCTTTTTTAAGGTCTTTAATATTTTAGAAAAGTTATTTTTAAAACTTTTCTATATATTTCTTCTTAATTGTTTAATATATAACCTTTAAGATTAAGTATATATTAAGGTCTTCTAGGTTTACGATTATCTTTTCTTTATATTCTTCTTTTTTTTCTTTAAGAGATATTAGGTTAAGGTCTAAGAGTAAGTTTATAATATCTTTATCTTAGTCTTTTCAGGCTAATATCTTATCTTTTAGTTCTTATTATTTATTAAAAGCCTTGATAAACTTCTTTAGTCTATATCTTAAATACGTAGATCTTTTCTTTTTTTCTCTATTAAAAGATTTTAGTTTATAAGATATGTTATTTAGGATTACTAACTTAATCTTATAAGGTCTTAGCTATTTTAACTTAAGCTTAGAATTTTTACTCTTATCGAGAAATCTAACTACGTTATAAACTAATATTATATCTCCTAAAGTTAACCTTTATTTATAAAAACCTTTCTTATATCTTTTATTTTATTATTTAGCTTAAGTTTTTTTTTTATAATTAAAGAGTTTAGCTATATAATCTTAATCTTTTTTAAGTTATATAATTATTCTTATTTATATTATTAACTCCTGATTAAGTATATAGATTATGTCCTATTCGAGAATTCTCTATATAATAATATTAGTCTTTATTAGCATAATAACTTTATAGCTATATATAAGGTAAAACAGAATATACTTAGTTAGATTATAAATATATATATAATCTATAAATAAGACCACTAAGAGAAATGCTAAGATATTTATATAACTTTAATTATATTAAATCTAAAATATCTTCGTTATTAACTAATATCTTATTTTAAGGATTTTGTTTATATAAAGATAATATACTAAGGTAAGTTGCCGACGTAGGCTATATTTTTTAGTAAGCTTTATAATATATTTCTTATTTTTTAATCTTTTATTAATTATCAGTTTATCATAGATACCGTGGTGGTAAATAACTTTTTTAAATAAAAACTTTGTAACGTGTATAGACTTATTGTTTAGGAGATATCTTACTTCTAGCTAGCTAGTAAAATGATCTTTAACTTTTATTATTATCTATTTCTTTATAAATTATACATCTAAATAGATAACTTTAAATATTATTAATTATATTTTAATTTATTTGTAAGGTTTATCTTATCTAAAGGTTAATACTTAGTATATTAAGTATATTATAAAAACTTCTTTAACTATCTAGTATATATTATTTTAATAATATTTATTAATATATAACTTATATATTAATTCTTTTATTTTATAGTTAATAATCTTATAATTATCTCTGATTAAGGATAATTAATATTCTTTTTTATCTATTTATTAATAAAGGGTAAGATATTTACTTAATAATTAGGTCTAAAGAAGTCTGTCTTTGACTAAAAACTTATATATTTTTTTTTTCAACTTATCTTATTACGGCTTAGTAAGACTAGTTAGTATATTTAAAATTATTAAGGTATACGTAATCCGTCTAGATTCTTAATCTTATACCTAATTAACGTTAAATATATTAAATATTAATCGTAGATCTTTAGTATTTATAATGTTAAGGTTTATAGTTAAGAAGAAGATTTATCTGTCGATAAAATTGTTTATATCTTCTTCGTTTTCTTTATCAACAAAGTTAGAAAGGCTTAATAATTTTTAAGATAGTTTATTAGTTATTATATTCTTCGTCTTTGGTATATATTTAACTTTAAAGTTAAAGAGATAAATCTATATTATCTACTTTAAGATTAATACCCCTAAGAGATCTAATATTACGTTATTAAGCTATAAAATAAATATTCTAATATCAATTTCTAATAAAAAGCAGGTATTATAAAGGTAATTCCTAAGCTTTTTTAAAGATATTAAGATTTTTCTTAATTTAAGTTTACCTATGTTATAAACGAGCTTTAGCCTTTTCTATATATTATTTTTATATTAAGTTATTTATCTTTTCTTATTAGAAATAAATTAGCTTAATATTATTTCTTAACTAATATTATTAACGTTTATATAGAAGTATATTAGCCTTAATCTAGGCTTATATATCAACGTAATAAAGATTAAGGCTTTTATTAGTCGTTATTTAAGTTAATTTATTACCTATTTTTAGTCTACTTCTTAGATAAAGATAATATTTTTCTTTAGAAAGAATATAAATAGCTTAATAATAATTACGAAGTCTTATACCTAGTAATAGTAAAACGTAGTAATATTTAGGAATAATCAGACCTTAGTAATATCCTTATAGAGCTCTTACTTCTTAATCTTAATAATCTTTGCTTTTTCTAGTTTCCAACCTAATATCTTATAGACGTACCTTATTAAGATTATTAATTCTTAATATTATTAAGATTTCACGCCTGTTATTATATAATTTACTAACTTGACGTTTATAAACATTTTATTAATATTAATAATATATTTTATAATATATCTTCTTATTCTAAGCTTAATTAGTTTATTATTATAGATAATCTTTAGCCTTTTAACCGTAATATTATCTAAGAAAGCTTAGTAAATTTTAGATATAAGGTTATATAAGATCTTAATGATAATATATATAAATTAGGTAATTAAGTTAGTAACTTTTTATAATAAGGTATATATTTAGAAAAGCTTTATTAACGTTATAAACGTTATAAGGTCTTTACTTTTTTTATTAAGGTTAACTTAGTTATACTTAAAGAAGAAATTAAGTAGGGATATTAGCTTATATATAATAAAATCTTTTAAGAATTTATTAACGTTAAGAAAGATAAAGTTATCTTTAATAATTATAATATTAATCTTTATAATAAAATTAATTAACTTTATCTTATTATCTTTTTTATAAACGAAAAACTAAAGGTTTTTATAAGAGGTATAATTCTCCTTGAGAACTCTCTTTTTAAGATGTTTTTTAAATATCTAAATAACTATAACTTCTAGTGCCTTTAAGATTAGGATACCTTTCACCTATTATATCTTATATAATATTATCTTTATCTTCTATTATAATATAATAATAAGGTTTAGCTATTTATATTTAAAGAAGTCTTATATAAAAGTTATTTCGTAGTTAAAGAGTATGGTTTTGAAAAGTTTACGTTCTTTTTTATGTAAATACTTAAGAAAGTCTAAGATAAGTTAAAATCTTTTTTTTATAAGATGATTTCTTAGCTTAATTATTAAGAACTTAAAGGTAATCAAGCTAAGATAAAAAAGGTCTTATTATCTAAGAAGTTCTCTTATCTTTTTAAACTTTTTTATTTTCTACCTTATATCTTTTTCTAATATTAATCCGTCGGAAAGAATATTATCTATAAGATAAATCTTAATTTTTTTTAGCTTATAAGTTCTTAATATTTACCTTTATACCTCCTTAATACCTCTCTTATTTTATAATTATAAAATCTTTAATCTTATTTTCTTAATTCTTTCTTTTTCTAATTTCTTAAACTTTTTACTTTCTAAATAATAAATTTTTATTTTAATAAGATATATTTTTATTAATAACTTTTCCTTTCTCCTTTTTTACTAATTAAGGTTATTTTATTATTAAATTATCTTTAAGATATATAATTATTAAATAATTATCTTTTCTTTATATATTATTATCTTTTTAATAATTTAGTAATAAGTATATTTTAGGTTATAACGTTTAAATGTTATTATAATTTTATAGATTTAAGGTAATATAACGTTATATATAGGTTTTATTAATAATTTTATAACTTAATAAGCCTAATTAAGAAAGATAAAACCAAGAAAAATATTGTTAAACTTTATTTTTTCTAGTTTTAAGGTTTTAAGATTAATATACCCTTAGTTATTTCCGTTAGCTTTATCTTATTAATAAGATTTTCCTCTAGAAAGATTATTATCTTTAACTTTATGTTTTTCGTTATCTTAATCTTAGTTAAGGTAAACCTTCTTTATATTAGCTATTTTAGATCTTATTATAGATCTTATTAATATAAAAAGATATATTTATCTAATAATAAGGTTAATGAAGATAGTACTATAAGAGTAACTTAACGTAAAAGTTATTTATATAATAAATAGCATATTAAGTAAGAAATCATAATTATAGTTTTTATTAGATAAAACTTAGATAATCATCTTAGTTTAATATAAACCTATCTAGATATACTCCTTTATATATCTGACCATTTTTAAGCTCTAATTAGATATAAGATTATTTATTATAAATATTAAGTTCTTTATATAGTCTATAAGGCTAAGCCTCTTCGTTATAAACTCTCTTATTAGATTATATTAGGTTTTAATATTAATAATAACGAGAATTATCTTTCTTAATTTATCAGCTTTAATTCTTAATCTAATTTCCAAAATAATCTATAAACTAATTATTAAAAATATTATTAGATTTAAAAACTAAGCTAAGCCTAATTAGGTTAATATAAAGGTTATTCTTATCATTACCATCGTAATATTATCTTTACCATTTATTACTTTTTACTTTTTAATTCTCTTTTAAAAAGACCTTCTTACCGTATTTAATTATAACGTTTTAATAAACTTAGATATCTTTAAGCATATTACCTTTAACTAGTTATTTATAACTATTTAAAGCTAAGCTATCTCTATATCTTTAAACGTTAAGATAATTATATAAACGTTTTTCATAAATAACTTTATCGTTTATATATCCTTTTACTTCTTAATATTATTAATAACCTTATATATAACCTTATTATTACTAAATATTAGTCTAAGGTCTAAAATATATTCTATATTAATACCTAAGCTAATTTCTTTTATATTATTTATTCTAAAAGAGATAAGCTTATTTGACTTTTCCTTAAAAGTCCTCCCTAAGGTAAACTCTTTTTTTAATATTTCTATATTATTATAAGCTCTACTTTAAGAAGAATAAATCGTTTAAGCCTAATCAGGAATAACTAAGCTTATTTTATTTTATATCTTATTATTAAACCTAATATTTCATAATATTTTTAATTATAATGATAACTAATTATAAAAAGTTTGTTAATAATTAAGAATTTTAAATTTTAATTAAATAATTAAGAATATATTCTTTAAGTTATTCTTTATTTTTAATATAAACTTAACTAAGATGAAGGTTATACTTCCTTTAATTAATAATTATCTTTGATTAAAGTCCTTTATATTTTCTAACTTTTATTTCTATATTCTCTTATAGTTAAGATATTATAATACTTATTATTATTATAATCTAAAAGATCTATCTTTAATCTATTTAGTAATCATTTTTTTGTTTAAGAAGCCGTTTATATAATTTTCCTTAATTATATAATCTAAAATATATTCTTTTTAAATGTTTACGTTAACTTCTATATAATATTTTCTTTTATAAAAAAAGATCTTTTTATCTTTAAGGTTAATTAGTTAGTTTATATATTAGACTAATATATATCTTAACTTTCCGTAATAAGTATAATAATTTTAGTAAAAGAATTTTAAATACCTATTTCCCTAATTACCTTAAAGACTTTTCGAACGTTCTTTTTAAACTAATTAAGTATAAAAGATAATCCTTTCTACGAAATCATATTTAGTTATTATTTTTTATAAGTCTTTTTACTTCTTTTTCTATTTTATAAATATTTTTTTAGTTTTAATATTAACTTTCAAGATAAGGCTTTTCATTTATTTAGTAAGCTTATCTATTTTTTTATTAGATTTTTTTTTTAAAGATGATGATAAATCGTCTAATGTCTAATTAAGGTTAATCTATTATTTTTTACTTAATTTCTTTTTATTTCTATCTAGCTTAAGGTTATTAATTATTTAATCTTTAATCGTTTTATAAAACTTTTTTAGATATTTAGGTTATCTAAGATTAATAAGGTTATCTAATGATAACTTTTAAGTTATTTCCTTAAAGATCTTTTTATAATAAATAACGTATATAACCTTAGTTATCTTTAAGTTAATTATAATATTATTATCTATTTTTAAGGTTTTTTGTTTATAATCTTTAATCTTTTGTAAAAGTTTTATTATTTCTCTTAGGTTCTTAATATCTTCTTTTGTAACCTTTATCTTTTTAATCTTATCGAGAGGTTTTTATAACTAATCAAAGTTTATAACTTTAAACTCTTTTTTAAATATTATTTTTACCTCTTCTTATGTGGTATTATCTATGACGTATACCTTAAAGATCTTTTTAAACTTTAAGTTAATATATTTTATTATATTTTCCTTTTTCCGATCATCAGTTTATATAGTAAGTTCTATCTAACTTTTATATTTATTTAAGAACTTAATAATCTAGTTATTTGTAAATCTTAGAGCTTTAGATAACCTTAGAAGAGCTATCTTTATTAACTATATATAAGTAATCTTATTTTTTAATGTTTGTTTTTAGTTGTTAACCGTTATAATATCTATAAAAGCTTTTTATTAATTAATATTAATTATAAACTAAGTTAGATTAAATATATATAAGTTATCTAGAAAAGAAAAGAATTAGCCTGTAGAGCTATATAGTCGTAAGACTTTCTTCTTAGTCTTTTTTAGTTTATCTTTAATATTAAAGTCCTTTATAATATCTAATAGTTATTATAAAGTATAATCTTAGATATCCGTAAAAGCGTTCTTAGTTTTTATTAATAACCTTAGTATAAAGATTCTTAATATTAATAAATTAATTAGATTAAGAGATAAACTTAATAGATCTTTTGAATTCTTTTTCTAATTAGGTTTTAGATTATCTTTTAGTTTTAATATTATATTATTAAAGTAAGCTTAATTAAGGTAAGCTTATATCTTCTTAACTATTAACTATCGGTCTATCTTTACTAAGTATATTATAATTTATCTTATTATTTACATTATTTTTTATATTTAAAAATTTACCGTTAAGAAGTTTATCATTTTAATCTATAATATAATAAGTTATATCTTATAATTAATTATATTAACCTTATCTTAGATATTACGTTCTTTTAACATTTATTTAGGCTTGGTCAGGTTTAGATGAGTGTTTATATATAATATAAACGTTGGTTATTATCTTTAATAAGGATTAATATTTACGTAGTAGGTCTTAACTATATTATAAACTATTAGAATCTTAATCTTCTTAATATTTAATATCTTAAATTTCTTATTAAGATCTTTTTAATTGGTTATAACTTTTATAAAGTTAATATTTCGTTTTTATTAGTTATTATGAATAATTATTTTAAAATCTCTTTTATCTTTTATTTTTGACTTTTTAATCTTAACATAATTTCTAACTAATAGGCTTATTTATTATGTTGTTATTATCTTATTTATTTTATATAAAGATAATGTTTTCTTTAGGGTTTTTGATATTCTTACGGTAATATATCTTTAATTAAGTTTATCTAAGACTTAGAAACGTAGTTATTTGTTATTAACTAATATTTTTCTATATAAATAAATATAGTTAGATTATTATGTCTATATTATCCTTTTTATTAATTATTGTTAAAGTCTATAATATAATAAAAGCTTTTCTAAAGCTTAAAAAGATATATTTATATAACGATCTGGTCTAATTAGGTTAAATTAGTAAATTATAAATTATAAATTATAAACTAAGAGAAATAAGGAAATTAATAAGTTATAAACTATTTTATATAATTACTTAGATTTTAATAGTTTTATAAAGAGTTAGTCTAATACGTCTTATAAGAGCTTAATATTTGTTTACTAATTTAATATTAAGTTAACTATTAACCTAATAAGTTATAAATATATCTATATATATAAGAGATATCTACGATTTATTAAAAACTTATCTTAATATTTTTGTAAATATGTTATATATATATATACTCCACGTACAGCTTTGGAAATTAGTAAACTAGTAAATTATAGATTACTTTATATAACTATTTAAACATTAATAATTTGATAAGGAGCTTATCTAATATTTCCTATAAGAGCTTAATATTTGTCTATTAGTTTAACGTTAAGTTAACCGTTAACCTAACAAGCTATAAGCTTATCTTTATATATAAAAGACGTCTACGATTTATCAAAAGCTTATCTTAATACTTCTATAGATATATTATATATATATATATTCCACATATAGCTTTAGAAATTAAAAATAATTATTAATATTCGTAATAAACAATAAGCCTACCTCGGTTTTTTCTTCAACTTAATAACACTCCTCGTGTTACTAATAAACAAACTAATATATTATCTTATATACTTAAAACTTATTTTATTAACAACGTTTATTTAGAATATATAAAAACATCTAACTATAATCTCTCTAATTAAGTCTGATCAGTTCTTCTATAACATAGATCCACCTCCAAACACTATTAAAATTAACCTAAACTAAATCATCTTATAGCCATACCACTATAACCACTAAATATTCTAATATATACAACCTAATATAACATACTAAAATAACGATATCTTGGCCATCTAGATAACTATATAAATATAGAAGGTGTTCTATCCCTAATCAAGGATAAGTAGATCTAATGGTATAATCAAGGCTTTCGTAAGGTAAAGACTTATAAACTTATGATTTTATAAGATAACTTAATAATATAAATTTAACAGTATTATGAGGTATACCTATAAACGTGCCTTTGAATATATTAATAAAAGTTACGAAAATAACTAAATATAAAAAAGACCGATGATTAATACGTGTATAAGCACGTGTTTAGGCCTGATCAGGCTAGTTATGATAGGTTCATGGTAAAACGTATTCATTTTATCTTACCTAGTTTTAATAGATAAAATTATTTATAATAAAAGTTTAAGAAAAAGAATTTTTTATATAATAAATTAATAAAAAACAAATATTAGACTAATTAATATTTAATTAGTAATTTATAATAAATAATTTAAAATATTTATTTTATTATAAAAAAAAGGTAATAAATATTTATAAAAGTTTTTTTATAAAAAAATAATAAATAAATATTAAGAAAATATTAATTAAAGATTAAAAACTAAATATTATTATTATTAAGGTTAAATAATAAATTGTTATTTTTATTATTATTATTATTAATATTAACTTAAAGAATTTTATTATTTTATTTAGATATATTAATAAGAAATACTAATTAGATATTAAAAAGAAAACTTATAACTAACTAATATAACTTTAAGAAAAAACTTATATATTACTTAATCTATTAAAAGATAATATTAACAAACTTAATTATTAATATTTTACATTCTTTATACTCTTTAACCTTTTATTATTAAGAAATAATTAAACGTTTAATAGATTTTATTTTTTTATTTTTTAAAACTTATAAACCTTTTTTAACCTTAATCTAAATAGCTTATATAATATCTTAATAAAAAGTTAATAAATAAATATTAATAAGGTAATAATTAAGAAATCTTATTTACAATTTAAGTTTTATTAATAATAACTATAACCTAAAAGACTTAGTTATAAACTTTAAAGATATTAGAAAATTATTAAAGGTTAATTAAAAACTAACTATTAAAAAAATAATAAGATTTATAATAACATAAAGCTTATTATTAACATTAAGATAATTAATATACTTAATAAAAATAATTATAAAAAGTTAATATTAATTTATTAATAAGATATTAGTTAGATAATAAATAAGAACTTATAAATATTATTAATATATATAAAAGATACCTTATTAACCTAGTTTCCTAGGTAGTAAAAATAACGTTAATAAAAGACCTCTTAGGTAATAATAAGGTCGATAATAATATAAGACATAGCGGATATAATAATAGTTAAAAACTAAATAAATAAATAATAAATAATAATTAATTAACTATTAAATAATAATAATAAAAATATTATTATTATTATTATTATTATTATAAAAAATATAAATAAAGAAAAATTTAAAAAAATTAATATTAAAAAATAATAATTTTATATAAATTAAATAATAAAATATAACTATTATATTTAACATAAATTTAAAATATATTTATTAATTTAAGATAAAAAAGAAAAAGGTTATTAAGCCTTTTCAATATAATTAGCTATAATTATCTAACCGTTAATATATAAAATCATAATAATAAACTAATAAGAAAACAAAGCAAATAAAAAGCTATTATTTATTAAGTCTACAAAATTCACTAAATTCTATTATTATAATAAAAAATAAGAGAACTAAGGCTCTTTAACCTTTAGTAGAATATATTACCTAATAGGTTAAATATAACAAAGTAACTATAAAATATCTAAAGATATAAATAAACAAAAAACGATTATTTACTCTAAGGCTAATAATCTTAAAGATAAGATCTACGAAAGGTAAATATCTTATCATAAATAGTTAAGACCTTAAGAGAAAAAGTGAGGTAATAAACTAAAAGGGCCTTTACTACCTACCACTAAGAAGAACCACGAAGGTCAAAGCTATATAGAGCAGGAGGGCCCCAAGGTAGACCTAAGAGGTTTAGAGATAAAAACTATTATCTATATATACCTACCTAGCAAGAGGCTTATAATGACCAAGCCGTGTGCCCCTTCACTCTATATTATAACTCCTATAGGCGCTGGCCCTGACACGGTGTTCGATTGTCGAATGGAACCCATAAGCTAAGATGGACCTTGATACATTATACACTTCGACGCGAAATTGGATGATATTACCCAAGTTCGCCCAAGCGACTGTAGATTTGTAATATGAATTCTCCAAACATGGGTCACAAGAAGCATATACACTCATGCGTTGCCCGTGACAAAATATTTCGAGTTTTGAGCGGCCGTCGATCAATATGAACCTCTCAACAGACAGTTAGTTAATGAAGGGAATATCCGAGTTGGCCTTAATTCTGATGTAGCAGCAACAGCCATGGCCGCCAAGGTGTGGTGATATCATTTTATACACTCTAGAGGGTATGTCGATTTGTATCTTAATCTGCACGATAATTTGTGCAGAAGCTTGATGCATGTGATACGGTCGTCGGCCGCTGACTGGGCGCGGGAATGGGTCCGGGGAAATATTGCGCTCGTGCGACGCATGTACCAGACGGCCGTCGCCAACCGGGAGAATCCCTCAAATGCGCAACGCGTGTTCAATGAGTTGAGGCTGATCGAGGCGAATTTGCAGTATATCCTAGCGTTACCGCCATATCGGGGGGGGAGCTACCGAGAAAAGAAATGGCGGAGATGTTGCCTCAAGTTCTAATGATGGAATTGACGGGCGGATTAACATACACGGACTTTCGTCACACTCCCCGCTGATTCAAGTTGTACCAGGGATAATTGCAGTAAAATAGATGGGAACTGTCGCGCGGTATGGCGGGGATGGGTCGGTCGACGAGTCAGTTGACATTTCGAAACTATTTCAACAGCTGCTTATCTCGCTTTCAGAATGACTTCCCATTAACATGAACAATAATCTTCCCGGCACTAGAACCCTTCTTCAATTTCTCAAATGCCTTCAGTGCATCATCAAATTCAAACACGGAGTCAACCACAGTCCTGACTTTGCCCTCCGCCATCCACTGCATAACTTGGGCCAAGTCCTTCTCATCGTGCTTGGTCATATATACTTCAAGTTTCCGCTTTCCTCCTCCCAGGAAGCCAGGCAGAATCATAGCTCGGACAAGATTGGTTATGCTGGCGAGGCTCATACTACCGCCAACATAGACGAACCTACCCTCCGGAAGCATGTAGTCGTTTGCGGCCTCGTATAGACCTTGTGGTGAGGACCCAACGTTGTCGATGACTAAGCTATAAATTTGGCCGGCTGCCTTGAGCTTGGCTATCACGTCGGTTGTCTTATAATCGATGATCTCATCTGCGCCGAGCTCTTTGCAGAGTGAGGCCTTTTCCGTGGAGCACGAAACTGTAACATGGCATCCCACTGCTTTACCAATTTGGATCCCAAACGTTCCTGTGCCCCCCGAGCCCCCGTTAATGAAGATCTTGTCGCCTCGCTTCACATAGGGCACGATAGTCTGATAAGCCGTCAGACCAGCTGTGCCCACGCCAGCTGCCTGATCGAGACTAATGTTTGCTCCTGTCGGGATAGGAATACAGCCATCACTCGTAGCAGTGATAAATTGAGACAGTGCCCCCTGCAGCTTTGTAGTGTCCAATCGGCCGACAACCAGATCACCGGGCTTGGGTGATTCGACATCTTCCCCGACAGACACGACACGGCCACTGTAGTCCATGCCTGGAGTTTTAGGGAAGGCGAGGACGGCTTTGGCCACGAAACCTAGCTCCGGGACCTTGTAGTCTGCAGGATTGAGACCAACGCTAGCTACCTCAATGAGGACTTGACCCTTGCCAACGGTTGTAGAAGGACGTGGGGCATTTTCGATCAGCTGGAGGGTCCTCTCCAATGGCCCGGTTGAGCTGAATTGCCATGTTCGTGTTGTGTCGGCCATTGCTGAACCTGAGTTCTGGGATCAGGATTTAAACTTGTGGAAAAAGGATCCTGTTTAGATGCAAAGTTTGACGCCCATCTTAAACCATTTTGCTGGGCGCAGTGGTGAATGTCACCGCAATCGTCTGTAGGGTTGATGGCGTTGATTGCGTCACGACTCAAGCTAAGTTCTTCTGGCGCATGATGCGGCATCGAGTTACCCCGAGTCCCCACTAGCGAACAATGCTTTTTGCCGCTTGGAATACATTGCTGTCGACAAAGTAAGGACTACAACCACCCGCAACTAATGATCTTTACGTTCATTCTGAATAAAATGGAGGTGTCCTGAGATTCATATTGAGGTTTAGACTACCAACAGTGTCCTTAGTTGTGACTACAACCAACTCCTTCGTCAGCGCTAGTAGGCCGAGGGTCCAGGATAGGCGAGGTACCTGCATGAAAACTCCTGCTGGTGAATTACCGAATCCCAATCAAAATAAAACCCCATAGCCTCCGTTGGTCTTTTGGAACAAGATACTCGAAAGAAACCGAACATGATACTGCAGTGATTTCAAAGCAACCGGTCTATCCCAATACATTGGTAACACATAATAGCCCCCCACCTTAACTCCGGAAGCCAATACCTCACAGATTAGCTGGCATTAGAAGTAATACTGCTGCTGAGGTTGCCCTGGCGGTGGGTGAGCTACAAAGTCAAAGTTCATCGAGTCGACTCCAGAATTCCACGGGTCAGGGGATTCTGTATATGATGAATTAGCAATCAGAATGCAAGAAACGCTCAGGTTTCCTATCAACCTACCCCACCAAATGGACTCATACAAGTCTAGTGGCGACATATAGGTTGCAGGATCGAGGCTATTGATGTTTTCCATGTTTACATTGCCATGCATGTTTGGTGGGAATGCCATGCTACGAAAGAGTTAGCACATCCATGGGCTGCTCGCGCGAGATGTCCCTTACTTAGAGTAGTCTTGCAGGACGGTGCCATTCTGCATTTCGGCCATGGCCAGTGCCGCATCCTGATGGGGGTCCAGTCCTTGCGGCAGAGCTCGACTCTGTGAACCGTTTCCAGCCAGTCCTGCAGCGCCTGGTAAACTAGGAGGTAATGGGGTTCTGGATCCACTGCCCGGTCCTGATTCTGACTCTTTTTTGACCGAACCGTTCACAGAGCCATGATCATAGATATTCTTGAGAGCTGTTAAAGCTCGCCACAGCGGACCAGAGAGCTCGATATCTTTATCGGTCTTTGGGATGTGGTTGGTAGGAGAATTTTGTTCTTTTGCAGCTGTGGCGGACAATGCTGCAATCAAATCGCCCTGCAGCTGCCGAACCTCGGGGTCCGTTTTTGTCTCCCCAAGTATGCCCAGCAGCAAAGCAGATGATAGGCCATGATAGGTGAATGCCCAACTGCGGGTTGGGATGACAGAAAGTTGATGCATGGCAAGAAACATGCGAACAGTCTCTGTGAGATTGGCCTGGCACCTCTCGGCAAGATTCTTTTTTTGGTTTCGCTCAAGCTTCGTACAGTCCCGGCGCAGTGCCGGACGACAGCACACCGATATTACGAATGAGGTATGCAACCGGATGCCGAAGTACTGCAGTCGATCCATAGCGGTCTTACACTGGTCTTTGAATCTAATATTCGGCGCGACCATAGCGCGAAGGGACTCCACAGCCTCGCAATTTTCAAGCATCTGATCAAATGACACTGTTGTCGCTGAATCGGGACTTAAACGCCTCGAAATGATCTCGCAGAGATGATACATTGTGTCGAGATAGCCGAATTCGCCAGCTATACTTTGTGAGAGTGTAGGTATTGGACAGCAAGGGATATTTGTCATCGTGGGTCTTGATGCGCATATTAGCGTTATCACCACATGTTAGGCAGAGAGCAAGTAAAGTACCTGTCGAAGGATAACGAAGTGAGAGTGTCGTGCCAAACGCATGTCCACCATAGCTTTCGGCGAATCATCTCCTTGGAACTCGGTTCAGGCCGAGCGCTTTCACGGCCATCGAGTGAGCTTGGTCGGTGAAGACCAAGCGATTGGGCCAAACGGCAGGTAAGACCGAGCAGTGCCCACGAAGCCTCAGCTTTCATGTCATTGAGAAGGACAAAACTTGTCAGAAGAAGCGCTTGGATGGAGTCAAATGTGGGGCTACCACCCGATGTTAGCGCAGTCTTGATCCGCGTAGAAAACCGTACATACCGTAAGAGGAAATTTCCCAGTCTCAGGAAATGGAACGAGATCTGCATATACTTCTGAGAGTCCCTGGTTCGGATGTGATATGGAGAGTCATGGTATTGGGAGCCAACCGCCAAGACGGCGAATAAAATGGCGAGCCAAGAAGCTGATACCGGCCGAGGGGTCTTAATAGAGCTCTGTGCGTTCCTTGCCCTGTCCTCCAAGTAGATCATTAACTTCGATTCGAGGTCATCAAAATCGACAACAAACCCCCAGAAAGCTTGCGGGGTTTCCTTGTAGGTACGGAAGAGCCTGACTCAGTCAGTATTGCGAGAATGTACTATCTCAGGTCGTTGGGACTTACTTCATGACTTCCCGGTCTGACGGAAGCTCTGCCGAGATCTCCTTAGTCAGGCTGTCGAGGTGCTTAGACGACATGAGAGGGAATGGAGCCGAGGTATCTAGGCCGAGTATTGACCTCATATCTCGCCGTATGTCGACGATCTCGCCTTGCAGGTCGCCTGGGGACGACTGGTCCTTGAGCAGAGCGGGGATGCTGTTCTTCCCGAGGTATCTAGTGACGCTCTCGGGTGCGTCGGAATCATCCACACTTGCTGCATGCGAGTTAGAACTTGATCCAGACCGGCCTCGGATTCCAAAATATTTACGGGACTTACCGATGGCTCGCGGCCAGCTGGGTTGTCTTGTGTCATTCTGGCTTCCTACTTCGACTTGAAGGTCGTCGGGAGAGTGAGGCCGCTTCCGGCCGGAACTAGTCTCTGTCGTCGTTGAGCCCTGCTTGCTGGTCGAGGCTCGGTTGGGCTTATAAGAGCACAGCTGCGGGTGTTCGCGTTTGACGCAGTTCTCACATGGTTGCTTGTTATCACACTTAACCTTCCGCTGCCGACAGGGCCAACAAGCGGTGCCTGGTGAGAGAAAGATGGAGGTCAGCGACTCAGCCGTGCATCAGAGGAGTGGTATTGGGCTGCCGCGCAGCTGGCATCACAAAGACCTCAGGTGCTCGGCACAAAGACCGTTGTCACTGAAACTTACCATATCGAACCTTGCGGTGGGAGTGGATGATCCGGTTCGCCTCCTCGGGAGTAAGATCCTCCATCGACCCCTGATCCGGGGTGGTCTGTTGCTCAGCCATGAACGAATTGCATTGGCCCCAAGGGCTAGGCTCTCATGGAAGCGGAAACTGTGGCTCGTGGGTTCTGCTATTTTTTGCAGTTGACGATTGATGATGAATGCCGAACACCGAGAATTATGCTGGAGTGAGATTTTGCAGCTGATGAGATGGATGCGGGGGCGTCGGACCCTTTTTGGTTGGGAGTCAGTCAATTCGCTGATTGGGTTAGACTGCCAAGCCTCCCGAGAGCCCTGAATTTATTTCCGTTAAAGACCTTGGTCGGATTACTCATCCCGCGGCACGCTAAGTCCAAATAAAGAAGGCGCGCCACCTAATACCCACTCATCACGTGACTCTTTATTCACTCGCGTTATGGAGACGAACCCACTCATCAGATCCACAAACATTGCAGTCCTTTACCACCAAGCATTCGCGTCTCTGGCCGCCGTTCGGGACATCGTTTTAGCTTTTCGCCTATGTAGGAAAGACGCCTCTCTACGTAGTAGGAGCACAGCCCAGCTAACACTGGCTGGATACCTCAGGCACTGGTGTCACCGCTGGCTTACGGTCCTCCTATCAGCACCACACTTGTTTCGTTTAGCCGCACGTGGGGCTGACGTGCCCGAGATGGCTGCAGCAGCTCCACGTACCCCAAGTAAAAAGGCCGGATCTGACGATTTCATTAATAGCCTGAGCAACCAATATAACCTGAGGATTGTTGTGGCCGGCCTGGCACAATCACCGAGGAGGAGAATGGAGCAGATCACAACGGACGAGGGCCGAATAGTTGAGTTGATTCACCAGCGCTTAAGATGCCTTTTCTTTTGCGGAAGGGAAGTTCTGGATGGGACTGTGGCAAAGTTCCATACATGTGCAGAAACCATCTGCAAAACGCGGATGCTAGAGCCCAGTACTGGCCAAGACACTCTCCCTGTAATGAAAGCCCCGACCCGGGCGCGGACCGGCACTGAGCGACGAGAGCTGCAAAATCAACTGTTGAAACTCCTAGACGAAGCCGTCGCCAAAGTACTGGGGAGATCGGACTGCGGCGGGCTGGAGCATGCCAGCCTAGAGCCCGCGAGTCCCCTGCAGGTGCCACGACTCCTGTGGTCTAAAAGAACCTCTCGCGAGTTCCAAGATGGATCTTTGGCAAAGAGAAGTAAAGGGCTTAAAGTTGGTGACCTCGGACTTGGTGGTCTTTTTGGCCATCTTAATGAAGTGCCAATTCGGACGAGATCAGAGTCCTCCTCATTCTCTACCACGGCTGCCGCCCACACGGCATCAGAGACAAAGTCGTCTCCTGCCATCAACAAAAGCCTTTCTATTGATCAGTGCGACGCCACCGCTAATATAAGCAGGAAATCTCTTGCTTCCACAGTGTTTTCTCAGCCACAGAATGATAAGCTAGTGGCTAATACCCAGACCACTGTCGAGGCGGGCAGTCAGGAGAGGAAACTGGCTCAAACTTCATCCCCATCAGGTTCCGTGGACGCTTGGACCGCCAATGAACCCTTTTCGCGTCAAGAAGTGCCAGCTGCATGTGGTATGACTTCCTCGGATACTGAAGATGTCGAGTCGGGTGGACAATACGATGCATCTCCAGGTGTTATTCAGGCTCTCCATGAGTCGTTTCCAGATCAAGCGACCCGGTCGGAACTAGTAAGGAATCACATTGCGCCATTACCTGTCACTGAGCGAGGACACGTGCTGGATAATATTTACGATGCTGCTAAGACCGGTGGGGTCGGATGTCCATCTACTACCTCCTCGTTATTTCTGACTGTGAACCCTGTTACTCTCAAAGACAGAATGAAACATGTCTGGCGTGAGTTCTACCCTCCCTAACGCTGGTTTCTCCTATTTCGTTCAATGAATCTCTTGACTGACTTTTCTCACAGCTGCATATCCAGCATTCCTTAATCAAGCCCCTTTGGCGATTGCATGGGAGGTGACGCGCATTTCAAAGCATTGTGGCATCAACATTGAAGATTTAGACTTACTCTATGATCCAGCCTGGACCGATCAAGCCAAGCTCAGAACTGCTCTCCAACGCCACCCGCACTTCAAAGGGAAGACCTTCCCCGAGCGTTGTCGATCCGAGACATGGGCTGCAAGTTTGACCACCTTCCAGAGCCGAGGATTGGCAGTCTCTCTTAGTCTGGATGTGCAGTTCAGCAAGAATGAAAAGGGCCCCCTCTTCGATGTTTCTCTCCAACCTCTAAACCTTGAACTAGGGCATCGTCTGACCCGTCGCTTTGGTTCTGATCGCTTCCTAGAAGTGAATTTTCCATCGCCGACGGGGAGGTCTCATCACCCTCCCAGTCTCAGGAGCGATGACAATGCCGCAGAAATGATCATTAGGTGGCTGGTAGAAGAGAAACACTTCATCCTCGGAAGGCAGTGGGCTCCTTTTTTCACAAGAGATTCCAAGAAGCTAACGAAGCATAACCGCTGGGAGGAAGCAAAACTGGTCCCAATCGAACGAGTGTACTTCTTCGCTGAAGACGGACACTCATTCCGTCCACCAAACCTCAGTGGTTTGCTTCCAAACAAAGGAGAAGCTGTAGAGCTGACTGAAAGGACCAAGGTTCAACTTCCGACCCTGTTAGAATGGGCGTTTCAGACGCAAAGTAATATGACACAGCCAGCACTAAAGCTTTTTTCGCGTCTGGCATTGAGTAGGTCTATGACCACCTCCTGACGTCGGAATCGCTCACCTAACTTAGCTCTACTCAGGTCTCAGCAGGACGCATGCTACCGTCGTTCTGCGTCCGGATCAGATACGTCAGAAGACGCATGACATCCGTTCCCCAATAGGCAATAATATGAATGACGGAATCGGACAAATGTCTAACAGCCTAGCGAGGAAGATTGGGGAGCTCTTGGGCCTTACAGACACGCCAAGTGGCTTTCAGGGTCGCATAGGCAGTGCGAAAGGATTTTGGATCAGAGACGTCAGTTGTCTGGACGACGAAGACTGGATTGTGATTTACCCATCTCAGAGGAAATGGGAGTGCAGCTTTGCAGACGAGGATCACCGAACCTTTGAGGTCAAGATGCCTGCCCGCCAACTGAAGTCTGCGTCGCTGAATTTGCAATTCATACCCGTAATAGAGAACCGTGCTAAGGATCCTAAGCTCATGCGGACAACGATAGCCAACCGGCTGTTGAAGAGTCTGGAAGATGAACTAGAGAGGCAGCGGTCAGCCATGGAGCATCCTACTCAGTTTCGGCAGTGGGCTTATTCGAACTCCTCACATCGGAGCGATCGCATCGTGCACGGTCATGTTCCCTTTCTCGCCGGCTTGCCCGAGTCCGATGACGAGACTTTGAATTTTCTTCTTGATGGAGGTTTCAACCCAAAGGAGCAGAAGGTGTTGCAAGACCTGGCGTGGGATCTCCGCTTCCGTAAGTGCGAGACGTTGAAGTCCAAGTTGAACATCAAGGTTGGTCGATCTGCTTACGCTTACATGGTGGTCGATTTTCTTGGTGTCCTCGAGGAGGGTGAGGTCCATCTCGGGTTCTCTTCCAAGTTCCAGAATGAGGAGTTTTCTGACACACTTCTCCACGGCGTGGATGTTCTCGTTGCCAGAGCACCTGCTCATCTTGTCAGCGATGTGCAAAGGGTCAGGGCAGTGTTTCGCCCAGAGCTTCGCGGTCTCAAGGACGTCGTCGTTTTCTCCACCAAAGGCAACGTTGCACTGGCTCACAAGCTCTCGGGAGGCGATTATGACGGGGATCAGGCCTGGGTGTGTTGGGATCCGGACATCGTCAACAACTTCCAGAATGCCGATGTCCCGGTGTTTCCAGACTTGTTCAAGACCAAGTACCTTCAGAAACAGACACGCACTTTTCAGGATCTGATAAGGAAGGCTGGCGGAAGAAAGGATGTCGCAGTCACAGACTTCATTTATGAGAGCTTTTCTTTTAATATGCAACCGCAATTCCTTGGCTTATGTACAAACTACAAGCTAAGGTTGTGTTACAAGAATGGCACCGTGAACGACGAAGCGGCGATACTCCTGAGTACCTTGGTTGGCTACCTTGTCGATCAAGCCAAGCAAGGCATTATCTTTACCGAGGAACAGTGGGACCGTCTGCGGAGAGAGCGCATCGCCGAACCATTTCATCTCGACGAGCCTGCCTATATGAAAGATAGGTTTCTCAGCGCTTCGCCACCAAGCCACATCCTTGACTACCTGAAGTTTTCTATAGCTAAGCCTACAATTGAGAACGCATTGGCCGCATTCCACAAGTCAATTCAGGGAACAGGGGCAGCCAATTTCTGGGACAGAGATCTTGCTGCCCAATACAACGACTTTCAGATGCACTCTCAAACATCAGAGACCTTCAAGATCGTTCTAGACTCACTAATAGCCGATATCCAAGTTGTGGAGCAGAAATGGAAACTGTCCATGGCCGGGCTTGATAGTGAGCACCCTGGTGAGGTTTATCCCTTAAAAGTCAGAGCGGTGTACGAGGAGTGGCTTGCAATCAAACCTCCGGCAAGCGTGCTCAAGTCGAAGACGGTAATGACATATCTAGAGTCCTACCTTCCAGATTCTGAGCTAAGTATGTGGGCTCGGCTGAAGGCATCAACAGCCTTCAAGCTCTGCTACCGGCGTTCGTCGCGATTTGTCTGGCGCATGGCGGGGAGACAGCTCCAGTGGATGAAGGCTATGCACTCGGCTCAAGCTGCAGGTAACGCTGGTGCATTAGCGATTGTGCCGCACGTGTACAACATCCTGAAGCCCGACTCGGGGATAGTTACAGCACTCGCGGCCAAGGGCGATGCTGCAGGCTATGCAGAGAGCGCGGCTGAGGAGGTCGATTTTGATGAGCACGGGATGCAGTTGGATGATGTTTAGCAACCTGATTTCACGTGTGGCTCGTAGCATCCTCGCTCAGCGTGCAGCGGCACATGGACGGTTTTGAAGTCTGAACATGGGGTTGCACTAGTACCGGCTTATGGCGGAATTACATTGTCGGTGCCATGGCCGAGCCTCTGGTCGGCATGACTGTGCTAACCCTTCCTCATCTTTCGTGCAATGTTGGCAGAAATGAGTGCTTAGCTTACGGAGCATGAGGACGATAGACGTGCATATTTAATATGCAGTGGGAGTAATTGGTACGTGCATAGAGATACAGTCGGCAGTTTTAGGAAGCATTAGAGAAGCATCATGATAGATGCAAGGTTAGAGTAGATTATAGACTTGTAATTGTCTCCTGGAATTCAATAGATCTTAGGGTGCCCTCGCACATCATTGGCCATTGAGTTGGCAGCGTTGGTCACCTTGCCTTCCAGCCCAATGAGAGCCGCCTGTTGTTACATGAGGCTGTGCGGAAGAATACAAGGGTCAAAGCCACAGTCACGCGGGGGTCTTCAGGTGGTGGGGGGGCGGCAACGACGCAGTCTCAGGCTGATAAATATCACCTAAAAGAATGTCGTCTTCGGCATCTAGCAGCGACTATTACCAGCTCAGATGATGAAGGTCTGTAAACCTCGTTGTCGAGACGACTACTCGGGAGGTTGAGCCGGCAGAGACGAAACGGACTGGCATAACCCCTCCGGCGATGGCTCTTGCGATCCGCGAAATCCCCGGTCTCTCGTCTCTTTCTGCGACGGTCCTCTCGAGCGGGCGAGCGCCGCACGCCGACTGGTATATCGGGAGACCAAGTGAAAGGTAAGTTATCTACGAAGTGCCAGCTAAATAATGTCTTGAGCCGCTGCTGACATTCTAGGTCGAAGATGGACAGATCCAGCTAAGAACGCTTATGAGACCGCCGTCGAGATCCTAAAAAAAGAGCTTGCGTTGGACGAATGCCAGGCAATATGGCTGCATGGGCAGAACTCGATGCAGGATGTGCAAAATGCTGTCAGCGCGGCAATGGAAGAATACGAAGCGAAGGCAAAGGGATCCAAGGTTCGGCCGTATCTATCGAAATGCTCCTCGCGTGTTCTTTACTACGGAAGTCAGTTCAAATCTCGGCATTCCTGTTCGAGGGGCGTCTAGTTCTAACTTCGTTTGAAAGCCGTGTTTGACGTTTTTGCCCAACATCATCCGGAATACGTGTCTCTCGCGTGGGGAGCCTTCAAGTTCCTATTCATTGTGAGGAAAACTTAGGCATATTATGTCGTGCTGCATTGCGGTCTAATAGTCATTAGGCGGTCCTGAACCACGAGGAGCTTCTCGTTGAGATTTCCAAGGCAGTGGCCAAGATTGCCGATGTCCTGCCCCGGACGGAGCTGCATTCCATTCTGTATCCGACTGAACGAATGCAGGAGGCTGTCGGGAGAGTATACGCCAAGATAATAGAGTTTGTCCTCCTTGCGATCAAATGGTACAAAAAGGGAAAGATCATGCACTCCATCTCAGCTATCGTTAGGCCCTTCAGTCTGGGCTTCAAGTCGATCATCGACGACATTATGGAACAGTCTAGGCGTGTTGACGAGTTGGCTAGCGCGGCATCCAAAGCCGAAATTCGAGATCTCCACGTTAATATCCATGGTTTGAATAAAAGGATCCATACGTTGACTGAGATGATGATCTGTATGCTCATGTTGCTGAATCCGTAATGACGAGAGCCTAACAAGTCTCTAGTGCATCAAACTCTGCAAAGCCAAGTTGTGCTTAATCTCAAGGATCAGAAGCAGTTCTTCCGCAACGCTCAGGTTGAAAACATCAGAAACACAATTCTGCTGGAGGATGCATCCGCGTCCGAGGACAGCCTTGCATATTGCCGGTCAGTTCGGAGTCGTAGGAGGCAGAAACTGGCGACGCAGCTTCCTCTGCAAGAGCTGTACAAGTTGAAACTATGGTTGTCGGATCCGTCCTCTTCATTACTACTAGCCCAGGGCCAAGGCGTTAGGACGAGTTCGTTAGATTTTGCAGTCGACTTCTTGGATGCAGTGCTGGAGAGAGGATATCCTATCATCTGGGCAATGGTCTCTTCCACGGAAGATGAATCGCGGATGCCATCGATCACGGGCGTGATCCGATCTATGGTATCGCAGGCCCTAACTTTGACTCCTAGTATCGTCAGCGAGGGAGTAAATCCCGTCACAATGCAGCATATCAAGAGCGCGACCACCATCGAACAATGGTTCACTCTGTTCGAGCGCTGCACATTCGCCTTTGCTCGGTTATTTCTAGTCGTCGATACGAACTTGATCGAGACGGCGGCCAACCATGAGGAAGCCGAAGACCAGTTTTTCAAAGCAAGCGACTTTGTGGAGAAGATGTCTGAGATCACGGAACGACGCGGACGGGGAGGTTTGAAAGTAGTGGTCGTTTCGTGGAGGTTCAACGCCGCAACATCACTCTTGGCTGGCGATATATTCGACGAGAGGCAGATACTCACGGATGGGGGCAAGAAGATCGAGAGGTTGATGCGGCAGCCCAGATACCGGTCTGGGATTAGGAGGCGGAACGAGAAAGTTGGTGAGAAGTTCAGATCAGTTATATCTATGATAGATGCAGAACCGGGGGATTGAGGCCCCGTAAATACATAGGGATAATTACCAGCATGCCATGCATAATATCAAATGTCTTTCAAATGCACTCTTCACATGATGTCCTCTTACCGAAGCATCTCCTCCCGGGCCCATTGCTCATCACTGTGTCCCCGTACAGTTTTCAAGTACTTGTTGAAAGCTGCGGACGTCTTCATCACCTGGCTAAGATGCTCCCAGTCGAGTCTCTCCTTCCGATGCTTCGCAAGCTGTCTCGCCGTGAGCAACGCGTTACGGATTTGCCTCCCGTTCATTTCTTCTAAGGCCAGCTCATCCAGCCGGCGCTCTAGCTCTGGCATGTTGACATCATCGTCTGACTCCTCGATCATGTCAAAGAAGTTTCGCCAGATCTGCTTCCGGGACTTCTTGGTCAGGTTATCATAGTGGATTGCAACTTGGATCCGGGACTTGAAGGCTTCGTCAAAGGTTCCGACGCGGTTCGACGTTAGAATTAAGATGCCTTCGTAGTATTCGAGAATTCGCAGGAAGACTATTTCGGCTGTTAGTGTACCGCCATAACCATATGGGGCGGCAGCTTACCGGAGACTAGGCTGTTTCTTTGCAGATCAGCCATGGTCCTCTCTTCGAGAAAGACATCTGCTTCGTCAAGCAGCAACACTGCAAAGGTTAATTGAAGTTCTAACTTATGCTCTCCTCGTTTGCTTACCGCAATCCCAGATCTTGCCTAGATATAAAACTGTCTTCAAATACTTCTCCACTGCACTAGCCTCAGTCCCAATGTCTCCGCAGGTGACTCGGTACAACGGCTTCTCGGCGATTTCAGCCACGCTATTTGTAACCTTTATTAGATCTGGCGACGTTTTACGCAGATTGTAAAGGTATGTCACGTACCTCTCCGCCGTAAGAGTCTTGCCCGTGCCCGGACTCCCGTGGAGGAGCACGATCAAACCATTTCCCTTCCCGGTTATGACATCGTCCATGGTCCCCTCTCCTGACGTTTGTGCATCCACGAGAGCGTAAATGAGCTCTTTCGTCTTGGGGTCAAGAACGAGGCGCTCAAAGGCCTTTTTGTTCCACTCAATCGGGCGAAAGCACTCCAGGTCCAGTATCACTGCCAGACATGTCAGCAAGCCGCTGCCACTAGCTTCATATCCTAGTATCTGAGACATGCATACCCCATTTCTTTTCGTGAAAATGGAAGCCATATGTGATGGGCGGGAGAAGCATCATCTGCTCTTTAGTCAGGTCTTCTTTACAGTTGATCGACAATGGCCAGTCATCCCATTTTGTCAAACTATCGTCTCCACGGACGAAGGGGCTATTGTCCCAAAACAGTTTTCGGGCCTTCTTCCGGCCTCCGTGCATCTTCTGGTAGGTCGAGGTATCTATCATAAATCGTGCATCAATCTGGTCTTCGTTAGCCACTGAACCGGTTATGGATGGGGTCGAGACTCACATAGTAATGGTCATGATTCTTGTCCCATCCGGTATACGAAGTGAATGCCTGGGTCTTCATGTCCCAGAACCTCTTTCCTCGGGACTGAAGCTTCTCGATGTTTTCTTTCGTCGCAAACTCCACCGGATGTATCGACAGTTTCGATATAGGAATTTCTTCATCCATGGACATGTGGAGTTCCCCCGTCCACGCTTTCCTCTTCAGTTCCCAACCATCGTACTCGAATGACCAGCCCCTGAGTGTGAGGTTTTCCTTTTCTTTGGTGACGTACCACTTCAGCACATGTGCTTCCAGCAGCTCCTGGTGCATTCGTTTATCGGGAATTGAGATGACCATCTGATTTGGCTTGAAAAGCTTGTCGATGTGAGCGCGCGTCACCAGACCTTTGCTGAAGAGTTTGGCTGCTTCGTCGTACTCGGCTTTGTAGTGCTGGTCAAGAAATGCCTGAAGAGGCGCTATGACCTCTCCAAATATCGGGTCATCACTTGCTAGGTCGACCAGCTTCTGTCGGTGGTGAAAGAGGAAGTGATACGGGGCGTCCATTTCTTGGTTCAACTCTACTGGATGCGCCTCAAGCGGGTCGTGTGTCTGAAACTCGGCTACTTTCGTCAACGCTTTGTGCAGTAAAGGCGAAATAATGTGCAGTCTCTCGTTCCTGTCCGATGCTACTGGACGGTCCTGATTAGGATCGTAGAACACCTTAATCTTCGGTTTCTGAATTGGCGTGCAAGTGTACTCCTTGAGGATGACGAAGCATACAGTTGGATGTTGGATTAGGTAGGTGTTCATGTTGTGAATTGGTCTCGTCCCAGAAAGGGTCTGAATCCCAGAACCCAACATGGTTCTCCACAGAGGCTCATCTTCGTAAATTTGCATGCCATGATAGTGCGAATCGCTCGCGCAGAACACACGATGAAAAACCTGACCACAAGGGTTGGCACTGACCACTGGCTCCTCCTCTGGCTTTTGCTCGACTTTGTGTTTCTGAGGTGACGGTTCTGGCGCCATGTAGTATCCCATTTGTTTCTCAAGCAACTGGATAGTATCAAGAAGATATCCTAGGAATCGCGAGGTATCTCGAGACTCGTCTAGTAGATCGAAATCCAAATATTTCGAGCCTACGAGACTCAAAGCCTCGGCAAGACTCTCCTGAGTTACCTTTGCTTCTGGATCCGATCTATGCGCCTCGCAAGACCCTGATCGTTGACTTGAACCGGGGTGGCTTGCGCCACTGATATCTTTGGGTCCTTGCGCCTGCTCGAAAGAATGTAATGTCATCTTCCCTGCCCGTTTCGCACTTATAATCTGATCGGAGTTCGGTGAACCTGCTTCAGATGCAGCGTTGACGGGTGAACCGTCCCGGCGATCGTCAGAAGCAGCGTGCTGGGAGACCGAAGCACTTCTGGGGGTTGAGATCGACTGATCTGAATATTTAGGGTCAGCTTCATCTGGCGCCTTCACTTTTTTCGAAGGATCTTCATCATCAGTACGCTCATTCTGGTCCACCGAAACCTTGGGCCGAGATGGACCGTCTTCTCTTCTACCAGGCGTTGACTCAGAGTTCTCCAAGCTTTCTAGAGCATTTCTTATCCGGAGGATGCGCTCTCGCCACTCCGCGCCCTGCAGAATCTTCGCTCGCCTATCGGCAGGTTGATAGATCGGCTGACCACCTGGTAGGGGAATGCCGGCTGACCTCAATGCTCTTCTGCGGACCTCGTCCACTCTCAGTATCTCAGGGGGCGGCCTGGGAGGCCGCCCAGATGGCTAGAAGATATGAGCATATTCTGTAATAAGCACTATCTCACAGAACCTAACAAACGATGATAGTACCTACCGGGCTAGGAGGCGAATTCGACCGGGACCTCGACCCGGGTCGCATGCGCAGCCTTCTCGATCTCTGGCGGTCGCTAGAGCTATTTAGCTTGAAATCTATCAAGAAGTGTCAGTAAACCCGTATTTACGTAACTATGGAAGTTTCTTACCGCCTTTGTTGAGTTGATCTATGAGCTTCCCGAGCAGCACCAGCTCCTCGGCTGCTGCCCCAAGCGTGTCGTCCTTCGAGATCGTCGAGTCCATAAAGAATGCGGCCTTCGGTTTGCTATCGTCATTTTCGTAATAAGAGGATGCAGAGCTTGAAGGGGACACATCAATCTCGCTTGGTGGCCGGCTGCTCTCCAGGTGAAACGGCTCATGCTCCCCGCTTGGCCCTCCGAGACCTAGATCAGCCATGATGGCAGGTGCAGCAACACTATTGTCTGACTGGTTGGGCCCGATACCTCCAGCGGTAGCTTTGGGGGGGATATTTACCCCGGGATTAGACTCTGGATGTCGTAGACAACTGAACATGCAGTGGTCCTTATGTCTCTTCAATGATGCTGGTACAGCTGCGCGTGCGAGAGATTCAGTGCCTTTTGCATTAGGCAACAACGCATGCCGAGCGCATGCATTGATTGTGGCTGGTGACCAGCCGGTGGGGGCCGGAAGTGTAACCCTTCTCAACCTGAACATCACGTTGCGAGTCAAGGGGGTGGTTGCGGGGAGCAGAAGCGTGGTGAGTTCCTTTCTCAAGGCGCCTAAGCCACACTTCGCTTGAGAGCTCTGCGCGACGTACTCTACTTTCGGGTATGGTGTGCAAAGAGGAACTGGTTATTAACAATACGAATTAAGTATTTACAAAAGAATACCTTCCGATAATCCCTGCCGTCGCCATTTTTCTTCATATCACTCAGTCGACATCCCCGCACGCCAGATAACACTCAAACGCGCAGCATTCCTAAGACAGCTTCGCGCTGAGCGGCAGATCCTTCGAGCTGCTCCCCACCCATACCGTCTTTTCGTAATCGGACACTACCCAGTTTTGGCTGACCACGTCCCAGTTGCTTAGATCTCGTCGTCTGAGATCCGCCTTGAATGTTGCGCTGGAGCCAGGGTCGATTCGAATCCGATCGAAGCCTCGCAGTAACTTGACTGGATCAGTCGGGCCGCCAAGGGAGACGTACAGTTGGGGGACTTCGTTGCCGACGACGGAACCGGTGTTTGTAATTGTAGCCGAGACTGTGTAGAGCACGTCCCAGAGTTTACGGTTGCCGCCTGGCTGGCCGGACGCGGGATGCTTTGGCTGCGAAGAAGCATCAACTGCCCCAGGAGGCAGGAACTCCTCAGCCGTCTGGCCGTAGTGGGGATCAGCAGAGGCTTCGCGGGCATCCGAGACGTTGAGGTAGGGATAGATGTATTGGTAGATGTAGCGGATCTGGTCGGCTGGGAAGAGATAGTCGTCAATGTCAGTGCTGAAGTTGCCGAAGGTTGGTGCCGGCTTGGTTTTCCCAGTGGTAGGAGTGTATTCGTGCGCATTGTGACTCTCGACCTTCAGGTTTGAATACTCGAAGGACGTGTAAGATAGACCAAACCCAAACTCGTAAATAGGCGCGCCGCTGTCGCCTTCACGGTCGAAGTATCGGTAGTCAATGAAAACTCCCTCAGTGAAGTCATCCTGTGGAGCACCGTTGCCGTTGTTTGGCTCGTACAAGACGTCGGCACCGTAACTCTCGCGAGTGGGTCCCCAGGTGAACGGGGACTTGGCAGAAGGGTTGACACGACCATAAAGAACGTCGGTGATGGAGTTACCAGACTCTTGACCAGGAAGACCGGCCCAGAGAATGGCGGTGATGTTGGGACTGTCATACCAATCGGTGACGAGGACCGGGCCGACAGAGTGGATGACTACAATGGTGTTACTGCAAATCGAGGAAACACTCTTGATAAGGTCGTCGCCGTTCTTGAACAAAGTCAGGTTCTGTCGATCACCCTCATTGCCGCCAACATTGATGTAGCCTTCGCCGGAGTTCGCATTAACAAAGACGATCGCCGTGACATCAGCCTGTGAGACAAGTGCAGCGGTGGCAGAGGTCTGGTAGTTGCTGAGAATGCTCTCATAACGAGTGCCATCCTCCAGTGCCCGACGTTGCAGGGCGGCATCAGGCGTGACCAGGTAAGGGTAGTTGGAGGTACCAGAGCCCCAGGCGGCACCAAGAGTTCCGTCGTTGCAGCCACGGTCACCACAGCCATTAGGTCCCCTTGGGTTGGGGCCGGCGTCCTCACCAATGACCGCCAGGAACTTGGGCTTCTTAAGTGGCAAGGCGCCGTCAGTATTTTTCAACAACACAGTAGCCTTCGCAGCAATCTCGCGAATGAGGCTGGCGTGGTTCTCCTGCACATTGACATGCTCGTTGATGATCTGGTACCCGTCCTTTGCAGCATAATGGACCGGCCCATAGGAATCCAACGTCCAGGAAGAGAAGTTAATGTCGGGCAGGTCCAGCGTCAGTCCCACCTTGAAGAAAGCAGCCATGATGCGCAGTGCCATATCATCAATCCGGTACGCTGGGACTGTGCCGTTGAGAACAGCGATGGTGAGGTTGGTGCCCCAGTAGCTGAGACCGGTATTGAAGCTCGTGTCGCCAGGCATAGACATGTCAAGACCAGCAACAGCGGTGGCGGCGCCGGAATGCTGAGCTTGCCAATCTGACATAATGAAGCCCTGGAATCCAAGCTCTTCCTTCAAGAGACCGTTCAACAGCTTGGAGTTCTGGCAACCGTACGAGTTATTGACCTGGTTGTAAGAGCACATGATGGAGCCCACTCCGGCGCGTACGGCATCGGCAAAAGGCCACATGTAGAGTTCATGCATAGTCTTGTCGTCAATGTTGGAGCTGAGGGACTCGCTGATGTCGTAGCCGTAGCCCTGAGCTTCGCCGGCTTGTCGGAAGTGCTCTGAAGCAAATGTCAGCTCAATGTCGACGAAACCATGTCCCTTAAGTCTACTGACCTTGTTCGTTCCCTACGAAGTGCTTGGCACAAGCAATGATACCGACACTCTGCATTCCCTTGACCGTCTCGGCCATGGCAATGCCAGTCAGGTACGGGTCGGGCGAGAAGCCTTCCCAGTTTCGGCCACCGGCCGGGGCACGGCCTATTGGGCCGGCAACAGGGGCGAGGACAACGTTGACGCCTTTGCCCTTCTGCTCTGCAGCAATGGCACGGCCGCGTCTGTTTATCAAGCTCCGGTCCCAAGTTGCTGCTGCGGTTTGGCCAGATGGGAAGACAGAGTTGTAGTCGCTCAATCGAACACCAACTGGGCCGTCCTGCATGCAAAGCGACCGGAGACCCAGACGAGGTATGGCGCCGACATTGCCTACGCACTGCTCGCCTTGCCAACTGAAAGACTGTTAGAGAGAAGTCTCAACTGAGACTCGCCTAGCTAGAATACTTACCCAACCCCGGTTGTCAAGTTTACCTTCTCGAGAAGGGTCAACTGCGAGACGAAGGCTTTCGCCTTCGCGTATGCGTCCGTCCACCCATCCGCCTCAGGGTCCGCCCATGGCGAAGGATACGAAGGCGGCGAGTAGGCCAGTTCTCTGCGGTGCAGCTGTTTTGTGTTAGCCACAGAACTTATCCCCAAGAGGAGCCAAGAAACGGAGTGGGGGAGCATGGTAACGGTATGGAGAATGCAGAAAGACGTGTAAGTGGGGATGGCCACAATCAACTCTTGACCGGGACATGACAGGTGATGAAGGATTTCCAGCTCTTCTTATTCGACGTCAATTGAGCGTCAGAAACATACCTGAGGGGTGCTTGCTCCTGCAGCAAGATCGCTGCAGATGGCCAGTAGGCCGACAGTCAATACGGCCGACTTCATGGTTGCTCCGGCGCGCTACCGCACACGTCGTACCGAACGCAAAGACAGGTTCAATTGCAGAGTAGAGCGTGGCACAGATCCAATTGACTCGTTTCCTCAAGCGGTGCAACGTCAGGGGAAGAAGAAAATGAGGTGACCGTCGCGGATGCTGCAGAGTAACCAGAGGTGGAAGGGAGGGTAGCTTCCAGCTATATACTCGATCCCCTTCCCAAGGATCTCAAAAACAGTGGCACAAGCGGTGTTGCTCTCCCCATGTAAAAGAGACGAAAAGTGGGAAGCGTGCTTCCAGTCAAGTCATACGATGGATGACGCGGGAAGTCGCCTTCCTACAGCTCACCTTTCCCCCGCAAATGCTCGCAGCTCCAAGACCAAGGAGGAGACAAGCTGCTGCCACGAGCTCACTTTTTCTTCTTCTCTAGTTCGACGCGTCTCGATGTCAGCGGGGAGCAACTGTGGGGAGGCGGCGGGTGCGGGGAAAGGTCTAGTGCATCACAAGGTGAGGCAAGTTGGAGATGGATGCGAATTGAAGGGCAGGGTGGTGGTCTGCAACGGAGACTGGACGAGTGTCTCTCTATGTCTTTCTCTTTCTCTGCACCGTCACGTCGTCCCCCGTTCGCTGGGTGGGAACCGGGGGGTGGGACGGACAGTATGCTCGCATCCTATTAGTGGAGGAAGGTGTCCGAAGTGAACGCTTGGGAGAAACAGCGGAACGGATCCGATGTCTGGCAGCATGGGACAGGACAGGACAGAACGGCTCCACGCTATTGCGAGTGTCATCACTGGGGGGGAAAAGGGCCGATCGAAGACGACTTCTTGCAACAAAAGATGGCCCAGGTGGACACACTCTGCCGGGAAAGTTAAGAAACAGCATTGGCCCCGTTACTACGTCGGTAGTAAAATCGGATGTCTTACAGTGGGGACCCAATGAAGATGGGGCAAATTAAGCCACCGGACGCGGGAGCATGGGTGCTCCTACCGCGGCTCGACCTCCTATGCTGCGGAGAATTCTTGGTGGCTGCAGGTATCTCGGCAGTACCTGTTCGTGGCGTTCCATCCATCCTCTAGACTAGACTAGGGCGTGGTACGCTATATCTGCTACCTGGGGGGGTACCTGTGCGAAACTACGAAACAATTACAGATTAGCAGCACTCACCACTACCTAAATTTCTGTTCCTACAGCGGGGTAGGGCCGTTTAAAAGCTTGGCCTGCCCATAAGTACCGTACCTAGGTAGGTGACCCTGGAGGGAGCTCTAATTACAAGCATCCATGATGGATACCTCTCTGTCTCTATAGGTAGGCTGGCAAACAAGGTATCTGATTAGCACGCCGACCTACCCTACCTCCAAGCACGTATTCGGCTGCAAAAACTGGAAAGTATGTCGAATACAGTTTAGAAGTTATCGGGTATTCTAATCACAGCTACAGGTACTCACCATAATACTCACTCCAATATTCCTAGGAACAGCTACTTGAATATCTTGATATTTTACGAAATATTCAGTGCAATATCCTCATGAATAGCCGCTTGGAATATACAGTTGACACACAGCGGCACAGTCCACTTGCCTAGGTGCCTAGGTACCGCTAGCGTCGGATTGTACCCGCCAGGATACCCCATCATTACCCCTCCTTCACCCCACCGCTCCGAGAACGTACCGCATCTAAAATGTCCATGATGACTTCATCTTTTCTTCGACATTCTCTCTCTGGCGCCTCCCTCATGCCTCGACACGCAAAGCCCGCCTGATGCAGGCTGATTTGTCAACCCTGCGACCTGCTCTTTCAGCAACAGGCCAAGCTCAGCAGCATATCCCGAGCATCTCCGGAACTGGTGATGTTTTGTTTTAGGCGCCGCCGCACTTCACGTCCTCTCTCCTCTTAATATTTCATGGCATCGTGGATGGCCCGCTTTCTAAAATGTCCACTCGCACACGAACATGGGCAAGATTGGCATGCTCTTGGACACACTACTACGTATTTTCAAGAATTTGGATCCGATTTTCTGGGGGGCCTAATTTCACCACCCGCTTTCGGCATCTGTCCGATGAGGAACCCGCCGCTTTACATCTCCAAGCATATCTGAGCTATTAAGCGTCGGCAGACCACTACCGCACCGTGATGGGGACAATTGGATTGGAATTCTCCGTGCCAGCTGTCAATCTGAATCGAGACAGGTCCGGATATTTCAGATAGATCATTATTTGAGTGCTGGCGAAAGTATGTGTGTCTCACTCCCCGATGTACCCTACTCATCTGTTTCCGTATGCTTTTCTGATTCGGGAGATCAGATGCGGTCAGAATAATGCACGGCTGTATCCAACTCCCAGAAGCGAAAAGCTTCAACTATCCTCGTGGGCACTCACGCCGATGGGCGGAATGACCAGCATTTCCTCGCCTGTCATCATTTGTCGGCCAAGTGTCAGCAGCGCCCCCTTCCCTCCATCCCATCATTTTGCGTCTGCATCTGCATCTCCATCTCCATCGCGCCAATCCCCATTTCTTCCCCGCAATCTCGGCCAGTGGCCAAGCCACCCTGTGGACCTTGCAGCACACCCATCGTCGGCCCCCCCCCCCCGGACGCCATCCCATCGATCGTGCCACACCTCACCACAACGCACCACCATCCTAGGAGCGATGTGCTGCAGAGGAATCTGACCGACACGCCGAGGCAGTCTAGTCATCCTGCCCTGCACGCTACTTATTTCGACAACGGCCCTTTTGTGTGCAGAAAATCTTCACCGAAGATGCTAGGTCAAGCAGCTTTGCATGCAACCCCTCCCCCAGCGCATCGCCAGAGAGCTTCGGTCCGTTTAGACTGCCTAGTGATCTAGAGTGTTTTGGAGGAAACTAGCCAGCTTTGGGTCCATCGTTGCATTCCCGGGGTCTGCTGAGGCCTGGTAAGGTAACGTTGTTTCAAGGTTGGGAATTTGGGTTCCAATTCATGTGCTTTTGGCTCATTTCCGTCACCAAGCGGACGAATAAATACATACCTCGAAACAATGACGATTATTGAATGATGAATTCCAGCACGTGTGTGGGTTGGGTGAGCCGCATGATTAATGGAATGCAATTGAATCAGTGCATATGTACGTATTAACAATAGTATAGTTCCAAAAGTCGAGACAAGAATGATAATCCTAGTCTCGTGCCATGGTCGTCATGGCATGCTGTTCAAAGACAGCGGGGTTCGGGCCCAGAATGGCCCCCATTCCTAACCTCCTTGATCCCCACAGTAAGGCAGGTAGGTAGATACCCGAGTGGGCACCACACAATTCTCCGTACTCAGTAGACACCTGGCAGGATCTTCCACTTCACAATCTTCTTGTATGTCTCCCAATCCTTGCCGTACTTCTTCGCGCACTTCTCATCATCGCGACTATCGCGATGAATCAACAGAATGGCGAAGTAGAGGACGTAGAAGTACGTGACAGCAATCCCCCATCCCCTCGCCGCACCTTGAACCACCTCCCTCCCGTCTGCCATCTTGAAAGCCCCCTCGAGGCCGGTGCCTGCTGCCACAACGGTGAATCCCGCCACACCTGTAGGTAGAGAGTATGGCCAGGCCTGGAGCCAATCGCCAAGGTAGTTGATGTGCCTTGCGACGCCCCACCACCCCGATGTCAACAATCTGGTGCCGGCCTCGGTCTCGATGTACTTCAGGTGGGCGACACTTGGGTCGTTGGGGTTTGTTCTGAAGGTGTTCTTTTGGCTGTTTGACGATCGGAAAATATAATACGCAACGGAAATGGTGCCAAGTACGCCGGCGAGACCAACAGGACCCATCGACACAGGGTACATGGATAGGTATCTGGTCTGCTGGGAGTAAATGAATGGGAGCCAGGCGACATCGCCAAACGAGAGCATGAATCCAAAGCCGTCAGTGGTGATGTCGATGGTAGTCAGGATGGCAGGTTCGTTCCACCAACAATCCGTAACATAGAGCAAGTGGGCTCCACAGATGAACACCATGCTGTCCGTGACGAAGCCATACGTACGGTACTGCTTGGCCATCCAAGCAAAGTTGAGAATCGACCAGCCCAGGAGGCCGGGTCGCACCTCCATGAACTCTTTGATGTCCACCTCGCCAATGATGGGAAGTGTGATCCGCGGGTTAAGCTCCCGGCCAATAAACCAATCGTAGATCATGTTGCCGCTCTGTCCACCTTCGGCCAGCTCTCGGAAGTCCTTGTTGCCTGGCTTGACACTGAAGCTCCGGACGTATACGAAATTCGCCAGTGCAAAGGCAACAATCATGTTTGCCGTCACAATCTGTATGTAGTTGTCGGCGATGTATGTCCACACGGCGAAATCGGCGCCCTGTGCGATGGTTCCAGCGAGGAGTATGGCGAGAATGGCGAAGCTAGAAGACAAGGCTATCATAGTTAGTACCAAGCAGAAACACCGCGAGAGAACATGCTCACAATTGAACCTGTACTTCAGGCGTCCTCCCGACGCAAGCACGCCGCCTTCCGGCTCAACAGCAGGCAACAATCGATATAGCAGGCCATTGAACAGGTAGTATCCCACCACATATGATGTCGTTTCGACGCTTCCCAGGCCGCTAAATCCTGGCCATCCAACCTCCCGCTTGAATTGGTCGAGACTGAACGTCGAGGGACTGAGCAGGGACGGCGCGGGACAGCCCGAAGTATCGTTGCAGACGAACTGCAAGAAGTAGACGAGAACGGGTAGAACAGCACTGATTCCGAAAGTTCCAACTCTGCGTCCTGTCAGCTTTTGATCACCAGTCTGCATTGCAAGACACGTACGGTCCAAAAAAGTGGTATGGGAAAGGCTCATTGGCCCCCTGTTTTGGCTTGTGCGCCATGATGTTCCCGCAATTTTCTCTGTCGCGATGTGCTCGGTGTTCTCGAAGCACTTGGGCGGCTGCAATTGATATTTGTATACCCCGAGTTTGATCAAGATCCGAGAATGCGACCAGTTCAGCCTTCGAGCAGAGAAAATGCCGGCCCTGTCCTCTCCCGGATGGCCTGATAGATACTTGCTGCAAATGCTGTCGGGGACTTGTCTTTCCGGAAACAAAAGAGCCCATTTCAATGACGCTGGCATTCTGATTGGGTGGCGCCATCACGAAAACGAGCCCGGAGGAATAGTTCTACCGACATTGCGTCCGGGCCGGCTTGGTACAGCATCGTACCATCTGAGAATGCGGGAGCTAGCGGGAGATTGGGACATCCGCATCACTGCCATTGCCAGAAGTCCTCTGGTAATGAAAGCCGTAGATAAAGATATCGGGTGGGCAGCGCAAAGAATGCAGTGTCAACCGTAGAGAATTTCAGATCTGTATGTAAGCTCACGGAAGACAGCTTGGGAAGTGCAGGAGCACATCAATCCTTCGCGCTCGGCTTATCTACGGCTAAATAAGGTAGTGACGTACCACCTATGTAACTACAGCACGTATGTCCACCCCGATCGGTGCCTGGCTGAATGCAGCCAATCAGTCAGATCTTAGTGTGAGGCGTGCCGACTGGCCAAGTGGCTTTGGAAAGATCCTCATGGGATCCGAACCAAAACGGAACATTTCGATCAAACGCATCTCGGTTTCAATCACGACCAAACAATCACCACCATAATTCGACCATTCGCCTGTGTCGCGACAATTGATGACAGATACCTTCCATTTCTCGTGTCCCATTGCGCCACGAGGCGCGAGCTGCTACCCTGAAGACACCTTTGCGAACGTGCAGTAAAGGGGTCCAAAATGCACTTCACACACCCTTCGAGACTCCTCGTTCTCCTCGTAGCTTCGGCCAGGACAACCTTGGCGGCTGACGAGAAGACGAGCTCCACCACAACAACGGCGTCATCAACCACGACAACATTCCTGCCGGCCTGTACCGCTGCATCTGCCAGTGGAAGCGGGGCATTCTACGACCTACGGCCGGACATCGCGGTCAAAGCAGAGGAGGGCAAGACACATAAAAGTGGCGCGACAGTAGATTACCATGCTAGGGGCTACGACTACGGCAAAAACTTCACTCTTAACATTTGTGGTTCGGTGGTAGAGCCCGTCAAAGATGTTGTCGGCCTGGATAAGGGGTCGTGGGGGAACGTGAGCGCATACTACACGTTCGACGATGACGTGTACTCAATAGGGTTGGTTCTGCATAAGTGCCTTCTCCCGACGCCTGGCTAACTCCAATCATAGGCAGCAATCCATGGATCTGATAAGCCAAGGTCGAACGCTGTCGCTCCAATACACAGGCGGTTCCCCCTGCGGAGAGACCAAATCGAAACGAGCGCCTTCGAGTCTAGTCCACGATGGTGCAGCTTATAAATACCACGACTACGATGACGAAGAGGTGGAGAACCTCAAGGCCAAAGAAGACAAGCAAAAGAACGCGTCGGGCGACGAAGATGACGACGAGAAGGATGACAAGAAGAAACCCGCGACCCGGAGGAAGTCGGCAACCATCCACTTCCTTTGCGACAGAGAAATCATCGGCTCGACTGCGACCGTATCTTTCATCCGCACAGATCCAGAGGAGTGTGCCTACTTCTTCGTCGCGCGATCTATACACGCATGCGCGAGCGCAGAGCCACATCAGCCGGGTAGTGTTGGGCCAGGCAGCGTCTTCGCCATAATACTGGTCATCACAGTCATGGTCTACTTCGGCGGCGGCGTCTTCTACCAGCGAACCGTCGCACATGCGCGTGGTTGGCGCCAGTTGCCCAACTACAGTCTCTGGTCAGGTATCTGGAGCTTCGTCGGCGTAAGTTCTACCGACTCAAGACTCGAGTTTGCTAAAGCTGACTATCGTGCTTAGGATATGCTTGTTATCATCACTTCATCATGTGCTCGTTTCCTGCCGAGCAGGCGTGGCTATCGGCATCTCTCCATATCCCCGAATGGAAGGGGTCGGAATCGGGAGGATGAGAATCGGCTCATTGACCAGTTGGATGAGGAATGGGATGATTAGAATAGACTGTATTATCAAAAGTTGTCAATACGAGACCTTGTCCTTTGTGCAGTTCAACGTTATTGAGTTCTTTTTTCCTTCGATATCTGTCAGATAAGATTGTGTGTTCCCTGGTTCGAAGACGGAGTTTGCTAGTAACCCTTTGACTCAACGCTTCTAGCAATAAGGTATGTAGAGATCACGACAGTAACAAGACCGCTCACACCAAACTCTTTCTCCACCATGAGCCATTCAAACGCCTTCATGATTTTCATAATATTCGCTGGCCATCACGGTCATGACCGCCGCAATGTGTGCAGCCTCCTTGGAGCCAGAGCTGCAGAGATTGCTCCTCGATGAGTCCGGCTCGCCTCCACCTGCGATGTGCCTCGCAGTCGTAGCAGAGTGGGCTAGGGAGCCCCAGTTGAGCTGTTGGACGCATTCACAAGTTCTTTCCATGCGCCATGTACTTTACACTAACGGCGGTTGGTGGTTTACTAACGAGTGCCTGGTCGAGCTTAGTTTGTTCGAATTGTGATACTATATGCGATTTCAAATTCTGCAAGATGACAGAAAACAACCTGGGATCGATAACATTCTATTCAATCAACCTGCATCCATAAATCCTGTTCTCCAAAATACCAGGCATAAAAGCAATCCTAAATTTCCTTGGCTCCGTCATATCTACCGGTGGCGGTCACCCGTCAAAACTCTTCTCGCTATGAAAAGTTCCGCCGCCGCGATGCTCAAAATCAGTGTCCCGACGGAAGCTTTAAACATACTGCTGGCCTGGCGGACCACGTCTGTTGTCCATAGAATGTCCATTTCCGTTCTTTCGTGCTTTGCGTCCAGTCTGTCTACTAGAGATCTCCCCGCGCCGAGTCGGATCGAGCTTTTCCAGCCGAAGCCCCAAAAGGAGGTAGATGCCTACAACTGCAAATTCCTCCAGGATCGACATGCAGACAAGAACAGCAACACTGCCATCGATGCGTGAGAAAGTCTTGATGTGGGTGAAAACTGAGAGGATGGAATATAGGAGTCGCACGGCGATGATAGGCATAGCAAGCGCAACTGCCGGTGCAATCAGTCGTTCTGCCTTTGGAGCATGGCTGAGGGAAAAGAAGGAGATCACAAGGACGAGACCGATGCCGAAGTATGCGACGATGTAGAGAATTATGCCGACTTTGCTGGTTGAGGAAACTGAAATGGTGCCGTCCGAATTTGGCTTACTTGACGTTCCACCAGCAATGGCGAGGATCAAGCCCACCGTAATGAGAAGCTGTAGGACGCGGAAATGTACGGCGCGAAAGGTTGGATGCCTGTCGGCATTAATCCAGTCGACACTATCGCACACATCAAGTTAGCAATAAGCAAACGGTCTAGGAATAGGACATGCCGCTTACAGTCTAGATAGCAAGCCAAGTGTTGCGAGCAGCAAGGGGGAGATTCCGATTGAATCAAGGATGTAGACTGCTTGTATCAGGCCCGTGGATGGGTTGCTGACGGCGGCCAGTTGGCATATTGAGCCGATGGTGCGGACCAGACAGAGGATGAGGGTGTAGACCCAGCCAGAGGATTTGCCAAAGCCATGTCGAAAGCAGAGGTATGCCGCAACCAAAAGGCACGGGATATAGACTATAATCTCCACAACGGAGACGATGCCCCGATGATCTAAACCCATGTTTGAGTTGTCGGGGATAAGGTTGAGGTGAGTAAGCTTTAGTAGATGGCACGAACTCTCTTGAAGTAACTTGAGATCAGCTTGTCGGAGTGATAGTAGAAGCGCTTTCTTCTGTCAAGAAGGATGATGATGATGATGATGATGCTATAATGACAAGTGACTTATTGGTGTTGTTGACCCGGACAGCCAAGATACGGGCCAAGCCCGCAGCTTTATGTAGACCCGGCCTCTTGCTGGTCGGGACCTCCGCATATCACTTGTCGCCAACCATGCCCGAAACGGTGATTGATTCGACGATGCCTGCTACGTAGGTAGATCGACACACTCCAGAGATTTAGTCCTGCATTGCGCAGTTCCAGCAGCCCCACCGCTTGCTGCGGCTGCCGCGCCAAGGCATCAGTTGCCGGTCCGGCACTCCTAGGCGGAGGCTCTTTCGATGCTTATTTATTTAATGGGTGTATTCGATGCACTGGGGCCTGTGAACAAACTTCAGAGGGCCCTTTGCCGTTTCCGTGGAGTTCGCTGCACTTTGTAGGGCTGTGTAGTTAGTAAGGACTATTGTCTCTTCCGGCCCATACACGGTTTCGTGGCCGTGCGGGATCTGCCTCGCAATCAAGAGTGTGCCGCATTGCCGCCAGTCTAGCGTATAGATTGACGATCAATATCATTCCCCGGGTAACCCTACCCTTAGCTCGCATTCGCCTAGCTGGGCTGAGTCCAGAGGATGCGACTTTTCAACCACGGTTGCTGGACCGTTTCGCATTCGGAATTGAACCCCTAACTCGAACCGATTTATGACTGAAAGGTTAGCTCCCGCACCGTATGTCACCCTATCCCTGACCTTTGCGAGTGACGACGCAGCCCGTAAACAAAATGACCACTATGGGCTGGAAAGGCGATATGCAGATCGGGGTATTGCCCCCCTGCACGGGTGCGGCACGATTCATGTCAAAACAAGCTTTTTTAAGCTTTGCGTATGATGTGAATGGACGCAATCTTGACGCCAGTCCCCTTTTGGTGGGCATTTCGACGCTACGGAGACGGCGCCCACATGTGCCCAGGCTGGGTATGACGAATCACCCCATTATGATACGCAGCTATTTCCTCCACATTTTCCATGCTTACGTCAGGTCGTGGTTTGTCCAGTCACGCCGTGCCGGTACTTCGGCTTCGCTGGATTCTCGGCGGACTGAGACCCAACAGGTCGGAACTACGGTAAACAGGGCATCTGCAATATTTCGGCCGTTGAGATAGCCGATATTTGATATACATACTGATCGCTGGATTGGACGATGGACTGCACAACGAGGTCCCGAAACGACTAGAGTCAAGCAGTTCTCGCGATCCTCACGATCCCCTTGCATCGCCTTCGCATTAGGAAATCATGGTGTTCAGTGGGCGACCTTCAGACGCTTGTCATGCATGCCGAGAATCGAGGCGGAAGGTGAGCACGCTCTTGCGCTGGGCAGGCATGGTACTAATCATTTATCTGCAGTGCGATCGACTGCGACCTGGTTGCACACAATGCACCCGGAAGCGTATGGCTTGTCCTGGCTACAGGGATCTGTCGAACTTCTACTTCAGAGACGAGTCCGAGTCGGTAGCTCGCAAGGTCCGAAAGCAGAAGAGCCAGGCTGCCGCTCATGATCCCCCGACTGGCCCAGCCTTTGAGGTGTTGTCCAAGTCTGTGTCACCATCCGCCGTGGACCTCGAGCCCCAGGGGTCTCTCAGCCCCACTTCACCCGTATCCCAATGTGTGCCGTCATCTCTTACCCAGTCCATCGACTATGTGGCAATCACCTACTTCATGTCGTCTTACATCGTCAGCTCTCCTTTTGAGTGGCTCACCGATCTCTGTGGCCAATCCGCCGCCAGTCACTCATCGCTATCTGCAGCCATCCATGCAGCATCCGTGGCGAGTTTATCACTCAAACTACACGACACCGACATGATCAAGACGGCAAGATCTCATTATAGCGATGCTTTGGCACAAACTAACAAGGCCTTGGCATGCTCCGTGTCTGCCGTCCAGGACAGCACCCTGGCTGCCGTACTGCTACTAGGTCTGTTCGAGGCAATCATCCTGTCAAGATACAAGTCCATTAAGAGTTGGACGGCACACACTCTTGGAGCCGTGGAACTCCTTCGCTTGCGAGGACCGAAACAATTTCAGTCCAGTCTAGGCGTGCAACTGTTCTTCCACACTAGCAACAACATCCGAACCAGCTGTGCGCAACGTGGGGTCAACGTTCCATCCGAGTTCCTCGACATGCACCAAGAATCTTTGCGTCATATGGACAACGATAACCCCCGTGTTCGTCTTGGTCCTCTCGTGGATAAGGTAGCCGTCCTTCGGTCTCGACTTGTCGGGCAGGGTAACGACCAAGAGCGAAATGCGCGAGTGGAAACCGTGCAGGATGCACTGGACATAGAAAAGGAAGTAAACGAAATCATGGACAGCGTCCCCGAAGACTGGCGCTGGTCACCAATGTCTGAGGATGAGATTCCCAACGGCGTGTACATGGGATTAGCACATCGCTACCCATCACAGCAACTCGCTCGACTGTGGAATGCTATGCGCATTATACGCATGTACGTGAACGACCTGATCTGTGTTGAAGCATCGTACCTGCTCCGTGACAAACCATGCTCCATTATTCTGAAATTCGATGACCAAGACGACATCCACCTCGCCGAGCTCCGCGCGACCTCGCTGGTGAAGGTGGCCGAGACGGTACGGGATACTCTGGCGAGCGTGCCGCATTTTATGGATCCTTTCACTGGCGAGTTTCTGCCATCAGCACGATCTCTGATCTGGCCGTTATCCATTCTCACGGAAATGAAGTTCTGTCTCCCTTCAGAAAGACGGGCCGCAGTCCAGTATCTATATAAACTAGGCCAGGATGCATGCATACCACAGGCCGTGCAAGCCGCTAAGATGGCGGATGAGGGGGTTGATGACCAAGATTGGTAAGTAAAGATGGTTTATCTGGAGAAATGGGGGTTTGGGCCATTGCTAATCTGTGTCTTTTGCCATAGGTTGCATGTTTACCATCTTGGCTGACTGAAGTAGTTAAACACACTTCTGGATTTAGGCGTATAATCAGTAGATTAGTGTCCGGAAGACCCGGAAAAGGCGGTTAGGGAGTCGGGGGTCGCTTTGTTTGGCCCATTGAATACCCTTAATGTGTGCATTTCTTTCAATCTCATGCGTGACGAATGGCTATGTTCATGACATTGCAGGCTGAGGATATTTAATTAGCATGTGCTGCAACTCTAGATAACCAGAGTCTCGGTTGGACTGGAAGATTTCTATTTGCTTCAACCTTGGACACCATCGTCCCAGAAGATGTCAATATCCGTCGGAAAGCAGTCTTCTCCGTCTTCGTCGACAACGAGAACTATGCAAGTCGCGGCTCATGTATCCATCGCCCCTTTGCTAACCTCCGCTTCACCCATGCTTATTACATATTAGTTATATGCGCACGGATGGAAATAACTCATTCTTTCTTTCTTTCTTTCTTTCTTTTTTTCCATCAGGTAAGAAATCGAGAAAGAGAGAACCATAAAGGCCAACAGGCTAAATGGGATCAGACCATAGAAACGTAGATAGCGAGTTCATCAAAAGCCGGTTGGGACGAGAATTGGACTCTTATACCTAGACGATCGTGGCATGCAATAATCAAATTAAGCCCCATTTCGAGGCCAAGCGCGTTGAAGCCTACCCCAGTTCTCTTCTGGTGTGAAAGGTTTAAGACTATCTAAAATAGGTGTGCGTGTTGTGTCTTCTGCGCGATAGGTGCACAAGTCACAGCAAGCGCAGGGATTATATTAACATCAGTAGAGATGGCGAATACGGATTGTCGTGCGATGCTTGATTATTCGTCTCGTATATGCTAGATTCAGCTCTACCTCTCTGCAAAAATAGCTCACAATGTTACATTCCCAATATAATACGTTGCGATGCAGTGCGTGCGTTGAGCAAGACGCTGGTTCATTCTGGCCAGACTCAGGGCTGGCTGACGCCCAGCCGCTAGGCCACTCCTGCATGAAATCTAACCGTGTTCGGTTGTCGACTCGCGACCACCATGTCGTTCTCTGCCCTATATGGGGCTTCAGCTATCTTCGGGCTATCCGCGACACGAAGGACCCTCTTGCCAATATCGAAAGATTCCCAAATTTCCAAAACGAACGAAAAAAAGGGGTCTATGACATCCGTGGGACGATATGAGGGATCGGGATGGGAACAGGAATTGTGTACAGGATGGACATATCGCATATAATGCTCGAGTCTCAGCTCTCTTGCAAGCTTCTCTGACTCGTAGTTAGTTATCTTTGTCTTTCGAGTGCTTAAATCGACTTTGATCTACCTTATCTCCAGGCAAGAAAACAGTAAAAGAAAAGCGCGGAAACAGATATGGCTGTTGTTCATCTAGCTAAGGCATGTCTGTTGTTGGTTGCAATCTCAACTGCCAATGCAGCCGTGTGCAACGACAATTGCGGGAGAGCGGTTATTGCAGTAACTTTCCCCGGTCGACCAACAGTAGCGGATTGTTCGTCTTTCCTTCGCCGGACAGTTTCACCTGCTACCATTTAAGTGCTGAGAACCTTTCTCTGTTGCCATGTAGCCAGATTCTACTTTGTAACATGACCCGTCGAGCCGAGCTGACTTATAGTTATAGTACATTTACTGCGACCGAGACGACGACAACGACACTGAGCACGGTCGCGACAGACTTCACTGTCATCGGTGTGCCCGTTACCGAAACTGCCATAGTGACGGATGTCGTGACGGAGACGAACACTGTCACCGCGACGCTTTATGAAAGCCCTGTGCCGGTTCGCCCTCGGGATGTGCCAGCCCGGCACACGCCATCGAGCGGCCGAGGTCCATCAGTCCCTCGTCGCAACCTTGATGCGCGCCAAGTGACAATCTCGCAATCGGCGATTCCAGCCTACGCGACGCCCTGCAAGAACCCCGCACAGTATTCCAGTGCCTGCTCTTGTATTAATGTCACAGCCTCCACTACCACCGTATTGGCTCCTTTGACCACAGTCACCACAACGATAACCGCCACTGCCACGGCGGTGGAGACTACGGTGCTCACGGTAACAGAGCTATCGACTACCGTCTTGTCGTCGACATCCATCTCTACAGCCACTGAATCCGTCACAGTCACGGTTGTGTCACCACTGCCGACATCCTTCTATCTTCAACCTGATAGTCCTCTGGGAGCCAATGGGCGTATCGATCTAGTTCTTAGAGACCATTTCAGCGGATATTGGCCTGTAGCAGTTTCTCTTCCAGATCCCGGTATTTTGTTCTAGCTCGACGTGGCGACGTCGCATTTGTACATATTCCCGGACTCATCCACGTCAACGCCCTGGATTGCCAACGCGGATACGGGAGGCATAACGGAACCGCTGTACTTTACCGTAGCCGAGAATATCGAATGGGCCGGTTCAGTCTGGGAATATGCAACCTGCGTTGTGACCTCAACATTGGAACTTGCCTGCACCGCCGGTTCCAAGACGGTGTTTCAGTGGTGCGGGTCGATTCTCTCGATAGGGATTCAAATCTCGCCCGGCTGCTCTGGGACTACTTTGAAGGTAGTTCCTGCGTGATAGCGTAGCTACCTAGGTGGCCGGATCTTGCTCATTACACCAGGAGACAGAGGTTTCCGACAGTCGATCCATTAGTTACAAGAACTTTCAACATAAAAACAGATTAATATAGAGTACAGTCACTGTTGCCGTTAAGGGGGGCAGTCATGGTTACTTTAATCAATCATCAGTCCGTTGGTGTCAGCTACGTAAGCGGATAATATTTAGACTAGTACTACGTGGTGTTCGGCCCCTTAAGCAGAGTTCTTCATAAGGTGAATGTTTAAGTCCAATTGCCGTCAAATTCGTATTCGCCCGAACTTGGATGTTCTAGTCTATATTAAAGATATGGGGATGGCTGAGCGGACCAGAGCTGTAGGCAAGCCACAGCTAACCCGACCGGAGAAAAGCATAGAGAATTAGGTGATTGAAGGGCTTGCGGTGGTGCAACGGACGTTGCGGTTTCTTGGTATCTGTAATCAGCGGTACGCTGGCCTTGACCCTGAGATGCCCTGGAGGGTTACACGACGCAGCATGACCCATGCTTCTTGACACCCTTCAAACAGCCATAGTGCACGGTCTGTGCATCTAGACGTGTCGTTAGCGCAGTTACTGGTTCCATCTCTTGCGAACTATTGGCTCGATCTATGGTGGCTGCATATGATTTGGTTGAACTGATAATTTGCGTGTGAGTTATGCAGGTATGATTGCGGTAAGGGTTCATGAACTTTGCACACAGCTAAAATCGCTCGCCCTTGCCAAGAAACAGATTTCCTGACCAATACACAAGTCGTGGCACTCTCCTTTTGGCTCATAGACCACACTCGACCATGGCACGGTTAGATTGTTTGTTTCTCTAATGAGCGCTTGTCTCGAGTCCCGTCGAGCCGACATTGATCCCAAATACGTCACTCCGTCACATTTGATTTACAAAGGCATCGAGACCCAAACTTGCCAGAAAGGAATGATTAGACGGGTTCCTTGAAGGAGTGGCGTTTAGACTGCAATACCTTTAACAACCTAGTCTGGAGCAGCCAGTTACAAAACAAGTTGGCATATCAACCCCCACAGCGAGCTGCAAGCACCCGGAACTATGCAGCTTCCGGACTGTCGACGTTGGGAGGCGGATAATTTCCGTATTGCCGGTATGCGGGCTGCTCCAGGAAGGGAAGTGGCGCTTTGCGATCAAGCTTGCAGCACAGGGGTAGACGGCTGAGGATTTCTTCAGGTACGATATGTGGAGTTTGAATACCATCGGCCATGACTCCCGTGAAAACATCTCGAGTCGAGGTGGGATGTTTTTCCAACATTATCAACGCAACGACTTCAGAGAGTAGGGCGTCTGACGTGGTGAACAGGACGCCGGTTGCCGCCTTGCTCGTCCGCCTGAATAGAACATGTGGCCAATAGGCTTACCAAGGCAGCTCCAAGCGTTCGAGCATTGGCTGGTGTTCATTAAGGCCTGCATATCTCCACAACGCATCTGGCAAATCAAAGGCTACCAGTGAACCGTTTACCGTTGAATCTTGAGTCTGGTCGGCATGAAGGGCTGCTCATGCATTCAACCCGGGTTTGCAAGATCTATCCTTGCAGCCTCATCAGATTGGGCCAAAAACAACACCGCCTCGCCAGGAATGTTCCGATCTTCCCAGTAAACAGCCACTTCTGACCACGGTACGATCACCACCACGCCGTCGCTATCCGCTCAGGCATCCCGACTTGTCGATCTGACCCGCCCGGCATCCAGCAATCCAGATGCCCAACTCCCGGTCGACGGGGGCACGGACGAGATACTGCCCCGAGCAGAGATGTTTCCCCCAAGGCAGCAAAGAAACTGAGATATGATACCGTCACAGCCGTATTTTGACGAAATGAAAGTGGCATTGGCAACAAGGAGAAACAGACGAGGCACTGGTTCTCGGACGGGACTGGCACGCCGGATTGTAGGATAGAGCCGCGAGGCCAGCACGATTTGGGAAGCTTGACTCACCTTTTAAGAATCTCTTGCATTTCCGTCGTCGTGTCTTTCCTTTCTCAACCACGGGCAGCAGGATTGTGGAGTAGGCGGGAGGAAGGGATTGACGAGATATACTCGACTCTGCACTGCTATCGACGGATAGGAAGGGAATAATAGTCTGGGATGGTGGACGAAAATCACACGCCCAGATTCGTATTTGAGGATGATATCTCCCATTCTTTGTGACGGCCTGGTCGAGTATCACTTCTCATCACCATTCTCCACATCCTAATTCTCTCACATCAGTCGATACGTATCATATATTTCACTGAGAGTTCCAAAGCGCAATTGCTGTAGCCTACTCTGATCATACCCTACGAACCATCGGTTCCCATCACCTTAATCCGAGAAACGTGCCACTGGCAGCTGATCATCATTGACATAGGGGCGGCTCGCTGGGCCAAACTGTCGAATAATCCCCAGCCGCCGTGGCCGCAAAAGGGGCAAGCAGTCTCCGCGGTACCCATTCGCCCGCCCATAGCCGTTTGGGCATCTACGAATAAACAACATCCCCCTCCAAAAACCCCAGCTCCAGGATAAGATCTTATAGACTCCACCCATCCAACCCATCCAGTGCAACACAGCTCGGGATCCCACACACAGATATCGTCGGCAGCATAGCGTTCAGACTACTGACCGCCTCAACTCTCCGCCACCTCCAGCACTTCCATACGTGGAACCGCACGGAAGACGACATCGTGCATCTGCTGCCCTACTTAGACAAGCAGAGAACGGCTATAGAAGGGCGGTGAGCAACGCAAGAGCCGGGCAATGGGTGGCTCGACACCTGCCTCGCTCGCGCCCGCCTCCTCTCTGGCACAGAAGATGTTTATCAACGCCGCAGTGCCCCGTGTCGTCTTCTACGGGCCTGATGTCTTTGCCATTCAGCACCCAGGGCAAGGGGGACCGCAGGCCTTCTACAGGACGAGCCTGGGAGAAGTGACGAGTCACAACGACTACAGCCACTACGCTCTGGGCGCTCTGAGACAGACGCAGCGCGGCGACATGGCGAACGAGGATTGGTCCTTGATCGGTATGCCTGATGGGATACAAGACAGCTATGAGGTGAGCCTGACTCCTTGCTTCTGTGGTTTTGGGCATATCGGTATGTGATATATGCTAACCTCGCTCCAGACCAGGGAACTCCATAATGGCTACCTGGCGGGTACGGCCGGGAGTCCATATTCGAAACAAGAAAGCTCCATGTTCTTTCAGGAATTGCCACAGAGAGTCGATAGCCCCTTTACTGTGAGCACAACGAGTCGGCAGATGACGAGTCAACCTCAGGCCTGGCCGAGCATGGCCACCCCTGACATCTCGACGTTGACCATGTTCGCAAACGCCATGCCATACCAGTACGGCGTTGACGGTCAGCCCATTAACCAGTCATATGGTTACCTTCAGAGTCTACGGCCCACACCGCCTCCATTGTATCCTTCGTCGGCGCCGAACACAGCCTACGCCAGCTTCTCTGCCGTCGGCTCGCCAAGTCTACCAACTCATCCGGCAACCTGTTCTTTTGGGCCAACTGAAACTGTGCACGTAAATGCAAGTTCTTCACAGTATTCGGACCACGCTCCTCTACCATCTCTCGCCCCACGTATATGGCCCACGGGTGGGCACTGCAGCATTTTGCCATCTCAAGACCTGCCGATTGTCAAAGAGCAGCCTCCATCACCGCCGCTGTTCTCCCAACCTTCGCCAAGCGGTCTTTTTGATTGCACTTATAGTCCTCCATTACCTGTCGCAGAGACCAGCCGTTCCACTTCCAGCACTAACAGACTACGGCTAGAGAGGGCCCGCAAAGAGTTGCCAGCCAGCCCACCTCGAAGTCGATTCATCTCCGTCCAGCCGATAACTTCTCCGAAGCCTCGATACAGATACAGCAAGAAGACTGCCAAGCGGACTGCTAACCCGCCAGCTGTTCTAGACCGGTCAGAGAAGGACAAGTTTCTCGTCAAGAAAAAGCAGGAGGGCATGACATATCGCGAGATTCGCACACAAGGAGCATTCACAGAAGCCGAGTCGACCTTGCGTGGCCGCTATCGCACCTTGACGAAAACCAAGGAAGAGAGAGTTCGGAAGCCTCAGTGGCAGGAGAAAGATGTACGTGCGCTCACCGCGGAACAAATCAAGATACCACTAACATCAGGTGCCATGAACAGATACAACTCCTTCGGCAGGGAGTACGCAAGTTTACCAAAGGACAAGACCCCGGCATGGGCAAGACAGCGTGGAAGCGGGTGGCGGACTACATTGAGAGAAACGGAGGGTCGTACCATTTTGGCAATTCGACTTGTCGAAAGAAGTGGGACGAGCTGGCCCAGGCAGATGAGGAATAAACAATGGCTTTTAGGAAAGAGACGCGGAATTATTGCTGACGACTTTGGCCTTCAAAGGATGTCGTCCCTGTTTTGGCCGAGCTGGATTGCTTGCGAACTGGGGGCCTCGGTACTGGTGTTTTGGACTGTTTCTAGATCGTTGCCGCTAGGCATTTTCTCCTACGTGCTTGTCGTATTTGCCATCTCAAAGCTCATCGTGCACCAGCTTGTTTTCGTGATTGGGAGCGCCGATCTTACTCAGAACATCAATCAGGCCAGGGCCCTCCCCATTCTGTCTTAAGGCATCCCACTCCGCCTCACTCTTTACCAGCGCCGTGCCGGCCAACACGGTTCCGTTCAAAGACAGCTTGCCCACAAGAGTTCCGTCTGCGGTGATGGTTGACCCCTCTGCCAGCCTGGGGGCCACGACAATCGTGTCCCTCGTCATGGCAAGGTTGTAGCTGATCTGAGCCGCGCCACTATGAGCCTCGTCGTCCGAGGTGCAATCCTCGCCTGCCATGCCCGAGTGGTTCTCCACAGCAACGCATGCTTTCCGGTAGAGCGAGAGATATATGGTGTGCAGCTCGGATGACGAAATGCCTGGCTTGATTGACTGAGCGAAGGTTACGAATGGAACATGCGAGGTATCCTGTGTGCCGAGCCGGTCCGCCAGCACAGTCCACCTCGAACCCTGAGGATCGTCCTCCAGACCATCTCTCATACGGGCGACCGGCAGAAATTGAATGTGCCGGTGAGGTTGACTGGCCCCCGAGTGTGTGCCGCTATTAAAGTACGCGAATAGCTCGCCATTCTCTCCATCATGCCCCGCACCATATTCTCGGTACGCGTCGATGCAGGCATATGTAGCTGCTAGGTCATCCGCCTCGAGCAAATGCGTCTGCTCTTTGAAATCCTTCGTGCTCAAGATGAAGTGCTCCGGCACGACCGCAAACTTGTTCAACACAATGTTATGTCCCGGCGGTATCTCCGTAACGAACAGCCCTGGGTCGGGATTCTCGAACGGGTCAAAGTGCTTCAGCGGAGCGTCTGTTTTCGGCCTCGGAGCTGCAGGTTTGTTCGCAAGAGCAGGAGAGAATCGAAGCTGGAACTGCCATATGGGAAGGTAGGTCAGTCTACTGTGCCAAAGGTCGTTATCCGCTGGTGGCAGAGCTTACTGGGATTGAATTGGGGGTCAATAGGGCTACTTGGGTCGGGTAGTAAGTCAAGTCGCCATTGGCTCGAGCCTTGGTGAATGCTGCTTTCACGAGGTCTGGAAGATTGCCGGGGACTTTGATTGGGGACATTTTCGGCTTCGGCCAAATGTCCGTGGGCGGCTTGCAAAGCGCCAATGTCGCAGACGTGGCCTAGAATGCTGGAGCTGACATGAAGTCATCGCACACCGTTCGTGTACCGACCTACCCCACCATGAGAGAGCTACCTACCTGTAGGTAGTGTGGGATGTCCGCTTCCTCACCTAACCCATGTGGAATCGCGTCCGGGATCTGGAACACAAGTAGAAAGATTCCCTGACGCCAAAATATTCTGTATATTCTCATAAGACCTATTTTAACTGCATCTTCTGCTGCTATTCTGTATGTCTTTCTTTAAGCATTCTGTTGCTTTTGTTCTTTAATTGAACTAGCAGCGGCCTGGTCGCGGCCGTGACAATCAACAACTCATTGCCTATGGTGCTCTGCTTGAATGCAGAGTGCGAATCAAAGTGGTAGGCAAGCTCAGCAAATCCAGCCTCCATAGCTCTCCCATGGGAGATCCAAGAGCAGGCTTCTCCTCCTGCACAGGTCGTCAAGACTCAGTTCGCCAGGACACAGCCAAAGTCATCATGGTTCGTAGATGGGTATTTCTATTATGCCGTACGTAGCCATACTCCTTGCACCATATAATATCTTCTCTTAAGCTTGCATCCACCACCAATATCATATCCCAGGCAAGCCCACAACCTGCCTCACCGCTGGAACGACTCTTGGTAGGACGTACACACCATAGAGCGCAACCACCGCGGTAATAAGTCCCGTAAGCTGTTGTAGTTAGCATCCCGTCTTCGCCAAAGGACATAGATAAGACTCACCTTCTCAAACCACGTGTGAAAGTAAATAGCCGTCATCAGCAACATCCAGCAACTGAGCCCCACGACCCCGATCGCAAATTTCCCTCCTGGCCCAAGCCCGTCCAGGCCAGCACCGGTCCCCCGTTCAGCCTGCGCCTCAACAGTTGCGCTCTTGGTCGCCCCGTCCGTCATCACGACGCTTCGCTCCTCTCTCCTGCGTCCAGTGTATCGCAGCACGACCCACCCCACCTCCTGGAGCAGAAACGCACTCCCCAGGACAAGCAGGAACACATGGCCGGAGATGTCATGTCCGCCCCGCCAGTTCCCACCCACGGCCTTACATGCCACCGACGTGAATACCTCCTTCATATCCCCCTCTCCAATCTCCACCTTCTCCTCGATGAGCTCGCACTTGCCGCCGGTCCAGCGGAACCCACGATCGATAATCGCCGGCCCGAAGCACCATTGCGTAACAAGGAACCACCACCCGGTGACGAGACCCCAGCGCACGGCTCCCTGGACCCGTGTCGACTGTGCCTTGGTGGCAGGATGCGTGAAAAGGAAGGAGAAGAACGCGGCGCTAGTCCAGAACCACCCGCGCTTAACGAAGAGGGTATTGAAGAGGTTGCTCTTTTGTGCGAAGTAGCTCGGCGCAAACGAGTCTTGCGAATGCGCCTGCGTGAAGGGGTCGTAGTGAGCGGCCCGTGTCTGGGGGCTGAGGAGGGTGAAAGCGGTGCCAAAGAGGAGGATGACGGGGAATATGGAGAGGACCACCGCCTCGAGCGGCGTCGGCAGATGGGGCGGGTTTCGCCTCATGGTTTGTGGCAGCTGCGTTGGCTGTGCGGGTTGGGATGGCAGAGGTTGGGACGGCTGCCCCGATTGCGAAGGACGAACGGCGGCCCTCACAGGTTTCGGGTCGCCAATGCGGGTTCGAGAGCGGAGGTTGGAGGAAGGTGGGGTGTCCATTCTGAAGTCTATGGACGGCAATTGAAGCTATCGCATGAGTATGGTTGTTGTATGGGACCAAAATGTGCTCATAAGTTGTGGAAGAAAAGGAAGCCCTTCTTGTTCAGCCGACGTCTGGAGCTTGGAACCCTGGAAAGAGGTGTCGCTTTCAGGCTATGACGTTTGCATTTGCCTGCCCCCTGGTCCCTGAGACGGAATGTCGGGGAATTCCAGCTCCGCCCCACCCAATCAGCGACCCGCCCTTTCCCCATGACTCTCGCCTCCGCCGAGGTTGACGATGGCGTGGTGAAAGGACACATGGCAATGGAATATTTAAGACTGCAGTAGAACTCTAACTAGACGGTCTGACGCGCCTCTGGCACAAGGCATGTGTAGCTGACTGCTACTGCCGAGGACGATCGTGGATATCCCAGAACTTACTGGCTTTGGCGAACCTTAGAAAAAAGGGAAAAGGGTCACTCCTAGTGGATTAATCGTGGCACATTGCATGGTAGGAAACAGATGTCTCGAACGAATCGATTTGTATTTGTCAACTGAGGTACCAAAAAAACTGCCTATCGGATATTTGGCAGCCAACTGCGAGCCCCTGCCGTAACTAAATACCAATATACAGCGAATGTGTTTCACTGTCGGCAATACAAGGAGCTTTTCTAACCCTGTGAACGCCTATTGTGGCCTGCCGATGCTACATATGTCCAGTCCAAAAAATGTTCTTGTGCGAAAATGCCACTAGGGCAGAGAGAATCGAAGTCTATGTACAGGCGTGCTCAGAAGCCTCCAATCCGAACGGCGGCAACCGGTCCCGGGCCAGATCGGAATGGCTGGCCGGTCCTGTTCTGCCCACTATCCGACCGGGTGTCGTTCCAGCCCTTCTAGGTCGTGGAGAAGACAGCCAGAGTGGCGCAGAAGTTATTGCGGTTGTCGCGATCGAGCATTGCGCCTTGACCGTTCACGGTGATCATGTTGACCGAGGCTTTGGTACTGATACCGAAGAGCTTGACTTGCGAGTTCTCTATGGACGCCATGTGCTCCTGACAGCTTTCGGTCTGGAGGCATGTTTGGCTGTAGTTATCGAAGAAGCTGTACATACCGGCGCCGTAAATGAGGACGTCGCTGGAGTCGACAACGCGGAGACCCCAGGTGCGGGCACAGCCAGCCGACTTGCCGGCGCAGAAAGCATTGAAGTCAGGGTCGGCATACTTGGCGTTCACCGTGAATGGCGTTTTCGAGTCGGGATTGCCTTGGAAGTAGGCGGTCTCGGTCTGGATGTGGGCCATGTAGACGTTTCGAGCCTTGTTGAGCTGGTAATTGTAGAGGACGTTGTGCTCGGAAGCAGTGCCCCAGAGCCAGGTGCCCTTGGTGGCTTCGATGAGGACTCCACGGCCGTTGTAGATGTTGATCTGGTTGTGGTCGCCGAGGTCAAGCTCGTGGTCTGACACCCACCACCATGTGTTCTCAAAGTAGCCCGAGGACTGCGCGGTCATGTGAATGAGCAGGAAAGCTCCGATGCATGCAGGGTTGGCGGGCGCAGCGACGTTGGGGTTCTTGGAGCACCTGTCGGACTGGAGCTGGGTACCGGCGCTGCCACCGATACGGAAATGAACATCCCAGAGCCCAGCGGCGCCTGGTGAGGTGCCGGCGACGTTCCATTCCATGAGGATGGCGCCAGGCTGGGGTCCAAGGGTCTCGATCATGAGCTCGCTGATTTCAACGTTGCCGACATCGCCGACCTGACCAACTCGCAGCATAACCTTGGGATTGTTTTGGTCCTTAAATGCTGAGTTGCCACCGGCCATGATAAGGGGCCACATCTCGCCAGTAATCTTGATGTTCTTGGGAACCTGGACGGTATCCGTGATGATGTATGCACCATGGTCAAAGTAGACAATGTCATTGGGACCCGCCTTGTTGAACAGTGCTTGGATGGCAGCAGTGTCATCGCTTGCGCCATCGCCCTTGCACCCGTTGGCCTTTGCGCTGAGGAAGTTGGCGACGGGCACGTTCTCATACTGAGGCTTGCTTCGGGTAGCAATCTTGCCAGATTGGTCGAGGAGAGCGGCAGGCTTCGTGACAACAGTGGCTGGACCTTGGACTGGATTTCCACCGCTAGCGCCGGCGTAGTTCTTGCCTTGGATCCAAGAGCCAATTTTTTGGTTACCGCCCAGGATCGTAGCTTTGGTCATCCCGTTCTGAATCGCGACGCCGACGTTGGCAGACATGTCAACGTTGTCAAGAATCAGTGTGCCGTTGGTGTAGCGGGACGACGGACTGTAGGCAGTGGAGATGCCGACAGGGGTGTTTGTGATGACGCTGTCGAGGAGCAGAACCGAACCAACGGTCTGGGTTGCGCCGCCATTGGCCATGTCAATACCAATACCGCAGTTGTTGATCTTGATGTTGTGCAGAGTCCATTCCCAGTTCCAGTTCATGAAAATAGCGGTCCTGCAGTTGTTGAAGGTCAAGTTGCGGGTAGTGAACTGTTGGCTGCCGAGGAATGCTCCGAATTTGCCACCGTTGAAGGTAAGATCGGTCATAAAGCCACCAGATCCATTGTCCATGAAGATTCCTTGCTGAACGTTGGCGTCACCGCCATCAGTTCGCATGTTGAAGACGATGTTCTGCAAGCTGGTGGCTTGGGCGACTTGCCAGTGGATACCAGCGCCCGAAGTGAAGGGCATACCGGTCAGGTCGATTTTGAAGTTTCTGATCTGGCGCCAGAAGTTGTTCTGGTTGGTGAATGCGTTGTTTCCTCGGTCGTCATAGGGATTCGCATCGATTACGGCCATACCAGTAAAGCTAGCGGCTGCTTTGATGGTAGGGAGGTTGACGGCATCTCCGATCATCTGGGTGTAGTAGTACTGGAAGATGGGCTTGCTGACGATGTACGTTCCCTCAGGGAAGTAGACAATAGCGGGAGTGGTGGTGCTCGAGTCACAGCCAAATCCGCAGCGGTTTCCTTCTCTGATGGCAGCGTTGATGGCTTCTGTGTCATCTGTGACGCCATCGCCCCTGGCACCGTAGTCCTTGACATTGCGGAAGATTTTGTAGCCAGAAGCTCCGAATGGAGGCCTGCCTTGTCGCGCGATCGAAGAGAGCCAGTATGAAGAAGCCGCTGCAGCGAGCGGAGCTTCAGGGCTGGGAGCGGGTGCTGCGAGAGCCGAGAGAGAAAAGAGGCGCACCGCCAGGAGAAAAGCGGTGAGGATTGTAGTAAGGCCCATCATGATGTAGAACCAGCTAGTCGACGATGTCCTCTTGGGTATCTTTGGTGAAAATGAGGTTTTTGTGGACTATGAGTCGCGTTAGCCTTGTTGTGAAGGACGTGTGTTGAGATATGGACTGAGGGTTTGGAGAGGAGTGATGAAGGGCAGAAAGGAGAGAGGAGGAAGGTGGGATGAGGAAGGAGGGAAGGTACCACTGGGTTTGTAGTGAATCCGTGGGAACTCCGGATGACTCGAGCCGATCGAGTAGGGACGAAGCAGTCTTTGCGAAAGGGTGTTTGTGGATGAAAGAAAAGCAAACAAGATGCAGGCAGAGAGAGGGATTCTTAAATACAGCAGAACGGGGGAACTTGGATCACCGTGCTGGTGACGAGGTAGTGGAGATGTGTGTACACCCCCCTATTGTTCGACGACAGTCAATGAACAACCACCCTGAGAGGAAAATAGGGCCACAAGCCCATTCAGCCCATTGTCTCTCCGACCTGAGCACCTCCACCTCACCCTCATCCCACCACGCTACGAAGGCAACTTCGCCTTCCAGCAAAATGTGGACGAGGTAAATCCCCAAGGTCCACAACGTCGCTCCATATCCAAGCAAGCCAACCACGCGGTCCTATCCACCAGGACAAGACAAGAATGAAGAACAGCAACAACACTCAAAGAACAAGAGCAGACGCAGCGAAGGAGAGAGGCACGGGATCGACGAGACACACACACAAGCAACACACGGCACGTACCAAAAACTTTCGTCTGTGACGACAGCGGGTGACTGACGATCAAGAGGCTGGGGAGGAGGGGAGGGGCAGTGAAGTGAGCGACCGGGAAGAAGCGAAAGACTTCGTCAAGAAGATATAGAAACGAAGAAGGGCGCAACGAAAAGAAGAGAATGATCGTGGGGTGTGCGTGACGCAGAGACAAGACCGGATATGACAAGACAAGACAGGACAAGACAAGACAAGAAAACGGAAAGTGGTGCTCGGAGTGGAGGTTGAAGGTGGTTGACGGTGGCATCAAGTCTTATATTACATACACTCTGGACCCGCCCCTGCCTCCTCCGAATATTCTCCATATTTTCCTCGGCCGCTTCCATGGCGATCATGGCCAAGGTCATGGGTGCCAGTGGTGACGGTGGCAGTTGGGCGGTAGTGGCTAACCAAGGAACCAGACACCCAGGTCTCCGTCTCGACCCAGGTAACCTAACCGCTGCTGTCACCTCGCCTCAGTTGACCTGTGCCCGATCGACTCCGGCTACTAGTTTTACTGGGTACGGCTTCCCCTTGCCTGCCTACGAATGGGCTCTGGAGCGCTTTCTCGACTATCGACGACTCACCCGAGCGGGGAGTTCAGATAGGTCCGCGTCTGATGTGCTCTGGCCCATGCTCACTCTCCCTTTTTGCTGTCTACCTGGTCCAGACGGAGTCACCTCAGCTTCCGGCAACGGGATAGGGACACAAAAGTCTGGGATGAACTGGCTAGAGCAGGGTCGAAAGAGACGAGTATGCGATGAAACATGGGTCGAGAGAAGAGCGCAATTGGCTGAGAGGGGAGGAAGCTTCAAACAAGCTAGGTAGGGTTTGCGGGTGGCCAGAAAAGAAGAAGCAAAAAATAGAGCATCAGCAGCTAGACTAGGGACCGCAGGCGCAAAGGGATGGATGGATGGACCGGTCTCTGGAGTGCAGACAGTGGACGTCGTTGCTGTTCGGACGAAATAGGACGGACCGCTGGGCTCCAGGGAAAAACGCAAAAGCAAGGCAGGTTAAGGCACGGCAAGGGAGGTCGTCAATGCAGCAGCCGCCCGTCTTTCTGGAAATCCCCGAAGATCCAGTAATTATTAGTGGGTGCGCCGCAGTGCAGAGGGCAGAGGCAGCGAGTAGAGCAGTGGGTGGGGCGTTGGACATGGGTCGTGAGCATGATGGGGCATGGGCATGCGTGGGCAGCGATGATGGCAAGGGATAACAGATAGATGGGAACCTTGTTTCGCTCGCTACGCTCCTTGCCGCATGAATGACCGATCTCCAATGATTTGGGCTGTCTACTCTGGGGCCCAGCACACTCTAGATTCGTTCATTCTTTTTGGGAATTCCCCTTTCGCATTCCAGTCAGAGGCGGTGGGTGCGGAGGCCTCGTCCCGCGGCGGGCGAGATGCCTCAATATCGACAAGTGGCTTGAGCTCCGGCACTCAACCGAGATCGATTCGGCGGGGTATAGTTAGGTGTGGTAACGTAGTACGGGTGTTATGATGACTACCCATGATAACGAATCTTTTGCATTCCCAAAGAAATAAAGGGGAAAAAAAGACCGAAGAATCGCAGTGCAATCCCACATCTCCAAGTGACCAGTCGTTCCGGGGTGTTTCCGAAAAACTACCATGAGGGTCAGAAATAGAGGAGGCGACGTTGCCGCATCCCCTCTGCCATGCAGCAGCCCTGGTCTGGCTCTTCCCGACCACCCCTTCGACAGGAGACAGGGGGTCAGGAAACAGTCTAGCGGCGTTTCAACCATCGTCCCAAATCAACCATCCACCCATCCATCCATCAATCAATCGGAGGAACGATGGGGCTAGGGTCCTGTTGGATGGATGGGATGGATGGATGCATGGAAACACTCCAGTTGGAGCCACGAGCTAAGCACCCCCAGACGTTACAGACCCCGTGCCTTGCAGCCCGATGCCATCGCGGCACTGGCTGGACGGCCTCGCTTTTTAATCTCCTCAGCCACGACCGTGCCGGAAGCCTCTCAGTTGGATGGGAATCGTCCCTGGAATTTTGTTTGCCCCCTCTTCCCTCTCTGCGGCGCCAGGACAAGCACACGGGAGAGTCGGCTCGACGGTAACACCCTGAGCCTATCCCTTTGGAAAGTGGGAATGGGGGTGCTGCGCGGCTGTCGGGCCTTGGACGACATGCGTGTGGACGGCTGCCGAGGATAGATGATGCGGCGACAACGTGGTGCCTTTCGCATGCATGGCATCGCACTTCACTGCATCTGGCACTGCGATGGTCTGGCTCTGGTCCCCCTGGCCGCGCATTCCATTCCGGCTCCATCCCCAGACGCCGTGCAACACCACATCACGTTCGGCCTCATTACGTGTGCAGAATGTATATTGCGACCCAACTCACGCACACACACCCTCCTCACTCCCGTGATGGAGTCACATTTCCCCAGATTTTGCGCCGGTGCTGCCCCAAAATACCACCCCAGCCAGCAACACCTCTTTTCGGTCCTTCTCTAGTCTTTTTAAAAAAAAAATTTAGGTCACCTGCGCGGTTTTTATGTCTGGCATTTCTCCAGGTTTTTCGGGGAATTCTGACGGAAACAAAGAACAGAGGCAGACTCTTCTTCGGTATCCCCACATGCTGATGCATCACGCCCGGGTCTGATGCCTCTGGTGGGAAGAGACGGCTCCTCTTGGCGCCCTGCCGGGAGCTGGACGGGAAAACAGGAATTTGGGCGCGAGATTTCAGGAGTCTCTGTTCACGCATCGCATGCCATTCACTGACCGCATGGAAGTCTGACAGATGATGGATTATGGCAGCTGAGTAAGTACTGCTTTTATGCGCTGTCATCCGACTCAGAGGCACATTCACATCATCCCAGACCGCTTCCCCCAATCCTAACTCGCCAGCAAAGACATGGGCGATGCCACTTGTCGCCTTGTCGAATCCATGATTTGGCTATTGTGCTTCTTCCCTGTCCCTCGTTTCGAAACATCGCGCCAGCACCAAGAAAAAAGTAAAAGATTATCCAGTCCATCGCCGCCCCCCGATGGAGCCCCTGCATGCACCCCGCATCCCTGCAACTGTCTGATGCTATGCGCGTGCTTCTACCGCGGGGAAATCCTACTCGACAGCGACGCCACCTAACCCGAGCCCCTGGCCAAACCTCCATCCTTATCCCCCTTTTTCGACAGTTGTACGGTTAATGATACGGATGCGGCGTTCATGCGTTGTTACCTGGAGTTGTATGTAGGAATGATTCCCGTGCCAGACTTGCCAGTACCTTAGCTGGCCGGCTCGGATAAAATCCAGTGAACGCACGTGACGGTCCCCAGAGAGCACAACGGACTCAGCAACATCAACCACAACGATGAGCCGTGGAGCCGCTTGTGCATTCGACCGACACTTGCGCCCATGCTCCCGCAAGGATCGTGGTACTCGGTCAGTACTCGGTGCGGCGCCTGCATCGTGCCGCCGTGTTGGGTTGCGCCCGGCGCCTCTCCGGCCTCAGTATTACCTCTCTCTTTCGGCCTCCTCGTCGCTAGTTTCTGTCCTCCGTACCTCCATGTGAATATAGGTCTATCATGACATCATAAACTGGGCTCGTGATGGGATATTATCAACAGCTGACTTGCAAACTCTGCGCTGACTCGACCGCGGTGACTATTGTCCAACCTCCTGCTCGGGCTGCGGGGTCTCCGAGATGGAATTGTCGTCACCGGACTCCGCTTATAGGCTCAGACGAGTGGGCCAGTTGAAACATTGGCATTCCTAGCACATCAAGAGAGTTTCCCATCCCGAGACGGGGCGGCGGAGTTGAGCTTGGAAGAACTCAGATGCATCACTGACATCTTGGAGAAGCTTCCCCCTCACGGAGGAACTCACTTCACAATCTCCACGCCAGCCACCCAGCTTCGCAGTAGGCCGGCCTGCATGCAACGTAGTATGGGCAATGCACGAAGCGAAGAAGCATCAGAAGGATTCATGTCCGAGGGGACGTCATGTGCAGAGTAAAAGTTTCTATATGCCTCTAGCAACACCCGCAATGCAGAAACCTATCCAACAAAGGGGGCATGTAAAATCCAGATCGCTGCCGTGCTCCTCGAACTTCCAGTTGCCAAAAACACTTTCCCCGCGAGGGGTCTATCGCTGCGATGCCTCTCATCCAACAAAAGATCTAGCCGATATCTCATACAAAGGAGATTCGTAAAGTGCCCTCCCAACCACGCCTGCGTAGTCGAGAGGCCAAGATTATGCATTATGTAACCCCGTCTCTCAGCCCCATCTCTATGTCGTGTGCTTCAGATGTATCCACCGTCGGCTCGAGCCTCTCTTCCCGGCCCACTCTCCAATGTCTCTATCCCCTTCACCCCGGCGCCGAAGTCCATAATCAGAATCTTAGGGTCCTGTCCAGTGCTCACGATGCGTCGGTAGTCGCTCTTCGCGCTCAGGACCCAGCTGGCATGCCAGCGCGGGAAGTCCAGCAGCTGGCGGCCCGTTTCCATATCGAAGACTTTGATGTCCGTGTCGTAACTACCACTTACTAGCCTTCCACTGACAGAGTCGATGTGCAGACTTCGCACGAGATTGTCGTGTGCGCGCATTTCACGGAGGCATTCCCCCGTGTTTGCGTCCCAGATGCGAATGACCTTGTCGTTGCCCGCAGACGCGACGTAGCGCCCATCTTCCGAGAACTGGCTGCATGCGAGGCCCTTGGTGTGACCCTGGAACTCGCGAATGTTCTTCCCCGTGTCGATGTTCCAGAGCTTGACGCGGAAATCGCCCGAGCAGGAGACGATCGTGTTGCCTCGCATCTGGACGGCGTTGACAGGGCCGGAATGCCCCCTCAGCTGGCGGAGCAGGTTCCCGGTGGCGCGATCCCAGACGCAAATGCTGACGTCCTTGCTGCAGGTTACAATATGCTTATCGTCGAATGCAAGATCGAGCACCGCCGCGGTGTGATGCTGGAGCCGGCGGATAGGACGGTAGCCGGAGCGGACGTTGTACACTATGCAGCTGGCGTCCGAGGAGCCGGTGACCAAAATTCTGTCGTCATACTGGAGGCAGAGAATTGAGGCTTTGTGGTGGGTGGGGAACGAGACGAGCGCAGGCATCGAGGGGGACGCGCGTGGGTTATCAGGGAGGGATGCGTAATGGACTGGTTGGCCGGTCTCCTCGTCAATCAACAGGGAGACGTCATTCACGACTTCAGGAGGGCCGATAACGAGACGGCACTGGAAGGTATGCATGTCCCAGATGCGGATGGTCTTGTCTCGGGAACCGGTGATGATTTTGGACCTAAGACTGTTAGAGTGCTGTCTCTTGGGGGGAAATTAATGTTCCACATACTCATCGAATTGCAGGCAATATATACTATCCAAGTGACCGTTCAGGTACACTGGACGCGCCTTGCCTTCCTTCCATCTTTGATCCAGCTCTTCCTTTACTTTGTAAATCTCCCTCCAATCGTTGTCTGGGCGCACGGTCGGTACTCCCATTCCTACTCCAGGCCGCACCGGACCACTGGTGGCATAGGTTCCCGTCTTCTCGCGTAAGAATGACTCCCGCCAGATGTGTTGGTTGTTAATGATTTCTCGCCAGCTCCTAGAGACTCTGCCGACGGTTGTCAAGGCAGTCGCGTCCAGGTGCGCCAGAATTTGAATCGCCAATTCAACGGGGAGATTGGAGATGAAGTCGACGCGGCTGATACTTGTGTCTTCTGTTTGAAGAGAAATTCCCGCCACCGCCAGGTCAATTTCGGAGTCGGTGTTGGAAACAGTGATTCCAATGCCGCTCTCGCGATCATTGCCAAACTCGTCAGAGGCGGAGGGTATGAGCCATTTGTTGGGCAAGCCTGTTCGATTCGAGGCCTGCCTGGCCAGACCCAGGTATTCGTTTTGCGCCGCCGCAGCCGCTTTCGCCGCGGCCCCGGTGTTTCGAGGTATGATTGGAGGCTCACTGCCATTGCCGGGCATCGGCATGGGGGGAAAGGTTTGATCGTAAGGGGGAGACAATGCACCGTAGGGGTCTCCGCCATAGGAGGATCTCGAATGCCGGAAGCTCGTGGCCTCTCGCAGGCGGTGCCATGTCGAGTGCGAAGTCTCCGGCCTGAGAACCGGGCTGCGCTCTTCGAGGATGGCGTCCTGGTTCACGACCGATTTTCGCTTGTGTGCTATGCCCTTCAAAGACACTGAAGCCCGCCGGAATATGCCCCGTATGCTCCCACTCGCCTCCACCCCCCTCATCGACGCCGTACTCGTGCTTTGACTGTAGCCATGTCCGTATCCGTGACTGGGAACATGACTCCTAGACCGGTCGAGGGCAAGATCGTGGAGTCTGCCAGCGAGGTCGTCGTCGGTAGTCAGCATGAATGACTTGGGCCGCTTCCACGGCAGGGACAGACTCATGCTTCGGAACCGGTGCTCGTTTGTAGCTTCTGGGGCAGGCTCTTGCGTATGTGATGTGTTTGTCGAGGAGCCCAAAGGCTCGTCGTAGATGGCCTCCTGGACTGCAGCCCAGTCGTTGACCGGAAATATTCGTCTCGTCATGTTTCGTCCGCTCCGCGCGACGTTGGCTTTACGTCCCAAGTCTCCGCTGAGAAGAAGGATTTAGATTTGGCGAGTAGGTGATCTATGGAAACTGGGGCATTGTCAGTTGGTGCGATCCGGCGCTATATTAAATAAGAGGATGTTGTGGTTCTGTCTCCTTTTCGTTCGGATGTCCCTATTTTTTTGTCCCGTCCGAACTTCCTGCACGGGTTTGTCTCGGGAAATCCCAAAAGTGCTAGACTAAGGCCAATGCAGAAAGTGGGTGGCGGCCAGTTAGAGGAGCGTTGGGAAAACTCGCAGCTGGGTGTGAAAGAAAAGATGGTCCCGTACCTGTGGTAACACTTTTGGCCGGACCCTTCGCCTCTTCCCCAAAGCAATCTTCTGGACTCCCTAATCCGTAGCAAATGGTTTGGCGATCTTGCTTGCCGGGCCCCCTTTGTTCGACTGGCGACAAATAGCGGTGGAGAAGCGCGAGTTGAACCGTATAAAGCCCCCCTAACAGGAATGCGGCGGCGGAAGTGGGCTTGCTCAAATACTGCATATGCGGATTCCGACTCGCGTGCTGCCAGGTTCCAGAGCGGAGCGTTCTCGGGCGGTCGAAAAATGGGGAGGAGAGGGGAGGAGAGTGACTTGGACCCTTCTTCTTGAGAACGGATGGAGATCGACGGGAGGAAATGTCGAAAAGAGAACGGCGATGGCTGTCGATTTAGGACAAAACGAGTGACTTCTTTTGTTGTTGAGATGCAGCTGTGGTCGTGCGCTGCTGCGGGAGGACTGGGAAGATATGCAGAGGCAGCGTTCTGGACTCGTCCGTCGCACCAAAAGGGACCTGCAATTGCAGGTGGGAAGCGGGCAGGTCGCAAGTACCACTCCACTGTCAGTAGGCGCAGGTCTGTACTTTGCACTAAGGTAGTAAGAGGGGGGGTGGTGAGGACGGAGGTAACTAAGAAAGGTTTTGCGAGTCCCTGAGCGCGCGTGTGTCTTGTCTTAGATCATGCAGCTCCTGAGAGAGGCATATGGCAACTGCATGTGCCCAGAGTCAGTGTCGGATGAGTGCGCAAGGGAGGAGAGCACATGAGCAACAGTATCGATCAATGCCGGTAAAAGAGAGACAGTCGAAGGGGGGAGCGAAGTGTGAAAGGTCGTCGATTAGTATTCCAGACACCAGCGAGGAAAAATAGAATAAAAGGTGAAACCCGATATTCAGCAGCAGCAGCAGCATAACATGGCGTTGCTATTTGTTTTTGTCCACAATGCAAGGGGATGATTGAATGGATAGATGGTGGGTGCGCAGTGGTGGTGTGGTGAGGTGGCATCAATCCCTGAATATCCCCTGGTCCAGATGTCCGCCAACCATGGTAGGCGTTGCCCCCTCTCTCCTCTCCCATCAAGATTGCCCCGGGGGCTTAATTACGAGTGACGATAAACCCCCAGAGACTTGATGCTATGTAACTGGTCCCCCGAACCCCCGGTGTTTACTCGAAGAGAACATGGTAGGAATTGCTCATAAAATCGCTGGGCTCCTTTTACTACCTTTAGGTACCCTACGTAGTAATTACCAAGGTAAGGTGGTTTACGGGCCCGGGCTACCTTACCTACCGACAACCCCAAAGCTACCTCGGTATTCGTACCTTGGTGAAGTTAACATTCAGGCGTGTCTCTCCCCCACTGTCCCTAGCTTCTCGGGGCACATGTGGGTGGCCCCATTTCCCCGGCCCCCCCAAACTCTCACTGAAGCTAGCTGAGGTGATACCTGCAAACCAGAGTCAATCGCATCCAGCCCTGAGACACCCCCCGCAAAAGCTGGACAGAGAGAGTCCTTGGTAAACGTCGCTGGAACCTTGATCGTTGAGACGGCATGTAGTATCGGGGAACCCACCTTTCACATCTTGAAGCAGGACCCTGAAGTCAACCAGGGATGTGGTCGGGCTCCCCTAGCTTTATTTTGATTGAAATCCTGCCGTGCCGCGTCTGTTGCCAATTTTGACAACCATCCGTCATTGCTCGGAGCGCATCTGGGGGACGGAACATCCCAATTTATCTCGGACCAATTCGCTTCCCCAATTATTACCGTATAAGTATGTTGTACGCTCAACGTTGCTTATCGCGCTGGGGCAGGAATAGGATAGGCATCGCCTCCTCATCCTCCTGTTGTCCTCTCCTCCTCTAGCGGCCGCGGGATTGAGAGGCCCAGGCCAGGCCAGGCCAGGCCAGGGCTTCGTTTACGGTCGGCGTTTTCTTCGTCCAGTCAGGAATGCGACGAGGCCGGACAGGGCCAACCACGTATCACGTACCACACAGGTCACATTGGCGATCTGATCCCGTTATTCGACAGCAACAGGGTTGGGTTACATGACTTGCAGTGGTGGAGGGTGAGATTCCGCCGCTGTGGCCGCCTCGTTGGTCGTCAGCCGCAGCTGGCGATTGTTAGTGGCAGAGCGTCATGGCAGTGCCTTTCCACGTTCATAAGGTAATAATAACTACAACTACGTACTACATAATTACGTACCTTAGACTAGGTAGTCCGTATTAGTAGTGGGATTCATTCGTCACCCACCAATCTCTTGGATCTCCAGTACTGGCTGAGGAGTCCTTGGCCGATGGACCTGTTCACGACAAATTTTGCTAGCTTTGCATAAACAGCTGTGAGCAAGATCAGGTGAGAGAGAGAGAGAGAGAGAGAGAGAGAGAGAGAGAGAGAGACAGACTGGATTTGAGCATATCGCATGAGAAGAAAAGCACGGCATGTAATCCGTACCTTACCTATATTCCCTCACCGGTCGGTGACTATGCAGGCCGGGGCTAGCAATCCGCAAGGGACCCCCTCCCCTATATTCCATATTGGCAGAAAAGAAGTAGGCGTGGTAGGCTACGATTTTCTCCGCATGAACCCCTAATCGCCTCCGTGTCTCGATTCGCTACCTTCCCCTTCGAAAGCTGGTATGCACCACAACTGGTCGCTTGCATGGAAACACCACTGTTTCTAGTTCCCTGCTGTGCGACGATGGTTCGCAGATCTCCATCTTGCATGGATCGCCTGCTTACCTTTATCGTCTCATCTACCACAATTTGGACTTGTGTACGTCTGTAAACATGAGATATGCCGAGATGTCATTACTTGGAACACGCATATCTTCCTACCAGATATCGAATTGTTAAACAGCCAAGACTTCCCATAGTCCTAGACTCTTCCCAAGATTCTCTGGGCCAGGTACCTCATAAAACGAAATCTCCGACCATCGTAGCCAATGCCCTCCTAAGATGAGATGCTGGCCTGGGGGAGAGAAGTGAGATACTTCGCCTTTCTACTTCCATCGAACGTCTCGATACTTCAGCTCTTACAAGCTTCCAGTCACATACCCAAAATAGACCACTGCTCTCTTCCAAGCACCATTCAGCTCTTGTTTTCCATGGGTTTTCCGTCTATGTGACCTTAAACTTGTCATAATTCGCTGACCATGAGCAGTCGTGCTCAACGTCACGGACTTCTGACGCAGAATAGTTGGGTGGTTCGATAGCTTAGAATTGGATATTTGCTGAGCAGCTGTTGGGTCGATCGCAAATGCCTGGCATGTCCGTAAAAGTGACCAGTGACCGGCCTAATCAGAGTGTTTTTCGACATCTTCCAGCGCGATTTCTCTGCGAGTCCAGTCATGCCCATCGACCGGGTTCATCGTCCATCCCCAGTTGTTTTCTCATCAGGAACCTTAATCGAGACATGGGGCCTTGGGCGCATTGTTCTAGGCTTCGATGACAGCTTAGTGTTTCCAAGCCAGAGGAATGAAAAGGAAAGATGACGCAAGGGTCAGTGAGCTTGACTACAGCTGGGAGGATAATAGAATGCCGGTGACCTGCAAGATCCTCGTGTGAGACTACCCCTGCAGAACATATCTATAAAAGCAGTTGCAAACTTGGGAAACGAGGAGGAATAGCTTCCAAACAACTGTTGAATTATTAAGCTACCTTAGACTACAATTATCGTATCAATGTCTCAGAGATTTCGTTACGTTTTACACCTTTCCTATTTCGTTCTGCTAATCGCTCTCACAGAGCTAAATCATCGTTTAGTAAAAGTCTGAGCTGTAGAACGAGACCGTTGCGGTAGATGATGATAATAAATGTAGCCAGCAAGAATTAGTAAAATCAGGTATTCACGTATTCCAAGAAATCTGGCTTGGCAAGATGGATGATTAACGAGACCGGCTGGCAACATCTGACAAAAGCTGGCAAAAGCTGGCAGATTAGGGGTTGAAAGAAATGAAACCCGATCCCAGCCATCAGGGTACACATCTGAGAGTCCGTGGTGTTTTCCTCCATTACTTGATTACCTATCTAGTAGAAGTCAGTCCCCAATTTTGCTCTCCTCTACAAACTCATTTCCTTGTTACTTACACCGACGTTTCAAATTGAGTTGCGACAGACCGATCTTCGTCGTATGTATCGTACCACAGCGAACCACAATACCGAGTCGCAGTAATGGCTTCCAAGACCACCGGCTTCAGCCTTCCCATCATCTACCGAGTCTTCTTCCTCGCCATTGAACCCATATCAGCCCTTGTTGGCGCCTTTTACGCTCATTTCAGACCCGATGACTACCTCAAACTCACGCATGCCGCATCCGCACCATCGCCAATCCCGGTCGGAACCACGATCATCATGTCCCAGCTTGCGAATCTCTACCTGCTCTTCGCTCTCAACGAAGCCCTCGTCCTGCGTTCGACCTCCGACCTTCGTGTCTGGAAGACTGTTTTGTTTGGCCTTTTGGTGGCCGATATTGGACATCTCTATACCGTTCGAGATCTGGGGCCGCAGGTCTACTACAATATCGCGGGTTGGAATGCCATCGATTGGGGGAACGTGCCGTTTGTCTACTTTGGAGCCCTAATGAGGGTTGCGTTTCTTGCTGGTGTCGGGTTGGGGGGCAGACCAGCTATCGGCGAGAAGAGGCAATGACTCGTTGGATCGAGCAACGAGGCACGTTCGCGATATCGACGGGCCGCGGGGCAACGCAGCCCGAGCATGACCCCGAACCCAACCGAACCCCATGACGGCTTTCCGAACTATGTGCGCGCAGTGGAATCGCATTCTCCCCGTGGGGAACTGCATGGGGAGCTTGTCTCTGCGAAGAAATTGCAATTAATCAGTACAGATTTTCAGCATGGAGGATGGGATCGGTGGCAGTCACCCGACCACATCCCGACGTGCGTTTGTGCGTGGCACCAAGATGCTGTACCTCAAGCATCTCGTACGGCCGCCACAATCCATTTACCTCATCGCAGAGGGTTCTGGTCATGATTGGTTATTTCAGCAACACATGATTCGGGAGTAATGGCCGAAGCACAGTAGGCACTCGTCGGCCCTTGCTCTACAGAGCCCTCGACTCCAGCACAATTCCTGTGCCCTTTGTATGCGCTTTCAATCACCTTTAACGGGTTTGCCGACTAGCCTTGTCATCCGAGGATCAACATCTACTTGGTGGAAAATATTTGGCGCCGCCATCGGAAGATTTGCCGGGGAAAATGGAACCCCAGCCCCAAGGACTGCCAATCGGTGGGCTTCGCGATGCGATACAAATTAGAGGTCGAGGTGGGGTCCATCGCGGGGGCAATGTGGGAGTCTGGTCTGGAGTCGAGACTTCGCGACGCAGAATCGGCCGTCGGGTAGCCCTGGTTCTCCAAATGACAAGTGCTAAGAGGGTCTTTGAACGAGCTAGAGTTCCCCTGCGTGTGTAGGCAGCGGCGGATAAAAGGGAATCTGATGTTGGGGAAGCAAATTATGTCGAAGATGGGGCCGCATGCAGCATGGTGGGATGGGCAGCTAGGCTTGCCCCTCAATCATGACCCCTCCCACGTCGTCAAGAACAAAAGTTAAGGTGGGGTGAATGGGGACCGAGCTACCTGTAGTCGAATTATTATTTATTCCATCGTATACTTCTCCTGCGTCGGAGCTATCTTTGACTTTTCCCCTCCTCTTCTCTTCCTCCCTTTCTCTCACTCTCTCTCCTAATCTCTCTTTCTCTCAGCTGTCCCCGATCTTGATTCCTCTTCTCGCAAGAAACATCTCTACAGACCCAACCAACCTAGCCCCACATCAGCTCCCACGCCCAAATCACAATGCCGTACCCAGACAAGTTCACCGGCTTCCAGATTGAAAGCGCCGAGACCTGGCTCGACTTTAAGAAGAACGAGTTCGACCCCAAGCCCTTCGGAGATTTCGATGTGGACATCAAGATCGAGTGCTGTGGTGTTTGCGCCAGTGACAGGCACACCATCAGCGGCGACTGGGGTGAACAGCCGTTCCCTCTCACTGTCGGACACGGTGAGTTCCATTGAGTTGACGGCGTTGAGAGAAATGACCGGCCGCAAGCGGACAATCGCTCACAATGACCATAGAAATCGTTGGAAAGGCTCTGCGTGTTGGCTCCAAGGTCACCAACATTAAGGCGGGCCAGCGCGTGGGCGTTGGAGCCCAGTCGTACTCATGCCTGAACTGCCGTCAATGCAAGAACGAGAATGAGACATACTGCAAGGACCAGCTAGACACCTACGGTGCCAAGTGGCCAGACTCTGGTGTCATCTCTCAGGGTGGATACTCTTCGCACGCGCGAACCCACGAACATTGGTGAGTCCCGATCCACACTGAGTCAATATGGTCGCAATTGGCGTACTAATCCTGATCCGACAGGGTGTTCCCCATCCCCGATGGTCTCAAGAGCAGCGTCGCAGCGCCAATGCTTTGCGCTGGCTTGACGGCCTACAGTCCGCTGGTGCGAAACGGCTGCGGACCAGGCAAGAAGGTTGGCATCGTCGGCATGGGTGGCATTGGCCACTTTGGTCTCCTGTTCGCAAAGGCTCTCGGCGCCGAAGTCTGGGCCATCTCGCGATCGCGCTCCAAGGAAGCAGATTGCCGGGAGATGGGTGCTGACGGCTTCTTCGCGACAAGCGAGAAGGACTGGAACAAGGGCCACGAAATGACCTTCGACCTCATCTTAAACACTGCCAACTCCTTCGAGGGCTTCGACCTGGCTGCTTACCTGAGCCTGCTGGATGTCCACGGCAAGTGGGTATCTGTTGGTCTGCCCGGTGGCGGCGGTATCACTGTCCGTAACCAAGACTTCCTTCCCAATGGTTGCTTTATCGGAAGCTCGCACTTGGGCAGCCGACGGGAGACCCTGGAGATGCTGCAGCTGGCGGCCGACAAGGGCATCAACACCTGGGTGCAGGAGATTCCGATCTCACCAGAAGGACTCAAGACAGCGATGACAGGTCTTGCGGAACACAAGGTGCGATATCGGTACTGCATGACAAACTACGAGGACGTGTTCGGCAAATGAGGGGCCGTAGAGCAGCTGTCAAAGTAGCACATGTACATTGGAACGATTTTGTCGTCCGTATGGATAATATCATCTTGACAACACCATTGACTCGTTAGAGCTAACTTCGCCGTGAGGCGAACGATTGGATCCATAAGGGGTGCGTTAACGTAGTCACAGCTGCAGCATCTCCAACAACCTTAGGAAGATGATCATGTCCACACTGTTCTTGGCGAATGACGTAGGGACGAAACTCGTGACATAGGCAGTGTAACAACGATCGCATGCTCAGCTTGGGTGGGGATAAATGCTTTATAATACGAGGCGGCGGCCCAATTGTTCTCACTCTTCGTACGTCTTTCCAATTGCCCAATTTTATTAGTACGAAGTACTGTAGGAATGCATGTAATCTGTGGTTGATCCGCTTATCAGATGCAGTCACGGCAGCCAAGACCTAGCAATATCCCTGCAGCACCGGACCATTCGAGGGCTGTGTTCCAGGCACAGCATGGTGAGGCTGAACACTCACTTTCCACCAGATTCTGGCATAAAAACCGCGACAAGCCCTGTTTGCAATTCTTTGTGTTGGTCCACTGTGCCGATTGAGAAGCCAACATGAGCCGCCCGGCAGGTCCAGCTGAAGATGATCTGCAACGTCCGAGCTACACCGAGGCAGTGGAACAAGGGTGAGTTGAACTATTCCACAACCTCGTACGAATGCATGTCCGTGCCAAGTCTAATGCTGCATAGGGCAAGTGCTTCAAATAGGGCACAAGATGTCAGGGTTCTTATAGAAAGTATCGGTGAATCTGCTAGCAATCTGTCGCTTAGCCGTCGGCCGTCTAGGACGCCGGCGGCTCACCTGGGCCTCCAGCGCATGTCGAGGACCAGCTGCGGCGCGCATGAAATCACCGCCCTTGCCTTCTCCCCAGATGGCCTCGTTGCTGTGTCGAGAACAGCGGTAGACAACGGCACTACAGAGATCTGGGACTTCAACGCCCCTCAAAAGATTTGCAAGCTCAATGGGCCGCACGCCATTTTCACCGCCACCCCGGGGCTGGTAGCCTCTGTGAGTGAACCGCATGCAACCACGAACACGAAGGGGATGTATAAGTTCCAGCGTGCCGAGATCGCCATCAAGGACTATCTCAGGCAACGGACGGTGTCGTCTCCACCGGGGGCGTTAAGCCTTCCTGTGGCGTTCAGTTCGAACGGAAAGATGATGGCGGCAGCGGTGGGGCAGAACAGATTGATGATTTATGACACAGGGCCAAGCCCGCAGCATATCATGGTTTGTCACAAACTTTGTATGGTCACGAGCCATATCGACCACATCACCGATGCCATGTTCACACCCGATGGCGAGAACATCGTAACAACCTCGTCAGATTCAACGCTACGTGTGAGCAACGCTAGGACCGGCCGCACCGTCCGTCGCCTGGAGATTGAAGGCTCCGGCTCCACCAGGCCCCGTGCGTTGGGCATTTCAGCGGACGGGCAGGCGATTGTCTCGATCTGGGGGAACCAAGTGCATATCTGGGAGCCGGAGATGGACTCCTTAAATTCATATAGTCTCAATGTTGTGCGGCAGAAGGAGGGGTGGCCAATATGCATCTCGCCCGACTGCCGGTACCTGGCCTGTCGAACCGAGGACGGTATGGACATATCGGACGTCTACACGGGCAAGGTACTGGCGGCGATCGAGGTTGCGCCGACGATGGAATCGATGGTGACGACGGCTGCATTTTCAATGGATGGGAATATGTTTGCACTGGGTAGGTATAACGGCTTTGTGGAAGTTTGGGAGATGATGGCTGGAAAATGAACGAGGGAGGCTATATAATTGATGTCTTGTTCACTTATTTAGATAAGAGTAACACCTTGTTGGATACTGTGATATACCAACTTATCAGAAGACTGCTGAAATTTTTCCACCTTGGGATCAACAACACCAATTGAAGACTTCCTGACTCATTATCAAAGTTCGAGCATTGTGACTCTGTGTGGTGATGGAGCCGACTTCTGACTTTCTCATTGTGGTAACTCGTCACGGCCTCGCTCTCGCTCCCGCTCGTGCCCCGCAGTCCCAAAATGGAATAGTGCGGGGTTTCGTGCTTTCACGTCAGAGTCGGGTCTCCCGCCTTCCTGCGGAAACCTAATATTTGCTGTGACTCCTCCTCCAGTTTCGCCTTTGAAATTTGTCTACAAAACCAATCCCATCCACCAGGATTTGCGACAAGCACTCACTGCAATCTTCAAAGCACAAGACCGAATAACCCTATACCAAAATCTCTGCATTTACGCCGAACTCGAAAGCGCAAGTACCACACCGAGCACAGCCAACGATAGAACGAGAGCTACACCATACCATCCCTTCAAGACACCAAGCTCAGCTCCACGACAGGTTGTGATTGCCTCTTGAAGATGGCGGCCACTGAGCCTATTCTGCCAGTCGAGGGCAAGCGCAATATCCTCGTTACGAGCGCATTGCCTTATGTGTGAGTCTTTCCGAATGTTCCCCAGCCCTTGACAGCCTTGAACGAATGGATGCTTACTAGTGTGCCTAACAGGAACAACGTCCCTCATCTTGTGAGCGACCCCACTTGCCGATTCGTCTCACTCGACTGACAGTCTTCAGGGCAATATCATCGGCAGTGTGCTGTCTGCGGACGTCTTCGCCCGCTACTCCCGAGCACGTGGCAACCCAACCATATGTAAGGGACCGACCGATGCGACCGAACTGGACCATATCAACTTACACTGATCCCAGATATTTGCGGCTCTGACGAGTATGGGACTGCCACAGAAACGAAAGCCCTCGAGGAAGGCACCGATCCTGACAGCTTGTGCCGGAAGTACCACGCCATTCACAAGGAAAGTCTGGTCTCAGTTCTTACAAGCTCTAACACTAACAAGTTGATAGGAGATCTACGACTACTTCAGCATCTCCTTCGACATCTTCGGCCGCACTTCGACACCGCAGCAGACACAGATTGTCCAGCATATCTTCCGAAAGCTATGGGATAATGGCTACATTGAAGAGAAAGAGACTGTGCAGCCATTCTGCCCTGTGGAGTCTCATTCGAGGTTTCTTGCCGACCGTTTTGTGGAAGGCGAATGTAGCATATGCCACGACCTCGGCGCGCGAGGCGACCAGTAAGGAGCTGGTCTTGCTTTTGAACTACTTCGGACAAGGGCTAACGCGCATCAAGATGCGACAAGTGCGGCTCATTGCTCGACCCTCTCGAACCCGAACGTGAGGCAAACGCGCCAGCTGATACAGAAGATCCCGAAGCAAAAGCTACCGGCTGGCTCATCAATCCGCGTTGTAAGCTGGATGGGGCCACTCCGGAGAGACGTTCGACAAAACACTTGTTTCTGAAGCTGGATGCGCTCAAGGATCAACTCGTACCCTGGTTCAAAAATGCAAGCCAGGAGGGTGGCTGGAGTGCCAATGCCATCAACATCACACAAGCATGGATAGACAAGGGTTTAAAGCCGAGGGGTATATCCCGCGATCTGAGCTGGGGAGTTCCAATTCCTACAGGTCTTGCTGGCTTGGATGACGAGGAGTACAAGAAGAAGGTTTTCTACGGTTCGTAAATCGAGTCCGCCGATGACAGTTCTTTTCCTTTGGCAATACTAACTCTACATAGTCTGGTTTGATGCGAATATTGGCTATATCAGCTTGACGAAGATCTATACCGATGGGGATGATCTTGATGGCAAGAAGTGGGAACAGTGGTGGAAGAATCCTGAGAACGTCTCGCTGTACCAGTTCATGGGTAAAGACAACGTGTAAGAAGCTTCCTGCTCACCCCTATCTCATTGGTAACAGGCTAACGCCCCTAGCTCATTCCACTCCATTGTGCATCCAGCGAGCGTGATCGGCACGGGGGAAAACTGGACCAAGGTCAACAAGCTATCGACCACAGAGTAGGCCCCCCGATCATTTCCTATCTTGCAGAGTATTTACAATCGTTCTCACAGATATCTCAATTACGAAAAGTCCAAGTTCAGCAAAAGCAAAGGTAATTATTGGTCCCGGTCGCGAAAGCCACTGCTGGAGTTCCGTTTCTGACTGCATTAGGTGTTGGTGTGTTTGGAACTAATGCCAAAGATACCGGTATCGACCCAAATGTCTGGCGGTACTACCTGTTATCGCGCCGGCCGGAGACCAGTGACGCGGAATTCCTGTGGGATGAGTTTGTCGCTGCCAATAACTCGGATTTACTGAAGAATCTAGGGAACTTTGTCCAACGAGGTAAAGTTTTGCAATCCAATCTTTGAGGCTCTAGTGTCTAACACGTACCTTGACAGTTGTCAAGTTCTGCCAAACCAAGCTAGATAGTACTGCACCGGATTATACAAAATACTCGAGCGAATACCTAGATAATCACAAGAAAGAAGTCGAGGCAGTTCTTCAACAGTATATCTCACACCTTGAAGCCACCAAGTTGAGGGCTGGGCTGGTAGACGTCCTGGCTATTTCGGCGTAAGTGTTTCGAGAGCAAGAGTTTTGGTATCGTCACTAATCAGCTCGCAGTTTGGGCAACAAGCTTCTCCAAGACAACAAGCTTGATAACAAGCTCTTTACGGAAGAACCCGATCGTTGTGCAGCTGTAATTGGCTTGGCTCTGAACCAGATCAATCTGATTGCCAGCTTAATAGCTCCATACATGCCAGATACCTCGAGAGCCATCTTCAAACAACTTGGTCTTGATCCCGCCCCAACTATCGCGGACCACTGGGATACAGAGGTCATCAAACCTGGCCAGAAGTTGGGCGTGGCAGAGCTTCTCTTTACGCAAATCCCAATATCAAAGATAGAGGAGTGGCGCGAGGCATACGGCGGAGAGGAAGTCCGGAAAGCGAAGGAAGAGGCAGCGCGGAAGGCGGAGGAGAAGAGAGTAGCCAAAGAAAGAGACAAGGAACGAAAGCGTCTGAGAAAAGAGGCCGCGAGAGCAGCCACAGCAGAGGGGGCAGGAGGTGCGAGTGTTGCGGAGGGAGTAGAGTCAGGGGAGAAGCACGACGAGGCTGACCCAGCCATTGAGGCCGTGACGGAAGCCATCGCCAAGGCAGATGTGCATACGTCTTAAGTGAAGACAGCTCGTCGGTTTGCGGACTTTTGCGAAAAGTACCTGATGGCTTCAAGGTAGACTAGAGGCATAAAGGCGAGGATATGAGCCATTCAACATTTAGGTTTACTGAGAGCATCAACTGTCAGTATGCAACAAAGCAAGAGTTTTGAACAGATTGGGGTTTGAAGCTCTAGTCAGCCACTCAATGGGCCTCAATTGCCAAGCGCGATGCAAGGTTCCGTGCTGGGCAATACCGCGGGGGTTGCTCAATCCATTGGGTCATATAAACAGCGAGGCCAATCGCTCTCGTGACACCAGAAAGGTCCCATGTGCATGTCTCTTAGTAGCTACCGACGTGAAATCAATCTTGGCAGAGATCTTTGACAGCACTCCAGGAGCCGTTTCGGCGAGGGTCGACGTAAAATACACTCGCCCTCTTGAAGTCTTGCGGTGCCGGTGAACCAGAACTCGTGATCATTTGAGGTGGGGCAAATGGGGGACGAGGTTTTCAGCCCGGAAGGCTGTCCTTCGCCGTTGGTCTTGAGAAGCGTGGAAGGCGGACGATGGAGGGTTATTGGGGAGGCGTATGTTCGTGGTGTCATGTTTGGCGAAGCTGTCATCGAGGGTGTCAAGTGGGAGGACGTGTGCATGATTTGATTCTAGGTCCACCCAAAAGCAAAGTGGCAGTCCCAAGTGAGTAAGTACTAGGAGGATTCACACGAAATATTGCTGCACTTTCCCACAAGGTCAATTTGCTTTGTCTACAGAGTAAACTCATCCTAGAAAGACTTCTATGTGGATGCGGACTACAACTTCTTTGTACAAGAGCTCTCAGGCGGATAGACCACAATCCGATCCAGGTCTGCGCCCTTATAATCGAAGCCGTTGAACAAGCCCCCGATAGTGATCGTATTGTTGGTGCCCTTCTGAAGCGTAAGCTCCAAAGGCGTAGACAGGATGACGCCCTTGTGCGTGTCCCGCTGGAATAGCGTCTGCAGGTTCTCCGCATCGCCGTTGACCACCACGCTGCTGATCCGCCGCAGCTGCCACGCGCCGCCGATGCGATCGGGTGTGCCGCCGGGCTGGTCGCCGAAGCCCATGTCGTCGGTGTTTTGGTAGTAGAATGACACCCACTGCGGCTTGCCCGTGCCCTCGATGCCGTGGATTGTCACGGTGCTGTCGTTCCCGTAGATTCCCGTGACGATGACGCCGCCGCTCGCAAAATTCGCCTCCTGCTTGAAGGCGCTGCCTTTGACGGTGGCTTCGTGTGCGTAGTATGCCGTTCCGGTGATCGGTGTGACCTCGCCGGACTTGGTGTCGAGATCGTAGACGTCGTGCCATACGACCTGGAGCGTCTTCTTGTCGTCGTCGATTTCGACAGGGAGCCAGATGTAGCGACTCTCCCAGAGGGAGTTGCTGTCCCACTGGTCGCCCAGGTAGAGGTGGGTTGTCGTCTTGGTGCCTTGTATCTTCAGCGAGAAGCCCGATTGCGAGTTGTAAGTCCGCGTGTTCCTCTCCGCCACGAAGAATGGCTGTGACCACGGGCCACCGAGAGAGTCGGCACGGAATGCGACGACATTATTGGGTCTGTACCCAGTCTTGTGGCTCATCAAGGCATAGTAGCTACGCTCCGTTTGAATGATGGTCGGCGCCTCGAGATCGTACTTGTCAAAGCGGTACGTGACGTCCGTGACGGCTGTGATATCGTCATTGAAGGCGCTGACATAAACGTCCCGACCCTCGGCCCTGTCACCGTTGGAGTATAGAGAGTACGTCTTCCCGTCCTTGTAGTCAGTGAAGATGCCGAAATCCTGCGACCAGTTCCCAAGTGGCGAGGTGGCACTGATGAAGTTGTAAGGACCTGAGATGTTGGGCGAGGTAGCTAAGCCTTGGAGCAGCAGACCGTAGGAGGAGTTGTCCGCATGCCACCACATCTAGTCTCTGGTTAGAAGAGGAGACGAGTGGACGACCAAGCAGAGGGGGCATTTACATGATACTCATTGGTTGACTCGCTGAACACGACCTTTGGCCTCTGTATGATGCTTTCGGGAGAGATGTAAGGGTGGTCCTCTATTGGGTCTAGAGATCTATTAGAGCTGCTTCAACCATGTCAAGGTCGCACAAAACTGGGCTGTACCAAGAGCCTTCCCGTGATACTGCCACGTTGCCAAGTCGTCGGAGCTGTATACCGAGACACCGCCACCTTCTTCCTGGCCCTGGGTCTTGTATTCGCCAAACCACCAAAACATTCCGGTTTCCTCGTCGACGGTGATGCCGCCTGCATGGGCGTTCACCAGGTTTCCGTCTGTGTCATGCCATCTTCCACCGGGTACGATATATTTCGCCGGCGAGAGAGTAGAGAGGACCAGGATGGAAACAAGAGTCTTGATCACCGCCATATTTAGAGAATGTCACAAGATTAGGACTGGGGTTTTGGCACGGAGAAAGCCCTTCAGATGGTCTTGCATCTTGTCCTCTCCCATGCGCAAACTACTCAACTATATGTCGTCTCCCGGATATCACGACGTAGCTCAAGATCAACCATATACCGGTTGGTATTCGCCCGAGGCGGGACTCTTCTGCAGGGGTACATAGTAGCAGATCCACAGAGCCGCGGCAAAGACTGCCAAGATCTGGGGATCTCACTAGTTGGGTGAATGTGATTAATTTCTCCGACGTCCATTTGATTGAAAGCCGACAGTTGCAGTGCGGGGCTTAGAGTGCCGAAGTATGTACGGCAAGGCATCTCTTTTTGAGGTAGTCGAGCGTCTGATTGCTGCGGCTGTGTCTAGACGTGGGGCAATGTCCACCCTGGTTGGGGGACTCCTCATTTACATCATCACATCCGGCGGCGACACCAGACAATACAGAACACGCAGGTCACGATTCCTCAGGCCGTCTGTGGGAAAGTGAGAAGCAGGCAGCGGTCGGGTCATCTCGCAGCTCGAACCACGTCATGCGAAGAATCGAGGCTTGCAGCAGTCTTTGGGTTGTCTTGGGGTTGGTGCCGGCTGGGTGACCTCTGTTCGTTTTGCTCCCAAGATGCGCTACTGCTGCCTTGGGAACCGAGGTGGGCTACTTGAAGCCATTCTCGCCAGGCCGAGATCTTGCGGGGTTGTATCAGATGGCTCGCGGCCGGATCGAGAGCTGGCTTCAAGATCTAGTCCTTTTCAACTTTTCAACACATTTGGAAGCGTTGATGCAGGGCAACTACTGGTCGAGCAAGATGCACGACACACGACGTGGCTGACGTACGTCAGTCAGTATTGAGGGTCCAGGTGTCGCGCAGAGTGCCTCCAGGCATGGCATTATGTTCCAAGAAGCATGGTGACGAACCAGACTTTGATGCCAGTCTCGTCAGGCTATGGGAGAAAAAAGCCATCGGACGGAATAGCGAGGCTCAAGCAACTGAAAGCTCCCGATAATTTGTCGCGGCAGTGAGATGATTCGGGAGGCAGCCGAAATAAGGTAAGTAGGCCTGGCCAAGGCAGCACAGCCCCCACCTATCGGAATGGTGCGCTGCAACCAGCATCATCACCACTGGTGTGGCTGCTTCGTACCTTATTAGACGACGACTCAATTGAGTTGGTAGTGAGTCCTGGCCCCCTCCAAGAGCAAAGGCCTGAGGTTCGCGGGCAAGGAGCAAGGGGCGCCTGCCATGTTCGGTGTGCGAGCCTCTCGGATCATGAGGAGGCCTCGACGCACGGCTGGAAGGAAAGCCTTATTGCGTCAACGGGTTATCGTGATCAATCCCGGCCGGACTGTCGCCGCGGCTGTCTAGGGTTCGCCAACTCAGCCTTACATTATTAATTATCCCATACCTCGAGAGTGGCTTTGATGGGGTTTGGCTCCGAAGAGGCAATCGCTGCAAGGGTTTTGGGGTGACACGCATAAACTAGACTAACTGGTGGCCTGGGGGAGTATTGAATGGAAATCTTGATGCCACCGAAAAAACATTTCCACCCAAATTCCAGTTACCTTACTTGGTAACTTATCTCCCTCAACCTCTGTATACTTTCTCGGTCTGCAGAAACGCGCTATAATTACAGGTACCCTCCCTCTACAGGAAAAACTGCATCCCCGCTAAACCAACCCGTATCTCTCTACCCCGCCTAGGTGTGGTCAGGCTGCCTAAAGGCGGCCAAAACTGGTCGGCCACACACCTTGCCTTGGATGCTGAGGATCAGACTCGAGACGAATGAGAATCAACACAGCCCATCCACACCCTCCTCCCAAGAGAGAGAGAGAAAGGAGAGAACAAAGAAGCCGTCGAGCGAGCGTGTACTTTCACCTACTCACACCTACCCACACCTAGTGATGTACAGTCCAAGAGTCCGGACACGCACACGCTTGTTGTGACCCTGGTTGGGTGGGCCAGGCCTTGACCAGACTTTTACAATTTACACTTCGTTCACTTGCACTGCCAGGCTGCCTTGTGGCTTCATGTGATGCCACTCATTATTCATCAGGATTACCACCCATTGACTCTCTCTTGTTCTACATACTGTCCATGCCTCCTTGGTATGCAGGCTGCCTGCTCAGCATCTGCCCTTTTGACTATGAAGACCTCTTAAAAGGCACTTCTCTTCCCCCAATTCTCTTCCATTCGTTGATTCTGATTTCTCCCTTCCCCTCCACTCACCAACACCGGCATCAACCTCATCACCCCTTAGAGTCTACCAATCTTGCATATTTATACCACTCGAGCCTGCGTCGAACTCGATCATCTCGATCTACTAACACGCCACCAAAATCACCACACGCAAATAACTGCACTTAGCTAGCCTCACAGCACAACCGGTTCTCTACACCCATGGCAAGAAGCTATTACTCTGACGATTCTTCGTCGGAGAGACGTTGCAGGAAGCCAGGCTGCGGCGAGAAACATGGCTACAAGCAGGCTGGTGGGCAGCGTAGATACTCGCTGTATTGCGCAGATCGTAAGCCTCGTCCTCATCCTCCCAACATCTCACTTCGGCCTAACCATTGCACATCAGACACCTGCAAAGCTGAAGTTGGAGACTATTTCTGCCAATTCCCAAGGGACGCCGATGGCCGCTACTGTGAACACCGTAAGTCTCCTCTGTTCCCAGCCACCACATGCTTGTCTAATGCCATGCTAGATGAATGCAGCACCGTCGGCTGCCAGAAACCCAAGGCTTATCCTGACCAACACTGTGGTGGCCACCTGCGGTGCACTCTACCGCAATGCCCGAACCCTCGATCCGCAAACAAGCCTCTCTGCCTGGGCCACAGCTGTCAGGTTGAGAGGTGTGGCAATGTCTCCTTTGCCGGTCGACGTTGCTTCTCTCATCAACCATGTGCGGCGCGGGGTTGCCAACGCTTCAAGGTCCGCGTCGGGGATGTACTGGCTGACTTCTGTGACCAACGTAAGTGGAAAACCCTTGAGAGAGCTCGTCAGTTCCATTATTAACATCCTGTCTAGACGATCAATGTGCCACCCGTGGCTGCGGAAACATCATCGGTGGTGGGTATGTGTTCTGCCAGTCTCATGCATGCCGCATCAATGGCTGCAAGAACGAACGGAAGCATAACCAATTCTGCGACGCACACACTTGTCGGGTCCACGATTGCCCAGCAGTGGTTGTAGACACCGACAACCCTGCGGCCCACTTCTGCAACGGGCACAAGTGTCACGAATCCAGTTGCCTGAGCATCGCCGCAAGACTTAATGGCTACTGCAGAAGCCACGCATGCGTCAAAGACGGTTGCGCTCAGAAACAGACCCGGCATGGGCCGTACTGCCAGGATCACGAGTGCAAGGCGGACAACTGCTCCATTCCAGCCAAAGTTCCCAAAGGCTACTGCGACGACAAGCACGCCTGCAGCAAACCTCGCTGCCCTCACAAGCGCGACGGCGATCGCGATTATCCGAACCTCTGTCGTGAGCATTTAAAGGCTCATTGCCGAGATATTGGCAAGCAGATAGCCGAGAGCGAGGCCGAAGCCCAGCTGGAAGACGTGATGAGCGCTGTCTCAGCCAAGGAGGCTGAGTTCGAGGCCATCAGACGCGAGAATGAGAGACTTGCCCGAGCTGAGCGGCAGCGAGAGGAAGAGAGACTCGCCCGAGCCGCGCGACTGCGGGAGGAGGAGAGAGCCGCCGACGAAGAAAGACGCCGCGAAGCTGCAAGACGCGCCGATGCCGAACGACAGAAAGAGGCTGATCTGCTCAGGTTGGATGCAGAACGACGTGCCGCCGAGCGCCATTGGCAGCAGCAGCGCGAGGACGAGCTTGCGGAACAAGAATTCATCAGGCGCAGGGCGGAGGAGATTCGCCGGCGCACTCGTCCTCGATTCTAGAAATACGACGTTCCGGTCCCCTGCTACAGCTGCTATTACTGCTACGATCCTTACTCTTGATGATCAAACTGGAGGGCCCACGGCTTGTACGACTATATGAGCGTGCATTGGCAATGCTTGTTTTTGGATCATGATGCGACGGGAGCATTCGGATGGCTTGTTTACGATAGATACCCGTGTTTCTATAAACACAAAAATCGCACAATGCGATACAATGTAAAAGATAGAGAACAAACCCAAAAAAAGGTCAGATTTCTGAAAATGTTTCCCCACTGCAGAACGATTTTGAGCCTCTGTATTTTATTGCAGTAAACGTATGGGGAACGGTGTGTAGTTTGCCTGGCGATTCACGGGCTCCAGGCTGCTTCCCGTTTGAGCAGAAAAGGAATGCATGAACGACCCACAGAGGAGCTGTGGAATCGGAATGCCATTATTGGTCGATCACAAGAGAGAAAACCGATCTTGTGGCGAGAAATGTGCCCCTCTGCGGTTCTGCCTAGAGTATGCGTCATAATGTCCTGAATAGCTTCAGGTTAGACCCTAATTAGGCACATTTTCGACTAGCCTGGTGGCTCCGAATCCCAAGCGCTCCATGCTTCCGCTCTCGACCGGCCAGCATCCACTTAGCGCAGAACGGGGATTTGAAAGATCCATCAACAAGTAATTGGTGCAAGCAGGACGTCGGACCGTGGCGTTGCCTGAAGGGGAGCATCAAAACGCTGGGGTAGCCCGTGACATTTCTCAATGGCAATCAACTTGGGGATGTAAGGAGGTCTAAATGCCGTGCAGTCCCGCGGAATTATACGACTGAGACCAAGTGTACCTTGGCAACGAAGCAGAAAGCCATATAGATAGTAATTATTGTACTGCTTCCATCGAATTGGTCGGATGGTCTAGTTGGTTATGACGACGCCTTAACACGGCGTAGGTCCGGGGATCGAACCCCCGTCTGATCACTTTCTTTTTTGCCTTTTTCCGCAATTTTCATGTTGGACTTTTGGTCTCCTTGGGATTCTCCATACGAAACGCGCGATCTAATTAATCCCCATGAGGGATTCTTGGCAGAATCTAACTTTTTTGTACACTGTGGATGCTTGAAGAAAGAACATCATACCCATTGGTGATGAATTCCCAGACCCTCCTTGTCTTTGACAACATCCTGACTAGGACTTATCAATAAGGCGAGTGCGGCGTACATCAATCACCAGTGGGACCTGTCCACTGCTTGATGGTGGCATTTCGGCAACCTTTCCTCGTCACTAGCATGCATAGGGTAGCACTAGACAATTGCTCAGTAGCGATCTAATTCGTCGACATCATTGCCTACCGATTCCAGCCGTTAGCCCACTGTTCATCGAGAATAGGGTTGGCAAAAGCTTCAGGACCACCACCTACCTGAAGCGGTTCCGTGCTCTCCAATTAGGCGGCCCGTCAAAAGTTATATCCCAAGGGGTGCAGTAAGCCTGTGCCGAGAACCCGCTGTTAGTGCTCCTGCAGGGATCTCTGATCCTAAGGTTGACCTCGTGTCGGACGGCTCAGCCTCATAACAACAGGGGTTCAGCACTGTAGAATAGGAAGTGGATTACGGTGTGGCTGAAGCCGCTTGTGGTTACTACTTACAATACGGAATGGCTACCAGCAATTGGCACAGATTTGCATAAGTAGGTAACTTTAGAAGGATGAAGGAAGGTCATCTTGGCCTGGGATATGTTTGGGGGCGCTGTATCTGTCCCTTCAGACTACCTTACCGAGTTCGGTAGCTGCGCCCCTGCGCTGAGCTACCCTGAGCCAATGGCTCATGCCCCACTAACTCACCGTCATGAAGATATGCTTCACCAAGATCAAAGAGCACGAACCATTTCATCATGACTGGCAGGTAATCAATATCTTGAGGCTATCGACGCATGGAACTATAAAAAGTAAAACCAGAATCTGTCGAAAAGTGCAAAAAAGATTGACAAGAGCGAGATTCGAACTCGCGCCCCTTTCGAGACCAGATAACTATTGCATAGTTGAAGCTTATCGCTTGAGACTGGCGCCTTGGACCTGTGGAAAAATTAAAATGCTGTTCGGATGGTTTGGAACAATTGAACCTTACCGCTCGGCCATCTTGCCGTTAACTTCAAAGTGGGCCCTTATTTACGTATCTATAGCTCTCCGGGTTTCGCGCCCTTGGTTCCCCATGTCGCTACCGAAATCGTTCATGATTTACAATGACTAGCAATGTCGCTTCGAGATGCCCCTAAAGCAGTCAGCAAAACGGGCAAACAGGAGCGCTCCGCTACATTTTATGGGATACGCCACGTTCGACTGGCGTTTGGCCTGTGGATTATGACCTGGGCTGGTCTCTTTGCTGGTCATTCTTCCTACTCCAAACTGCCTCACTTTATATCTAAGTCTGTCACTGGGAGATGACTGGCAGCAGAATTAGATTCACTGCAGAATGCCTCTACAACCAGCCATGCTTGCCAAAGCCACGGTACGAGCTACGCACTTGGTTCGTTCCATATTAGAAGTAGCGCATGGTCTTTCATATCAAGCATATTCCGTGATGTCAGCAGTCGTGTGTCATTTGCCTGGCGGTCGAACGATCTTTCGAGCGCAAGCCGTGGTGGCATGGGGTCGGATAATTAGTGAGCGGACGGGGCAGGGTGAAGCGGGCGCGGGGCCACTGTTGGTCAAAGCTCACGGCAGCCTACCTCAGGGAGAACGTCTAGTTCGCGGTCTGTCTGGCTGTCACGGTTGTGAGAGAGCAGGGCACACGTCCTTCGTGGCAGACATGAGTGGTGCGAATGCGGGTCAGACACCCGCGTGCATGGCTCGGCGCTATTTTAAGTTCTGATTCATCAATCACTGTGTGATTTTAAGGCTGACGTTATATTATGGATGGCCTATAGCAACGTGGTACGTAGCTCATGTAAGTGTTCGGAATAGGAATCCCCCCGAGAATCAGCCCCAATTCATCATTGACCGTGGGCGCTAAGTGGAAGCCCCATAGGTTACTCAGCTAAATTGCACAACGGCGATGCTAGTGCAATCTTAACTGATTTAAATCATGCTTACAGATTATTAGCCTTGTCAATACGCATTATATACTGCCAGTATTCGATACCTAATATGCAAAGTCTTTAAAATTATGACGGTACCCGAGGTTTGACTTAACCCCCGCCCCCAGCTTTCAGCTAATTATGGGCGGAGTTGACTAGAGGGGTGCCCTGATCCAGCAGGAGGAGCTCCCTTGGCTGCAGCTCGGGACCACCGGGGGTCTGGCCGAGATATGGCTTGCTGTTTCTTTGGTCGTTGTACAAATATTCGCAGCCTTCCCACGCCTGGGAAATTTACCTCTGGAGCTTTCTGCTCCGTACAGCCCAAGTTTCCCAAGCGCAATCATGAAGTCCCTTGCCGTTATTGCCGTACTTGCACCAATCGTTCTCGGCGCTCCTTCGAGTCGCGACCCGGTTTGCGTTGTTGGAGCTGGAGTGTCCGGACTCACAACCGCGAAGGCACTAGAGGACAAAGGCCTGAAGACGGTTCTGTTCGAGAAGCGGTCTCAGATTGGTGGCAAGTGCCAGTCCGTTTATGAAAAGTAAGCTACTGCTATGGATCCAACGCGTCTAGATGGTCGGCTGCCTATTATCGGATTTTATGTTGGCATCTACAATACTGACTCGATATTTGGGATCTAGCGGCGATTACTTCCCTCTCGGTGCTGTCCTCTTTACAAACACTTCGTCATACTCCGAAACTTTCAAACTGGTGGAACGGACGGGAGTAAACTACACCGAATTCCATAATGGCGAGAGCTGGGAGTTTAACTCGAAAACGGGAGCTGTGGTTGCCACACCAGCCCTGACTCCAGAGAAAGTACAAGCTATACGTACCGAATTGGCTTCGTATTCGCAATTCTGGCAGACTGTCTATGCTCCATTTAGCATTTCAAGCTATAAAGTGTGTTCGCCTGGTCTCCCCTCTCAGCATCTTCATTTAACACAGACAATTAGAACGGCGTGCCACTGGAGTTTACCGTTCCGGGTCAGCAATGGCTTCTCGGAAACGGATACCCCTATCTAGCTGCAGTAATCAACACTGCTATGGGGACTTATGGGTATGGTGACTATACTGAGGTTCCTATGGTAAGCTGCCGAATTATATTTCTTGGATGGATAGTGATTCTCACAGACTTGCAGCTCTACATCCTCCAGTTCTTTGCGCCAGATATACTTGGAAGCTTTCTGGGAATTGTCCAGCCCTATAAGACTGGTAAGTTTTTAATATGATCTGTCGAACATGTCAGCTAACTTTGTTTCCAGATTTCCATGAAGTATTGATTCGCGTTTCTGAGAGCATCAAGGGACCAATCTACCTTGGCAGTAAGATTGAGCAAATCAGTATGAAACAACATGTCCTACTCACGCTAGAGAATGTACTAACAAGTTCAGACCGAGGGAAAAGCCCAACAATTCGGTACCGTCGTGCTTCAGAAAAGAACGCTCGCGTGCAGAAATGCTCGGATATAGTGCTTGCCTTCCCACCAACAATTCAAGCTCTAGATGATACCCGGATACATCTGACTCCTGAGGAAAGGGTGCTCTTCCTTCAGGTCGGTGTAAATAACTATTTCAGCTCGGCTGTGAGAATGCCGGCATTCGCTGAAGGCCTAACCCTGGCGCAAGAACTACCCAACCCGGTGACACCATTCGAAGGATACGGACAGCCCGTTTACTTGGTGCCACTACATGCTGGGTCTCATATCGTGAGTGTCTGGTCGGTCGACAAGTTCGGAGCCACTGGAAGCGAAGGGAGAGCCAGAAAGCTATTGACAAAAGTGTTAAGCTTGCTCAATAAGGACGTTCACAAGCCTGAACAGGAGAGCCTACCAGTGTCGAAAGATGATGTCCTTGGATGGAGTGGGGCAATTGATTACTTCCCTCACATAGGGACAGAAGCATTGGCAGATGGATGGTATGAGATGTTTCAGGCCATCCAAGGAAATGAGCATACGTACTTCACCTCGGGACTCAATAGCTTTGAACTCATGGAGTTTACTATCAGATCGGCACAAGATCTAGTAGCCTCACACTTCAAGGGAGTCGGAGGGTGCAGAAAAGTTTAGCATTTATGATAGGCACACATCTAATATAATCGTCTCCCTCGAAATACTTGCAGAGTGAATGGTTATGAAGTATACTCATATCAGCTGGCCTGTGTTTTATCAGCAGCGCACTGGACAAGGGCGTGAGTGAATACTTTCATGTCATGCGGCTCGCAGAGAGACATGGAGTGTTTGCGGTCTACATAGGTCGTTCTGAGATAAGATGTTCAGAATTTGATAGTTATTGATTCTTGATCCACAAGTGGCACTTATTAGTGGCTACATCATTGTTGCGATCCTGTTATCTCAATCTTTGCCAGTGTCAAGGTCAGAGTTGCAATTCACGGCGTACGGGACAGAAACGTTAATCTTCTTGCCTGGTTGTCAGTATGCGCGATCGAGCACGAGCTGTTCGGTCTAAAATACCAAGACTAGACGTTTTTGACATTTCTTTTCACGTTTTTGGTACTAGATGGGCTACATACCTTACCTGAATATCGTACCGAAATCAGGCCAGAGATTCCCGGTTCGAACAGCGCTTGTCAACATCTCAGTCACATCAGCACGCAGAAATCCGGAATAATTAGAATTGGACCTGTTAAAGATCTGCTGCTAGGCCATCTCTGATACGGCTATATACGTCGGACCAATGCTATGTATCTATATCACCCCATAGGCTGCCGCGGCTCTTGGAAGCGTGGTTCAGTGCGATGCGAAGATACGAGAACTAAAGAGGAAAAGGGTGGATTTACCGATAGTCGTGTCACATATCTCATGGCATTATTCCCGATTATGTACATGGTTTGTCTGCTACAAGTCTGGATCGACAAGGCTTATTTCGAGTCGGTCGAACAACCCCTATTTCACAGGAGATGTCGTACAATACATTTTCTCAGATCTGAATTGCAGAATCATAGCACCCTGTGAGAAATCAAATATAACCGCAAGAGTCTGGGTTACCTTGGAATATGGATATGGACGACTGTAATTAAGATCTAGATTGAAAGTTGCAGCATATCTTACTGTTCTCGAACCACAGGGTAGCAGGAGTCCCAAAACGATCACAAAGTGTCAGCTGTACATGTCATCAGGGTTGGGCAGTGTTTCATGAAGGGTGTACCGCCGTGCAACGGCAAATATCGTGTCGAATACGATCTGACCCGTTCCAAGAATAGCCACAGAACGGCGACTCCCCTAAAACAACCGAACCAACCTGCTCCATGTTGCCCTTTATCGTGCGTCCGAACTTGGATTAGATAATAAGGATAGGCCTATTTCTACGATCCAGCCTACTGCAAGCCACATCGACTAGCTCGATCTTTGGTATGTGTTAAAGAGATCCTACACAACCAAATGCTATCAAATATGGGCTTGCCACTAGACGAAAACCTTCCAGAAGTCGTGCCTGATTCTGCACCTCAGGTACTATCACACGAAGAAAGCTACAACAGGCGAGATTTAGAAGAGAATAGGCAGAAGATCTACTACAAGCCTGATGATGCGCCGAAATATACGCCCGTGGAGCCGGAGCAAGCAGGCAGTGGATCTGAATATCCTAGGATGTCGCCTGAACAGAACGACGAGAGTCAAAAACATGAAGATGAAGAGATAAGCAGGCAGACTTATGCCTGCGGTGCCAAAAAGAAGACATTCTGGATTGTTTTTGTAGTTGGTTTGACCATTATTATCGCAGCTGCGATAGGTGGTAGTGTCGGCGGCTCCATAACTGCTCGGAGGTCTCAGGAAGCGTCGGCGGACCTGAAGCCAACTTCAAGCTCAGAGACCACAATCAGGTAAGAGTCATTGAGTTGCACACCATAACCACGCTGAACCGCCCCTTGACAATTGCGAATTAGTCAAACGCCACCTTCATCAACGACTTCAGTCACCTCGACGACCACGTCCACCCCATCTCCACAGCCGACCTTTCTTAACAACCAAACCGGGATTGAAGGGTTCAACTTTCAGGCCTTTGAGAAAGACAACTTCCTCGGCGCCGCGACGAAGATCTACAACAGTTCGGGATTCATTGATCTGCCATACAATTGCTCTAGTTACGTCTGGTTGCAGAACAGGACGGACTGCTGCGCCTCGTTCTGTCAGGGCACGGTGGAAAACGTGGGATGGCGATGTAACACGAGGTATCAACCCAAGTCAAGTGCGTGGTTTGACCGTATGTTCATCGGGTGTGGGACGGAGGCGTGGGAGGAGAATTCGCGCTGCAAATAAGGGAACAGTAATTGCGTCTCCGTAACGCTAATTAAAGGCCGACTGGATTTGTAGATAGATCATTGATATCAATTCAACATCAAAGACAGCTAGGGTTACTTAAATAAGAACATGAGCTTCGGGTAACTATTTTGTTGTATTTGTAGGCAAACAACGTTGTGTCATTTTCTGGCAATTATTCCGGGTGAAAATCATCCATTCCCAGCGAAACATTGCCCATACCTTGCGCATGTGGGCATCCATATGTCATATCAAGCTCAGAAGGCATGATTTCCAGGAATCGTTGTGTTTGATACCAATGCTAGTCCGAATGAGAATTTGTGATTTGTGATTCCAAGCATACATGCCATGCTGTTGTTCCGAGTGTTGGAGATGCTCCGAAATTGGTATCCCATGATAACTACAAGTACTTACCCGTTTTTAAGTGTCACCTCATACAATAATTCCCGGTATATTGCTTCCCGGATCTCTTTAGTTTGGAGCCGACGCGGGAAGGCCGTTCCTTAACCGTCCCAGACTTCCCAAAACGGATATCCTTGAAAATAGCCTGAACCCAGGTAGGTCTTAGGCTATACATTATAGGTCATCTGTCGTCTTGGAACTAAAAAAGAAAGGATGATTCCCTCACATATCATCTGCGCTGAACACTCATCACCACAGATATCGAGACGACCAAGCCCACCCGGCTCGAAGCTTGACCATGGAGACTACGGCAACTACGCGGCATACAATCGGTTCTCGGGACAAGAACAGCCCATGCTGGGACTCGCCGTTAACAAGTGTTAAGCCAGAAGTTCAACAACTGTTAGAAGGATACGGCGGCATCAATTCTGCAGATGTTCTCAATCGGATTCTTGAGGCAGTATGTCCACATCCCATTTGCTCTCTTACTCTTTATTGACACGAGTTGCAATGCTAATAAGCTTCTAGCGAGAAGAACTATGGCAGGTGTATCCGTGGCCATGCATTGGCGAGTTCCGGTTCCTAGAGGTCAGAATCCACCAGCATCCGTCGTACCATAGAGTTATCGAAGAGGTTCGAAATGGTGCCCGATACCTCGACATCGGGTCTTGCTTCGGCCAGGACCTTCGGAAACTCGTCAGCGAAGGCGTGCCTACTGATAATCTGTGGGTTCTCGAGAAAGAGGGAGGCTTCTTAGACGCATCATTCAAGTTTTTCGGCGACAAAGACAAGCCGCCTGCTCGCTTCATCAATGCCGACCTGTTGGATAGCGACAATAATGAAGTGAACGCGCTCGTCGGAACCGTCGACATAATCCACATTAGCATGGTGTTGCACGTATGGGACTGGGACGGACAAGTCGCGGCTTGCAAGCGGCTTGTGGAGCTTCTCAAGCCTGAGAAAGGAGTCTTGATCCTCGGACGGCTGGTGGGTAGGCTGGAAGCCCGCGCATGGAGAGGGCCCGAAGGTAGAGATATGTACAAGCACAATGTCGAAAGCTTTGAGCGACTGTGGAAAGATATCGGCGAAATGACAGGAAGTCAATGGGAGGTTCGGGCGCATCTTGCAGGAATACTTGGCCGCGAAGCCGATACCGAGGAGCATTGGGATGATCCCCCTACAAGGCTGGTGATGTTTGAGGTGGAGAGATTGTGAGGGCTGTTGGTTTTATAAGTACAGGCTTCATCCCATGTGCCCGAAGTTTTGGCTCCCACTAGCAAACCCTTAAACCATTAAAATTATGAAGCAGAGTACGGTGTTATTTCGTTTGTCGTCTCCCAACTATGACAGGGTATCATTGCATCAATTGGGAAGACCAAATTCGCTGCTCGCAAGTGATCATACCCGCAGGCATGAAGGTTCGTCAAAAGCTACGACCCGAGCGATACACAATGGCGGGTCGCCCCGTTACACAGCAGGGAGCATCGTAACCGGAACTCCTGGATGATTATATCATTAATGAATCGGTTATTGGTAGCACAACATACATACGAACACCCTCGCACACCACAACAGGGCAGCGGGGATGACATCCACCGAAAGGATCTGGAGTAGCCGCAAAGGTGGGGTGGGTTTAATCCCCTGTTGATAGGTCGCCATTTAATCGGGCGTGAGAAGGGAGATGAGCCGCTAGAGCTCTCTTGAATCCTTCGTATTCATTCATCTTGAAACTCCATCCCTCCCCATCGACCGATATTAAGTCAAAATACCCCGCACCGAATGTTGTTCAGCTCTGCTTATACGAGCTTTATTTAATCTGTGCAAAACTATGGCTATCACATCACGGCTTCTTGCGCTCTGTTGTGCTTGGATTGGAGTTGTGCAGGGCCATGTCATCATCACATATCCTGGCTGGAGGGGTAACAATTTGATCACGAACAGCAGTTTCCCGTTTGGAATGCAATGGGTGTATCCTTGTACGAGCATCTTGGATCCGGTTTCCCGACAATGTTCTTGTTCTCTTTCAAGACAAATTGCTAACTAGTCGTCAGGTGGTGGGCTGTCCCCTACGGAAAACAGGACATATTGGCCACTCGCTGGCAACTACGGGATCGCCATGCAGCCCGGCTGGTTTGCAGGACATGCGACGGCTTTGATGTACATAAACTTGGGCCTCGGAGCCGACCCTACAAGTTACTCATTGCCAATGGAGCCTATGTTCCAGATAACAGGCCCAAGTAACTCGCCATATCCCGGCACAATCTGTCTCCCCCAACTGCGGCTGCCAACAGGAGTCGCACCGAAGGAAGGCGATCTTGCCACAATTCAGGTTGTGGAAGCAACACAGCATGGGGCGGCGTTGTACAGCGTATGTATTCTTCTGCAATCCTCCGGATAATGGCATGGGCTAAAGGTATCCTAAGTGTGCGGATATAATTTTCACAGAAGACATGTCGAAGGTGGAGGACTTGACAGTGGATAACTGCTTCAACTCAAGTAGTATTAAAATTGATACAGTTCGCATTGTCCCGGACACGGAAACCATAGCGCCGGCCACGACGACAAGATCTGCCTTTGGGACGCCAAAGACCACTGGTACCCCCACGCCAACACCAAGCAACACGGCAGGCAGACTGATAACGAGAGCGTGGGGCGTGCTGAGCTTCTTCTTGGTAATATAGGCCGCATGGAAGCGCACTATATGATGTCGGGGACGTCATGTAGGAATTGCGTACATGATACACGCTCACTTGAGGAAACCGGCCCTAAAGACCGAAAATGTACGATGAGTACATGTGGTTTGAGGGTGATTAAAACCAACGCATATATTGTTGTTAACCATGGTACGAGTAATACCCTGTCGTTCGAATCCAAGCCTAATTGTATTCGACGTGCGCTGCGTGAGTCAGTGGTTACACGTTTTGTGTTCGACATGATCTTAATGAGCACCGTGAAAACATATGTTCCCAAGTTTTAATGACCGGTAGATCCGAAAAACAAACAATGCCACCGACGCTTCGCAGTATGAAATTCCAGTCCCAAGAACTATCATGCTCAAATGCCGCTATAAGTATCAGGAACACCAACCAGCTTCCCAATAAAGCATTGCAGATAGCCGCAAGGTACCAGTAGAAATATCATACAAAGCTTGCCTTGAGCCAGCTGAGATTTCTAGCCACTCGTCTGAGTCTGAAGGTACAAAGACGCTTTATTGTGCGGAAACAAAATGATTGTCAGGGCTGTCCTGGAAAACAATTATCATGCTTTGTCCTGGCACCAAGGTGAACTTTCTTTGTAAATAATATATATATATTCTGTGCGGTCTTCATCCTCGTAGTGTTATCTCGGCACAGCACGCTCTAACTGTTACATTTAAAACTTTGACACGACTAGCCATAGCGAAGAGTCAAGATGTGCACGGGTAAGTTCCAATTTCTAAACGCGACTCTGCTCCCCCAAATTCCCTCATTTAGATCAAGCTGATATTTTCCTAGGTTCGATATATTACCATATGTGTCCCTGCCCAAACTACAATTGCCCACGTAAAGATGACGTCCCTCTGAAAATGGGTAGGCGGGGAGATTCCCTTGGCCATGTGCTCTGGCAAGAGGCAGACCAGACTGCGTATCTGTACTGTGATTCCTGGTTTCTTCACGGCGACCCTTCGATAGTCTTGACGGCCAACATTCAACCGCAGTGCGAGGACCTCACTTGGATCGAGTTCAAGGTTATCGAGCCAGTGTGTGAGTTGTGCCTGGAGGAAACTCCCCGTCAGAACCCGCCAAAAAAGTCACCCAAAAAGCCACCGCCACGCCGCCGTAGAAACCCTGGCCTAAAGGGTAAAGAGCCGTTTACCAAGATCGTAGGACAAAACAGGAATAGTGTAAACTCAGAGAGTGTGGGAGCCACGCCAACCAACAATTAGGTTTGCTCCTCCCTGCCACGTTGAAATACGACTTGGTGAATTGTTTGAAATTGCCCAGTGGCAGAGGCTGGTAAGTTAGAAAATGCATAGAACTTCTTTCCCGTTCACAACCAAATTAAATCTGTCACTCTCATTTGACATCATTATCGACCAGGAGACGTAGTCTTGACTCGTCCCTGGTTCGTCAACGTGTCCTGGCATCAGAGGACCAACCTTTTCCCAGCAAGTCTAGCTATTTGAGGGCCGAGCCTCTTTATCGTCTTCCTTCCATCCATCGCAGGTCACACGATAGAATCTCTTAAATTCCTGGTCTCCATCTTTGGCCGTTTTCCTGAAAGCATGCATAGAAACGTGCCTAGAAACGAATTTGACAGAAAGTTCGTTTCCATCCAAGTAAACAAACATCCTCTGTTCAAGTTTCAGCATTTTGGGACCAGAGCTCATCGATATTTTATGTCTTACTCTAGCAGCGTTTCTCATATCCGGAATAATCATGACAATCTCTGGGTCTTCTAACTCAGTCAGGATGTTGATGTCAGGCACAGACAGAGAATAGTCCTCGAGATCGCCTGCAAATAGAATTGAAGAGAGTTTCTTCAATTGCAATTGGAGCTTGTCGATTGTGTCGCGTGGCAGAGGATGGAGAATAACAGGTTTGAGTACCTCGGCAAGATCGTCGTGCCCAACCATTATTGCAATCTCATGCGCCGTCATCTCATCATGCGTTATCCAAGGATCTGTGCGACGAGTACGCTGGGTTCCTGTGCCTATGGTTAACTCTGGTACTTAGAGTTGCAAATTTTCCGTTCCCCTTACGATACGCTCCCAAGTTTATCATATCTCGGACAATCTCTAAGGGTGCGCCCATAAACGCCGCTTGGTGCAATGGTGTCCACCTTGTCTGGATATCTAGTTGCCATATACTCTCTACAGTCAAGATTAGCAAAAAGTGGACTATTCAGTGGGTAACGGGGCCAAGTTGATCAAGATAAAGGTCCTCCAATATTAGCATTCTGTGAGAGATGACTGCATGGAACAACAATATAGTAAGGGCCAGCAATGAGAATTGTATACTTAGTCTGTAAGCGTTTATCCACTCCTCGGCGTAAGTTCTTCGGCCGAGCTCAATCGCTGCGAAGAGACCATGCCAACGACCAACAAAAGCCGCGTTAGACACGAGTTCTCGTTTCTCCGTGTACTGAGAACCAGCTAATCCCACAGCCGCATCCTTCACCCCGCATCCCAACCATTGCCTAGTAGACCCAGTTGGTATACGCCTTCGCGAGTCTGAAGGGAATGCTTGGGGAAAGAAGTCTCTCTCCTCTGGCTCTTCTTCGCTGATCATGTGCTCCTCTGGCGGAGCGGGGACCACCTGTCCCAGGATAGGTCTGGCTGCTGCGGAGGCCATATGAATTCCAATATTATGCGGAAAAGAGCGCTGTTCAGTTGGAACTATGAAATTAACAATAGATACCCATGTAGTCGAGCCTTGAGACGACCTGACTCTGTTGCGTGACAGTTGCCTTAATAAGTGGGGGCACGCCTTCGGGTTCAGTTCCGCCTTTTGTCACCAGATCTGGGCCTGAGGCACCTACTAAATTAGGAATTGCAGTGCACATCACAGCACAAGCAACTGCCCAATAGCATTCTCGATCAAGGCATCAATCCGCCACATCCTCACATGTTAAATCTCACTCTTTCACTGGTGCCCCGATTCTTCGCGCAATATGGAGGCTCTTGACAGTCCGGATGATGCCACAGAATCGGCAAACGAACCGACTCCGCTGGATCTCAATCGCAGGCCTTCAAAGGCTCGAATCGGCCCATTGTTGACCCTCGTACTGCTGGTCAACCTTGCGACTAGCCTGTACCAGCTTCCACTGAACCGAGTGATTGAAAGACGCATCTGTCGGGAATACTACGCAGAGCGCGACCCTTCTCTGATAGATCACGATGGCAGTGTGGACGAAAGGCTCTGTAAAGTTGATGAAATCCAGCAAGGCCTGGCATGGATCCAAGGCGTGATGGAGACGACTTGGATTGTCGGCGGTATGCCATCGCCATGTAGTGCAACACAAGTTAGGAGCTGACCACACATGCAGACTTCATCATGACGATACCTCTCGGTTTCATGGCTGAGCGATACGGGCGAACAAACATTCTATGCTTGAATCTCATCCCTCGAATAGCGATGTCGGCCTGGGCCGTAGTCGTGGGATACTTCGAGCAGAGGTTACCAACTACGGCCATTATCGCGTCGCCGTTTCTCTCTATTCTCGGTGGAGATTGTGTCTTCAACTCCATTACTTATGCTCTCGCAGCTAGCATGACTGATGACTATGTCATTCGGTGAGGTCAGAACATGAGAGGAATGGTGCTCCGGCTGATTTGTGACTTTTAGAGCTACTTACTTCGGCTGGATGGGATCGGTCTCGTACATTGTGGCTCTTCTCGGACCCGCACTTGCGTCGGCGACCATGAGCCTCCTTCTTTGGCTGCCGTTTTGGCTCGGAATCTGCCTTTATCTACTCGCAATTCCGACAATCTCCCTGCTCGAATCTCACTCGCCGGTTTACCAAAGCGCGCCATCTCGAGCAACAGATCATGATGAGCAGTCTCACCCACTTTTATCATCACCGCTTCTCAAAGCTCAAGACTCTGAACCATCTTTGATGCAATCCATCACCCAACGTTTCCGTGTCTTCCATTCCATCATGGCCAGTCATCCAAGGAATCTCACCCTCTTACTTATCAGCTTTCTCCTCACGTCCCTCGCCAGTTCCGACACCAAGCTCCTAGTTCAATACATATCGAAACGATATCACTGGACATTTGCATCTACTGGCTACTTGCTGTCTGCTAAAGCTATAGTAAATTTCACGCTTCTTACCATGGTGATTCCTAGGATCTTGCGAGCTGGTCGGTCCTCAGGCTCACCGCAATCACAAGCAGAAGCTTCCCATAGTGTCAACATGCACTATGCAAACATATGTCTTCTCGTGTCCATTCTCGGGGCGCTGGCCATTTCTGTCGCCCAGAATATATGGATGCTTGTCCCATCCTTGTTTATCTACGCTCTCGGCTCGGCACTGCCAGTCTTCACGTTGTCACTCTTGAAATCCCCATTCATATCGTCAAAGCAACATTCGGACCGGCAGGCAGGCTCCATGGACCCTGATTCACAAACCTTCTCTATTGTTATGATGGTTAAAACCTTGGGCTCACTTCTCGGAGCGCCGCTGATGGCAGTCTTGTGGGTAAAGGGTATTGGCATTGGGGGAGCTGCCCTCGGCATGCCGTATTTTGTAAGCGCGACTTGCTACTTCACTGCTGTTATCACCCTTGCCGGGATTCGAGCTGGAGGAGAGACTTGAGCCCATAGTTCAAATAGACTTGTCGAGGCTGGAAATTGTTGCATAAGCCCGAGCAGCCAGAATGGTGGCCACCCTGGGCGGCAAATTTCCTTGAACAACATGTTCAACTCTACTTCCAAACGCTGTGTCTTAAACATGATCGGCTCTGTTCAACATATTCGGATTCTCATCTGAGCTACACGCTCTTTTGAGGATCGTTACCGGGAATCGGGGGCGGTTCAATCCTGATCTTATAGCCCCTGCTATGGTGCTTCTTCCTCTCCTTTTCACTTTCCTGTTTGATCATGATATCCCGTAAGTGAGTTACTCGAATGTTGTTGCAGCTAACAGCATAAGATAATGCGTATTTGAGGTTGCGACTAGGTACGCAATACAGCTAATGTAGATAAAATGTTAAGCTGCGCAACCGCAATGACTACGTCCCTGACATGACAGTATCACAGCTTCGTCCACCCCCCCACACACACATACAAGGCATTTAAGAATTTGCAGAGTAAGCTCATACATTTGCCAACAGGATCTTCTTAGAATTCTGGTCCGTCAAGAACTACCTATTGTCAGTGAAACGGGCGGTCATGCTACGGTCAGCCGACCAGGCAGAAGATCATATATCACCACGAGAATTCTATATAATCTGGCCATTCCATAACATTGAAGAGATTACCCATGCTGGCTTTGCGGTTATGTGCAATCGATAACAATTCACGCCATAGAGACCTCACACTCCACTTCACAAGCTATGCTTGTCACAGAGTCAAGGTAAGCTCCATCCTCGACCTTAACTGTCCAGTCTGAGAAGATGGATGCATATGCCACCATTTTGCAGACTGAGCTCACCCAAATCATAGCGAGGTTCGAGAACTTGCAAATGAGGTCAAAGTCAATATGCAGGACTACGAGTTCAACAAAACTGTAGCTGCAACGACGCCTACTTATGTCTGGCTGGGCATCGCCGGTAATATTGCTGGCTCAGTTGTTTTGGGTGTCTACACAGATCGCGCGATCAAAGCCAAGAAGAAGTACGACGAGGCCTCCGCGAAGTATGAGGCTGCCAACGCCGAGATCAAGACCTTCACAACTTGTATTGAAATTGCATCAGTGCTCGACTCGTACTTCCGCAACATTCACACCGAAATTGAGGCAGCCGTCGCGGCTGTGAAGAGAATGTCTGACAACTTTACCCAGCAATCTTCGGCCTTCAAAATCCTGGGTAGTACCATGGACAGTTTGTCCAACTCGGATGCAGGGCGCTTCTCCGTCCTCGGATCGGATGACCTAACAGCGGCGACAAAGGCTTGGGCCTCGGTCAAGGTTCTTGCGACCGATTACATCACAAACAATTCGATTAACTATGAATATATCTGAGGTATCAAAGCCAAGGATAGTGCCAGACAAGACGACGGCAATGCCGGTGGTATCACTCGCTCAAGATTGTCTAGGTTAGGTTTGTTGTGGTGAACAGCGTTGAAATTATTACTCCACTAGGCTATCTCTGTTCGTATTTCCAAGCTATGGCCTTTCACACTCATTCTAGCAAGCAATAAAACATCGTAGTACTATACTTGCTCTTCTCACCTGCTTGAAGCAATTTTGCATACCTAAGTATTGATGCGCTGCATTTTCGACACTTGCTTAGTGCAGGAAGGGCGTACATGATACTGTCAGCGATATTGAGTTACTCAAAAATACATTCACCGAAGGTAGTGGCTCAAACGCCATACAAGGAAGGTACTCGCATTCGAAATTTCAGCCCTTTGATCGTTGTGGAAGCAATCTGATCTAGTAATACATTCCTTCTTACAGCCAACATTCATACCACCGTCTCATAGTGGGTTCCTCATCGTCATTCTAAGTAAGGGTGACGGTATCCTAGATTTCCTACGTCGCTATCTCATCTCCATTCCATCTAGTGATAGGACAACTGCAAATGCATAACCTTATCAAGACAGGTACATATTTAAGCCCACCGCTTCTGCACATGCTTCGTTGCAAGCCCTAGACGATGCCGCCAGCCTCGCCCATGATGTGGCCTTCGACGGAGAGTGACTCCAAGTGACGTGCTGGGATTTGATAACAACGTCAACTTGCCTATTTCAAGTAATCATATCCCGGCTGCATCGACCACTGCCATTTCTCTTGCATTGTCGATATTCCTTGGTCCTCGGCTTTACTGCAAGGCGGCGGCACAGCGATTAGCGTATGTAAATTGCAAAGTCCATGGCGCGGGGCGGTGGCGATGCTGGCGCGAATGCTGGTCCAGGTCCAGAGCCTTGCGAGTAGGGAGGAACGTATTACCACTATGCCACCGGAGGAAAGCAGCTAAACAAAGCAGAGATAACACCGCTTGTGAGACATTCTGTTCTGCACGTCCATTCCTGGGTAGCCTTGGTTCTCTGGCTTCGGCTATGTTTGTTCGCTGCCGCCAAAATCGATGTTTCTGGTGACTTCCTAAAACTTGGGGTCCTGGTGGTGTGTGCGCACCCAGGGCGTTTTATGTCTTGGGTCCAGGTTTTGGCGCATCACTAAACATTATTGCATCAAACTCGCTGATTCTTTTGGCAGTGGTCCTGATTGATTTGCTCGTCGATCTCGGTTGAGCCGCCAGAAGTCTATCTTGCAGCTGTGTGGTATCGTATATAAACGGTGCGAGCATTGGGCTCCCTGTTCTGACGCTTTAATGAGTCTCATGATTTAGTCTCCATCTCGAACTGTAGATTATGTGGCCAAGGATGGCGCTTACCTCAGTGTGGGCTCTACGCCACTGCATCCCGTCATATCGCTGTAAGGCATGGCAGATAAAGTGTTACAGGCTTCTGCAGCCGTATTCACGTGTAGGCAGTCAACTAGAAGGCGTGTAAGGTACTAGATTGATGAGAATTGTTACTATCAGAGAGCATCTGGCTACAGTTTATAAATGCTGGACAGGCTACGCATAATATATCATTTTCCGCCCTCAGAGGCTCGTATCCAGGAAAACCGCGCCAGGAGGGAATGATTGTTTGTGGAAGAGCTGCTGAGGAAGTTTTCCACTTGATATGTTTTCTCTTCGATTTCTGATCGTGTAGGCGAAGCCTGTGGAAAAATTCGTGAGGAAAGATTCACCCAGAGCCTCGTCATGTGGCTTTTCAATCTCATCCCTGCTGAAGACGGATTGAGATCAGGGAAAATCCCATGAATCAATCAGGTTTCGCGACGCTGAAACATGATCCTGTCCTGATGCTTCTACCCCTGCGCCTACTGCCTCACTGCATAGGGAGGGAACCGGGAGATTGACCAATGGGGCGTGGTAAGACATTTCAATCTCACGAACCCGCCCATAAACAAATCAGAGCCGAACATTTCAGCCTCCTAATGCAGGGGATTAGCCCCTTGTTCCTGGAGCCGCGGACCAAAGTCCAGGTCTTCGTGTCCCCTCCAGATCTTGGCTCGGTCAGATTGCGAATTTACAGATCTGTACCCAGGTTGCTTCCTTCATGCCACTGGCTTGCCTAATATTGGACGCAACTAACGGATTAAATCCACTCTTTACTTGATACATTCACCTTGTCTGGTGCACAATCACGGCGAAAGTCATGGATTCCCAGGTTCATCAGCGCCTGCGGTTGGCCGCATCACGCTTTGCATCTTCCCGCATACCGAAGGTAGACGGATTGCCAACAAATCTTGCTGCTGGCAGCCTAAAAGAAAACGAAACGCAGCGCTCGCCTTCTTCGGTCAGTGATGCATCGGAACCTAGGATCAGGTCTGCTTCAATTGACTATCCGGAGTCGATGACCTGTTCGGTTTCAACCTTGTCTTCTCGACCAAATAGCCCCAATGCCCTGTTACTGAGCCCGAGAACACCGCTATTCGACAGTCTGGGAAGCCCGAGAACAGTTGGCGAAGAGCCCATCATCCTACAGATTCTTTCTCATAGCAGACAACAGTCCCTCGACTCTCACCTTCAGCAAATGACGGAGCATGCGCACCACTTCAAGTCCCCTAGGCGCACCCAGCTTGTTCTTCAAAGATCATCGAGTCTCAATCTTCCACTCCGAAGCAGGCAAGAGATTACACCACCCACCTTTGTGCTGCGGGAGCAGTATGAAGCGAATGACACCGAAGCCGAGACATTAGCAGTCTACCAGCGGACCGTAAACCACTCTTTAGATCCACCGGATCCAAGGCAGGTGCACTCGGCCGCCCAGGCGAGCTCACTAGAGCCAACGCTTGGGAATGTGTGTTCGAGTAGCAATTTGTAAGCCCATGTTTCGTAGTAGCACTATGCAAAGATTCAACGGACTAATTATCAAATTCCAGTCTCCTGTGCCCACCGCCGCGGAAGACGAGAAGAGCGAGGATGCAAGAGATTCTTTGCGAAGACAGCGAGCAAAGTGCTTTTGAAGCAGCTAATCGCGAGGAAGATGACTCAACTGCACTAGAGTTTTCAGACGGCATTGATGCACTGACCGCCCACATATGTACCGCAATCATAAAGAATGTGTGTGGCATAGACGTTGTCAAGTCTTCCACGCCACTAAAGGTGTGGGATGCCGTCGTCAGATGCGTCGAAGAGGTATCTGGCACGGTCCAGACGGGGGTTCCGTTTGGCTTCTTACCTATCCAGTCTTCCGCCAACGTTAGAACCTCCGCGTCTGGCCCATGCACATCAACACCCAGCTCAGGCAAGGCTTCGACATGCAAAGGGGCTGATAGTCAGAAGAGAAACTCCCAACAGGCCGGCAATGATGATGAAGGCTCGGAGTTCTCAGATGACGATGCAGGAGGCGATAATTCCGAGAACGGGGGATCTGCTCATGATGATATTCAACGCAAGCGGCCCAGGCTCCAGGCTGAGTCGCAAGCCTTCGCCTGCCCATTCAGGAAGCGGAACCCTGTCAGGTTCAACATCCGAGATCATGAGCATTGTGCCAGAAAGCCGATTACAGGGATATCGGAACTGAAGTAAGCTTAAAATCCCAGCTTGCTGACTGTTTGCTAAATCTGTTCACAGGCGTCATATCAAAACTTATCATGCACGGCAGTCCGTTCCATATCAATGCCCCCGCTGCAAGAGCGGGTTCCAAACAAATGATGGCCTTTTGAGTCATTTGACGTTGCCGAAAGAGGAGATGTGCGATGCCAGTGCTGGACCCCTGAGTGACGGTCCGGAGGACGGCATCACGGAGGACATGGATAGGGTGCTATCTAGTAAAAAGGCGGACACGCGGGTTCAATCGTGGGCAGAAATATGGCGTCTCATATTCCCCGAGGACACAAGGATTGGAAATTCTGGTTAGAACCTTCTCAGCTCGGCATCTTTCGCGTGACTAACTCTGACTTTAGATTTCATCCCTGTGGTTGAACTCGTCGAGGTGCGGCAGGAGTTCCGCGAAAGCCAAGCAGACTTGCGAGCTACTTTGCAAGGGGAGCTCCGACAGTTGTTTCCCAACCTGGATGACGGTGAACATCACGTATCGTTGATCTCTATGGAATTGGCTCTTGGCTCCTACATTGCCAATGTAATGAGAGCATGCCGGAACAGGGCTGAGACAACTAGTAATGGTCGTCGATTGTCAGACAAAAGAGCGGGAAAACAGCATGAGAAGACTGCCAGAAGTGATTTGGAGAAAGATTTGCGGGGCAAGACCAAAGATCCTGGTGGCATTCAAGGACTGGCAGGTTTTTCATCTTGTTCCAGAGAAATTGCCCCGAAACCTCTCCATCCGCTTCCGAAGCAAGTCCACCCTCCGGCTACAACTTCTGTAGCTTCTCGCCTAACCGCTCGGGAAACCCCGCAAGGCACCATTTCAACGCGCGGGGAACCTGATCAGAGAAAAGAAGAAGTCAACCCGCGCGACTCGGCCATCGACATTCAGTGCGGTATATGCAACCTGGATCCGTGCCTTTGCAGCTTGTTGTCGTCCGACTCAAAGCATTCAGAAGGGCAGATTGCGCAGCAGAACGGCTTTGTAGCGGGCTTCGGCGCAACCTACGGCGAAAATAATCATGCACAGGATCAGAGCACCGGGATTGAGAACTTCCCCCAGCCATGCATCGGGTCGGCAAGTGGCATTTTCATTCCTCAGTCGTTCCCACAGCAGTTGATGGGTGGGCTAGGTGAATTGCCACCAACCTATCAAGATGAGTCGAACGGCAACTTTATCTAATCTAATCAAGCATGCGGCCTGTAATAGTATCGGATTTATGGAATGGAATCATGTGACATGGGTGGTGGCTAGAGGAAAAGACTACAAGCTGGCTTAGGTCTTGACCTGCTATAATGTATTTTGATGAAAAGGACCAGTGATACTTACGTTGTACGAATAGAGAACATACAGACGATATGTCTTTACGCTAATATTCAATGGATATGCAGGCATACCGCACAGCAACTACGTGACGAAGGCCTCAGGTGATCATCGCGGAGGAGGTTCATATCGTAGCATTAGTGAGGTGGGTCTTGTCTCGAGCGGCGTGGCCATGATGCTCTAAGCACTCGATGATCTAAATGAATGGATCCCAATTCCTCGGGGAGGTCGAAACGAGATCAGAAAGTAGTTGGAACAAGAACAGGAAGGGGGTGTTGGGAGCGGCCTGTTATCGGGTTGCTGTCTTGGACACTAATGAACTGTCCGTGCAGGTCCTTCCCGACAATCAAATGAAGGGTTGGTGATTGACATGTAGCAATGCCTAGTTCTCTTGCATGCTAACAATATCATTGATTCCTGAGCTCATAGTACGCCCTTACGCTTGTCTCTTAGCAGGTGTAGGACTAACAAAAGCCTGCTTAAAGTTTGGCTCGACTTGGACGGATATCCGTTCCTTTCTGCCCACATCTCTTACTAGAATATGCAGTGGAATAAATCTGGCCGCTAATTCTGATATCCTTAAGATGACTTCCGTGAATTACGTAAATGTACTAGGCTACCTTAGCATGATCCTGAATTCACATCATCAAAAGCTTAGCTATATTAGGGCCATTAATATACCTCTTCATTGTGCTCATATATGACAGCTTCGCGGGCCGAGAAGCCTATCCCACGCTTGCCAAACAAATGTGCCGACGTTGATCATTCAGACCTGAGCTACGCCGCAAGTGTACTTCGTAGCTCCAGTGCTTAAGCACATACCTTTCTCAGCTGTCGCCGATACGCGGCTCTTGACCCTGCAACAAGATCGCCATGTTCGTTGACCCTCTTCAAAAAGCGGCACGTTCAACATTCCTACTAATTACCAACCGCGCTAGTCATGCACGGTGTTCCTGGTAACCATACACAAGTTCCTAATTGGTGAAATGCTTCGACGAGAGAACGTTAAGGTGGTAGCCATAAGCATCTAGGCTAGTCTGGATTAGTCTGCCTCGAACCCCGTTGCCCTACGTCGAGCAAACACCGGCCCAAACTAATCACCGCCCTGCAGCTACGCCTCCCGACTTGCATCGAGAGGTGAAGCAAGAAAGACCCGCCGTAAGCTATTCGCAAGCACCTGCGAAGCACAGGCGTTGCGTTGCATTATCATTATCTGTAATGTGATCGATACGAGCCTCAGCCAGTAATTACCTCCCGCATTTGGCTGACGCTGGAACCCCCCCCCCAAAAAAAACGTCTTCAGCGGCGTGGGGATGCCCCAGTGCCTAGATGCTGCTTCAACGTGGCGCAGCCTCCGAGGTCCTCCCCAATTCCAGAATGACCTTACCCAAACGCACTCCCAGACGTTGGTTGCGCCAATCAGAAGAGCCGTGACAATCGGTGAGCTCTGCCGGAGGAGGTGAAGTTACACTCATTATCTAAGCTAGAGATGATCGGAATAGGAAACTCTAAAGAACTAGAGTCTCGGGAAGGTGGAACATTGAAGATGATGCTATCTAGGAGATGTGGACCTGAGGAGTGCTTCCAGCTCATTTTTGTATATAAACACCAGATTGATCGGTCTAGGACCAGTGCTGTCCCTCGATGATGGGTATCGACCATCCACGTTCATATTAACCTTCACTATGGTTGGCAAGAAACTTCTCGTTGCTGCCGCGGCACTGTATTTCGGAACTGCCCTGGGCGGCTCTTCGTTGAAGTCGGGTCCACTACCCCAGAACTCTGACTCTTTCAAGCCAACAGTCTTAGACGATGCCGCCAAGAAAGCTGCCGGTAGACCCCAGCCAGTTTTGGTCCCAGATGCATACATCGTCCACCTGAAGAGCGAAGGGTCAATTGTAAAACGTGCGGCTGACCTCCATGAAGAATTTCATTTGAAGGCCAAACGTGATGCTGGCCTGGATTATTCTGTCCGCGAAACATTCTCGGCGGATTCCATCTTTGTCGGTCTATCCCTGACGCTGCACAATGGCGATCTTCAGGCCCTCAAGGACTTGGACAATGTCGCGGATGTATGGCAGATTCGCACTGTCCCACGACCAGATGCTGCGATTCCCGACGAAGCCCTGCGGCCCAGATATGCGTCGGTTCCCGTGGAGGGGACGAACTTCACCATTCCCTACATCGCCTCCAGTGGTCTGGATGTCAACCGGCCCCATGCAATGACCAAAGTCGATAAACTCCATGCCAGCGGGATCAAAGGCAAGGGGATGAAGATTGGTATTCTTGATTCTGGTATCGATTATCGACACCCTTCGCTTGGAGGTTGCTTCGGTGAAGGTTGCAAAATCTCCTTCGGCTACGATTTTGCTGGAGATGCCTACAACCCCAATAACGGCGTAGGACCCACTGAAGACGCAGACCCGTTGGTCACTTGTGCTACAGGAGGGCATGGAACCCACGTTGCCGGTAAGAGCATTCAATTTCAAACCACACGCTCATTTTTAATTCTAATGCCGATTCTTTCTCTCTAGGAATCATGGCCATGGTGGATCAGCCAGGAACTGGATACGGTTTAGTTGGTGTGGCTCCTGAAGCAAGCATCGGTAATTCCCCTCTTATTGCATTCATGGACAGTAATATCTGATATGTTTCAGGCATGTACCGCATCTTTGGATGCGTTGGCGGCTCTGATGACGACGTCATTATGAAAGGTCTGTTGGCGGCGGCAGCAGATGGCGTCGATGTGATCAGCACATCGCTAGGACAGCTGTTTGCCAACGAGAATACAAACCCATACGAGACCATCGGCGCGAGTCTGGTAGCGCAAGGAATCGCTTGGTTTTCTTCGATTGGCAACAGTGCTGACTATGGAGTATTTGGACCATCCATTCCAGCAATCACCTCTAATGTCTTTGCCGTTGGTTCCGTTGATAACGACAAATATCCTGTCACGTACGAACTAATAGGATCCGATGGACGCAACCTACGCTACTCTGCTCATCTTCCACAGGATTCCCCTCCAGAGGGTCTGATAGTTCAGGTGCTGAACTATGGAGGGGAACCATCGAAGCTGGTTGGTGCCACCCTCGACGTTTACGAGGAGGCCCTGGCAAATCTTACTGCGGCCGGCATCGACCCAGCCAACGTCATTCTGGCGGTGATGTACGGCGAATATCGCGCGGAGGTCAAAGCTGAGGTTGCCTACGGGCTCGGATACAGGTACTTCATCAGCTACGAGAGCGATCTATTTGACCCATGGTACGGCCAGGAGTATTATGTGGCACGTGCGGGATATCCTCTCGACCCGATCACGATCAACGTCAAGGACGCCAAAACTCTCCTAAGCAACTATGGCAAACACCCCTTGGAATACAAGGTTCACCTGAGCTCCACAGCTCACGGTGCTAAGAGCGTCCCGGCCGTTACGGGTGGCTTCATGAGCAATTATTCTTCCATTGGCCCAACTTTCCAGTTGACAGTCGAGCCACAACTCTCGGCCCCGGGTGGTAATATCCTCTCCACCTGGCCACTTGACTATGGCTATCATATCATATCGGGAACATCTATGTCTTGCCCTTACATGGCTGCTGCGTACGCACTCATCAAATCTCAGCGCCCAGGCCTTTCCGTCCACCAGCTTTATGCGTTGATGCAGAATTCAGGCAAGCCACTAGACTGGTATTACAACCAGAACATCAAGTCAGCAGCCATACATCAAGGTTCCGGTATGGTCAACGCCGAGAGTGCCCTGACCTGGGGATCATACGTGACCCCAACGCAACTGAGCGCTGGGTTAGGTTACGACTACGAGACCTGGAATAACACGGTCACGCGGAACATCACTATAACGAACTTGTCTAACCGCTCGAAGACATATACAATTTCGCATACTCCCGCTGGCATGATGAATAACTTGTGGTACGCCAGCGAGTATTATAATCGCATGGATCCGTTCTATGCTACAGTCAAATTCCACGCAGACTCGATCACAATCAAGGGCGGTCAATCCGGTGTTGTGAGCTTTGATATCAATGCACCTGTTCCCTCCGTCGAAGCTTGGGGCCCCGATGCCTTCAGCTATGCTGACCCACTATACACTGGATATATTGTTGCCAAAAACAACTTCGAGACCTACACTATTCCATATGTGGGTAAGCTTTGGTAGCGCTGGGTATTGTGAAGTGTTGAGTTCAGGGACATGACAAGCTTGTGTGATAAAGCAAGGTTACCAGTTATATGGAGGCGTGTGAATTCCCGCTTCTGCTTCGTTGATTACCTTAGACCCAACAGCAAACATAGATAGCCCTCTATTCTAACTATAGCGGCAGTTTAATTTTCTACACAATAAGTAATGTGAAATGTCTGGAGGCTAATGGAAAAGATCACAAGCTGGGATAATTGATGTACGAATGAAGAACAGAAGTGTCACTTACAACTCCCTTCTAATTGGTGGTAGTGCAGCCTTTGGGATAAGTTACCCCTCACCCTTACGAATACGAATGCAAGCATAGTTGGTGTGTTACGTGCATACCGCTTCAGCAAGGCAGCTTTCATCCCCCAACATCGGTTGATAAGAATTTGAGACACTTCAGTTGATCCACGGGGTCTGTTCTGAGCTCATGAGTGAGTGTTTGGCGCCTGGGCGCTCACGCAGCATCGTTGGAAAACATTCTGTGCACCTGCAGGTCTCCTCGTGACAGCCAACTCCCACTACTGGACACCATTAAAGTCTTTTCACTTGCACCTGACATGAACGATTCACAAAGTCGTAGCCGCAGGAAGGCCCCTTCGTTGCCTTCCATTCATAGTCGAACCCTCATCTGGACGCCATACTCACAGCCTTATCCTCCTCCACGGGCTGGGCTCGACCGGAGAGACGTTTGGCCGTGAGTTCCTAGAAACGGGGATCTGCTCTAATGATAAAACCCTCACCGAGGTCCTTGCCGGGACGAAGTTCATATTCCCGACATCTCAAAAACGGCGATGCTAACGCAGTGGTTTGACATTCCTTCGTTGGACGATCCGTCTCACCGCAGCCATACGCAGTTTCAGGGCCTCTAGGAATCGTGTGGCGAGATCATAGACATCATCAAGCAGGAGGGTGAGAAGGTATCTCGTGAGAACATCGTCCTTGGGGGCATCAGCCAGGGTTGCGCGACGGTCATTGCTCTTCTCGCCCTCGATTTCCCTATCGGTGGATTTATCGGGATGAGCGGCTGGCTGCCGTTCCCCCATGATATCAAGGAGTCTATGAAGGTCGAGGACTACGATTGCGCCGAGGCCAATCCTTTCGGCTCCGAGAACGAGGACCGGGCTCTTGCACCAGAAGAGCTAGGCAAAAGTGGGCCGCAAGACGCAAAGCTTTCGACTTTGTGAGGGACTTGTTATCCGTTCAAACTTTGGGACAATTGAGCAGAACAGCATCAGCCGTCTCAACTCTGGTCTTCCTGGGCCATGGGGACATGGATGGAAAAAATCCAATTACCCCTCGGGGAGAGCGCCTGCCGAATCTTGAACTTGGTCGGAATGCAGGTAGAATGGAGGAGCTATAAGGATCAGGGGCATTGGTACAAAATACATGATGAAATTGACGACATGGTTGATTTCATCTAGTCAAAGATAGGGTGGGCACTAGCAAACTGATGTGTGCGAACTCTGTGACTAATTACATTGCGAGCGGCTGCAAAAATGCGGCAGCTCATCCGCGAGCCAGGATAGCCACCACTTCTCGAATTATTAGCCTCGAAAACCAAGCATGCTAATTTATTGACTATATGACACAGAAAAGAGTTTTAAGCAGAGAAAGGAAAGTTGATAAATTTCAGAAAGCTCGCGCTGCAATAGTCTAACGACGTTTTGACTTGACCTGCCTGGCAACCCAAGCTGTTGATCTATCCGTTGATAATCCGAGTTCCTGGCTAAGGCAATCCAAAACCTATTGTGTAGGATTGCGGTGAGCGGAGTTTCGACGTGTAGGAGTTAACCTATTTTCTCTTCGGTGCCACCTAAACGAATAATGATACACCCGAAAAATATGCCATATCTCAGTAGTGGCCCAGGAGCTCGTCTTCCAGAAGGCAAGCAAAGTATAGCCAAATACTAAATCAGAACGGGTGTTTCTCAATTCAGGATAGAGTTGTCTTACATTGTCATGCAACGGATTATCCTGTTCTTATGCGCTGCGTTCTGCAGGAGGCACAACGTTGGACTTCGCACTGGGGACAAAATTGGATGCAACAATTAATGCCGCCTGCGTTACATCGACACTGGATCATTATGAGTGGGCACTTGCTTGGCTATCGGGTACCTCAACTTACGCAGTTCCAAACAAACCGAAACTTTTTCTTCCCTGGCCCCTAAGCAGGAGTTAATCTTGAAAGCTTCTTCTTGGCGCTGTTGTGTACAACTTTAGGCCCACATACCATGTTCAAATATGGCCCATGGTGGTCTAGAAAGTAGCTTACTAGCCTGGGACTTGTCATTTTGGGAAACTGGGAGGATATCGCTAGGGATCCAAGAGACAAGCTAGAATTGGTAAGTTAAACTTGCAGAATAAGCCTTGCTCTTTGGTTTGTGCGTAATTCCTTCGTCAAAAGCCGCGAATCAGTAGAGGATTTTGATCCTGGTCGATATCTACAAGACGAAGCAGAAAGGAAAGAGCAGGAGCTTAATTGAAAGATGGATGTCCCTCGTTATATCAAGGTAGCCAGTACCTGATTAACTTCACATACTTGTTTACAAAAACCGCCGCCGCCTCTCTTAATCATGCCTCTTTTGGACCAAACATTACAAAGGACGCCTTAGAAAGGTCTTAGCGCCACAACCCCAGCAGATAAGTCCTACCCTAACCCTATCACGGGCCCACTAGTTCCAGCCTTCTGATTGGTCGTCATTTCAGCTACTCGCACTATGATGGTACCCTAACCCTAACCCCAGTCGACGCGACGCGTGGTTCATCATAGATACTGTGCCAAGCAATAACGTATGACTGGTCCAGGGATTGAACCATCCCCGAATACGCTTCTCACAGGCTAACTGTAACACCAAGCCATAGGAAGGCTCGCACCGTGTCGCCAAGCATCCGGGCTTATATTCCAGGGTTAGCATCTCCAGGGGTCCAGGGGGCTTCGACTCGTGGATGTTGGGGTAGATCTGGGGTTGCCAGGCTCCCAGCCAGCCCCAACTTGGGTCCAGACGACCTTAACCCCGAAGAAAATAAGCACCCACCTTTTTGGACTCAGGAGCTCAGCCTGATCCAAGTTTTCTTTAGAGTGGTCCGTAAGATTGCTCCTTGTTTGAGCGAGAAAGATAGTGGCTTTGATAGCCCACGTGTTTCGGACTCGGCTGTATCAGCTGAGACGAAACTGAGGTTCACAGAGATGCATACCTACAAACTTTGCAAAAACAGCAGACAAAATTCCTCAGATTACGCGCAAGTCCTCAAAAAAAGGCACATGTCATTCTACCCAGCTCCCTGGAACGCTCGGGCCAGTGGACGCAAAGCCACCTCCGTTATCCCCTTGAGAAGCTTCTAGGTTGCTGACAGGGTGCTTGGTGACAAGCTCCCAATGCAAAGTCCAGTCATCCGGTGCAGGCCCAGTTTCAAAATTGAGAAGCCGGATCGGGAATCCCCTCCAAAAGTCCAGGTTCACGTAAGTCTTCTTCAGCACCATATCGAACCCAGTAGACGCACTAGATATCACAGCCGCAAACATCTCCTTTTCTTTCCTTCCATATTCCTCCAAGTCTACACCACAGTCACTTAGCTTCTTTAGCCAGGATCTTAAGGCAAATCCAGGAAAGCGTTCCCAATAGCTATCTTCTTCCGAGTCCGCTTGCACTGTGTGAAGGCAGGCACTTTGGAGAAGAGAGAGCATCGGGGTTCCTGTCCAAGAATGCACATCATCATCTAGCACTATGGTTTCCGCATGATGAAGATCGTCCTTGGCCAATTCGGTGACAGTAACGATTTCTCTAAGAAGATTCAGCCACCCTTCCCAATTCAGTTGTCTTCTATCCTCATCCAGCTTACGCCGCGAAGAAGGAGCACGAGACCCTAGCGCAATTGCTATGGTCTGTATCAAGGAAAGGTCTTCTTTAAAGGATAACAAGATATCAGCTGGGCAGATAAAGTCCCCATTGGTGATCAGCAACTTCAACCCATCCGGAGGTCCATCCAAGAGATTATCTGCCTGAGCATACTGTCGCGCGGCAAACAGGCGATCTCGGAAAGGCAGCTTGTAATAGTTCGGAGCAAATCTCCGTTGAAACTCACCTAGGAGTTTCTTGTCCGCGGCGGTAGCGGCGTATTTGAGAAGAAACGCCGATGCATCGTCATCAGAATATAATCCCGGTGCGGAGTTCTGAAATAGTTCCATGATCCCGATCTTTCTCTCAATTGCCCCAGAAGAATATGGGACTAAAGGACTATAACCGAGCAGAGTAGTCATCTCTCGAGGAGTCCTGTCAAATGTTAGCATAAAAAGGGATTAGATGACAAGTTATGATGTCAACAAGCTTACCAACTGTTGTCAATTTCTTCATCAATACAGTCGCTCAGGTCCATCTCAAGAAGTTTCTGGCAAATATTGAATTGGCCTTCCCATGAGGCGTACTAAACCTTGGTTAGTTTCTGGTCTGGCTGATAGGTTCGCATTCCGTCTTACATGCAATAAAGACCACCCTGCCTGGTCTCGATCAAAAGGGGAAGCTTCTCGCTTAGTAAACATTGCAAGCATCTCCAGTATATCGCCGCATCTGATACATTCAAAGATGAGAGAATTATCCTCCCGAATATTGTAGCAGCGTAAGTTGAATTGTAGTGATCCAGAGACCGACAGTCGAATTTTCATTTCCCAGGCAGCTTTCAGTAGCCACCATGGCAGTTGCAAGGTAGCCACATAATCTTCACCGTGGTGTATAGTCTCGCAGGAAAGTCTGCCAGAGAAAGTTGGCTTGTATGAAATTCGGCGAGTTCTGTTTTTAGCGCTATGCAGAATTCTGGGAGTTGTCTGACCCTTGTCGTCCGCCGCCTTGCTCTCTTGCAATTGAGAGGCTTTCTGCTGAAGTCCACGGCACAAGCTATCGTTCCGTATTTGTACTAAACTTCGCAGAGCAGCTGCCTGGGAAGATCTTACAGAGTTAGCAACAAGTTTGCCTTTGCTTGTGTCGCTTATGCTCTCACATTGTGTAACTGTCCACGCATAGGTGAAGTATCCGCAATGCCCTTTCTAACCTCTTTTCCAGTCTCTCCAGGATATCTTTCTTAAGAACAACCTTTGCAGCGATAATTCTTCGTTTGAAGCGGCGAGTCATAGCCACGTTGATCTCAGAGTTAAGTTCAATGACAACCTGCGACAGCATCTGGAGGGCCTCGCGGGTGTACGAACATACTCTCTTTGCTAGCAAATCGTTCCATACATCAGGTGCCGGAGCAGTCATTCTGAAATGGTTCTCAATCTCAGATATGAGCAGACTCAGCAACTTGATTTCCGTCAACAGTTCTTGGATCAGCTGGGGTGCTTGTTCCACCTGATTCCAAAGTCGCTTCAAGGTGACAACCGTGTTGCCAACTTGGCCGGCCAATTGAAATATCGCTGCGGTGCCTCCAATTACACCGAGAGCCTCGGCCATTGTGATGGCGATCCAATGGTTTAACTCAACACAGCGATATTTAGTTCAACGTTCACAATAGTCGTGTAATCAGCAATTGAAGACACATCAAGTCATTACACGTATCGTCTAGATAAAGGACTCGGCTAGTGTTTTGGTGTCTTCTCCCACTCACTCTGTTTCATATTAGGGAATTCGCAATGTGCAATTTCCCAAATCTGCCCGCTGCTCAGCCTACGCCCTACGGACCCCAACAGTCAAATGAGAGGATGAGAAGTGTTCAGGCACCGTTGGGCATCATGGTGATAGAAGAATGATATACTTCCGACGTCAGCAGCATCTTTGATATGAAAGGCTCTCATTGATGAGACCGTAATAACTTATTCCGAGATTCTGCAAAATCTTCTTAAATATGCTCCCAACGTATTTTTCTGACCCTACACGTGATTGGGGATAGTCTATAGCGAATTTAGGAGGGCGGGCATTGACTAGTGGCAGTAAAACACGATGTCACCAGAGTCTTTCCGCTTTAGAACTGAAGTCTTGCCGGGCAGCTGGAGCTGGCCCACACCAAAGATAGCAGAATGCATCGCCATTAACAGTTAAAGCAAGTCTATGGATATCGTGTAATATGATACTGATACAATCTATAGCGCCGACATACCAATTCCCAGGCCTCCCAGGTCTCCCAGTTTGCCCCAAGTAGGCCCATGCCTAAACTCCAGTTTTTAAGACGTCATCTAAAAGGTAATGGTCTCTGTGTGAAAAGAAAGGCTAAATAGATTGTTGTTGTCCCTTCCGTTATAACAGACTCACTCTACGTCCGGCCACTGGTCGACGAAGTCGGTCCCGCCTTCCATCAAAGTTTCCGCGTTCATCCTCACGCTCCATCTAACCACATTGGTGTGAGCTGTCTCTCGCCATTTGTCGCCGTGGTTTGATATATCGCTTTCTGCACTCTTTGGGCCGATTGGTCGGTGGTGGTGAAAGAGAGACGGCTGGAGGGTTAGGCATCTATGATACCTCTTTCCGTTGGCGCCCTCGCAGAACTGTCTAAGTAAAATATCAAACGCGCCGTCAAGGTCCTTGAGCCCAATTTCGTACAGGAGCTGGCGGGCCCCTTTTTGTGTTATCGCGTACCCAAGAGAGCAGACCCCCTCCTGCAGGTGATGGACGACCCGGGTGTTATTAGGATATTGGACTTTCAGATCATCGGGGACGGAGATGGTCCAGAGGTACTGCTGCTGGGGAACGGTGGGGTCATTTTGCTGGACAATTCGTCCCTTGGGAGTCCGCTTGCTTTGGGGGAAGGGGAATCGCATGCCGCAGTGGCCAAGCCAGAGCAAGTCCCAGTTGTCTCCGTATGGAGAGAAGTGTGGAGAGACTGTCGCGGAGCGACTCTCAAACGGAGTATCTGGGACTGTTGCCGGCGAATCGTCTGCAGGTATTGGGTACGTCGGGTCTGCGAACGAGCCTGGACTATGTAACAATGGCTGTGTAAGTGCCCGCGTCGATAAGGCGAAGTCGCGGAGTTGATCGCGTATCCTAACGTCCCAGTCTACATCGTCTTCAAAGATTAGGGCGGTCGATAAGTTCCTTCGGACAACCCTGTGCGATAGAGTTAGCGAAGCTCGGAGACTCCTATTAAAGAGATTCTAGCTCGCCGGCTTGGCAACTCACTCTTGTATTGCGTTCATGTGTGCCCGCCAAGATCCGATCGTCGGGTTTGGCAGTCGCTCGTGCTTCGGGGAAGTCGGTATTGCGTTATCGACGACAGTTTCGCCCGGTATGCCATCGATAAATTCAATCTCCAGGTTGCTAAGAGAAGCGCCTAGGATCATTCCATCTCGGCGATCGGTGCGTGACGGTAATCCAACGACAAAGATCTTCTCGAACTAGTCCCGAGAAAGCACATTAATTGCTTCTTCAGTATGTTGCGTGAACTCAAATGACTTACTCCGAATGTATTGTTGTAGATGTCTTGCAATGCGTCAGATGAATCGAACCCCCCAGTTCCTTCCAGGTAAAGGCGAGTAGATGATGTAAAGTTGTGGCGACGGACTTGTAGGGTTATGAGCAAAAGGATGGCAGCGCCGCTGATTGCTGCGAGAAATGAGCGCGAGGGCCGCCGAGCAAGGATCTGGCGATGCATCGAAAGGCGTGTTGGTAAATTCAAAAGAAAGGAAAGTGGAACAGCGAAGAGAAGGAAAGGCGAAAGGCTTTTGGAGTTAGTCCCGGCCGAGGAGGCATTGTGGGGTAGGTAAGGTTGGTTAGGATCGTGATATCGCGATCTGGAACCAACACGAAAAGAAAAAAGGAGGTTCACTCTGACGGCGGCTGCACCGGATTTGTCGCCAATCATCATGCGGCGTCCCAGGACCCCCTGGTCGAAGCGTGGGGTCCGCGGCTACCCACGTTGTAGGTTACATCGATTCGGGACCAACAGCTTTCCAACGGGCGCTTTTGTGTTTTCTTTCGGCCGCCACCAGAAATGACGTTCGGCAATATATGTGCATCGAAGCAACGTAGGTCCTGGCCCTTGGAAGACTCCAAAAGCAACGGAGGATGGTAAAAAGACATATCGAGCCCCTTGAACACTGGAGACTTAAATGCACAACAGTTCCTGTATAACCCAGCCAGCATGCAGTTCTGTCACGCCCCGTGATGATGACACAATACTTCGGAGAGCCCTGATGAAGGGCAGTATAGGTACTTTAAGGTACTCGCTGTGCATGCATGACAGCTTCCTTTCATGGCTTGGCACCCGGACCCTTTTGCTGGTAACTAAATGCTAACAATGGGTATGCAAAGGTCGCCAACATGCTAATCATAGCCGCTGGCTTGCAGCTCCTGCACGTTTCTCTTGGGAATTGGGTTTCAGGTGGAACCAACAGCTGGCCCGAGTTGAAGGGCCTACTCTATTCTACTTAATGTGGAATTGCTTGCTCTTATGGTTGCTCAGCAAAGCAAGATAAAGCGGTTCATATCATACTTCGTCTGTCAATCGGCGTTACCGCCTTGCGCTTCTTCTTCTTCTTCTCCTTCTTCTTTTTCTTCTCATGCACATCTCTCAGCTGTTTCCTGCCTCCATATGCATTCCGAACGAAGATACGATGTTGTTTACGCACCTCTTTCTTCTCGCGGCTATCAGCTCAGCGTCTTTTGCCCAAGAACCCCCGCCCATTGGTAATTTCTTCAACCCTCCTCCCAATACGATAGAGAACGTTGGGTTCGCGAATAATGTCGTCTGGCAGATCGGAGATGTTCAGACTATCAAGTTCACAACGATATATTTGAACTACACGATTGCTCTGTGGCAGCAGAGCCTAAAAGAAGGATCAGCATCGTTAGGCCCCATCATCTTTCGTGAGTTAAAGAAGGATTGTGACACACACTCAATAGCGGACATCTAATAGGAAATCGATTGCAGAAACTGACAAAGGCGCGGTCACACAATTCGATTGGTCTGTGGGTATCTTTCAGATGAACTTGACAGACTCCAACGTGTTCTTTCTATGGCTTCACTCCGGGACAGCCGCTGAACAGGGCGACAAAAAGACACGATCAATCACATGCCACTATTTCAACATCACCGAGAAGAATGTTGCTCCCAGCTCAATCTCTCGCGAAACACTCGCATCGACATCGATCTTCCCCACAACTGCATCGACACCAGCCGCCTCCAACGAAGTGCTGCCGCCGGTCTCTAAGGTTTCAGACCCTACCAAGTCGGGTGGTGATCTTTCAACAGGGGCGCAACTTGGGATAGGCGTCGGTGCCGGTACTCTTGGGCTTGGTTTCGTCTCTTGCGCTGTTGTCTTGCTTTGCCATCTGCGAAAGAAACGCAGATTGTTAGCCGTGACGAAAGCTCAAGAACCTCAGTGGAAAGAACAAGATTCTGGAGCGAACCCTGCATTGAGTTTGCCCAAAAAACAGTATTATTACTCAGAGATGGATAGTCACATCGAGCCCAGAACTACAGAGCTGCAAGGCAACTATTATCCGAAGCCAGTGAACAGTCACACTGACGGGGGGCAGCCAGAACGGCAGGGACAATATTACTCAATGCCTATTCCTGCGCAGCATCGTTTCGTTAGCGAGCCTGTGGAGCTGGGCTAACCCATTCAACTTCTTGTTTGATTCTGCTTGGGACCAGGCTGTGAGAATATTATACAAGAGAATCTACGAGAGAATGCTTCGGAGGAGATGTGTCGCAGCAATGAATGTGACTTGGACGGTAAATCGACCTAATCACCTAGTATACTACTACTATAATATACGACTTATTTACCCTATCTAAACTCAACCCTGAGCCGTCTTTCGAGCCGTCCACTCTTTCCTAGTAGACACAGCAGCAGAGTCTCGGTCAGTCTCTAGGGGGAGAGGCCCTTCCTTGCCCACCATGGCTAGATGTGTGCTAATATCTTTTCTGTAGTCCGACATGGATCGTTCCAGGATGCCGTCGGATGGTGGTGTAGATTTCTCTCCTTTTCGCTAGTCGAACATTCCAGACGGTGATCCGCATAGTACCGAAACTCGGGCTGCTCTCGTTCACATGTTTATAGCTCAGGGTGAAATATCGGGCGTCAGTCTGAGATGCAATTAGAACTTCTTCGCAGAATGCGATTGGTAGAATCTGTATTACGGACGGTAGCCTGCTCGTCGACCAAGGTTCTTGCTATTTCGGCTCAGTAAGGCTCAGTCATAGCTTAGCCTTCGGCCTAATCCGCAGCCCCGGGCAAGCGCAAAAGGCCTTCTCTTCACTCGATATCATTCTTTGCTGTTCCTTTAGAATCGGTTAAAATCTTACATAAGTCCTTTCACATGCAAGTCTAGTCAACCACCATTGGCCAGCCTTAAATTAAATCAGGATCAACCGAGCTCGTTTGGATTCCCAGTTCGGGGATCGATTTACCCCGGAAAATGTTTTGAACTCGTGCCGGCTGATCAGTCCTAACAGTGGCGTAGCAAATTACTTGGCAGCCCTCTCTACTATCCATGGCGAATTGTCATCCGTAGCACTGCTATTTCCCAATCGCCTTCTCACAGATGCTAGATTGGGCAAGTCAAAGAAGCCTAAATACTCTTGAGATGTTGAATCTATACCGGTCGACAGAATCATCTTGTCGATATCAAAGTTTCCTGCTCTTTTGATCATGCTAAGAACGTAATATATCAACAGATGGTGGTGGCAGTGTTGTCAGCGGCACAATTTGCCACGGTTGACATACGCTACCCCTTTTAGAATCCTTTGAATTAACTGAAGTTCCATGATGGCTCCTGTGGAGCAGAAGATTAGTGGGAATCGCAGCCATACGAGTGGTCGAGCCAGGAGGAAATAAATGAAGCCATACCAATCTAGTAACATGAACGACAAGCTCTCATATATAGCTAGAGCTCCTTTCTTCCAAGTGTTGTCAAAAGAAGCAGACTTAACAATCTCGTCTTCGCTCTATACTTGACTTAAAGGGTTTTAAACACGTTCAACGTTGTAATATCTTCAAGTTACTCCCGAAACTATGCTCTCTACGACTCTGATCTCGCTCCTTCCACTCGCAATTCTTCTTCCGGGTGTTCTTGCTGCCCCTTCAAGCGTCAAGGCAGCACGAGACTATGAAGTAGGCGTCGTTACTCCTGGCCCTGGCCTGCCATCCCTTGAATCACTTGGTCTCACGAATGAGGATCTCTACAATCCCGAGTTCCAAGCGCAGTTCCTGAATACCATAGACACCAACACAACACTTGAAAGTCGCCAGGCCACGGCCTTCTGCTCCGGAGGTCCCATAAACGACCTGCAAAATGTACTAGCTTGCGTTGGCTTCCTCAACAGCATCGCCGGGAATGGCTGTGGGGCACCGCGTGGCAGGATTTCGTTTTGTCGGGCTACCCGCCCCGGGGCCCGCGCCTCCCAGATCTACGGCAGGGCGCTGTGCAACGACGTGGATTCAAGCCGCTGTGGAGACGTTGCCCCGGTTGGGAACTGGGTCGTTAACAACTGTGCCCGAATCTATCCCGACCACTCGGAAGCAATGGGCGGCGCTCCAGCGTATGGAAATGGATGCTTGCAAGTAGAGGTTCTTGGCGACTTCTAAACTTCTATCGTTGACTAGGCAGGGAACCACAGGGCTGTCGGGGCAGAGGGAAGGGTTAGCAACTCCATAGCACGTCTCGGCGGGAGACCGGATCCTGACATCAGTAAATATCCGCTTCTTGTGTCGCGAGATGCAATGTATAATCCTTTCCAACTAGGTAGCATGTATTCTCTTGAGGCATGGAGATGGAACATAAGGAACGGCGTCACAGTCAAAGAAATACAATCTCCTATCAGCCAAACCCTGTGGTGCAATGAATCCATCTAGTGTAAGGATTTGGAGTCGGCATGAAGACTCCCGCGGGCAATGTGACTATCCTCTACCTTGCCTTCAACAGCGATTATAGCCTGGTTGTGGCTACGATTCGAGTAGCATATTGTAGGTCGGGAAGGGACATCAAATGTGCTTCTGAGCAAAGTGGGGGTTGGCTTTGGACCAGCTAATTAGAGAAATGATGTACTCCCCAACTGATACGGCTGCGATCATGGGCTTACGCAGATACTTAATACCACAAAATTACGGAATGCGGGCGCGGAGACCGCTCCAGACTCTTTATCGTCCGCATCCAGCAGCACATCATGTTGTCCCGTTGGCCACCAGCGCTCAGCTGTCGGTGCGCTCCGCCAACCCTGCATTTAGAAGCGATGTACGTACGACTCTCGCTGTAAATCACCCCATAACCTATTTTCAGAACCAGCGGGACCTGGCCATTCCCACTTTTTGGTCAACCTCCCCCACCCTCTCCGTGCCTTGCGAGCCCACCAACCTCGACTTGGCAATCGGTGACGGAGCCGCCCATCGGAAAAAGATAATCAGTGATGGCGAAAGCCCCTGGAGAAGTACCGTGATTTTCTCGTGAAGGAACATGACTGCTGCAGGCGAAGCACCGTCAACGCCGGGGCGAAGGTCCGATAAGGCCTCACCGTTCGGGCGCCCGCTTCGTGTTCTCGATGATAAAAGGCATCATCGAGGTTGCTACTGCGTCTTCCCACCTATTCCAAAGCTTATCTAGCTCAACAGAATACAGTTTATTATACATTAAAGCAAACAATAATGGAGGTTCTGGTTTCTGGCTCTTCTACGCCAGTGCAGTCAATACCGTCTGCTCACCTCTTTCCGCATCTACAGCCTTCGCCATCGCCAGCCATGTCTTCCCATCATCTGCTAAATAACTGGCTTCCTGCCCATGGCGACAGCACCGCCAACCTTACACCCTCCTCTTTTTCGTTTACCACCAAAGTAGGGTCCCCGGAGCACGGCCTCAAAGAGGCCGTCCAGCAATACCTTGCACGTCAGGAGCCCGCGTATCCGCCCATCACCCAGCGTCGGCTCGACTTCGAGCACAACCGTCCCCGTTGGCTGCGACAATGCCTGGCCGAGGCCACCGGCGTCTTCTTCTTCGTCTTTTCCGGCATTGCTTCCATTGCCAGCTTCACCCTACACACCGACGACGAGATTGGCGTCACCGCGTTTGGCAGCCTTTTCCAGGTTGGCTGGGCGTTCGGGGCTGGCGTCGCTCTCGCCATCATCACCTGCGCTCCAACATCAGGAGGCCATTTCAATCCAGCAATCACCATCGCTATGGCCTTCTGGCGCGGCTTCCCCTGGAAGAAAGTCCCCGCTTATATCTTCAGCCAAATTCTCGGCGCCGTCGCAGCCGGCTTGCTGCTTATGGCAGTATACTGGCCCCAGATCCAGGAGATGAACGCCGCCTTCCTGGAGGCGGGCAAGCCCCTGGTCGCTGCTGGCGCTCCGGCATCCATCCTTTGCCCTCTTCCAAATCCAAACCAGTGGCATCTGGGTTACCTGTTCATGATCGAGTTCTTCGTTGACTCGTTTATCGGCATTGCCCTTTGGGCCGCCCTCGACCCGGCCAACCCATTCATGACACCGGTCAGCATTCCGATGGTGGTAGGCGTCACGTACGCGTCTATGATCTGGGGCTTCGGGAACGTCACTCTCAGCACCAACCTAGCAAGAGACCTGGGCACGCGCATCGTTGCCGCCATGTTTTACGGCCGCGAGGCATTCACATACATGAACTACGCGCCGATTGGTATCCTCGTCAATATTCCAGCTACCCTACTCGCTACGGCCTACTATGAGCTCCTCATGCGGGACAGCATGGCCATCATCGGCAAGGGACACTCGGTCCATGAGAACGGAGAGGCCGGCCTCTACAGGCATTTGAGCAAGAGCGGCATTCTGGATGAGGAGAAAGGGATGCAGATACATAGTGGGCTGTTTTATGACCAGGATTGCACTAGAAAAGGCCAGTAGAGGTTGACCGCTCGAAGATGAATAACGATTATGAGTTTTATGTTGAACGACATTATGATACTTGTTGGGAGTCGGAAAATCGCGCTAAATCTAATGGAATCTGCATAGATTTGCTATAGAGATGTATTTGGAGGACTTGGAGCGTGGGAAAGTGCAATAGAAAGATTTTGAGACCAACTAGTACTATAGTCGTATTATAGTCAAATACAAGCAGTTGCCTAGTTTGGATTTCATCACCTACTTCGCTGTTTCGTACTATGATATCCAATGTACTCCTGCTGACGGCTGTAACAGTCTTTCATGGTTGCGAGTCCCAAGTAAGTGTTCCCCAACCTCCAACTCCCGTCGTCAGGGAGATTTATGGACCATTAGGGATGCCCCTCTATAATTAGGCTAGGCATTCAGTTATGTAGGCCGAAGACATGTTATCTCTATTGCCTTCAGCTTAGGCAGTGGCCAACGTTAAAATGCATGCACAGAAGCCCGAGGATCCAAATAGACACAGCAATTAAAAAAAGAGAAGAGACGTATTAAATAGATTCTCCAAGAACAGAGTAGATTGATCCCAGCCGTGTACAGTCAATCCAGACCCAGTCCATGCCTCGCACCATCCAAATACAAATGCAAACCAAAGAATCTCGCACGCTCGAATGTTGTTAATCGCAATCGCAGTATCCTCTCCGATATACACGCCTGATCTACCCATATAGTCGCTGATCAAAAACAACAGCCGCGTGCCGCATCCGTTTGCAGAGTGGGGTGCCTAACGTTCAATCTAATTCTGAGAGGGGGTGGTGCCATTTATCATAACTCCTGGTCATCATTTCAGTTCGTCATTCTTCAACATAATTCCTTGCTCGATTCCAACGGGGTAGGCTCTGGCGTGACAAGGATGCCCGGGGTCGAAGCTCCGGAATCGAGATGGTCGTACTCATTCGAGTCGGAGCTCTTTTCCGACTTGAAATCCTCCATGGAATCATCTTTGCGGTCTTTCTTGTCGTCAGCCGCACTATCTTTGGCATCTTCTTTAGGCGCCTCTTCTTCGTTTGGTGTTTGTTCCTTTGGCTCTTCTTTCTTGGGCTCTTGCTTCTTGTCAACTTCGACTTTCTCAAAATCCTCTCCGCCCGTCTTCACAATGGTAGGGTATGGCGCAAAACCATCTTCCTCCTTATTGTCGGCATTCTTCTTTCCACGTTCGCCGCCCGCATTGGCTTGAGCGTTATCTAGGTCTGCCTCGCCCTTCCTGCCCATACCCCCCTCGAGAAATTCGCCGCCTTCCATGACAACGCGCAGTTCGAGGTCTTCATCCATAGAGTACACGCGAACTCCGACAATGCAGACTGCGTTCCAAGGATCAGGCAAGCCTTCATCCTCGCTTTCATACAGCGACTCCTTGGACTGTGGAGGACCCGCTGGTGTGAGGCGTGGCTTGCGAGTCATGTCATCGCTACTGTACAACTCTTCCCAGTCCTCAATTGGAGAATCCGAAGAGTCTCCATCCGAGTCATAAGCAGCTGGTGGGGGTGGGGGTGGGGGTGGAGATCCATCGACCGGCGGAACAGACTCTTTGGCAGCGGTGGAGGGCGTAACAATCGCATCCTCGCTCTTCGGCGTGTCAGTCGGCGATCCGGAGGACTCGGAGGAAGCGGCACTGTCGACAGTCCTTTCTTCAGCTTTCTCGTCGGTTTCCTCCTCTTTTGTTTCATCGGTGGCCTTGTCGGACTTATCTGTGACCTCCTGGGTCTCAGTCTGCACAGATTTGTCTTCCTTTGGTTCTGCGGGAGCTGTCTCGGTCTGGACGGCTTGATCCTTTGGTTGCTCTTGCACCACCTCTTCCTTATGCTCTTCTTCTACATCTTTCGGAGCTTCGACGGTGACGGACTTTCGCTGACGCTTCTCTGTGTTCTTTTTTGTCTGCCTCTTAGTGACGTCGCGGTTGAGATGGCGTTTCTCCCAAAGTCTACGGCGCTCCTTCTTCCGGGATTCAGAGGCCTTGTTCTGGTCATTCGTCTTGCGCAGCTTGACCACTTCTTCGAGATGGGCCATTCCTTTACTATGTGCTAAGTCGTAAGCATGCCCGACCTGGGCAAGTTTCTGGTTCTCGACTCGCTTCTTGCACTCGCGTTTGACGGCCTCCTCAACGGAAGGTAGATCTAGGTCTCTTTCGGCTGTCACACTGATGAACACCGTATAGTTTCCAGCTGGCATATCCGGCAATTCAACTGATACCGATCGATCCATGAGGTAGTTTCCGTGCGATCGAACAATGTAGTCTTCGGCGCCGGAGCGGGCTTGTTCGTGGAGGCGGAAATGTAGGCGGAAGTTGTATTGACCCTGGAGACCCTTGAAGTATCGGTTATCGAGTTGAGAGAGCACCAAAACAAGTGGCGAGTCCTTTGTCAGTTTAATGTGGAACTTCTCGTTATACTGGGGTTTCCATGGAACCTCAACCCCAATCCAGCGCTGACAGCACCGCCATTCGGGGTCTCGGAACAGTCGAGTTCGGTCGAAGTGCTGATACTTATGTAGCAAGTCTTCGTAGGCGATCCAAAACACGGAATCACTTCCAAACTGGTGGCCAAGTTCCTCTTGAACCTCAGTAGTCCACTCTTTGGAGCCATCGGACCAAGCACCTTCCCACATTCCCTTTCTAATCTTACCCCAAGGGTTCCTAGACAACCTTTAGCGCTTCACATACAATTTCATGCAATAGGTCTCTCCCCTTACCTCAATTTCACTAGACGTTCCCCGGACTTCAGCGTCCTTGCCTCCATTATGATGTAGGCATGACCCTCTGAGATGCCATTTCGTTCTCCATAGCCGTATTCGAGGAGGCCAGTCGAGCATCCGAACATGAACTCCTCGTTGACCTTGGAGATTTCATTTTCCCAGAAGCCTTCAACATCGAGGATGTCGGATGAAAGAAGTTCCGTTGTCACGCCGCCAGACAGATCTTCCAAGCCCTCGCCAATCCAACCTCCGGAAAGGCACCCATAGTCACCATGAGCCTTTGCATACGCCTTCTCGATGAGAGGCACCCAGGTCTCGTTTTGATCCCTGCATTGGGCGAAGAACAATGCCTTGGATCCGGTTTGGTATGTCTTGCGATATACTTTCTCGACGTCTTCTCGGTCAATCTGCTGCAAGAGGTCCCGTTGCATACTTGGCGAGTCCCAGCAGGGTGACTTGAGATATAGTTTATCGTCGATAATCGAATAGATCCATTCGCCGTCTACACACGTTAGAAATACATATGTACTCGGGAGACGCCTGCTCTTACCTCGAAAGAAGACAAACCCGTAAATTCCGATACCTGCCGAGCAATCAGTCTTCTGTCTTCATCACCACTATCGACCTACTCACGGGTATCGTATTCCACGCATATGCGCTTGATTCCGTCTTCGACGCTCGCAAGGCCTGTGAGACTTGCCATGAACCAGCAGTCACCCAGGCTGCCTTGCTTGATCTGCCCACCGCTTAAGTTCTTCAAAAACGTGGGTTTCTCGTAGACCTCATGGACCCGCTTCACAGCCTTCGGCACGGCAGCCGTGGGGTTGGAGAGGGTTGACTTATTCAACTGCCACTTTTGCTGGCCTAGACCATTGAGGCAGTGTCCCTTCTCAGTCTTGAGATCCCAATCCTAGACAAATCCCGAGTCAGCTCCTGCAACACCGAGAATGGCCCCAATCGCTACCTCTGGAGGATTGGGAAGAATCGAAAGCAACTCACCAAATCAAAACCAGGATCACGGTATCGCAAGTTCACCCTCCGGCACTCTTGTATGATTTTCTTCACCTTCCGCCTGCATTCTTCTGCTGCTCTCTCATATCCGGCACTCAGTAGCTCATTCGCCCTTTCGGGACTGGCTGGTGGCAAGACCGGATCGAAAGGCAGCACCGAAAGGGCCTTGTTGAACTTGCGGTTCTGGAATCTCTTCCAGACCCGGTTGATCGACTGCTGCGGCGGCTGCTTCTTCTTGGTCTTCTTCTTCTGGTCGTTGGCTGGGGCCGCGGCGGCGGCAGCCGCTTTGGGTCGACGGGGGTCGTCCGACTCGGATGAGGAGCTGTACCCGTGCATATTGGCAGACTTGAATGATAGGTGATCGAAATGAGTGGTCACGACGTGACAATGGAGCTCACAAGTTTTGAAAGTATGCGAATTCAGGAAGAGCGCTTGGGCGGTCAAGTGGTCGCCGATTCAAGTCCGAGATAGGATGGAGCCAGTGCCGAGCGTCTGGGATCAAGGTTAGTGGCTTGTGGAGCTAAGTGTGCTATGTAACGCAAGCCTCTCGAAGCCACAATAAGGTATCGACTCGGATGGAGGGGAGGGGGATGAAAGAGGGCGAGGGCAGAGGAGGGCGAGAGCACGACTGCAGGAGAGGACGGGGAAGCTCGGGAGGTTATAAATGGAGCAGAGGTGGCTGCTCACTCAGAACTCAATGGTAGCCTTGCCAGGACGGACTGGCTTCTGGATGGCAGCAGATGGAGGCATGCCCCGATCCACTCACCGCTCGTGAGGCATCCGAGCCGCCAACCACCAGGCTAGTATTTGCCTCCATTCCGGCGATTGGCGGTTTGGGCGCAGCAATGGCGCACCACCCCGGCAGACCATGCGTCGACGAGGCCGAAGAACGGCTGTGGCACGACGCCAATGGGTGTGGTTGATGGGGGAGGGTGATCGTTTGGTCAAAGGGTCCTCTTGGCGGTAAGCAGTCCTTGGGCTGCAGGTAGTTGAAGGGTCCAATTACGAGGAGGACCGGTCTCCTGGCAGTGGGGATGGGGATGGGGTACTTTGTCCGATTAGACTCGGGCAAGGTGGACTTGGGAAGATTGCAAAGCAATAGGGATGTATGGATGGTGGGATAGAAGCGCAGACTAGCTGGGTCTGACGAAGCGGTGCCGGTTTGGTACATCACATCTTTTGTCTGGGACGAGGAGCTGTTGAGTTGGGAGGACGGGGTAGCGTGGCATTTTCCATGCAGGTCGGGCACTTTAGCGTGCAGATTGGCAGCAGTCACCGCGATTTGGTTGGGGGTCTCCGGGGGGGCTTAGTGGGGCATGATAAGTGACTTGACATGTCACTGCTAATTAACTAGGTAGGTTGCTGGGGCCTGGAGGGTGAGTGTTTTATTGGCCGAGGCCACTAAAGTCACTACTAATCGGATCACCTTGGATAGGGTCTGGACTGCACTACCAGTGCAGTGCAGTGCCGCGCACAGGCTTCAATTTCAAAAGCTCTGAGTCTGGCGGGGGTTTCTCTCCCAGCTGCCCCAAGTTACATTCGACCTGTCCACGCTCCATGTCTTAATTGCCTCCTTGGGGGCCGGGCGGACGAGCGTTCCCATGTCTGGGGTTGTGGGCCTCCAGTTCTAGCCTCAAGCCTCGCTCAACGTCCCGACAAGGTGTTTGTACACTTTCTCTTGCAAACCCCAACAGGGGCTCCATAAGTAAAAGTATTACGAAGTCCGACACACCAGCCTCGCCTCCAGGCATCACGAAGGAAACACCGAGCCGGTTGTGTCTAGGTAATCTGTATGTAACTTGACAAGGCGGCTGTGGCTTGGCCAATCTTGGCCCCCATCCCGCGAGCCATGCATTGTTGCCGAGGAGCCAGCTGGAAAAGGCTGAAGATGTAAATGAGCCTCGGGGGCCATGATCATCGGCCAGCCAGCCAGAGCAGGTAGCCAGAGCAGGTAGCCGGAGTCAGCTCGTCAGCCGCCCAGGCTTCCTCGGTCGTTTGCCTTTCGACCCCCCTGATGACCAGCGATGGCGAGAAACAAAAAAGGCTCAGGCAACCTTCGCCCTTCGGTTGTTCTCACGTTACACTTCAGTCACCAGATAGTGTCACTATGTAGCTAGGTCCTTGGTTGCCTCCAGTTCCGATAACGACCGGGATGATCCTCTCCCCAAAGCGTGGTCAGCATTGAGCACTAAACGAGAGGCCCATCACAGGATCCTAATTACTGCAACCAATCCCACACCAAATTCCACATACGAGCAAGTTCGAGGTCGGCCGGAATTGTCGACAGGCAGATCGGCTCATTCCCAATTCGCTATCCAAGCTGCGAATGATACGAGTGATACCCCAGAGTCCGATAAGATAACTGGCCTCCTGTTTTGCACATCGATATTATTACTACAGTACTTCTACGTAGTACGTACCTTGGTGATATGCCATTTCTGGGGAAGAGGGTCATCTGGCCGCGCGAGACGTCGACTCGCTTCCGTGCATCTGCAAGAGCCCAGTTTCCCCCCAACTCCCCCATCACCGACAGTTCCACCTGCAGCCATCATCCGCCAGCTAACTTTGCCGACGACTCTCAGCCTCAGGATCTCGACCGCCTCGTCTCAGAACGCCGTAAACGAGAGCTCGCATTTGGAAATAGTCCGCGAGACACTGGCTACCGGTGCCTACTGCATGTAGACCCATCGTCACCCACCAAATGTCAGACGTGGTCAGATTTGGCTTTTGGTGGGTGTCCGAATCCTCCGGTTGTGTAACCCGTCACGACAATAAACCGTCACTGCGCTGCTTCTGATTCGATGTCTACGAGGGACTCACTGCCGTCACAAGGCCAGTCTGCCATCGCCAACACCGAGCAATGATGAGCCTTGCAATCCCGTTCGCTGCGGGATGTCATGCTAGTTATCATTTCGACATCGACAGCGGGACACGGGAGCAATGCTTCGTGTTCCTTTCCCTAGCGCTTGTCGTGGATCGCTTCGAGAGGGTGGTCTGGACTAGTCTAGTCGTGTGGATGGACCCTGATCGTCGAGGTCCAAGGCGTGTCTCGACCGACGGGAGTGGCATTCCGAAGATTGTTGGGGATCGTCGCCACGCTTTGCCGTTTTTAGCGACACCTTTTCAAGTGTTCCTTATCAGGGATCTTCCAGCTGCCGCGCCCGCTGATCCCCCATACTCGCCCATTTCCGCTTCATCCCACCATCACCTGAGAGATGAAGATATTATGACAATGCAGTGCCACGGAGACTGGCGAATTGTGTTTGTGCGAATGAGAGCTTGAAACTTGTTTTCTTTCCTTTCGCTGGCTTCAGCAAGGCCATTGGCATGGAGTGCTGATAGCAAATGCTTCCCGTGCAAGATTATCTCAAAATCCCTCTATCACCATCAGATCACCGATGCGACGTCTTCCGGTGTTTCTGATGTCTCAATGTTGACCAAGTTCGAGTGAACGATGGGGCCATCCTTTGGAGGTTACAAACAGCAATGCGCCTCTGAAGTGTGGTGCAAGAGTGGAGTGGCCTGGGAAACGTGATGCCGGAATTGGGCACGAGCATCGTGTGCCTGCCTGTGCATCCAGATTCAAAGCCTAGAGAGCATCTAGAGCATCTGGAAATCATCTCAAGCAGTTGATTCCATGGACATGCGTACAGCAGATAGGACCTGGAGCATCCAATGATGGTCCTTCGAATCATCGTGGAGGGCTGCCCACTAGATGGCTGCATGTTTCCCGCAACGGTCCTCCAAGCTCGGCACCTTTGTATGTTAACCGTGGAATTGGACTGGTGCCCACGTTATGATCGGGACTCTTGATGTTGGTAGCGAATACAGCTGTAGACCGGATGAGCTGGTCTCGTAAGTGGGTACGTATCGGAGATACAGATAGAAGGTAGAAACCTCCCATAACGTCGACGACACGGTATGTCAATCGAGTCTTTCATGCCACGATCATTTCAGCGAGATATGCTCGTGACAAATATCAGCTCGCATAAAATAACCGCCAAAAAGGAGAGTCTCCAGCGGCTACGTCCATATTGAGTAGGAGGACAATGGCGTCCACATACTCAGTACAAGCGCGTGATGGTAGCAAGTCTGCTGTGGCAAGCAGCGAACCAATTCGCTCGAAACAGTTCGCATCTCTCCTCGCCAAGCTCTCCGAAGGCAGAGAAAAGAGACCGACTAGAATGACAGAAAGGGAAAACTTAGATTTCTCGTACATGGAGCCCAAGGGAACGGAGCCTGTGGTATGGCTAAGCCGCAGGAACGACTCTATCCCAGTCTCTTTCGCGGACCTCCTACCCAGATCATCACGGCATAGACCCAGAAGAGCCGGCTTACCAACTACGCAGCAATTGGAGCTGGGCAGAAGATCTACTTGGGGACCAAGACGTCTTGCTAGCGGATCAGGTGAGCCACAACTACAAGACGTGCAATCTTGGTTAGAAGAGGCATGGGTACCACGACGCCGTGCCCGTTGGCAAAGCAAGAGTGAACCCGATATGGGCATCACGTCGCCCAGGTATTGGTCTCAGAGCCCGAGGGTTCCGGCTAGAAAGGCTACGTCTACGAAGTCACGTACTGCGAACACGCTCTCTGATGGACTCTATGAGCTAGATTACAGCCGACCGAAACTGCTCCGAAAGCAAAGACTGGTGATACGACATTGGGAGAAGCCAGGTCAGGCATGGATTCTTCATAGCGCCATAGTCAACCCGGGGAACGTTGGTAGTTGAGTAGCGTAAATAGAGCGCTGCTATACAGAGCGTTGCTATATCACTGGCCACATGGTGTCCTACGGAGCCTCTTGTGCAGAAGTAACAGTCGCCCCTTTCGAAGCATTATCCACGTGACCCCGTTCTTGTCGGCTTCCACCTTGGTAAGAACTCTCTGGTGCTTGTACTCCTCCGCTCTCGTCCCTTTCTTCAGAGGGCACCAGAATCGCCCGCTCCTGGCTCAGCCTGTCCATCCTTCTCCTCCAGGGCCGATAAACAATCACTGAGCCAAGGCCAACCACGACAAACACCCCGCAGATGCTGCCTCCGATGATATCAAAGTGCTCCCCGATGACACTGACTCCGTCCCAGAAGCTTCCCTCCGGGTCGGCAACGTTCTGCACGAGTGAAAGTACCTGTATGATGCCAATGAATGCAGAAACGAAGACGGTGATGCCTGTCAGCACGATGGAGTAGTACAAGATTGCGACTGTATCCCGCGCGAAGGCCTTGGAGGTGTATAGAGCCATCATCAAGGCGCCGTCGGTAGTATCGATGAGGCACATGCCGGCTACGACATGTCAGTGCTGTACACCATTTCTTCCAGCTCTTGGAATTATCTTACCGGTGAATAGGACCGGGAATATCAGTATCAGCCATATGCTCGTCCCCTGCGCACCTTGTACGCTTGAGATACCCAGAATGGCAATCTCTGAACTGGTATCGAAGCCCAACCCGAACAAAAAGCCCAAAGGGAACATCTTCCATGGCTTATCAACAACCCTAAACACCTTCCTAAAAACATTAGCTAGAAACCCTTCCCCCTCCAGTCTCAGATGGTCCGTCGAGTTCTGCGCAGCCTCTCCCTCTCCGCCATCCTCCACCCGCATCCTCTGCGCTGCCAGCGCGGCCTTCAGCCTCTTCACAAGTCGATACAGGACCCAGCCGTTCCCCGCACAAAGCAGAAGCAGAAACGCGGCGCTCACGCTCGTGCCAATGATATTCCCCACGCGCGTGAACCCATCAAACCGATCCCGCAAGGCCCCGCTCGTCGCCGCAACGACAATGCAGGTGATGATGACGACGGTGCTGTGGCCGAGGGAGAAGAACGTGCCAACCGTCACGGGCCGCTGGCCGGAGGCGATAAGACGCCGTGTCATGAGGTCTATGGCGGAGATGTGGTCGGCATCGAGGGCGTGGCGGAGGCCGAGCACGAAGGAGAGGGCGGCCGGTGAGATGAGCGCGGGATGGAAGTGCAGTATTATGGCTGCGATGGACCATAGTATGAGGTTAATGCTTATGAGAAGGGCTATTATTCGGACTGTTGGCGCAGGGAGGCCACGGAGGAACGGCGGGATGGGAAGATCGGGGAACGGCACTCGGAAGCGGGCCATCCTGAAGTTCGTGGACTGTGAGGCCGTGAGGGGTTCACTGAGACCGAGTCAAGGAATATAGGATAACTTGTCGCGACTCGGCAAGCTTTGGACCTCAAATGTTCTAGAAAAGATCTCAAGCTCACGAGACTTCCACCCGAGCATCCTCTCTCCGTAGATGAAGACCAGCCCTTAAAGGCTCGTTAAGCTCGACGATCTTAGTTCTGCCCCTCATCCGTTCACCCCACTTGAGGAGGGGGAGCTTGAGCACGTTAGAGGAGCTATTACCCCTCCATCCCGATAAGCTTTTATCACTGAGCTCTGCCATTGGAGGGGCGCTCCTGTACCTCAGCCGACGGCGGCCGGCGGGCACCCGAACACCACTAACGCCAGCGGCCATTAGAGACTGGGAGCCTGGAGCCTGGATCATGTCAGAAATGAAGCTATCGCCATCTTTGAAATACAAGGCACTGCTCAGTCCTAGGCGGGTCTCTAGGAAGAGCTGCCCCCAAAGGTATGGTCTCAGGCACGCCCTCAAGGACAACTGAAACGCCCTTCCCAAAATGGACTCGCACTTTGATCCTTCGCACCAAGTAATCTCGAATCGGATGCAACTGACTCCACCACAAGGGTGGGTGACCATTAAGTGGTGATCACAGGTTGCAACAATCATGTCTCCACTACCAAGATCTCTCTTGAAGCTACCCATGTGAAAGATCTCTTTCCTCACTCCCGAGGTATCACATCACAGTACTTGATTGGATGTCTCGGTAGGTATCGTCTACGTTGGTGGCCTAGCAGCAAAAGGTCCTTTTACTCCGCCCGCTTGAGATTGACTAGATCGCCTCCTCCTTCAGCCCGCAGATGAATTGCAAAGTATTTCATACGTAAGCATTAGCATCAGGCTCTTTTGTGATTCTCGCAAAAACCTATATGAACTATGCCTCTCGGTGTATCTCTTCCCATCCGTCGTCATCCTCCACCTCAACTACCAAAGTGTCAACTACCGAAAGTACCATCAAATGGCAGCCAACGAAACAGCCCGATCAGGGCCTCCACAGGTCCTCTGCGTCGGGATGCTCCGCACCGGCACCTCGTCCCTCGCCACGGCCCTCAAGCAGCTTGGCTACGAGAACGTCTACCACGGTCTGAACCATCATGAAGACCCACCTCACTGGGCATTCTTGGAGCGGGCGGCCATTGCCACCTGGCCGCAACACAACGCCCCGGACCCGGCCAATCCTCCCCGGCCCTTCACCCGCAAGGACTGGGACGAGCTCTTCGGGCCCTTCGACGCGCTGACGGACCTGTCCTGCTTCTGGGCGCCGGAGCTAATCGCTGCGTATCCCGACGCGAAAGTCGTGCTTACCGAGCGGGACTACGACCGTTGGTATAAGAGTTTCAGCAAGCAGGTCTCCGACCCGCTCTTTCGGCCGGGAGCGAACTGGTTGCTGCATGGCGTTGGCACAATCGTGGGGAACAGAGCCGGGTACTGCATGCAGAAGACGCTTAAGGGGTTCTTTGGCGGCGCGGACACGGCCGAAGCAGTAAAGCGAGCGGCACCGGATGCATTTCGCGAGCACTCGGAGCGGGTGAGGAGGCTCGTGCCGCCGGAGCGCCTGCTGGTTTACCGGGTCGGTAAGGATGGGTGGGAACCGCTGTGTAAGTTCCTCGGCAAGGAAGTGCCGGACAGCGAGTTCCCGTTCGTGAACGACGCGGAGGCGCACGACCGGGTGATAAGGCAGCTGACGAAGAAGCACTTGCTGTTGGCGGCAAAAGTGCTGGCCCCGTATATTGTGGGTTTGGTGGCGGCAGTCTGGTGGTGGAGGTCGTGATGGAACTTCGTATTGCAGAGATGTTGCTGACTGATCGGCTTCGCTAGGTGAAACTTGGCCGACCATAGTAGTTCTTCATGCTGTTTCAATAACTGATATAATACCAACACGACGCAGTCGCCGAATTTTGCTCTATCTATGTGTGTCTTCTCATGTCTTTGATAAATTGCGCATTGAATTCCTCATTCTCGTTTCCGACCCAAATCGATTTCAACTCGTTCAACCCCGCACCGCTCACAATGGCAGTCGAATACAAGAAACACTTCATTCCATTGGAATCCAATCCCGAAGTCTTCAACGAGCTCATCCACCTCCTGGGCGCCTCGCCCTCCATCCAGTTCGTAGATATATTTACTCTAGACGACCCCTCTGCCCTCCCTCCCAAGATTCTCGCCCTCGTCCTCATCTTCCCCACCACGCCCAGCTATGAAGCCCGGATAGTGAGTGAGGACGCCAAACTCATAGTCCCGGATGAGGAACACGAGGATGCCGTTTGGTTCAAGCAGACGATCCATAATGCTTGTGGCCTTTATGCTGCCCTGCATGCGCTGAGCAATGGCCGGGCGAAGGATTTTATCCGTGAGTTCCTTTACATCTTGCCACTCCCGCCCGAGCTGAGAGACAAATGCAGAGCCAAACTCCCTGCTGGACAATCTGCTTGCCATAGCCTCTCCGATGGAACCAGAACAGGCATCGCTGGTTCTTGAGGGCTCGGAGGAGCTGGAGAGTGCCTACGCCGCAGTTGCAAGCAAAGGAGCTACGGCTGCGCCCGAGAATGCAGAAGACGAGGTGGACTACCACTACATTTGCTTCACCAAGTCGCCCGATACCGGGCATTTGTTCGAGCTGAATGGAGATCAGAAGGGCCCGATTGATAGAGGCTTGTTGGAAGAAGAACACCACGTCGATCTGGGCTCAAAGTCAATCAAGCTGGTTAAGGACTTCATCACGGCAGAAGAGGGGAACATTGGATTCAGCCTTATGGCCTTGGTAGATCGATCTTAATGTAAGCTAGCCACTACGTGGCAGGACCATCAGGCTCTTTCTCAGGGAACCACAGGCGACCATAGTGCTCAGGTCACGAGGTCTATCCATGTTTCACTAGATACACAAATTGTACACAATTGCACTTCAGCTTGAGCTGATAATACGTTCCAGCTCATCGGGATCCTTGACAGCAGTAGTAAGATTCTCCACACCCGCAGGGGTGATAAGTATGTTATCCTCAATTCTAGCGTGTGTCAGCAAGCAATCTTGTCGAGTTTGCACGAGGAGACAAAGGGAACTCACCTCACACCTCCTACATCCCAATATTTCTCCAGCACGGACTCATCGATAAACTTCGCTTGAGCAGGATCCTTGAGATATGGATCAATGATAAAGTTGCAGAAGTAAATGCCAGGCTCGACGGTGATGATGCTGCCCGCAGGTAATGTGCCCCTGACTCGTAGATATCGGAACAATGGATCGGGATCGCTGTAGTTCGCATTGCCACCAGTGTCATGTGTATCCATGCCGAGATAGTGGCCAAGACCGTGTGGGAAGAATGCAACACTCGTCTTAGCCTTGAGTATGTCTTCCTTGTCACCCTTGAGAATTCCCAGCTCTAACAATCCATCAATGGCAATCTTGTGGGCTAGCAAATGGACATCGTCCCAGAGAACACCTTCCTTAAGCATTGCAATGCATTCTCCCTGCATTCTGTACACGATATCGTATATGGCGCGGGACTCCTTCGAAAACTTGCCGGATATAGGGAACGTCCTGGTCTACATGGAGTCAGTAGTGTATTGACATGAATCAATTGGAAACCAACAATATCAGAGGCGTAACAAGCCCACTCAGCGCCCGCATCCAGAAGAAGATTCAGTTTCCCTTCCATCGGCGCATCGTTGTGCACGTAGTGCAATGTCGCAGCGGCTCGGCCACTGGCAACGATCGAATGATATGCCTGCTTCTTCGCTCCATTCGCTATACTCCTCTCCAAGAAGATGGCCTCGAGCTCCCTCTCGTTCTTGACCTTTTTCACATTCTCGAGCACCGCGGTGTGCGCAATCGTCGATACGGCATTGGCTTTCCGAGTGATGGCGACTTCATAGTCGTCCTTGACCACGCGAGACACCTCAATCGCCTCCTTCAGGACGCTAAAGTTCTTCTCGTCGAATTCAAGGAATGTGATATGGTCTAGCACTTGGTTTGCAATCGCAAAGACGGTGTTTCCAGACCCTTGGCCCATTCTCGCGAGCTCGGCGTTGACATCAGTTGTGTACTTCACGTGATCCACATCGTAGAGCTCTTTCGCCTCCGACACTGTAACCGGCATTCCTGACCATATGACGCTCTCGGGATCGATGGGAGGAATGAACAAGGTCGAGGTGGAGGTCGACATGTCGTAGACGAAGTGACAATCGGCAAGCTCGCAGCCAGTCAAATAATAGAAGTATCGGCGTTGCCTGCAATATGTCAATCAAAACCACGGTCTAGAGCTTTAACTTGTATGGGGTCGTACCGGAACGGCTCCGGCTCATCGTTATCCTCCAAAAGCTTGGTCATACGGCCCTCGACGTACAGCACGCCGCTCACATCGGGCACCTTGGACCGAACGTAGTCTGCAACTCGTGCTGCGTGCGCTTTCGCGGGGTACTTCCCCTTGAGGACAGCTTCATAAGCCGCCATCGTGACCATGGCCTTGGAAGTGGAAGCGCTATAGTTCCTCTTCAGGTTTGGAGGTTTCGGGATTGGCCAGTAGTTGCAAGGACGTGGACAGTTCGATGTGACGATCCGTGGCGTCGGGCGTGTAGCGAGGGGGATATGGCTAAAGAGGAGATTGATCCTAAGACGATTGACCAGCTGATGAGAGCATTGCTGGAGGACCATGAAGTCGAGATGGTGTGGGGAGGAAAGGTGGGATGATAACGAATCAAGATCGCAACCCGCTGCGGATTAGGAAGCTCACAGCTGGCACAGTGTCGTACCGTGTGAGTAGGACTGTGTGCCCCGCAGCGCCTCATAATTAACGCCCCGCACCATTTCTCATGGAAGACTTATAAGTCCGAAAGCCAAAAAGAGAGTGAAGACTTTAGGTTGACATCGCGAGAGCTTGCCCAGGTTGCGAGGTCAATCTACTGGAATACAGTTACATTGGAAAGTCTTAGAGGGCAAATTGTGTCTAGTTAAATTCAGCGTTCAATACCTATTTAGCCCTTCCCAGCTCCGCCCTCTATCTGATGACATGACAAAGGTATCTAACGGGCCCATCGATGCAGAATCTCTTTCCGCTTCTCGTTCTTTCCACGGACCTTTCCTACATCTACGGCCTCAAGTTTTTCCTTGATTTTCCCAATCTCTTGCCCCAGTACCTCAATAGACCCCTCAATCTCCGGGTCCACCAGCCTGATATCACTGAACGGGCTCTCCGCCAAAACGCTATCACGCAACAACTGGACTGCTCGCCTGGCATCACTTAGCTGAGCAGCGCTGCTGCTCTCAAACGTCTCCTGTGAATTGCGTGCTACATCGCCCGCCTTTTCGGTGCGCTCGGAGAGGGCAGTAGCAAGGATAGCAACCCGCTCGTTGCCTCCCGTGATCTCGGTTTCACTCGGCGGGAAGGCGATTGCGAGAGACCGCAGGAGCGCTTCCAATGGTGGGTCATCCAAGATTGTCCCCGAGGAACGGCGACGTAGTCCGGAGCCAGATCCTGCCGTGTTTGATCTTGTACGGACAGGCGAGCCGTGCCCGGATGACTTGCGGCGGCGGGTTGGAGATGCGGTGTTCGCTGCGATTGGCTTCTTTGTCGGTGGTGAGGTGGTCACGGATACTTCTGCTCTCGTGGTAGATACCAGGCTAGCTGTTGCTGCTTGATGAGACTGAAGCGTCTCAATTTGGGACGAAAGCCGGTCAATATGGTCCAAGACATAATCCAGGCAAGCATTGACCTATGGTAGGCTGAGTTAGGTATGACAGCAAGCAAACATGCCCATGAATAAACATACATATGCAATGGCTGCTGCAGAGCGGCCGAGGGATTTTCCGTTGCCCTCTGCCAAGGACTTGAGAGCAGGTTCGAGATACTGCTGCTCAACTGACATTTGAGCAACGGGAAAGATCTCCGCGTAGAGCGACTCAAGCTCCTCTTGTAGATCCTGGACATCATCACTTGAGGATGGCTTGTCGAGAGCTGCACGAGGAGCAGAATGCACTGATTCGAGATACAGCCTGTCCAGTTTCGTCCGGATGGTCTCTACCGTATACTTAATCAACCTTCATCAGTTAGTGACAAGATTCGCAGGAGACATCATTTGACGTACCTCATGCAAATCTCCCGGAGCTTTCCGACCCTCTCTTCCTCCTCCGGATCCTCCATATCAAGTTCCCATCCAAGTTTCTGTAGACTAGAGAGAAGCTTGTCATCGGAGTGGAAGATGCTGTCTACAATCTGGTGAATGTTGTTACTCGTGGCCTTGGATTGCTGCTCCAAGTCCGCAGCTCGAAAGTCTAGGCTCTGGGACAACTCTTCAACCTGTTCCCCAGTCAATAGGGCTCGTATTCAAACATTTGTAGTGTTCTCACGGCAGATGAGACCCTCTTACGCTCAGCGTCTTGTTTTTGGGCTCTCTTAAATGCCAAATCGGCTCTGGCTTCCTCCGTCTTCACCTTGTTCCTAACGAGTCGGGCCAGTGCGTCTTGCTGATGCTTCAAAGTCTCAGTCTGCTTCGCAATCGCAGCCGTCGACCTGTTTAGTTCCTCGATAGCTGTTTGGATCTCGCGCTCATTTAGCGCCTGCACTGACGCCAGGTTGTGGGAAGAAGCGAGCTTGTCCACCTCTCCAGCTTTGTCCAGACTCAAGTACCTGGAACACAATATCAGACATTGTCTCGAACACTTGTTTAGGCAACATACAATACGAGCTCATCCTTGGTCAGGAGATTGTCAGGACCGAGGTGAAGTCGTGCCCATTCGCCGAATGCCGTGCCATGCTCGTCATCATCCAGGGCGGTCTGTAGGGTGCTCTTGTCGATCGCCACGCCATATCCACGGAGGATGTGTTCCAAGCCACCGGGATCCATCTTGCTCGCACCAAGTTGCTCAAGAAGGATTCCTGAAGTGGGCAACGGAAGCAACACGAACGGATGGTCTCGAACGAAGAACCCGTCCGTACAATGTGACCAGTACTACTGGCCAACACGTGGCTGCAATGTCTCCAGGCAACGAGGGACAGCTAATATTCCGAGCCGTCAAAAATCAAGAAACACAGGAACGCTCAAACCCGGCCCAGGATAGGGGGTTGTAACAAAGTCGTGCTCGGTACACCTTCGGGCGATCAAGATTCGAAGAGTGAGGGACACAGTGTTTAATGGTAGTGGTCGGCGGATGAGTCTGTGGCCAGGTTTATGATCCGCTCGCGCAAGATGACCAAGCGTCCCTCCCGTTGGCCGACAAGGTGCGCCGATTCACAGCATACAATACCGCAGACCGCCGTGTCGGTGCAACAAGCGCTCAGCTGACGAAGCATGGGAGTATTCCCGTCTCCCAGTCAGGCTCCGTTTGCAATACTGGTGATTGAAACTCAACTGATAGCTGCTACTCTCTGAAATTTGATAAGGAGAATGTTGATGTGTGTGTATGTATGGATAGTGTTCCGCGTATCGGCATGGGACGAACATCAAGCGAGCGGACGAGGCTGGAGACAAACAAATAGAACAGCACTCACTGAAAGGGACGCTACCCACAGACATTTTAGCCGAGCCAATCAATGATGTGACCCCCGCTAGCGACTGTTTGCATCGTCTCACAGCGCTTTTAGCAGTCAAACCCGAGCTGCAAGTGCTGAACAGCCTGAGAAATTGCTGGGGTCGACCGCCACCCGATTTGGCGGCTCCAGGACGACTGCCTTTCAACGGCTACCAACTCCACGCCACCCCGGCACTCATTATGGGCGCATCCTTGAACGGTATACAGGAAACAAGACCTGTTTGCCTTGCGCTTTCTATCCCAAACCCCCGTCATTTGGCTTGTGCTTGCCTCCCAAGATCTACATCACCTAGTTCTCGTTTGCGTGCAGTCCGGAATCAGTGCCCGGTCGGCTCGATGCATGTGCCGGCTGGGTCCAAGTGTAAAGCACGTTTGGGGAGAGAGCTATGATATGTGTCACATCTGACAGATGCCATCAACTAGATCGGGCAAGATGTGGCGGGTTGCAAGACAATCAGCTCAGAACGCGTCTTGGCCCGCTAAGCATGGACACAGATGCCGTTATTCTTTGAGCTTCAGGAAGGACGTAGCGGGCCTATCTACCTAGCCCTGGGGCACACTCTCGTATTTCCACATTCTCTGATTTTCTCGATCTGGGTGGTAAACGACGTTTTGAGTACTTCCAGTCAAGAATGTCGATCTGGACAGGTGAAGTCGGTTTGTATATTCGACCTCTTGCCGCTGACTCGCCTCCTTGAATCGTTAGTACTCCTTCGTTCGGATTCGAGCTGCTATTGGCAGATGATGTTTTGCTTGGGTTTTCACTTGAAGTATTTCGTGACCACAGGCTAGTGCCCAGGCTTGGTTTAACCGTTTGTGTTGCCGTTATGGGAACTCCTTTGGAAGCCCTACTCTATTATCCAATTCTTCCAAGGCCCTGCGGTGAATGCGTGCATATCATCTAGCTCTGACGTGTCAAACTTCACTTCACTACGATCACCTAATCACAAATACGTGTAACTACATCATAAGTCAACAGTCGTTCATGCTCTTCCTTCTGTGATCCTCTGGACCACCTCTGGACCAGGAGCAAATGATCTTCTCTTGTACTCATACTGTCACACCTAGCCTGCAGTCTCCTCGAGTTGCTTACAAATATGACATCTCAAGCTGATACTCTGACTTCAAAACTATCCGTCTGTCTTAACCTTTGTCTTAGACATTCCGCAGGCTTTGTTTGCAATCTCTCAAACCACATCTCGTCGCGAATGTGTGTTCACAGCCACGAAGACCAGCGTGCCTGGAGCTACTACGTTATTGTCGTTGCCAGACGGGTAGGGGAGTATGTGTTGGTGGCCCTAATATATCTCGTCAGTGAGATTCTGATATGGGGCATAAGTTTGTCATTAAGGTCTTTCGGTCTCGACTTCCTTGCGTCCATCATTGGCATGATAGTGGTTTTTGCACTGATGGCAGTCTCGACAAGGCTATGTGGCAACGTTGAATACATTTACTCTCGGAGGATGAAGTCGAAGGTGCAACTCCTCCTATTGGATATGCCTAGGACAAATGATCTAATACCACCTCCACAGGTCGACTTCATCAACAATAACCTGGGGCTGGGGTTTCCCGTACCCATTGTTACTATAAGTAAAGAACAACTTCTCGGCGGAGCAGGGATTGGCAGAGTCATTGGGAACTTTGGTGAGTACTCTTTCCTGTTAGGAAGAAGGCTTCATTGACTTGTCCAGTGAATACAAATCTTATTTTCTGGACTTTGGTGTTTGGACTTGCCTGGGGAGTTTCGGCTGGCGTGTTGTCTCTGTCATCGTGTAAGCCGTCAACACCAGGCATCAGTGAGCAGGAAGAGTCATGGCAACCGAGTTGGATAACAGAAGGTCCTCCACGACTTGAATTGCCCCCGCAATGCGCCAGGAGGCGACCTTCGGATACCTCCACTTTGAATGGTACAGCTGTGACGACCGAATACACTACTGATAAGAACGGTGGTGCGGGCCTCGATTCGAGGGTCGCTTCGGCATATTTCACCGACGGTGAATGCCCTGCTCCCATACAAGCCCAAAGACAAGAAGCCGCAGCACCTAAAAGGCTAGACCTGGAGGCATGGGCAAAGTTTCTAGCTCACAACGACGCAATACTGCTGTCTATCTTCTGCCTCGTGGTAATTGGTGTTCCCGTTTCCAACCTGGCAGGCGATGATCGCATTTTGGACGGATGCATGCTCTGGTTCATCTGGATCAGCAGCAACAGGATACAGGCGAGCTTCGATGGCTTCGGGCAGCTGGCAAACTTCAGAAATCTCAAGCGGACGATCACGACTCTTCTGAATCCCGTACTCTGGACCACCCTTGGCATGACGGGATACACAAGAGCGAAATCCTATGCACAAGGTGCAAACATCGAGCGAACACTGGCGAACTTCAGCAGCGGTACGCCGCTCTCGGACCTTTGGTCATCGAGAACGACGGGCTGGGGGCTCAAAACGGGACAGAGTGATTGGTTCGGTGCAGGCGACGCCGCCCTCTCGATTCTGGAATGCGGCATCGTGGTCTGGGGTTTCAAACTCTACGAGTGCCGGCAGCAACTGTGGTCCCGAGCCGGCGCAACCGTAATCGGCATCTCCATCGCGGTCGCAGCACTGAACACCTTCATCTCCGTCCTTCTCGGCCAGGCCATCGGCCTCGCGGCGCCGGAATCACTGGCCTTTGCCTCACGCAGCACAACACTTGCGCTTGCACGGCCAGCCGTGGATGCGTTGCGCGGCAACGAAGTGGTCAATGCGGCTGTCGTGGTAAGCAACGGAATCCTCGGGCAGCTAGTCTACCCATATGCGCTCAGCTGTCTGGGGGTGGCGGATCAGAAAGATAGCTGCGAGGGAGACGAAGCGGACGAGGAGATGGACGGGGCTCTGACTGTTGCGACTGGGGCTGCAATTGGCATCAATGGCGCTGCTATGGGAGTGGCGTATCTTTATGAGCGGAGGAGCCGGGCTGCGCCATACGCAGCCCTATCGATGACTGTCTTTGGGATTATGACTGTGGTGTTTACGGCTGTGGAGCCTTTCACCAGTGTTCTGACACGGTTGGCTCATGGCTAAACCTGGAATACGGTGGCAAGGGTGGGAATCTGGGACATGAGCTTGATTTCACGGGGCAGGTGCTATCACCGCTGGAGAGATAGTAGGCAAAATCCTCCTTGGTTCGCCTGGCAGGAGTTCGATGGACAGTAATGTTATGAAGCCACGCGCAATTAGACTCACGACATGCATTCCTAGCTAGTACTTTTTTGTTCGTCTAGAAGCTCCCTCGATGGCCCATCGCCGACGCCCTTTATTCCAACCTGCAATCATCAGTACTCGTCTCGCATATGGCCGGCATCAAGGGATGCATGGGTAGGGAGTTACTCACCTTTCGATCAAGTGCAACCCGCTCGCGGTCTCCACGATGCCGCTCGTCTCGCCAGGCTTCAGCCCAAACGCCGCCTCCTCAAACTCCTTCTGCATATCACCCTTGCCGAAATAGCCCAGATCGCCCCTCTTCCTTGCGCTGCTGCAGTCGGACTCCGTCAGGGCCAGTTCACCGAGGGAGGTCTGGCCGGACTTGATTTTGGCCTCGTGGACCTTGATGATTTGCAATGCATCGTCTTTGGAGCGCGTGATGTCGGCCTCCCTCCAGCTCGATGGCCGCCGGCTGTCCTTGTGCTTCACCAGCAAGTGCGCGGCACGGATCTTCCCCTCCGGAACAGCCTGGGAGGAGCGAGCAGAGGCGCCGGCGCTGTGGTGCGTCGCCATGTAGTGCTTCAGCTTCTCGGTGTCGGTGCCCGGTGGCGGCTCCCAGCGCGAAACCTTCTCGGAGGCGTTGAAGTAGTAGGGTAGGTTCTTGGAGTTGCTATGTCGCACTTCCCAGTTCTGGGGAAGACCGGCGTCGGCCTGGGGCGGGCTCTGGTCAGCTGGCGTTCGTTCCACAGTATGCAAGCGGGCCCCGGGGCAGAGCTGAAGACGGGGACGGAGCTGAGGGGGCAGATGGGGATTGAGTCAGGTGAGTGAAAGCTTACCATATTCGCGCTAGGTTGTGAAGATTGGACCTGAATCGTAGGAGTAAGACCGCAGCTTGGCTAGGATTTATTTGTTCCTGAATAGTTGTCGCGGACGGAAGACTGGAAGGTTGGATTGGCGATGCAGGGCTGTTATTAAATGGATAGAATGACGTGCCGCCCAGGTGGGATATGAGGGTCAACGGGCGGCTGGATCCTGACCAGCAACCAGCAACCAACTTCAAATGTCCTGCAGCGGGGGGAAGGCGGGGATTGGCCTGTCATGTTTCAAGAGCGCTATTGGGGGGTGTGCTCCCCACTTTATTCTGGGTGATCACGGGGCTTGTCCCTGGTAAATTGTGCCCCGTGCCCCCAGAGTAGGCAATTGTTTTCAGAGGGGCGCGGGCCTGCGAGCCAGCGGTTGTTCTCCTGCTGAGTAATATAATTTAAGGTACCTTTACCTGGGGTTTGAATAATAATTTAAGGCACATATTACCTTATTGGGCGCTACATTCCTAGGCACACACGGTACTTAAGGTAAGGTACGTACTGAACCTCAACTCCACCACATCACCTCCGGTCGTTCGTCGCGGGCTTGCTCGGTAGTGCGTGTGTGTCATGGCGGCTTCACAGCCTTACCACCGTGAAGCCTTATCTGGTGGCTCGATCATTGGGCACAAGCCTTCTTCACTCGATCCTTGACTTCCCTCGCCCCTAAAGTACTCTATTTGATGATATATGTTAATCACTGTGGCCGTAGATAAGTTCATGCTATCAAGTGAAAAGCATAACCTGTTCTCAGTCGCTATCCCTCTAGTCTCGCTCCCGGAGCCATTATTCGTTAGAGCCAATGCCGCCAGAAGAGAACCCTCATGATCCAAGCCGATCACCAAGTCGGATCGGAAAGCTGGATAGTCGTATTGCTGCAAAGCAAGCACAATCTAACAGCTTGCCAAACCCATCTTCATCTTTAGACATCGCCTCTCCAACCCTGCCATGGGCTGCCGGTTCCTCCCCTCCGGCTGCCTCACCTGGAACAAGTTATAGCCAGAGGCCGCCGATTCACTCCCCGCCTCACAGTTCACCCAACCGCTTTCCAACTGGCACGAGTGACAGTACAGCGACGTGGAGAGAGGCCCCTCCTCATCCTTCTTCGTCAGAATCAAACGTCAGCTGGCACCGGTCCTCGAGTCCTGCTCCGAGGAAGCTTGGCGACACATCCTTTCGCTACAAGCCACTAGTAAATAGCCGGAACACGACACGCTGTCTGCGGCTGTTGCCGGAAACGTCCTCATCAATTCAATGTGAGATTGTGATTCGAGATCTGGACAAGCAGCAGGATTATTTCGCCTTTGTCTTATGCCTGGGGCGATCCTGAGGATACCAGAACCATCTTACTCGAAGGTGTTGAGTTTCCTGTAACGTCGAACCTCTGGCATGCCCTTGCGCAGCTAAGACTGAAATCTGAGGAGGTCATTATCTGGGCGGACGCTATTAGTATCGACCAGCAAGATGTGAACGAACGAAACCATCAAGTTCAGCTCATGCCGTCGATATACTGTGGGGCCAAAGCTGTTGTACTGTGGCTTGGCCTTGACTCTCACGATAGTCACCTTGCAGTTGAGTTGGTGAACAAGCTGGTTCGCCACCGATACTCACCGGGCCATGTTTCCAGTCTTATCAGGTCAGCAGATTCGATCGACCACTTTCGTGCGCTGGTGAGCCTCTTTGAAAGGGACTACTGGCGAAGGCTGTGGGTTGTTCAGGAGGTCCTCAGCGGCAAAGACGTTGTTGTCTACTGCGGTAGTAGTGCACTGCCTTGGAAGAACTACATTGATGCATCCAATACACTCTTTGACCAGAGGGGAACTCTCATTCGTGCCTGGTTCGGCGCGGGCTATATATCGGAAAACTCGATGAGCTGGGCAAAAGTGCTAACCCATGACGGCCCCGGGGCTCTACGACATTTAACGAGGATGGGAGGTCGAGCCCTGAATTTGTTCAGCTGCCTACTACGCTGCGGAACCAAACTGTGTAGAGATCCAAGAGACAGGATATTTGCCGTTCTCGGCTTGCTATCCGATCGCGAGCGGGCACAGTTTCAGGTGGACTACACGAAATCGGTTCGGCAACTTTTTACTGATGTTGTTGATTATTTCGTAACGACAACCGCTTCATTGAGCATCATCTGCGCAGCATCGCCAGGTTCCCATCCAAACAACATCGAAATGCTTCCTTCTTGGGTGCCTGATTGGTCACGTCATGACCGTTGGGTGTTACCCTTATCGCATGCCCGGTCCTTTGATGCCTCACGCGGGGAGCCGGCACGGGTGCAATTTCTGAATCGGAGGCGAAGGTTGGAAATCGAAGCCGTTGTCATTAGTACTGTTGAAGTATGTGGCATCAGCATTTCTGGACATCTCACGACTAGTAATTTCCTAGTGGCATTCTTGCAATGGCACGAGGTGCTGGTGAATTCTAGGCCAGAGCTTTCCACTGTCGATCGAGAAGCCTTCTGTCGTACGTTATGCCTGGACTCGACGCCCAAGAACCATTTGAGCCCAACAGAATGGATGCATCGGACGTACAGCATATTTGAGGACCTGACAGATCGACGATTTCGACACCTACAACTGGATCCCGATTCAAAGGACCACGCGAACAAAGCGCCGAATCTCTCTGGCGCAGTAATTGGTCAGGCATTTGAGGGCTTTTTTAAGCCGGCCATGAGCCACCGACGGTTCTGCATCTCTGAGCATGGGAACTTGTGTCTAGGTTCCCAGCACATCAACCCGGAGGATACCATTTGCGTTCCTTTTGGCTGCTCCACACCGATCGTACTTAGGAAACAGGCGGAAGGCTATACCGTTGTGGGAGATGTGTATGTTGATGGATACATGTACGGGAGGGCTGTGGATGAGCTGGAGTGTGGGCAACGGGAGCTACGGAAATTTGTGCTGCTTTGATTTTTCACCTGTGGACCAAAAGCCACTTGCCATGTTGCATATTGTATTCTATGGGGCCATCTCTGAGAGGCTATTCCTGGAGCCGACTCTAAGCCTCGCTCCGAGACAAACATCGTTATTCATCCTGTTACGCTATGGGCTTTCCAGGACGGCAAGATCGTCCAGCTTGCCGGAGCTGAGGTCATCACTTAGACTAGACCCCACAACACGGCTGCGGTAATTTGAGATTCGTATGCCAGATGGCCTTATTTCAGAGCACACACTAATTTAAGGTAGACTCGGGGGTTATGGCGTACAACGTTGTTGGTGAGGGTTACCCAGTCTTGTTTCTTTTGCGGTGACTGATAACCTAATGGGGCAACGTAAAGATCGCCACAGTGAGCCTTTGGCAGATGCGCAAGTTCAAAGATGTACAAAAAGCTTATTGATTCTCAGGGGCTGATTGCTAGGCACCTACGTAGTCTAGTCTTTGAGTCATGCCTGATCAGATGGTAAGGGGGCGATGCTCTCAGGCAAGGAAACTGGCCCTGCTGACTCACAGCAGTTGGTGGAGGGGGCCGCCAAATTGCATAACCTACAGAGGTAGCACGTATAAACCAGATCATTGCGTTTTGCAGCGAAAAGACCCAGGAAAATCAAATACTTCGACCTAGGATTTCCGTGGACATCACTCATCACCGAGCTCAAAAGACATTTTTGGCACAATTACAAGCAGACAAATCTGAGCCACCATTGCTAGTGTGTCACTGCTCGACCAGCTTTCTCCGTGACGAAGCGGTCAGAGGCTGGATTTTAAACCTGCACAAACCCCACCTTTTGCCTCCCCACCGCATTCACATTTCTTCCTTTCTCCCTCCCTTTTACAAACAACAACACGCAAACGCGCTTCAGCGACGCCAAACTTTTACTTTTACTCTTACACACGTGCAACCCCGTCCTCAAGTCCTCGATATTTAAAGGCAAAGAACCACCCTTCCACCGCTCTACCGAGCAGCCCTTTTCGCCCTTATTCGCCACACAAAACCAGTAGTACTTGAACGATGGCCACCCCAAACTCGACCACCTCCCACGAGGGAGCTGCTAAGAAGAATCTCGAGCAAATTACCTTCCGATTCTGTTCAGAATGCTCCAACATGCTGTATCCGAAGGAGGACGAAGACTCCCATCGACTCCAGTTTACATGCCGAACGTGCCAATACACCGAAGAAGCGCAGTCGACATGTGTCTTCCGCAACATACTTAACAACGCCGCGGGCGAAACCGCCGGCGTGACGCAGGATGTGGGCTCTGATCCTACTGTAGGTGGTTCTCAGTTTGACTTGTGTTCTGTGACGTGTCTATGTTGTGGACACCCCATTTTCTGTGGTGTTTGTGGCGACACATTGGATGATTTCGCGAACGAGACGTCTGGATCCGGGTTTGCTGAAGTTCGAATCCCTGTACGAGAGGAACCCAAGGATGAGCGGAGGAATACGGGGATTACGTGGGAGGATTTGATGGAGATGGACGAGGGGGAAGATCCATTCTCGGAGTACGACGAGGAGAAGGAGTCGGAGTCGGACGAGTCCTCAGTCGGCGTCGAGGAGAAGCTCGCCGACCTATCGCGACTTCGATTGTCGGCCACGGGGCAGTAAGAAGGGCCTATCGAACCGCACCATCACCATACGCGGACGCGGACGCCTGCAAACGAGATGGACGCGGGTTGGCTGGAGAACTGGATTTTGTTTCCTCTTGGACTCAAGACCTTCTTTTAGACCAGCTGGCTGACATTGTTTCTTGCTTGATCTAGCTCCCTCGGTCGAACAAGACATGTCCTGTCTGCAAGCACGAGGAAGCTGTGTTCTTCCAATCTCAGCAACGAAGCGCCGAAACCGGCATGGTGAGTCTGGGCTCTCTTTTCACTGACGAGGCACTTGGAGGCTAACCTCTCGCGACAGAAATTGTTCTATGTTTGCTGCGACTGCGGTCATATTTTCCAGTAGCCTCGTCTCGATGATACCCCGGAGGGTGAGATGATATTTTGCATTGGGAGGCGTCACGGACCCTGGGGGTTTTGGTCTTTGCAGAGAAAAGGTTAAGGCGGACTATGGATTGTCCCCGAGTATATTAGATTTCCGAATTCCACACAAAGTTTTGCCACGTTTAAAATTGCTGCCTCTGACTTTGTGTCTCGTGTGATATGTTGTATCATTTAGGAGCCGTGATATCTCTAACCAGTACGGGATTTGCTATGTCTTGCCAACCATCTGAACGCCAGCTCATGCAGTAATATTGTACAGCTCCCCTGTCTCGCCATCATAGGCCTACGCTTGCATCGGTGCCATAGACAGAATCTTGCTCCACTTCTTCCGCCTCAGCTCGGCGCCCACAACGCCAGTGATGCGCGACCCGACCGGATCGCCAGCTTTGTTGATCAAGATGCAGGCGTTGTCGTCGAAGCGTATCACGCTGCCGTCTTCCCGTGCCAACTTCGATCTCGTGCGTACCACGACCGCCTGTCGCATGTCGCCGCGGCGGACTTTGCTGGCGGAGGAGGAGCCGGCCATGCCGTCCGCGTTGGCGCCTCGGTGCTTCTGGACGACGACCGCTATCTTGTCGCCTGTGATGCTTCCGTCAGTAGCTGTCATACGTGCTGCTGCGCGTGTAGGATAGACAGGATTGGGAAGGGGGGCTTTGGGCGGTAGCCGTACCTATCCTGGCGGCCTTCTTCTGGCCGATCACCATGATACACTCGACGATTGCCGCGCCCGAGTTGTCGATGCAGTTGAGCACCGTCTGTTTGAGTAATTAGCATTGCATTGCGATACCAGATATACGTAAATAGTATCCGCACCTTTAATTGAATCATCGTAGCGACGCAGATGCCCCCGTTGCGAGGCCGATTGCTAGATTTCGTTCTGCTGGGGCGGACTGATGATATATCGTGAAGCTCTCCAAAACCTCGAGTCCCCCCATGCATGCAAATTGAGGTCAGGAAATAAGTGATGCCGATTCCGCCCTAGCGTTCTTTTCTTACGAATACGTGGGCCAGAAATGGTGCAAGGTGCTGCGATGACCAATGATTGGCGGCGGATAAAGTGGCCCGAGCTTTCGACGTCTCAGCTGGAGACCCATGTTCGATAATCGCCTAGCCACTCGATTTTCCAGGATTTGGGAAGGTACCAATCTCCCCTGGGGGATGTGAGGCAAGGCAAATGTAAGGGACAGTAGCGCGATTGCCATCCCATTCACTCATATTCACTCCCCCATTGAATCCTCTTCCTATAGTCTCTCACAAACCTCTCTCTCTCTCTCTCTCACCCACAGGTTGAGGATTTGGTCCGGCTCCCTCCATGAGGCCACAGTAGCAGCTGACTTTTCCTTTGTTCTCTCTTTTCTTGCTTGGCTCCCCGATAATACTCTGAATCCCCAGTCTCCTGGTTCCTGACACATTCCCGACTTGATTCCCCACCTGTCGCATCGGCCGCCGTGACTTGTTCCCGCGCTCTTCATCAGCCTGATCATGACGACACCCCGTCCGAGCTGACAAAAAAGACAAGACGACAAGTCTCGCAACTGCGCCTCCCCTGGAAACGCTTCTCCCATCCTAATCCTCCAACGTGTCTCTCACCTCACTCCTCGTCTCGGCTGGCACACCCACCCTATCCGACCAGCAGGAATCCCAATTCCTCTTGGGGGCATTTTGAAGGGACCCCAATTCTTGGTTTCTTCGTCCACTCCTTGCCGTTCTTGGCTCACCACGGTCATTTTATTACTTCGGACACTCGTTCTCGCAGTCGCATCACCTCTTCACCTTTTATGCTACGCTGCCACTGAGAATGCAAGATGCCTCCTTCAAATGCTTCGGCAGCAAAGAAGCAGCCGCTTACATTGGCGCAACTGGCTGCTTACGATGACCTCCTGACCGATGCGCTCGTCGACCATGTAGGACCTCCCTGCTCTCAGCGCTGCATGCTCTCCGCCGTTTGCCCTTGCGAGCTGGAACTGACAAGATCCTAGGCATACTACTGGACTATAATACCCAAGAATCGCTCGTCCTATCATCCATCCCGCGGCGTAAGGGAGGAGGACATTACCAAGATCCTCCAGGCCGAGGTGGCCCTCAACAAGGATCCGGATGCGGCTGAAGATCGGCTCCTTGCGACAGATGGGATCAAGAAGTTCTACAATGGACTGAAGACGCCGAAAGAGAAGGAGGACTTCAAGCGCCATTTGCGCCGCTACATACAGATCTATCTCCCCGACTGTCCTTTCGAAATCAACTCGACCAACCGCTACACAATTGTCACCCACGAGGCAAGCATCACGGCTCGCCGTTACATCAAGAAAAACGAGAAGATCAAATATCTCTCGGGTACGCAGGTCCTGATCACCCCCGAGGAGGAGCAGGAGATGACGGCCCGGAAGAAGGATTTCAGCATTGTCATTTCTGCGCGGAACAAATGCTCGAGCTTGTTCATGGGACCCGCCCGACTGGCGAATCACGATTGCAATGCCAACGCGAAGCTCATGACCACGGGACAGGCTGGTATCGAGATCATTGCGATCAGGGATATCGAGGTCGGTGAGGAGATAACTGTCACGTACGCCGAAAACTACTTTGGGGACGACAACTGCGAGTGTCTATGCCGCACTTGTGAAGGCAATTGTGCCAATGGCTGGGCAGCCGAGGATGGTCAGGTTGCGGTGAAGAAGAGCATCGAGGAGGATGGTCTGCAGGGGTATTCTTTGCGGCGACGGCGAAAAGATGATCAAATAGGAAGTCTATCGCGGACGCCATCCGTCACGCCCGATATTCGCCCGCGCGTCCCTAAGACCCGGTCCGGCGGAAAGCCTGGTCGTGGCTCCCTCGCCATTGACTCGCCGCTGCCGGATGCTCTTCTGCCCGGCAAGAAACGACCGTTTGACACCTTGGCCACGCCACCGATCACACCATCTAAGAAATTGAAGACATCGGAGAATCGGGCAGTACCAATATTGTTGGACCTTGAAAGTTCGCGGGGGAGTTCGGCAGACCAGTCAGCACGAAGTGCATCATTCTCGAGTGCTGGAAATGGGGGCGGCGCCTCAACAGATGTGACCGAGCCTGAGAAGGACAGTCCCGAACCTGTCATCCACTCCCCAAAGCCTACTCCCATCAAGCGAGCGATTCAAGTTCTCAAGCGGGAGGAATCCGAAGACTCGAGGGACGAGACGTTGGCCAATGCGAAACCATTTATCGCTGAATCGAAAAACGTCAAGGTCACAACAGAGACAGCTGTTTCTTTTGTCACCGCGTCAGCAACTCACCAGGTATCTGCGTCGATAATCAGATCCATACCAATCTCGTTCCTGTGCGAGACCCCGCCTCCGGCAACGCCAGCATCGTCGACGCCGGTGCAAGAGCCAGCGAAGGAAGCTGTATCTATTATCATCAGTACGGAGGTCGCCGAGACTGTCACGGTTTCTGAACCCCGCCAGAAGAGACGCTATCAACGGCGAGTCTTGGTCAAGCAAGCGACACCCCCTGCTCGCACTCGTGAGCCTGGTGACTATACTCTCACACCACTTTTGCTCTCAGAGCCGGAGACCGCGTGGGTTCGATGCACAAACTGCGAGACAGCTTTTGTGCAGCGTAATGCTTACTATACAAGGAGCTCATGCCCACGATGTGAGCGGCATTCAAAGCTTTACGGGTACATCTGGCCGAAGACCGAACCAGCAGGACCGAGAGATAAGGAGGAGCGAATTCTGGATCATCGGCTTATCCACCGGTTCTTGCATGCGGACGACGAGGCCAAGATTCGCGGTCGGAAACGACCTTCGTGGTCTGTATCGGAGAGGGCCGAGGAGGCCGAGGAAATGCAAACCAACAAGGCCGGTAGCGGAAAGAAAAGAAAGAGGGATCTCGAAAATAAAGTCGAGGAGGCAGAGGAAGACGCCCGAGGGTTGAGACGTAGCGGTCGAATGCGGCGGGCGAGCCTCAAACTCGCGGCACGATGAGTAAGGGGTATGTATGGTCGCTGATTGCAGGCGTAGTATCGTCATTGGATTGTCATGGAAGTAGAGGCCTGGACATTGGTGTCGGTTTACTGAGGCTGCGCTATAGATACATACCTTGTGGTTGGAGAGAACTTGGAGCCTGTACTAGTAGGATACGAGAGCATCTGCCCCGGCATTGATTGCATTGGGGTATCATATCTCTTTGGGCGTTCAACAGCATTAAGTCGTCTGGGTAGACGATTGCGTAATTGAGAAATGCAAATATCGTAACAATCCCCCATTCCCGGGCCACTTTGGAGTGATTTCAGCGGTTTTGTTGTTTCAGATGGAAAATAGGGATGGGTGACGGTTCCCGGAGCGTCGCCGAAAACGTCGGGACTAACAATGGAACGGGCGGCACTGTTGCCACCACAGACCATAAAACACTGACGTGTATTGCTGACGATTTTTTTCTTGATCAATTCGTATTTGCGATTGCAATTGAATTTCCAGGCACATTAAAGCAGTTTGATCTCTCGGAGTCGTCTGTCGAGCAATTGGGCTGATCCATCATGATGCACTCAAGCCAGCAACTCATCACCGACTCTAGTATCGAGGAGTTCCACAGATACCAATCGTCGCCGAACTTAACTCTACCGAAGCAGCGGGAACTATACGCCGCGGTACGTACACAGCGTCCGGCGCTGTCCCCATCATGGCTGGGACGGCTGCTCTCTGACACCCGCTCCGTCATCAACGCAGCGACTATGTTCCTGAAGCACATCGCGCAGGCAGTTGAATACCTATATCTAGCACTTCCACTGCCATTGGGACTCGGGCTCGTCTACTTCGGCTTCCAATCGGCGCTGCGCCTCTTCAGGAGCATGGAGCAATCGCGAGGCGAGTCCGACAGCGTCTGGTGCTGGGCGTACGTCGACAGGCCCTGGGGGGTATGTGAGCTGAGGGAGGTCAGCCGGGATGACTATTTTGTCTGCATTGTAAGCTTGCTCCTTTGGCAATTCGTCAATTCGCAACGGATGACGGGCGGAGGACGAGGGGGCCATGCTCAGGCTTCAGACAAAAGCTAACAAACTCGGTAGGTGTTCCTGATACTCATCGCGGCAGCGGCCATGTATACTTGGAGGATCCTGGCTCAGATTCGGGATTATCTGGGCATGGTTGGCGAGTTCATCCATGATGTGAAGAGCGAAGGCGACACCTTGGCTTCTATAGATGGACAGATTGAGGAACGGCGGTGGGAAGGTAGCCCATGTATAATACGGGGATCCTGATCGTGATGAGCAGCATCGTAAGTCTATTATAGAGATTTCAGAACTGAATAAGGGCTATACTAAGCAGGATGTCTGTTCAGCGGCCGGCGCTCCGCAGGAGCTACGTGCCGATTATTCCCCCCTCCCATGCATCCACCACTCCGTTAGCCTTCGGCCTCTCCCCCAAAAAGCCTCATTCCTACCCAACTAGGCGGCACACATGATTGATGGGAATCATGGTCCCATCAGGCAGCACATTTCTCACGGGGTGGGTGGGCGTTTTTTTGCGAAAACGCAGCGAAGGGTGGTTTTGCATGTGATTGGCTTCGTCCCCGCATTCCAGTGGGATAATGTGGTGCAGATTGGGAAGTGTTCGAGGCACCCTTCTCGGAACGGACATCCCATCTCGAGGCGGAATTTGTCAGGTGGCTGCAAGAGATTGGTTGATGAGACAAAGGCGCGATTGGAAATGGAAAGGATGGTCTGACACGTGCTGGAACATCGGTTTCTTTGTTTCTTTTTTTCGGGGGGACGGATGAATATCAACTGCAGTCTTGACCTTTCTCGACGCTTTCCATCCTCCTTTCCTTCCGGACGCAGCCTTGCATTGCTTGATAGAGAACGTGCCTAATCCACCAAGAAACCGATTGCCCGCGGACACGATGCTACGAATGTTCAAGAATATGGATACCTCCGGGAGTATCATCCTCATGCTGGTCGTGTTCATGGTCATCGCCGTCGCGGCGTCCACAGCCCAATATGTACGCCTTCCTTGCCCTGGCAGAGATTGCCACTGCTAACTGATAGTCTAGATCGTGTCCGGACGAGGCGATCAAGAGCTGCTGGAGGACGACGAGACCGCTTCTACATATGCGTTCTACGGCGCGAAGAGGAGACGAACGAGCAGTCAGGCACCCGGATTGTGATGCCGAGAAATATGTCTAAGGCTGTGCTAGATGAGAAGCGAGTTACGTTCGACCTTTGAGGTTCGCATGCCGGAGACGACGTGGGAGCACAACGCCGGAGCTCGCTCGCCGGATGATGGTTCTTCGCCAGCATCGCTGCTATACCGAGGGTCTCCGTGGTGACCGACTAGCCACCACAGTTCGAAGCACTGCCCGGAACAAATCTCAACCCGATGGACCTCGCCGTCCCACGGAAATGTAGCAGTGCCGATCGCGGTAACGGCTGAAATGAAGCTGGAGGACGACGGTATGGCTGGTACAGCCATAAGTCTCCTCAAATTCATGTGCGGGTCAATTAGATGCTCTGGCAAGAGAATTGCAAGGAGCCAGTGTGTTTGGTCACGGAGGGGACCGTCCTGACTGCAGGCAAGTGCCTGTGGTGCTGGACCAGTCAGTGTCACTATGAGCGTGTGAGTGTATTAGCATTCGCTGTAATGGAATGGCATGTAACTTTATATCCGAGTCAACTCTGGGCGGATTTTCCTATGTAGCTGTTAGTTTTGGAATTGATACCCTGGAATCCTGCCGTGGTGTTCGTTGATATGGTTCCGACGTTCGAACTCGTTCCATGCGGCAACTATGATGAGCGCCTCGAGATGCAAGTCAAAGATCGTCAGAGCGGGCGAGAAGAGAGTTAGCTGGTGCCGTAGCACTTAGTACAAGCTCACTCCCAGCCTCCGAATGCAGGGAGTGCTGCGCTCGATGGAAGGCGGCTCTCCTCGATCCCCCTTGTCAGATTTGGAATTGAGGGTACTCAACCCATTCACTCGGGATATATCCGCACTGACGCCATTGGTCGGGAGGATAGATATTGGAGAGTCCAGACGACATCCATTCCGGGGTGTGACTCGCCTTTAGGTGAGTGGTGAGGCTCAGTGTGAAAGAGTTGATTGCTGATCAAGACTTCTTGGATACTCCCAGGGCTTGAAATGAAGCAAGGGATGCGAGGATACTAGAAGGGAACCGCGAGAAAAGGAGGAACGCCCGATCGTCTGCTCCGGTCCACATAGGCATGGTAGGTCCTGTCAGGGCTTTCTCGTTTTGGGCAGTTCAGGTTAATATTTACGAATGCGTACGAAGTCCTGCGAACAAAATCGCCTACCGGGAGATTCGCATCTTGATCGAGGCATCGGTGAGCCTGACAGCGCAACCTCCGCAAGGAGACGCGCTGATAGTCCCTGGCAGCATGTACTGCTGTACAAAACAGCTCACATCTATCTCACTCGGGAGCCAGTGAAAGAGATTTGACATTTCGCGGTTGTTCAGGGGTTGCCCCGAAATCACCTCAATCCTAACTGGTCCTGATTCCGACATGTTTTGGCTTGCGGTTGGCACAACGGTCATTGGCAATCAAAGCCCGGTCCCACCTTTTGGATGGTATGTACTTGGATCGGCGCGGCTTATCTGGTCCAGGCCCGCTTCGGATAGTATTGTACATATGCATGTAGACATGCTCTGCTCCAGGTCCGGAATGCGTATGTAGAAATAGGGCTTGTAGGGACTTGCTACCTTTGAAAGAAGAACTAAAAAAAATACTGGCTAGCATGGTGAAGGCCAGGGACTGCAGCGGTGGTGGAGCTAAGATGAGAGCGTGCCGTGATTCCGGCCGTCGACTTACAAAGCTGGATCTCTGAACGGCCAAGGTAGGTGGCCAGGGTTCGTGACCGTTGAACCGAGATAGGTGCTGTGCTGTGCGTGCACTTGCAACAGATTTCATTGTGCCATTCGCCTCGGGGAACAATGGCAATCAATAGGTGAAGGCCGGATGCAAGAGATCACAAAATTGTCGATCAATGCCAATGAAGGTTAGCAGTTGGGTGGAATTGCGACTTGCATGCTAGTATCTCGGAAGCGAGTAACATTGGATAACAGCCTCAGGCATCAGGCGGCCGGGGCTTCTCAACTTCCCGAAGCCCGACGCGACAATAAGTTGGACTTCGTAGGGGGCGCTTGGCCCATTAGGGCGGCTCCACTGTAACTTGGGAAAGTGCAGTGGTCTCATGGCGGCCGAGTGGACCCACTAAAAACTCAATTAGGGGGGGCCAATGTCCCACTCTGCGAAGCACACGAGTAGATTTTTGCAAAAAGCACAGGGAGGCCGAAAAGAGAAATTGGGCTCGTGTGGCTGGAGGTTGCTTTCAGGGGTACGTCGAGGCTGTCGCGTGCCACATCCCCACTTTTGACGCATTCCCGCCCATCTGACTGGCCACATTCACCCCAATGGATGACGACGACTTGCGAGAAGAATGAGAGAAATCCCCAGACTAAACAGTCCACCCTGTGCGTATTCTCATCTTTGCGATGGATGCCTACACCTCAGGGTGCTCAGGTACTCCCCGACAAGGCTCTCACTGCTGTTACCGCGCCAAAAACCCACACAGGTTCCTATCCAGAGTTGCGAACGGGAGGATGAGAACAAGACTGGGCGGCGCATGCATGCCCCCCATCCATCAGATTCTTATTTGCCGCAATTGCTCATTTGATCCTGCGAAGGCCCTATCCCGTCTGTGCAATGTACGTCTGGGTTTCAGATACTTCTGGTGGGCTGAATGGAGTATTGAACGGACAGACGATTAATTATACTCTCGCAGCGCCACCCATTGTTCGGCTCCCGGCGATAGCTGAGATTCGAAGCAAGGACGAGCGGTGACCTCATTGGCGCCACCAAGGTTATACATAGCCCTCTTGAGGGATGTGCGTATGTACGAAGTAGTCCGTACAATGAGCGCTAGTTAGCCCAGGCAGCTGTTTAGCGGACATGGTAGCATTGGCGGGTGGGAAACAATCGGCCAATCCCTGCTACCCGTCCACAGTTTACTTGTCCCTTCAGGGCGGCAGTGGCTTGCTGGGCTTTCTTATAGCCCCGAAGCGAGCAAGGACTTGACCATGCTCCTCGAGCAGGTGGTCCACGTGCATGCCAAATGTCCATATTTTATGCACGAGTGGCCGCCTCTTTGATATGTATCGGCGGCGTCGGTGGTCGAACGAAGAGGAGGAGGCGGGGGAAGGGGATACTCAAACGTCAGCCTGATGCCTGCGAGGGGAGAGCAAACTACTGAGGATGACAGGAAGATGGGAGTCCATGGACATTCTATGGACGGGAAACGAGATGAAACAGATGTGCAATAGCCCGTACGGGACTACCTCACTTAAGTAATTGCCATTATTGTGGGGAAAATGAGAGGAAAAAAGACGGATGGGATGGAGGGTATCTCTCTCAGATATCTCTCCTGCAAGCAGTCACTGTCACGTACCTCTGCCGAGATTCGTACGTGGGGACACAAACCGCGATGCAAGGTATCCGGTACCTGTCCGCTGCCATCAAATATGCCTTAGCATTGATGTACAGATGCAGTAAGAAAGTATCTACCTTGGCAATGCCTGCCCTGCCTCCACACGAGTCGGGGCAAGGTTCTCGGGCGTTTTAACCCGCCGCGGTGCAATCAATGGATCTAGCAGTCTAGGTTACCCATCCATCCATATCCAGGCGGCGGGGGGGTTGTTGCCTTTTGTCAAAAACCAACACAAGACTCTTTTCTTGGCTGTCATCTTTCTTTAATAAAACCGTCTGACAAGCCCCCGAATCCTTCTTTGTGCTTGGCCTTTTTCTCCCCTTTCCCCCTTCTGGACCTTTGCATCTTTTGCTCGACTTTGGCTGCATTCCCCTTCCGTGGCTTTTCCTCTCCTAATCCCCCTCCAGCTCTTTGTTTTCCCAATCGACCAGGAACCGTTTTCCTATCGCGACCTGGTGGGAATCGCAATCGGGGCAAATCGTCACTGGCTTTTTTTTTGGGGGGCTCGAATCCTTACGGGGGGTGTTTCACCTGCTGCTACGAATTTACGATCGGAATTAGAGACTTCGCCTCATTTCCTCCCCCCCCTCGACTTCGATTTTTCAGTCGCGAAATCTGTCTGTCGAAAACTAGATTTGCTGTAATATTGGGCAGTGTTTTTGCTTTCTTGCGAAAAGACTATTTGGGAAATTCGTGCACTTTGACGGGTTGGACTGGATAATCCTTCATTTGGACGAGAGGACCCATATTCGTTTTCTGGATTTCGCCTCATTTAGAGCCGCGTGCTACGAGAACCCAACATCACATCATGGCGGACAAGCAACCACAGGGACCGCCGCCGGGCGGTTGGGCTGCTGCGCGAGGATGGCGAATGCCAGACTGGGTAGAACCAATTGTAGGAAAAACCCCCCAAACGAACTCTTCTTGTTCCCTGCCAGACGGCGCGCGTCCGGGTCAGAAGCTAACATTGTCCCGAAAACCCAGTTGATCGTGTCCATCTTCCTCATCGCGCTGTGGTTCACCCGTCGAAAGCAGTACTCCATATTGCGCAAGAGTCCCGCCAGGTACGAGCCTCTTCTCGAAGATGGCCGCCTCGACTCCCCTCGCATCTCCGACGATTCCTTCGACAGCCCCCATCGCACGAATCCTTTCCCGCCCAAGCAGCGAACCATCTTCGGCTGCATCCGCATCCAGACCCCCAACTCGAGCCGCTTCGCCAACCACGTCCACTCGAGGATCCTGCAAAAGTTCCCCTTCCTGATGGAGATGTTCTACTGGGCCATCACCTACGCCTTCTACCGTATGACCGCCGTCCTCGCCCAGCACCACTATGGTGGCATGCGCAACCTGTGGGACATCGCCCAGGAACACGGGCTTACCCTGCTTGAGCTCGAGGCGAGAATTCTGGGCAGGGACGGTATCGCAGGGTCGCAGCGCTGGATTGAGTGGAGAATCGAGCAGTGGTTCTTGATCGGCGCCGAGGTTGGCGACTGGAGAGGCATTTGGCTCACCATTCTGAACCGCGGCTACGCCCTGATTCATATCCCTGGAACCGTTGGGTACGTGCCTTTTTGTGGCTTTCCCTCTTCTCCTAATTCCAGATTGACCGAGTCGTGCTGACATCGTGAACCCTCCAGCTTCATCGCTTACTACTATGCCATGGCTCCCACCCACGCGCGTTTCGCGACGGTGCGCCGAACCATGTCGCTCCTCAACGGCGTCGCCTTCTCCATCTTCATCACGTACCCCACCATGCCGCCGCGACTGCTGCCGATCGAGTACGGCTTCATCGATACCGTGAACCTCGAGAACGCCGAGAGCGTATGGATGAGCGGCAAGTACGTCAACAAGCTCGCCGCCATGCCTAGCATGCACTTTGGCTATGCGTTCTGCATCGGATGCGTCTTCATCGCCGACTCGGGCGTCTTAAACCGCCTGTTCTCCCGGATGCGAAGCTGCCTGATGCGCGATGATATGGAGAAGGGATACAGCCGGGACCAGCTGGAGGTCGAGGCGTCACAGGCTCGACGCAGCCAGTGGAAGAGCATCGGCATGTTCTTGTTTGGAGTCTGGTACCCGTGCTGGATCCTGTTGACCATCGTCGCGACGGCGAACCACTACTTCATGGATGCCATTGTAGCCTCGTTTGTGGTCCTAGTCGGGTATGTCTGCAACCGCGTCTTCCTGGTCTTCCTCCCCGCCGAAGATATGCTCCTCTGGGTATTGAGGGTGGAGAAGCCGATCCCCACGACCGGCAGCAAGAAGCACAATGTCCGGTCGTTTTAAGACCATCGGGAAACGGCGTATAGTTGTGTTTTGTTTTACGCATTGGGAGGAGTACCTGGGAGACGGACGGCCATGGCCCTTTAATTAGCATTGGCGCTCCATTAGTCTTTATAATGAAACCTTTTTTCTGAACAATTCCCGTCCTCAGAACGTACCTGGTCCAAATATCTTCCGGTCGTGGCAGCAAGTGCCCAGAATCTCGAGAATCACATAGCTTCGAAGTTGGACGCCTTTTGGAGGCCCTCAACCTTGGGGAGCGGTTATCCCAATGGAAAAGTCCAAAGCTTGCGAGTGAAGAATGAAACCCTTTGGGGAAATTTTCACTCTTGGGTCCTCGAATCAAGATATATAGAAACGATTTCTTCCCCTTTTCCGTGTTCAGCAGCGGCGGCCGCCGTGGCCCATGCTGAGGCGCAAGGTTTGGGGCGTCTGGTCTGGCGGCCGAACCGCGGGAGGGGAGCTGGGGGGGGGACGCGCCCTTTTCCGCATGAAATGAGGGTTTGGGGGCGGTTTTTCTTTTCGCTCGCCGTTGTTAACCAGAACGAAACGCAGTGATAGGAGGCTTTTCGGGTCCATTGGAGTTTCGGAATTACGCCGCTCTGCCTTGGCAAGGTATACGTTGCTACGTGGGTAGATTGGTCGTGGAGGGAGATGGGAGGTTTTATGCTCAGGATAAGTTAGCTACGGCTGTGGGTTGGACTGAGAGAGCGGAATGGGTCGCGGGTTGGGCTCGACGCGGGTTCCAGTCTAGGTACCTTATGAGATAGGGGGTCGTGAATCGAGATGGATTGCATGTACATTTCCCAGCGCTGAGATGTGTTTTGTGCGCTCCAGGTGTCAATACATGAGCAGGGCCCAAATGATATGCACGATGTTCAGACACTCAGGCTGCCCGACCGCAAAGCATGGATCGAAGATGGGCTCTCTCCCATGGATGTAAGTGGACTAGCATATCCTGTCCAGGATCAAACATCTGGGGCGTCGAAGTGCTTCCTTTGCTTGTCTCCTGGCGCTGAGGGACGCGTGAATATGTCAGGAGGCCTCTAGTGATGCTTTGGCGGTGATGTTAGTGTCATGCTATGCTATCCGGAAACGTGTGATGTCTACTTGGGAATTCCCTTGCCACGAGCGAAGCAAAGCAGGGTACCCACGGGCTCAAGACGGGCCTAGCGTTGAGGATGAGATATTGCGTGTCCTGCTTTCATTCCTGGTATATCGTTACCTCCACTCTATTCTGAGCACCCCGTCATCCAATTCAACTTCAACATCTGCGTCGAACAGGCCGTTCCCGCTCAAACTGCACATCTGATTCCTCACTGACGCTCCTCAGCCTCTTCTTCCCCGTAGAATCCCATATTGTGCTCTTCGGCGTCAAGGGCTCTTTGACCACCCCCTCGGTTGCCGTCCCCTCCTGCTTATCCAGCCATAGCTTGAGCTCGAGATCCCCGCCCGCAGCCCGGTTCTGCAACGCCTGCCTCACGAACCGCTCCGCTTTGCCGAGTGTCTCGCTGTTCGTATATTCCCGCTCTGCATACGTCACCGCCACAGGGTCCTTCATACGCTGCAGCTCAACTTTGAGGAGATTCGCATCGCAGCCTCTCAGTCTCGTGCCCGCACGCGCGGCTGCCTCTTTGGCGAAGCTGTACCACATGTGCGGGGGCAGCTCTGCGGCGGCGGAGAAGCCGAGCGCGTGCATGTAGGCTAGGATGGCTGGGGAAACAGTTCGGGTTATGGCGCCGCGGAGGACTTCGGGCAGGTTCTTATTTCGGGAATAGTGGACTACATCCTCGACTGTGTTGTGGTGCTTGGTTAGTGCTGGTGGGCTGATACCGGGACCGCTGCGGAGTTGTTCTTGTGCTTTTGGGTTGACAGCATCCAGAATGGTTAAAAGCTGGGACTCCCACGCCGGCAGCATCTCAGGACCACTAAGAACGATTAGCTTAGTAGTCTCAGCCATTGGTGGTAGCGGTGCAGACATTCCTAGGTTTTTTCTCTATGCGCATGCGGGAGCGTCAACGTGTATATGCCATCCTGTGAGATGGTAAGAGACGGAAGAAGACTGTTAGAGACTGCTTGGAGCATGGCTTTGGTTGACCGAAATGTGATATATCACCTCCGTCCCGAAAATGTACAAACACTGAAACTTGCGTGGCTGCTCACTGAAATTCTGACAGAGGATGCGCTTGCCTTGACGAAGCAGTGACTCCAAGGTGTCTCTGTTTAGGCCTAGAACAACTGGTGGGCAGATCAATGAATACCCACGGAGACAAAGAAGTTCATGAGTCATTTGCTGTTGATTCGGTCTTCACCACCAGTATGCTTCATCACCACTTATTTGGCGTATTATCCCCCCACAATTGCTATTAATTGGTGATTTACCTTTCAGATGGAGAAATTCCTATATAATTCAATTCGGCAGCCCAACAGGTGCTTCAGAATCAACAGAGAGATCACGGAAACCCACATCCTTTGAGGCTGATTGCTGCCGCTTCCTCAGTTTGGCCTACGTGTCTTGTGTAAGCCTCGCTCAACCTTAGTTCAACCTCTTTGAAACCAGACACTGTCACAACAAACACCAACTAGCGAATCTGTTTGAAAGCAGAACTGCACTGCTGTCGAGATTCCATACACAGGATATACAATGGTACTCATACCAGCCTAGGAATCGCCCCTGAAGCGGGCTCATGGAGGCTTCCATTTGTTCGGCTTGTTCGTTTGGGTGTTGACTACACCTCCAGTAAGATCTGGCATTTCTGTGGAATTGCGCATTTCAAGCCGCCATCTATGCCACCCTTTGTTTGACCGGATTGCTGCCGTTTCATAGCTGGTTTGAGCGGCCCTTGACCACCTCGGCGAATCTCATGTATCATAAACGAGAAAGACATCAACGCAATCAGGTGTTATTCAAATGAATGGCAGAGTGCAGGCAGCTCCCATACCCGAAGGATTAACATCATCTTTCAATTCACGAAGGTATAAATAGGGGCTGGTAATAGATATCCTCGCAGTATCCCGTACAGCCGCTGCGTGTCCTTTCCTCACTAATATGAGGTATATCCAGCTACCCCCAATTGTCCTGGGGTATCATCTATTTATCTCGTGGAAGACATCACCATATAAATGCTGTACTCCTCCCTCACTCTAAAAAGTGGTGAGATCCATCCGGGATATATATGAACATCTCGAAACTTAACTCCTTCGTGTAGGTAGGCCAGTCCTACAGCCGTGTTGCAAAGAAATCACTTAAAATCAAACAACGCCTCGTATATGTTCTGATCGAATGTCCCGTGCATTGATGTTTCCAAGCATATACCTTGTCGCAAAAAAGAATCCTCCTACAAAAAGTTTCTGGACCCTAAAATACTGCCCAACTCTTTCAACTGAACGGGTTTGGTGAGAAACAAATCGATACCGCTGCCGAAAGCCTCCTCCTGCGCGCTAACAGAGGCCAGCCCAGACAGAGCAAAGATGGCAGCGGGTTCAAGCTGCTTCTCACGCTCGTACGCTCGAATGCGCCGTGTAGCTTCGAAACCGTCCATGACGGGCATCGAAATGTCCATGAATATGCAACAATAGCGCTCTGGGCTGCTGCGGTAGACTTCAACAGCTTCTTTACCGTCCGTGGCTGTGTCATACAGACGCCCTAGCTTCTTCATATACGTAGCGAGAATCTTCAGGTTGATATGATTGTCGTCGACGAGTAGGAATTTGAGGCCCGAATCCTGATTTGGCGGTTTCTGCACAGTTTCATGTCCTCGTCGAGGGATATGTGTGGAAGAAAGTGAACGTAACGGCGGTGAAGGCCTGGGACTGATAGTGAGAGTGTTCATAGGTGAGGCCAGGCCGCTCGCAGGCTCCACCCGCGATTCTGCCGACGACACATTCTGCCCCTTAAGAGAGGATGTCGATTCAAGGAGATCCGATGGAACAGGAGACGACGTCGAATCGGAGGATATAAAGAGTGTCGGCGGTGAGTTCTGTCCCGGGGAAGGAGGAAACGACTGCAAATCGACCCAATGCTTAAATGTGAGTAGCAGAGTCTTTGCTAGTTTCCGAGGGCCAATGCTAGTAGAATGTCAGTGGTAACCTGGTGAAGCTTCTGGGTGATGCTTACGGCTGTGAAATGAATTGGGATATGGGGACACTATCAATAGGGCCGGGAGAAACGCAGCGTTGGTATGCTTTGATTACATTGGCGCAGACCACAACACTCGGAGCTTTGCTAAGATTCTCGTCCGTAAGAGACAACCGAGGTAAAGCGTCCTCGGCCAAGAGAACCAGGTCCGGGGCCACATGACGAGCCTCCGATTCCGAGATGACCTTCAGCTGGAGCCAGTCACGGCAGATGGTCTCTATCAAAGCATGACCATCTACGTGCGGGCCAGCCGCGTCTGGCTCGTCAGTTCTGGCTGTGCTCCCGTCAAGGCCCAGCAATCGGACACGGAGCCCTTTAAGCTGAGCCACTTGGTTATTGAAATCCTTGTCGTCATCGGACCTCAAATTAGCCATTGGTGAAGAAGGTATAACCTGTGTCAGTGGCAAGAGTACGGTTACTGTAGTCCCTACTCCGACCTGACTTTCCACAATAATGTCACCCTTTAGTTGAGCGACGATCTGCTTCACCAGGCTTAATCCGAGACCCGTACCCGGCGAAAGGTGGTCTTCTTGCGAGAAGGGTCTGAACAGGTCGTTCCGAAGGTACTCTTCGCTGATACCTTTGCCTGTATCGATGACAGTCATCTTGACCATTGTTTTCCTGAGATGACTTTTCCCTACAGGACCATCTTGAGTGAGCGATACCTTGATAGTTCCTTGACGAGTATACTTCAGCGAGTTTCCAAAGAGATTCATGAGTATGCGGCGAAATGCCCCTGGCTGGGTGTGGAACGTCCAGGAACAACTCGGGTCAATATTCAGGAGGACGGAGACTTGCCCGAACTCATGTAGAAATTCACCCGGTTCCGTCAAATCAGGGCTGATTGCTTCTGTTGCATGCACCGCATCAAGACGACGGTTGGCGTCGTCATCAGCATATGCCGTTGACGTTTGCTGCTTGCTCTGTTGGGCGACAGATCTGTACTGAAAATTATAGCCTGCAAAAACACTCTCGACGACCTCTTCTGCAAGGCCGTCCAGTCCGACACTCGAATATAGGCTTTTCATCCCCGCTTCGATCGATCCGATTCTGCCTTTCCGTAATCCTCGCGTCCCTGCGGATTGTCGCTGTTTCTTCACCACTCCCATATAATTGTTGATCTTCGAGAAATCGAGAAGGTGGTCCATCGTGTCAATGAGAGTGCGGCAACAGGTTTCGATCGTGTGCATAATGTTGCCTTGGAAGACGTCGAGAGTCGTGTCATTGAGCAACTCGACCCCTAACACGACACCATGAAGCGGGGAGCGTAATTCGTGAGACAGCGAGCTTAAAGCATCCGACTTGGCTTTTTCGGCCAGCTGCGTCTCTAGACGGAAGGTTTCTGCCACGGCAAGCATCCCGAAAGCTCTCAAATAACTAAGTTCTCCCTCGATGGTGAATATCCGGGTTGGCGTTTGTGTATAAGCAAAGCCTCCAGCGCACCACCTCGCCTTTTTCGAATCCCACACAGGCACGAAAGCCACACTCCGAGCTCCCGGGAATGTCTCCAGTATTACGCTGCCCTCGTGTTGCCTTGCCCAAGGCTTGGTATGTCGCCGCTTAGATCGCGTTACGTCTCGATCCGGTCCTTGTCCAATCACCCCTGCCGATGGCGACTTGGCGTCGTCTCCAGACGAATCACTAGATTGTAGAGCGCCGTTGGCATCAAAGTTGAAGATCTTGCCTCTCGGATAGCGCCGCAGAAGCTTTGAGAGAAATTCCTCGGCCATGGTCGCCTGGCGTTCGGAAGCCTCGGCGCCGTCAATGCTAGAGGAGTCTGTGGTGGAGAATCCAAGCAGTTGGCTCGGGGTACTTGCTGGCTTGTTCAAAGAGGAAGACCTGGCCTCATCACTACTGCTAGGAGATGACGATTGGCTTGGGGTGTGATCCTTATTTCCATTCGTGTGAGTGCTCAAGCCGCCGAAAGAGCTCACACGCGCGTTGAAAAAAAGGCATCCCTCGACTTCGATGGATTCCCTGATGATATTAGCTGCCTTTGAGAATATATCCTCGATGGACTTGTGGTCAAGATTAAGATCCCCCGAAGATCCAAATCTAGCTCTCGGGATATCTGACTTCGCGGGTTGCGAGTACATGGTAGTCTGCATCGCAGAATCGTCCTGGTCGGGATTAGGTTCGCTCGAGTTGAAATTCTTCGTAGTGGGGGGCCGCCCTGGTGATCTGGGCCAGGCACCATTCGAGTCTCTAAGCATGGGCATTCGATCGGCCGAGTCTTCCTCCTCGCGCTGGAGCGACTGTTGAGCTGCATTCAAGGCACCTTCTAAGCGGGAGTTGTTTTCGAAAGATTCCGCACTTGGACCTGAGCGCCATCCTGAAACGGTGGACTTCCCTTCAATAAAAGACCCGAGGCCTCTCGTCATGCGGTCGCTGCGCCTGTTGGCGACCGTAGACCTTCTGGACTCAAGATAATCCATGATGCTGCGCGAGATGTTGCGCATCAGCCGCGTCCTCTTGATATCCCAATCATCTCTTCGTACCGTGTCAATGACACAGTATACCCCAATGTTGATGCCTCGCTTCGATCGGATAGGTACGGCGGCATAGAATCGACACGGCGCGCCGGGTTTGCAGTACGGCTTTATGCAGAAGCGAGGATCATCTGTAAGATCGGGCACCAGTGCAAGAGGGAGCTCGAAAGGGTTATCGCCGTCTTCGAAATCCGTCGGGTCCGCCCCCGCCAGAGTGAAGTCGCAGACACCCAAGTTCCTGGGGATGGCAGTGCCACACAACCAGAGGTCTTCGTTGCGGTCTTCGTGCCTCAGACTTGGAACAAGGGGTAGGGTCGGGGTGGCTTCGGCAACAATGTACTGGTAGCCCTGGTCGAACAGGGAAATGAGGGATCGAGCAGTGCCGGTCTGGCATGCTCCGAGCTGGGCTAGAGCCGTGAGGATTGTATCGGACGAGGTGATCAATTCTGAGCTGGGGACTGGCTCGTTACCGAGGTTGTACCTGATGCTCGTCAACAGCGACGGATCATACCTGCGACAGGGATTAGTTCCGAATATGCGTGACCGTCAAGCGTTACCTCGGGCCAAACTTACTTGAACGTCTCCCGTTCGCGAATTGGCTCAGACACCTTGCGGAGCGGCGCCGGCGGTGGCTCATCGGCCCGCATACCTGCTGCTGCTGCTACTGCTAATGATGATGATCCGTCTTCACGGCGGAAGGAGGCGCATGCGAACGACGGAAAGGTCTGTGGCGAAGACTTTGAAGGAGCAAGACTATTCAATCATTTTCTGCGTTGTGTTGCCTTGGCACCAAACTCATGGCGTAGACGTCTGATTGGGACGGTGGCGAAAAGCAGCAGGAGAGAGATGGGCAAGCAGGGCACACATGAGGAGAATGCCATGCACCTGCAAGGTGGGGTAGTGCGGCATCTTCCATGGCTTGCCGGAATTTTCAAGGCATGACTCGCATATCTGGCACTGGGTATCTATTTACTGACGTACATGATGCATGCAGTGTCCACTTTTTCACACTTTAAATCACCACGAGTCACCTGGTACCAGCTGCCCGTAAACCCAACGCATCGCATCGCACCTTGTTGGCAACGGAACAGATCGATCACACGCAGATGCGACGCAACATGCCCAAGGTAAAGTAATTACAATTCAATAGGAGGAATAAAATCTATGTCTAGATGTCTTTCTGTATCCGGTACTGCCGCTCGACTATACTATTAAATAAGGCAGCGCACATCAGGCAATGGTATCCGCCACCACGTGAGCCATGAGCTCGTGGTTCTGGGAGTAATCAATCTGAACATCTACTACACAGACGCCTTTGTGCGCCAGCGCCTCCTGCATCACGCTCTCCATTTCCGTTGAGGTGTTTACCCTTAGGCCTTTGGCCCCGAAAGCTTCTGCGTACGTCGCGAAGTCCACGCCGCCGAGATCAACTCCCGCGCTGCGGCCGTACTTGTCCACCTCCTGGAACTCCACCATGTTGTACTTCCCGTCGTTCCACACAAAGTGCGTAATATCGCACCCTTGTTTTACCGCAGTCGCTAGCTCCTGGCCGCTGAACAGAAACCCGCCGTCACCGCTGATGCTGACCACTTTGCGAGAACATGGTTGCGGCTCTTGCGAGAGAGAGGCACCAATCGCCCACGGGAGCGCCACCCCCAGGGTCTGCTGCGCGTTGGAGACAAGAAAGGTCTTCGGGTGGAACGAATAAAAGTACCTACACAGCCAGATGTACACGCTACCTACATCCGCAGCTACCACGGTTGTAGGATCGATCATCGACTGCAGGAGGCGAATGAAATGTAGCGGGTGAACAGGACCGTCGATTGGTTTCACAAAGGCGTCGGCATGAGTCTTCCAGGAGTGGAACTCGGCGAGGATGGCTTTGGAGATGTCTGTCTTCTGCGGCTGTGCCACAGTCGTAAGCTTGCTCGCAAGACTGTTGATGTTTTCCGCTAGGGAGCCAACGAGCTCTAGCTTCGGGGCATAGTAATAGCCAACACTGGCGGGGATGCAGTCGATGTGCAGGATGTCGAAACTGTTGGCTGTGTTCCAAAGATTCGCATCGTATTCTGCTTGGTCGTAACCAACAGTGATCACAAGATCCGCGTGTGTCAACAGTTTGTCGCCGGGCTGATTGCGGAAGAGACCGATCCGACCGAAGAACAAGGGGAGGAGTTCTCGGGATATGGAACCGGCAGCTTGAAACGTCTCGACGACAGGAATGGGGTATTTTCGCAGGAATTCATGGACGGCTTTCACCACCACAGAGTCTGCGGCCCTCATACCAAGATATAAAACGGGAAACTTGGCAGCCTCGATCAGCGCACCCGCATCGCGCAGCGATGCCTCCGGCGACGGTCCGTACTCTGGTGAAATGAACGCTGATGTCGGGAAAGCCGGGATGGTTGACTTCATCCCCTGAGTCATGACATCGATGGGCAAGCACACAGCTGTAGCGCCTTGGGGGTACGCCGTAGCTACTCTGAATGCCTCGAGCACAATCTCGGCTACCTGGTCCTCAACGATGGCTGTCCCGACCTTCTTGGTTACGGGGGTGAGCAGTTCGACTGTGCGGAGGTTCTGGTGGGTTCTTTTGGCTCCCTGGACTCGCTTGACGGTGCCGACGATAGCAACCATCGGCGCGCCTTCGTCTGTGGCGGTGATGAGCCCAGTGACGAGATTACTGGTCCCGGGGCCGGACGTCGCAATGCAGACTCCGGGACGGCCGGTAAGCTTGCCGACGGCGGCAGCGATAAACGCGGCGTTTTGCTCGTGCCGACAGACGATGACCTTAATGTCCGGATGGTCAAGCAGGCCATTGAAGACGGAGTCGATCTTGGCTCCGGGGACCCCAAAGACATACTTCACACCAGCGGCGACGAGGGAGTCAATGACAATTTTGACGGTTTCGGTGGGCATATTGAACGAGATCGTCCAGGAACGGAAAGAGTTCAGATCTTGTGAAATTGATATTTTGGATGTAGTAATGAACAATCGGTCGGTTTTCAGAGCTCCAGTCTCTTAAGTACTCGAGATTGCCAGAGACTCTCGCGACACCGAGTACGTCGCGAGTTTGTGTTTGGCAAATGAGATCTCGTCATGGTACATCGAGGCACTTAGTAACCCCCTCACTAAGGCAACAAAGCGGACTAAGAGCCTCTAAAACTTTATTACAGCGTCCGGCGTCGCCTGTGCATCCCCGTAATATTCCCGTCTTCCTTTACTCACTACTCACTATTCCTCGCCGCAAATACCCGTCTCCAACCTACGGTTTAATCCTCCTCATACCCGATGACGACGTCCATCCGATCTCATTAATGGCTATTCTTGTTGCTCGTGAAGTAATAGGAGCTTGATCTTAATTTTAATTGTTGATTCTTCTCTTTGATTGCGAATCTAAGCATGGCGGTGAACGAGCTCTTCCAATATTCCATCGTGTCTGCGCTGATGGATGGTGTCGCTTCGTCAGGCATCTCCATCTCCACCCTGCTCTCACACGGTGACCACGGCTTGGGAACTTTCCGGAACATGGTGGGCGAGATGATTGTACTGGACGGGGAAGTCTTTCAAATGAAATCTGACGGATCCATATCTACAATCGACACCTCAGCTGCCAGTGATACTATTGCACCGTTTGCAATGGTCACCCGGCTCCAGCCAACAGCAAGAACAAAAGCAAGTCTAGGTCACAAGCAGGCGCTTTTCGACCTACTGACGCAACAGCTTCCCACAGCTCACAATCACTACATAGCGATGCGCATTGAGGGCAATTTCAAATCCGTGACAGTCCGCACCGTCGGTGGACAGCAGGTCCCTCACGAAGGCCTGACCGAGCTGGGCAAGCACCAGGTTTCACACACCTTTTCGGAGCCAATTCATGGCACAATCATTGGTTTCCGGTCACCTGCATACATGCAGGGCATCAGCGTTGCTGGTGATCATTTGCACTTCATTAGTGCGGACCGCCGACGTGGTGGTCACCTGCTGGCGTTCGAAACGGACGGGGAGGTGGACATTGGTGCGGCGGCTATTTCGAAAGTGCATCTGGAGTTACCGAGTGGCGATGCAGAATTCAATGAGGCAGCACTGGAGAGGGATGGAGATGGAATTGCGGCCGTGGAAGGGTAAGGACAGGCCATGAGCTTATCCTTTTGATAAGACACTTCTTCGTGGAAGTGATGCATACGGACCCTCTCTAGATGCTCGTTTCCGAAATGCTAGAGCGGTCCGGTACGCGCAAGTAAAGATACGGCGGATCTGATGTGTGAAGAGTGGCAGGACGGTCCGAAACAATGTTTTAGGATAACCAGCACTTTTTTTTAGAAGTCCCCCTTTGCATGACATAGAGTTACGTCGTTCGTCTTCAAATAAGCTTAGATGGTCGATTGAGCTGTGTAGAACAATCTGGTAGCCATAGATGAAGCATGTCATTTAAGGGAGAATGTATCCTCTCGTATTAGGATCCATAACTTGTTGATTCCTCCACTTGCTGCTCATGCCTTGCAAACTCATTCCCTCTGCTTACAAGTGGAGCTGTCAAAATGGTCACCTTTTGAGTTGGCGGGGGTCTCTTTCTACGTGCGCAGAAAGAAACCAGAACTCCAGGAATTCTGTCTCGAGCAAGAAGTAAAGTCTTCTATAAAAGCTTAATTACAAGAACTGATGATTGTCCATCCATGCCAAGACCATCTACCAGACATATATTTCTCGATCCACTTAGTGGACCGAAGATCAACGTCGTGGTACTGTACCCGTATCAGGGGTCGTGTGGAGGGCGGTACTACGCAGTAATCTGTACACAAAGAGGTTCGCTAAGATTCCTGGGGAAACTTGGAGATGCATTCTGTGAAATCCCAACCTTTTCTACGCGCCGATCGCATCGGACGCCACCTCTTGGGTCGATGCCGGTGTGGAAAGTACCGATATAAAAGCTCGAAAACCCTTCCCGCACTACGGAGCCTCGCAAGTGAGGCGCTTCCGTCATGTCGAGCTGCGAGCGCACTGCTTGACCACACAACGCCACAAGCGTGCACAAGTAATGTCCTCACGACGGGCCCCGGCTGGGGCTATCACCACAGTTGAGAGCCTTCCCTGTGGAACATCCCCGCTGGTGGACAGGAATGGGTTAGTGACGAGTTGCCTGCCTAGCGGCTTTGATGAATACTGGGTCAAGGGTGCAGGCTATTACTCTCCAGCGATATGCTTCAGCGGATGGACCATAGGATGCTCCAGATCTTTCGATTGGCAGGGTCCCCCCGTCGCGGTTGGAGAGACGGCGATGCAATGTGTTCCCAGGTAAGGCGTTACCCTATGTTACCGTTCCCGAATCGAAAAGCTGACCCTACATCCCACAGTGGTTACTCCTGTTGCAAAGGTGGAAACGCTGACTCCTACGCTTGTGCTTCCACTCCTATTAGTACATACAGGACGGACCACCCAATGGTCCAGATTCGCTGGGCTGCAAGTGACCTGACCCTCTTCGAAACACCTCCTGTGCCGCAGACAGGTTCAATCGAGCTGCCTAGCTCGACACCGGGCCAAGATATACCACCTGAACAACAGACGCCTGGGAGATCGCGAGGTTTAAGTGCCGGAGCAAAAGGAGGAATAGCGATCGGTGCGGTTGCGCTTGTAGCGCTGCTCGCTGGCTTTATCTTCTTCGTCCGTCGCCACCGATCGAAGAATCTGAAGGAGCGGACACATCCGGAGCAGCAAGTGGAGCAGTATGACGGGCCACCTGAACTCCATGGTACGGGGATTTCGGGGGGAAAGAAGTTTGAGATGTCAGGAATGGCCGGGAGCAAGGCGGCTGAACTCAATGCCGAGAGAGACCATCCGGCGCCTGTTGAGCTACCGCATAGCATTGCTGCGGTGGAAATCGATTCGCATCCGCCGAGGTTCGCGGAGTTGCCCGGAGACTATCAGTCAGCAGCCCTCACGACACACCATGACCCCCTTTTGGCGCCAGGGGCACGTGAGACAGAAGTGATCTCGCAGCCGCCTACGGTAAATACCAGTCCACAAACGACTGTTTCTCCTCCGCCCTTCTCGAATGAAACGACGGATACAAGGGCGGATGAGCTTACAAGGCTTCGAAATCAATACGATCATCTGGAAAACCAGAGGCTGACCTTGATGCAATTGCAGCAGATTGGGGATGAACAGGCCGCTATCCGAGAGAGGCTCGCAGCACTCGAGCAAGAGCCGACCACCGCAAGATACGAAAATGCTGGTTGACAGGTTCTTAATAGATAGGAAAGGAGCATTGGCTCAGGTCATTGCCCACCTGGTTAGAGTATTCTGAGCAGTTTGGCTTATCTCAAGTTGTTTGAACAAGGCACCTGCCGATTGCAACTGAGTTTATGTTCACTTTGTTGTAAATTCAAGTAAGAGTGTCTGGCAACAGCCCCGTTCTATCAATTGCAGAGTATTCCAGAAAGAAGGTGTAAGTAGTTAAGGACAACATACTCTTGTACATGACTTCGTGTTCTATTGCCTTAAACATATAAAATTTGCGCGAGAAAGAGGACTTACAGCAAACATATTGATAAGCAATTAGATTGATAGGTTCAAAGCTGATATGGTTGTTGAACGATTATAGGTTGAAAATTGCCCCCAGTAAAGTTACAAGCTCTCGTCACTAAGAAATTTCCCAATCCATGGCCCCAGAGATATGTAGCAGTCATCTTGCTAAACTAAACATTCTTAAAATGCCCGTAAATTCCACCGACTAGTTATGGAACCCATCGCCAATGCAGAAAGGGATCGGATAGCTTGAACTATTGCAAAGTCGAATAACACCTTGGACCCAATCGATATTCGCAAACGACTGACCTGAATAGGTGTCGGAGATAAACTCAGTCTTATCCCAGCTATCTGTGCAACCATCTAACACTGTCCCTTGGACTCTGCGCACCATAGGTTCGCTAACTATGATGCCAAATTGCCCTGCGGGGACTTGGAAGGAGAAAGACTGGTCTTGGGATGTTGTTGTGGTCCACGACTCGGTGTAAGAGACAGACAGGGAGAGCGAGAGGATGTCTTGAGCGAGGCCGAGGCTTTGTTGGATGGAAACCGATACACTGTTGGCAAGCGAGAATCCTTGACTGATGGAGACTGTTGCAGCACCGCCTTGTGCGCTGACAAGAGAGGACATCGGCACATCCCAATTCAAGAACTGAGTGTCGGACGTGACCTGCACCTCGGAACTCTGCTCGCAGTCTCGGCGTTGTACGACTAGAGGTTGGCCTCGCGGCACAGAAGCAGTCGATGGAGTGTTACTTCGAATTGATAAACTATCATATTCGTGTTCTTTTATGATGGTTGAGCTACCGTCGCGGTTGATCAGCACCACATCGTCGAATTGCAATGGTACTGGGGCAGGCGACCCGAGAGATGCAGGAAGAAGTGCCAGAGCTGTGAGAATTGCGTGAGAGATCATGATAACAGAGGTAAAGTACTGTTTAGAAAACGAATTTAGAAGAGGATAGAGATTCTGGTCAGTGAATCTTGGACTTGCAATTCTCTTTTTGAGAAGTGATACTATCTTTGTGTTGAATAATTTGAAAAGGAGCGACCTTCGTTTGATTTTTATTCTTAGTTGAGGAGCTTCGGAACTATTCATGACTTTCAAATTCGCTATAGGGTGTCTAACCTCCCTGTCGACTAACCGACTTTGAGGCGCAGCTTAGCCGAATCCTTCTTAAGTTCGAACGGTATGGCCGAGTAAAGGGCTTGATCAGTTTCACGTTGATGGGGCTTGATTAGGCACTGGCCTGTCAACTGTGGATATCACAATAAATCTGGAGACCCTGTTGTCAGGTAGAAAGGCAGCATTTGACAAAGCACATCTGGAGTTGCTGACTCGTGGTATGAAGGCAAGGAACAAACACGAGGCCCCTGTGTCAAATATATCACATACATGACTTGTCAGTGCATGAGAGAGCGCATACGCTGTCACTTAGTGGGCCGGGGATGGACGGGTTCCCGGGTTCCGCTAGTTGTTTCTGAAGGCTGAGCAAGCGGGTCTTCCATTCGAGATTAGATTCTAATGCGACGAATCCACAACTGCCTCTAGAATACGAGGACCCGTTGAAGAGAGTTCATCCACGTTTCATCTCATACTTCAATTCCACTCAGCGTGTATCCTGGGATGGATTCCATTGGCAGCGCACCATGCCTGTCTAGGATGGTAACATAGCTCGATATAAGGAGTCTAGAATGTTGGTCGAGGTTAGTATAAAGACTTCGGCCCTCCCAGTTGTGATTCGGCCGTGAATGGTAAGAACATCTGCACTTCATCCAAGTCCGTTCATGTCTACATTACGATAGATCACGCCCGATCGCTTTTCAAACCGGCCTACCAATCAAAACATTCGCAAACATACCCATCATGCAGTTCCAACCCAACGTCTTGCTATCAGCACTGCTGTTATTTGCATCCGCTGTGTAAGTGCCCAACTCGCACAACAGGGCTATCAGGTAGTAATCTCTAATGCTTCCATTCCACAGCCAAGCCGATCTTCATGATAGCTGTACCTGCCACAATGGCGACAGTTACAACTGGAGAATGACTACTGTCGCATGCACAGTTTATGATGACGCCAAGTACCAGGTATGGGCCCTCAGTCGGACCTCGGTTCTCATTGTACATGACTTAATATGCAATCTAACATATCGCTGGTAGTGGGGTGGAGTCTTTTACGATACACCATCTGGAAGAGTAGGTACAAACAAAACCAGGGTGTGCATCATCTGACTAACATTCCTTTACAGTGTACGCAGCGAACGGGCGCTGAAAAGCTTGGTGGAAACGAGTGGGAAGCAGCATGCAAGTCTATTGCAACAGCAGGATTTGAGTGTGCAGATGGGCAAGGCACTTGCTTCGCGAACCCGGATAATGTACGGGGATCGTGTTAAGCATTCTTATCAACAAAAGTGCATATCAGACTTCATTAGGTCTTGTTGGCGACTGGCGGGTGCTTGTTAAATCGGTTTGCCCGAGTCCTAGTATTTCAGGTGTGGGATCACCGATTAACAGGGCTTGAAGAGTACCTCCGAGTATTGACAGCATTAATGAATTCTTCGAAGGACTTAGAGTCTCTATTTAGCGGAACCAGTGCATGCCTAGGATACTCGACCCTGGGCAAGCGGCGATAAGCCTTTCATAAGACGGGTATTTGATTTGTCGCTGCCTGAAGATAGGAAAGGTTAGCCTATATTTACAATATTATCACATTAAAGAGCCTATCGGTCACTTTAAGGGATAAAAGGCATCCGTCTCTCCGCGACCGATTCAAATTGTATTTCAGAAATGGCCTAGATTACAGGGACGTACTCCCTTTCCCGTCTGACATTTAGCCTCGCTGGCGTACTGATACCAAGGCTGGTGATGCTGCAGCAGTCTTGTAACGGCTTTCACGTCTCGCTGGCAGTGGAATGCATTTATGGCCAGCACGTGAACGGCACCACAGGGTTTATGCACAACTGGCAAAGAGCCCTTCTTATTCTCCATACTTCACACCTTCGCTTTGATATGCCAGTTGAGGCTATATCAAGGGTTTGAAAAGAAAGACCAAGCATCTCTGTTGCGATAGATACCAGCACCTCTATCGACTCGGCTGTACATCCGGAACCCCAACGAGACTGCCGAACCCAACTGCCATGTCTCGATCGTGGCCAGCAGTAGATCGAGGCTCTTCAATGCCATGAACAGTCACAAGCAATACTTGGGTAGTGTTGGTGCTGTTAGTGAGAGTCTCGGTAACCTCAAAAGTCGCAGGGCTTATCCCCATATTCTCATTGTTGATAAGAACGGGCCTGGTGGTCTGTTGTTGCGAGCCAGTAGAGCCGGACATCGTCAGACTCACTTCGTCGCCGTTGCTTTCAACCCCAGTTGGAGGATGCTTTTCACTCTTCTGAATCTTTTTAAATTGCGACATCATCACCGGATGCTCAGGGTCTGACAAGTCCAAGGGAACCATCTTCTCCATCTAGTTTCTATAAGGGTGAATCATTAGCCTTCAGCTGTTCCAACGTGGGCAAGGGATACATACGGACGATACACATGACTGAGTAGATGAGCGCAAAAACCATAGACAATGCCGCCATGTAATCATCACTAGCCAGGCCACGAGCAGTGTATCGGATCCATAGTCTCATCGAGACAACCGTGATGGACAGAACTGACAAGACGGTGCAGATGGCGATGATTGTCGGCCACTGAGACTGGGCCTCAACCTCTGGTGTCGCATTCAGTACCCACCCCATGGTGACGATTGAGCAACTTCAAAGAATCACAAACAAAATTGGGTTGTCAATATTCGAATAGAGGTTAAAAAGACCAGCTTCAGTTCAAGCGAGTTCTGGATTCAGAGTGTGGCTGTCGAACCTGTCGATCATGGCAGGAGCACCGACCGGCCTTCTTTATTCTCTCTCCAATCCTGTCTTACATCTTATCCAAGTGACTCGCCCATTCAACGGATTCTTCCGATGTGCTGGATAAATGTCTCAAGTTTCACTAGATCAAGGATATTGATAGACACACATCAACCAATGCCATCTCCCTGGTACCGAGCTGCCTTTCTCCTGTCGCGGACATTGCTTTTCGATCTGCCCTGGCTAACATGAATCTCGCTAGCGTCCCTGCAACTGCAAGGGACGGTTTACCAGCCCCGGTCGGGGCAATCTATGCCGTTGATTTCGAAGTTCGTCACCCCGTCACTGCCCGTCTTCTACGTGGGGAACTCATTGGAATGTGGCGCAATATACCTCCCATGTTTTCAAAAGGCTCGCTTGGGTGCCAAGAGCCTATAGCAACAATTGGCCTATTGGGCGAGCTCTCGAAACCAATTCAAACGCCACCGGCAGCCATTTACCTTGCTGGCGCCATTAGCGTGAGACTATGGCCCGTCACTTTTGTGGCGTCTGACAACACAATCATTGGCTGACCGAGGCATTGGACGGCATCCCTCGTCGGGTGGGATTTGTGCCATCCCTTGCATTCGCGGGTTATCAAAAGGGCTATGGATGGACCCCCGGTCCCGGCCCCTGGACCTGGCTAACGGACTGCAACGGGGCTGCATCGGGGAAGCTAGGCGACGATCCCTTTTGGTAAAAAGCAACGTAAGACCAGTTTGCAGCGGTCGGGAGTCGAACTAGAACAGGCTGCATTAGAGCTGCATTTTCATTTCAGACTATGGTCCAATAACATAATACGCCCACGCAAGACAAGTGAAGCCGGGTCTTAGAAGCCCCGAGCGGGGGTTTGATTCTGTTATCTTGCTTCTCAGAGCATCCCATCTTTGCCTGAGGCTTCTTTCCGCGCTGGCCCTCCCCTTCCGTCCCATCAAGCCCCACAGAATATCTGAAGATCTCTCCCCTTTTCTGTTTCCAATTCTTCCAGCTCGGTGGGCCACTCTTGCCGCAGACGTGTAGATAACAGGTAAACGACCCGCGTTGCTGCCGATCATATTGACTGTCCCACACTGCTTCCCGCTCCTTCGACCCTCTTTTGGAGCTTCATTCACCTTTGTTGTACCAACACAATGTCTTCGACTGACGAGAAACCCAACGAAGTCCAGGTGAGCCACAGTGCCGCTGGACATGACTCTGCCGGCGTGGACTCCGCGTGGAACTTTCTCAATGACCATCGCGATGTCCACGGATCAGAGTCGGCTGACATCAATGCATTGAGACGCAAGATTGATTGGCATATTGTTCCCTTGATGTTCTGTTGCTATACGATGCAGTTCCTTGATAAGGTCATCCTCAACGTATGCTCTCTCTCCACCACGTCTCGGTAGCCAGCTGAGTATCTGACATGTTGCAGTATGCGGCCGTCATGGGCCTCCCCAAGGACCTGAACCTCAAGGGCAATGAGTTTTCCAACATTGCAACCTTCTTGTTTGTTGCTTTGCTCTGCTTCGAGGTTCCAAATAGTGAGCTCTCTATCTCTGTATCTCAACAATGCCAGGACAAGAAGCTAACAACTTGACAGTTTACTTCCTCCAGATGGTCCCAGCGGCCAAATGGCTCGGGGCAAATGTCATTCTATGGGGCATTGCAACTGCTTGCGGTGCGGCAGCACACAGTTACCAGACTCTCCTGGTGTCTCGTGTGTTCTTAGGCATCTTCGAAGCGACTATAGGTCCATCTTTGCTCCTCATTAGCAGCCAGTGGTACACAAAGTCCGAGCAAGCACCGCGCTTTTCGTTCTGGTATCTCGGGCTTGGACTAGGCCAGATCGTTGGAGGCGCGGTATCTTACGGATTTCAGCATATTCTGCCCAATGCTCCGCTGGCCGGATGGAGAACCATGTTCGTGGTTTTGGGCCTAGTAACTGTCGTCGTTGGCACTTGCACTTTCTTCTTCCTCCCAGATACACCGATGAAGGCGCGATGGTTGAGCGATAATGAGAAGGTTGCACTGTTGAAGCACGTCAGTGTTAATCAGACCGGCATTGAGAGCCGAAAGTTCCGTCCAAAGGAGATCGTAGAGGCCTTGACTGATCCTCAAATATATCTTTTGGTTCTGTCGGTAGTTTTGGTAAGCCACTCATGGTCATGTTTTGTATAGTTTGCCTTGCTAACTGCTTTCTCTTCCTATAGCTCTCTGTCTCCAGCGGCGTCGTTACAACCTACTCCGCCACCCTCATCCGAAATCTGGGCTATAAACCAAAGCAGGCTGCCCTTATGACCATGCCCTCGGGAGTAGTCAGCATCTTCTTCACCCTGCTTGTTGGCTACGGCATACGAAAGCAATCCAACCGATGGGCTTGGATCATTGTCTGCATCATCCCAGCGTGGGTCCCCTACTGTTCCACTCAGATGAACATTGACTAACATCGATGTAGTATCCTAGGCGGTGCTCTGATGTCATTCCTTCCAACCACTAACAGAAGTGGTATTCTTGCGGGCATCTACCTGGTTAACGCTGTTGTTGCCCCTCTCACAGTGTTTTACAACGTGAGTCACCTTCAATCGCTATTAAACCCTGTCCCGTTTTACTTACCCAGCCGGCAGTGGACTGCCGCCAACGTTGGTGGCGCTACCAAGCGTGCCTTTGCAGCCGCTATCGTCAGCGGCTCGTTCTCGCTGGGCAACATTATCGGCCCGCAAACCTTCCAAGCTCGTGATGCCCCCGACTATCGCCCAGCCAAACTTGCCGTCATGGGTACCCAGGCCGGATGCGCATTCACCACATTTCTACTCTTTCTGTACTACATGTGGGCCAACAAGAAGCGTGCTGCGCCGAAGCTAGAGGCTGAGGAAGCGTACATGGAGCCTGAGGTCTGGGCTACAATGACCGATCGGGAGAACAAGATGTTCCGTTATACTTACTAGATCTGAGCCGTAAGCATCTGACCTACGCCGGTCGGGAGGAGTCGGATGTGTTCTGTGTATATATGCAGATTGGTTCGCAACTCCTAGATCGAGTCGTGCTATCCGGACCTATCTAGATACTGTCCATTTGTTCCACAATACATTGGTTTCAAATCCATAACCACCTATCCCATTGCATAAGAACTCGAGGTAATTCAGCTTCTTCCAGCTGTGGGGAGGCACCAATCTTTCAAGGCTGTTCATTCCGTTCATTCACTGAGGTCTTCGGAGAGTGTAAGGAAGATTTTTGCCGCGCATTGTATTCTACTCCTGATGATGGATTCTCACTTGCCTACGGTGACCTGGAAATTTGTTTAATAACCCTTGCTCATTTCGCTTATGGGCTGGCCACGAAGTTGCAGTCATGGGTGTCAAAGAAATCCGGTCTAGCCCAGTTCATGGCATTGCTACGCTCAGAATCGAGTTCAGTCGCTTCCTCATCAAGTCGGTAATAAATACACGCACACGGACTTGTCCAATCATTGCTACACCAAGTTTCCGATGGCGGAGTCGGCTCCGGCTTGTCGGAGCTGGTGGGGTTGGCGATTCTGGCTTCGAGAGGGGCACGCAATAGCAGAAAACGGCTAAGACAGTTACGCTAAATCAAAGTAGGCACAGCGTCCCCGGCAGCCGGGTCTGCCCAGGCCCATCACAACCAACCGGAGTGTCTACCGCTGAGTGCAGACTGCTGGCGTCAGAGATATCAAAAGCACGCAATCATCAATAGTGGCATGGTGAGGTGGATGGACGCTGCCATAAACAGGCCTCGGTGGCTGGAAGAGGAGCAGCATGAGGGAATTATGCCCAGCATTTGAAGGCGCGCCTCGCCCTCAATTGAGAGGTAGATGTCCCAGTAATTTGATCTGGAACTCAGGAATCGGATTCCCCAAAATCCAGCCAAGATGCATCAACTGAGTTGCTCGGGATTTCTTTGGGTAGTTTCCGTCGCAATTGCATCCTTCGGCATCCCACGAGCAATTGGAGAAGAAGTACCTAATTTCTATGGCCCCGTGCAGCAGATCCTCCAATCAGGGGGGCAGAAGACCTCATCGTCTTCGAAGCCAAACATCGTTTTCATCCTAACGGATGACCAGGATTTGCATATGAACTCCCTGGACTATGTTCCTCTCATTCAGAAGCATCTCATCAACAAAGGCACGCTGTACAAGAAACACTTCTGCACGACCGCGATTTGCTGCCCAGCGAGGGTGTCGATCCTGACCGGGAAGCTGTCTCACAACACAAATGTGACGGACATCAATCCGCCGTACGGTGCGTTCTTGATTCCGGACTATGTTGCTATTGTCCTTATAGCTGACATGTGTACTTCAGGCGGATACCCAAAGTTCATTGCTAGAGGGTACAACGATGATTATCTTCCCATCTGGCTGCAAGCTGCTGGGTACAACACCTACTATGCAGGGAAGCTCTTCAACGCTCACACAGTGAAGAACTACGACAACCCTCATGTCAAGGGATGGAATCACTCCGTGAGTTCGATAACCCTTGATTCTACACGAGTTTAGCGAAACTGATACGCGTAGGACTTTCTGCTGGATCCCTATACCTACATGTATCTCAACGCTACCTACCAGCGTGATCATGAGCGACCCGTTAGCCATCTTGGGCAACACACTGTCGATGTTCTGAAGGGAAAGGCACTGGCCTTTCTCGATGTGGCTGTTGGCCACGACGAGCCTTTCTTTCTCGGCATTGCACCAATCGCCCCCCACAGTAACGTCAATGCTGCCGGCCTCGAACTCCTTCCACCGGACGAGAACGCCCCTATCATTGCGCCGCCACCCGGCCTCGTTGGCCCGCCGATTCCTGCAGTGCGGCACCGCCACCTGTTTCCGGATGCTAAGATACCCCGCGGCTCGGATTTTAACCCCGAAAAGCCATCAGGTGCGCACTGGATTCGCGATCTGCCGCGGCTTGACCCGATCAGTGTCGCTTGGCACGACCACTTTTACCGTCAACGCTTACGGGCGCTGCAGTCCGTGGACGAGCTGGTGGACGAAGTAGTCGCCAAGCTGGATGAGTATGGTATTCTCGACAACACCTACATCATCTACACGACCGACAACGGCTATCACCTCAGTCAGCACAGACTTCGCCCCGGGAAGGAGTGCGGCTTTGATACCGATATCAATGTGCCGCTCATTATTCGGGGCCCAGGCGTGCCTGAGGGTCTGGTCACGGAAGTCGTGACGACGCATGTTGATCTTGCGCCGACCATTCTGAAGTTAGCCGGGGCGCCAGCGAGACCTGACTTCGACGGACTGATCCTCCCGCTGTCAGAGCCAGCGATTGTAGAGGCGAAAAAGACTCGACACGAACATGTGACTGTAGAGTTTTGGGGACTAGCGGTCAGCGAAGGCGGCCTGGGGAACGACTATATCTTTAGGAATAACACATACAAAGCAGTTCGAGTTATAGGGGAGCACTACAGTCTTTACTATTCCGTGTGGTGCTCCAACGAACATGAACTCTACGATCTCAAGGCAAGTCTACCATTCCCCACAGCCTAGCCCGTATCTTTAGACTTAGCTTGGGAATGTTAACCAAAATCTGTGGGCAGACCGACCCCGGCCAAATGTATAACCTCCTCCTCCCCGAGGAAAACAACGGCCGCACAAACCTCCTCGGCGTACCGCTAGAGCAGGTCACGGCGCGTCTCGACTCACTGCTCTTCGTACTCAAGTCGTGCAAGGGCACCACCTGTACCCAGCCATGGAAGGCACTCCATCCGGCTGGAAATGTTGAGAATCTAAGGGATGCGCTCTCGCCACGCTTTGATGATTTCTACCTGTATCAGCAGAAGAAGGTGTCATTCTCGGCGTGTGAGGCTGGTTATCTCCTCAACTCGGAGGGGCCACAGTTCGAGAGCGAGGGGCTGCTTTATCGCGATGGTGTAAGGTGGAGCGAGTGGACGTAGACAGGGATTAGTGCCTTTCCGGAGTCACATGGAAGCAGTGGTAAAAATGATGTCGTTTAAATGACCCCTATCCTAGCAGCCCTGTCTAAAAAGTCTGTCACTGCCGTAATCGAAGTCAAGTTCCTGAGTAAATAACACAATGGACCTTCAATCAAACCCCGGTGCTCTATTCCGTTTTGCACAGCCGTGCAAGAAGCAATGCAGGCATACTGTCAACTGCCACAAATTCGCATGGCCGAACCTGATCGACCAGGGTTTAACCACCCTGTGAATCAGCTTGGCATGATCGTCGGCGTTCTGTGCAGATCATACGCCAAGTTTCAAGGAAGAATATCCAGAAATAACCCGCTAACTCGGCAAGACCTGCCACCTGACACTTGGTACATGGTTCAATATTATGACCAGTTACGATTTGGAAGGGATGTTTTCAGATGTCTTTCCTAAATTGAAGCCCACTTTTTTACACGGTGCCCTATTCGACGTGGTCGTCACGTCCTTGATCGTGCTCGACTCTGCCTCGGCCCCAACAAATCATCTTCTCTGCCTGTCTATCTAGTCCAGCCCATCAGATTTGTGAACCGCCCAATCCTTCAACCTGCATGCACTTCCACAACTCATTACGCTTTTAACTTGTAATGGTTGCCAGGTAAATTTACGAATATCTGTGACAGCGGGATTAGTACTCAGCAGACAAAGTGCCAGGTGGTTGAAAACTTGCTGTTTGTGATACCATCTGCAATTCCTACCGAGTGAAACTCTCTAGCCTGCCTCCGTTCCCTTTCCTGGAAGAGCCGCCACTGCTTGATTGTTGTCGACGATGATTCCGATGCCTGCTCCATCCGCTCCCGTTCCTAGTTGGACCTTTGGACCCTTGGTTAAAGCAGCCTCGGCGTAGGTCAGCGCACGATCGAATCCAGCAAGATCTCGACGTTGCTTGGGCTTGACATACTCGGTATCGATGTCCCGAGCCTCCACTCCACCGCCAGCGCCTTCTGCAGCAGCGCCCTCCTCACCTCCTTCGAAAGTGATCGCGCCATCACCAATCACCAGCGCAGGCGAGTAAGCTCCGAGATTGATATTTAGTGGAAGAGGGATCGCCTTGATGCCGACTGCCAGCAGGACGAAGGAGAGAATCGACTTGTTGAGGTGCATTTTGATGTTAAAACTTGGGAATATCGGCACAGCCTGTCCAGTGTATATAATGAGTAAAGAGTCGATTATTATTAGAAGAAAGAATGGAAGAGAGGATTTCAGCGCAGCTGAAGAATAAATGCAAGAAATTAACTCATCAATCGAGGGCGACGAGATGCCATTTATATTCCTGTTGAAACCAAGTAGGCACCTATGTGCATCTGTTCTAGAGCCACATGCGGCACTTGGGAAAGATGCGACGGACTCAGAACTGCCAAGATTACAGGCGCCAAGCCTGAGCGCATCCCAAAATTAGAACATAAGGTGAAAGTAATGATGATTGACAGGACTAAGACCGGGGTAATGTGGAGATCGGAGACGTGTCTGAGCGGACATGAAACGGACCAAGTGCCAACCTGAGGACTCCACCAGTCTCGAAACTTCGCGACAATTCTACAGATTGCAGCGACAAAGATCCGCGAAAAGCACTGAGTTGTCAGACCGTAAAGTTTGGTTTGGTTACATTGCTGAGACGCGGAGGTGATGGTGATATAAATGGGCTATTTTCGTAGACGCGTAGGCCCGCCCATGACCACGAGACCCAGTTGAGGCTTGCTTTATACCATATGAAACATCTCGGTTCAGATGAAAACTCCGTTTTAAAGCTGTCCGACGAGATGATTATTCTGACGGAATAAGGTACGTGTTCGTCTTTCTCTAATCAGAGATGACACTGCACTGTTTCTCCACAAGATGTCCCCGTTTTCCCTCGCTTTTGGTTTCAGATGCTCACTGATAGACTCTGCGCTATGGCTTGCGTTGGTAGGAACTAAGAAATAGATTCAAAGTTTTCCTTGAATACTCAAGATTAACTTGCTTGCCAGGCTATTTATTGTCATTTATCTTGGGAAGCCCCTTGCAAATTGGCGTGAGCTTGCCATTCGCATGCATGATAGAGACTCGGGAATCATCTCCCACCAAACGGCCGCCTTCGACGTCAAAGTTTAATCCAAAACGCTATTTTGAAATCCCGAACTGGCAACCCTGTTCACCGTTTTAAGGTATCGGGCTTGCCAGCAACCGCAGTCACAGTGGCAAAGCAGAAAAATTACAGTAACACGACAATAACAGCGTGGTTCATCTACAATCAGACACGGACATTGTCGAGAATGAGTAGGCGAAATTGAACTGGTATCTAGATTATCTTCTTTCAATATGTCGTGTGAGCTAACGCCCCATGTGCTGGCAGTTACAGTACCCTCTATATCCGAACCCTCAACTTGAATCCCACCTGTGATTGTCGTGACAAGACAGCGAAGACGGTTCCTATAAGTATAGCCACACCGCAAAATATTATCAGGCCCGAAAATCCACCGTTTTGGCTCTTCACGATGGCACCTGCAATGGGGCTTCCTATCAGCGCGCCAATCGCGGACATTGAGTACAAGGCGCCGTTGCGGACGCCGAGATTACGGACGTCAGACATCGTAGCCACCATGGCGGGAATGATGGACAACATGCACCCTGATGCGTATCCGTATAAGACAGCAAAGACGATGAGTGGCGCGTTAGACTTTGCTGGTAGCCAGATAGCGAGGTTGAAGATTGCAGCGAGAATGGTGTGGAAAATCATCACATTAAAGACCCCGTACTTGTCGCCGAAGTGAGCCGGTATGATTCGGCCAAAAGTCCTATAATCCAGTCAGCCAGCAGTTTCAATGTCAGGCATATGGGAAATATCTTACGACGCAGCGTTCACGATCGGTACCAAATAACCGGCGAGCTCTGCCGACATCCCACCTGCAATTCCTTGGGCGATGATGAAGTTGAATGGGAGGAATCCTCCAAGGTAAATAAAGAAGGAGGAGATCGTGAGGAGAAGGAACGGAATCTCGGTGAAGGGCGTGACGAAGTCAAGGAGGCGGAACTCTTTCCGACTCGGCGGGAGACGGGACTTGAGAGTTAGGTTTCCGACGACGAGCAGCCCGAGAATCAGGAATGCAGTGCATCGCATGGCCCATCCGAAGCCGACTGAGCGAACTAGACGCTCAACCATAATTGGCATAACGACACCACCGATGCTCGAGCCGGAGACGGCAATACCAAACGCCAGTGCCCGGTGCTTTTTGAACCAGGTTCCACACGCTGCTATGGCTTCGCGGTTGTCAGGTGTCATTCCATTGCTAAGTTCTCGAGGGTACACTCACTTGCGTAGAAAAGGAAGCTGCATCCTATGGCACTGCACACACTTTGTGCCAGGAATATCTGGTAGTATTTTGTCGATATAGAAGTCATCATCAGGCCGAAGACATGCAGGAACGATCCCAACAAGATTGGCAATCGTGGGCCGTAATCGTCTGTGAATTTCCCGGCAACGGGACCCTATACTGGATGTCAGCGTCCAAAGTAAACCACTGATCAGGCTTGCCAGGGTGCATACCCAGAAGAACAACATGAAAGATTCGGTCGATGGTATCCATGCGATCGTGCTTGGGGGGTATGCCTTGAGTTGATTCTGCTGGTAGTAGTTCTGGAAAACGCCGATACCTTGGAAAGTCAGCGTGTTGCCGCGGTGGACACCAGCCGGCATGGGAATCCTTACAGTTGATCCAGCCAAAGCTTGAAAATACGGTGCAGAAGGCTCCAAGAATCACTAGCCATGCTTCCAACCCGCCATCTGGGGGCGGGCCGGGGTCCCGGTCGTTGAGTGCCTCTTGTGACCCGGGATTATCGTGCTTCTCCAAGTCGGTACTCGGACCGGCGTTTGCAACTGCCAGATCCGAAGCGGAAGAGGAATCACGTGTAGCGCCCATCATTTGCTGGGAATCCGAGCCGCGCGGTGTGGGGCCGTTCCTCTTTCCGCTGTGTTGAGGAGTCGCACTTCCGTTGCAGTATCTCCAGGTCTGTTGACGAAGGTTGAGTCGTATTAATGGGTCCGTTCTATGGTCACCAGAGGTGTTTGGTGGATCTTCTAAAAACTAGCAGTTGGATCGTTGCGATTGTTTTTGTTGGAGGGAGGGTAAAGACTACCGATACTGGCGTGCTGGCCGCTGCTTTATACCAATCTCGCAACTCTTCTGTGCTCGGGAACCGATGCTCTCCGGTGATACCTCATCTGGCTGTACGACCGCAGTTTTACAATCCCTGATGGCATCTCGAAGGATGTTGCCAAATCTGGCCATGTGGATATGGGCCATTGGATATAAGTCAGCGGTAAGCCACCGAAAACTCGGACTTCGCTGGTAAAGTTAGGCTGTGGTGCGGGACAAGAGTCATCTCCCGGGGAAGGGGGGAGGGGGGGGTTGCCGATTACCCTAATTACATACGTTTATTAGTGACGTCCCTGGGACCATTTTTCGTTCCAGCGGCAGCAGTTCAACCTGAACGGACATCCCTGCAGCAATGCTCGAGAAATGGTGCCATATTTGGCTTAGCGCAGAGATCTGTCAGCATTTCCGAGACTCTTCCGAAGCGAACCGTGATGTCCGGTCAGACCTTATTCCCCCCTCGATCTCCATCCAGGCAGTGTAAGCGCAACTCTTCCTCTCTCAACGCCTGTACGGCTGTGAGTATGGCGAAAAGTCGAGCAGATACAGACGAAAGCCGATTGTAAATGTGCGGTATCTCAATCCTGCCATGGTCGGTGTCGCCGGCAAATCCAAGGCGTGCCACGACTGTAGAAGGCGGCGGGTAAAGGTACGCGGATTGGTCCCATCCCGTACATTCTGCTGACCTTTCTTTCTCTTAGTGTGACTTTCAGAAACCCACGTGTTTGAGGTGTGAGAAGGCCGGAATCCCATGTCGGGGATATGGGAGAGCTACCGTTTTTGTCAACCGAACATTTGCAGCTCCGTCCACAAGTGCTCTGTCCGCACTCTCCGAAATCAAGCGCCACAGTGCTCAGGAAACAGCGGCATCTACTCCATCCTATCTACTAATCTTGAGACGTCTGAAAACAGACATTTCCAATCCATCATGTCCACCGATGGAGTTTAGAACTCACGCTTGGGCGCTCTTGAGCGATCTGTACCTTCCACGCGAGCACATGAGGAACGAACTACGTGTCGGAGGAGCATCGTACTCCTGGGTACAAGCCGTGTGTGACCTAAGAGGGAGGAGCGACGCTCTAGATCACTCACTTCTGGCCTTCTGTGCGATCCAAGTCCACATTGCGGAGACGGGATCCACCTCCACGGATACGGGGCTGCAGATGTACAACAATGCCCTGCAAAAGCTGGTCAAGGACATCGAACCTGGCAGGTTGACAAATAACGAAGAGACGCTGGCCTCCATAGTTGTTCTTTCTACCTGTGAAGTAAGCTCCTCGTCATGTCTAAGCTGTTGGCGAAGTAACATCCTTTCAGCTCTTCATCTTCGCCAACGACCAGGGCTGGCTTGCTCATGCCCAAGGTATCTCCGAAATCTTGCGACATCGTGCCTCGGACTACACGTCACCAGTCTGCCAAAGTCTTTGCTCGCGCCTTCGTATAATATGCGTGCGTTTATCTCATTAGCGCGAAACTCTAAGCTAACCTTTCTGGTGTGTAGGTTATTCTAGGACTTACGAAGCGTCGAGCTCTTGATCTTAGAGCGGAAACGTGGCGGAAGCTCGTGCACCTGGATCACAAGGCGGAATCATTTGAAGGAATGGTCGATCTCATCTCCGAAGTTCCTTTACTCCTAGAAGAATCGGAAGCTGTGCTTTCCAGCGCTGAAGCAATCATCTCAAACCCAGAACCAGCCCTCCTCCGATCGCTTTTGTACGCATTTCAGAGGCTTGACACATGGCAAGATTCTTTCAGGCTCAGTTTTGAAAAATCGGCACACTGGGCGGTGCCATCAAAAATGCATAATCCATCCGACGACTTATACCCGGAGAGACTCTTTCCGTTCGCTTTGGAGTTTGAGTCGTTGAATGGTGCGATTGCATTGATCTTTACTTCAGCAGTCATGCTGCAGATTCTCGGGACCATGTTACTATTGCTGAATAAAAGGATCGACGGCCTCGAGAAGCATACAACGGGCCATGATCTTGACGGCTCCTACGGCCCGGCCCCGCCGCACGGTCAAAAAAGGACTGCTCCTACATCCGAATCCATCGAGCAAATGTCGTCACTCGAAGCGAAGGCTGACAGGTTAGCCCGCTTTCTATGTCAGAGCATTGAGTACTGCTATCGCCTTGAAATGGGAACAATCGGCCTCCAAGTTACTGGCCATGCGCAATGGTCGTTGAGAGAGTACTTTCGTCAGGCTCGACGGAAGCGGGAGCTTGAATGGTGCAAGACCATCAAGTACATGAGCGCTCCAGGCTCCCATTACGGGATTGAATTGATGCGTTTCGGGGATGAAGAAAGCACGTCGTAATGAATTTGACCTGCAAATCGTGGAGAGTTGAATCTATTGAACAATGGCAACTTAACGTGCAATGTATTGATATCGACTCAAAACTAGAGATGTCTTGATGACACAATGGGGTCCTGGCATTCCAGTTCTCCATCAAACATACAGCCAGTCATCACAAACTATTCCACCAACTCGCTATGAGGTAGAAAGCTGCCCTAGCGAAGCGGAACTTATCTTAAAGTGTCGCTTGTCTTATCAGGATGTTACTCTCTTACCAAACAAGGTCTCGAGGAATACAGAAGAGGACCGAGGTCGAGCGCAGGCCGCTTCACGAGAAGAAGAGAGCTGGTGCTGCTGCATGATGTGCCACGGGGTGAAGATGAGCATCTTTATGTTGTTCACAGGTACTAAAGTCATCTCTTTGACCAACAAATATTCTTTACTACTTTCACAACTCGTGTTCATATCAAGGTGACTTTGATTTGCGGTTGAGCCAGCAAATGGTCAAGCAGATGACGATATGATCCTGCAGATGACCACCGCCCGACTCGCGAATACACGTCTCGCCCTCCTGACCTTTGCTGTCGAAGGATCAAGCCTGTAGCAGAGATCCAGTAATCCTTTTCCTTCTGTCTTTGGTAGCGGATGAGAAGGAGCGCGAAACCAGCATCATCGGGATAACGGGAAGTGACGTTTCTCTCGTCCATGTAGACGTGTTGAACGAAATCATCGACTCTCACAAAAACGGAGCACAGTGTCGAAGTATCAGAATTATGTTGTCGTAGAGTCGCGTTAGCAAGATGGCCCCTAAGGACAAGTTCAGCACCACTGAGCTGGCCGGCTGGGTGCTCCGGATCTACGGGCACGACAGTGCTCCCAACGTAGGAAACTGCAAGTGTCTCCTGCTCCGGAAAGGACATTGGCGTATGCACTGGTCCATCCATGCTTGCCCAGCTCCATGACGGTGCCCTGTATGCTCCTCTTGAGCGTGTGGCTAATCCAGCTTCTAGCGTCTCTGGTCTTACAATCCAGAGCATTTGCTCGATGAGCTCTGACTTGAACAGACCAGCGATATATTGATCATCATTCAGACGGGCGAACCCAATCGCGGTGGCTTGCAAAGCAACGAGCTTGTCTTCGTCTGCTCGTGTGAGATTGCGTGCAGTGTAGTCTTCCACAATTCGACTCCACGGGGTAAGCTTTCCAGGTGCAACTATCTTAGTAACTGTCTGGTCCAACATAGTTATCCCGTATGCGTATGCCTTGCCCATCCATTCCGGGAGCTCATCTGGGAAGGTCTCAGATCTCGCAGCCACGCGTTTGTGCCGGCATCTGCACTCATACAACAGTTGGCTCGCTCCAAAATGTAGAATTCGTGACGAACACAAGCGTTCTTGCAAAATCCACCCACGTTTTCGGAGCGGCGACGAAGATATCTCGCTGAAAGGCTCCCCGTAGGTGACCAGGAATACTTGCTGTGAGCCGAGCAGTTTCAAACGGCTTTTATGGTCATACCAATATATATATTGGTGTGGTATGATTTTCGTGCCTCGGTCGATAAATAAGCCAAAGTCGGCGTGGGCGGCTGCTGAGGCGGAGATATTGACCATTGCATGTTAGTAAACTTGGCTCATGATGGATGAGTTTGTACGCCAATCCTGCACGCTGCCTTCGCCGGACTGCAAAATGCAAAGCGAGTCGATCCAGCAGTATCGTATTCCTAGTGCTCTTGTGACATGGATTGTATCTCGGAAGTTACGCGGCAGCAGCCCGATCGGAATTGCGTTCATGAATTCATGCAGATTAGATGATGTCAACGTCATGAACTGTGATCTCCCCCAGCAATGGCTCAGTGATGCGTATGAGCCGGTGGGCTGCTCGCTGCCGCAAATGACAAGTTGGGGAGGTTCTTTGGACACATCGATCAAACGAGGCGGGTACCGTTGGCCGCCAAAGTAACCATCGTCACACTCGTCGTGCTTCTCGATACATTCCCGCAGCCAGGAGCGCGCCAGTTTTAGCGTCTCTGGGTTGCCAGTACTGGCTGAAAGTTCGCATCGGAGTTCGTCGTCATGAACAGCCCAAGGCTCATGCCTCGAGCGCTTCACCTTGTTCCTCGACAGGCGGTCCAGATGCTTTTTGTTATCCACAGGGATCAGTTTGAAAGTGCAATGCGCGGTCCACCAATTCATGGGTAGCTCGTTCCACCCGGTGATCTGCAAACTTCTGCCACTGATTTCGGCTCCGAATTTCTTGATGGCATTCACATCATGGCCTTCTTCTTGAATCCTCGCAACTACAGTGGAGCAGATGAAGCAACCTCCTTCGGACGCCTTCAGGATATCTGCAGCGCAAGCATGGTGAGTTTCTGCGCCCGTCCTCCGCCGAAGTGCCTCAAAGCAAGCGTTGGAAAGCATGAAGATTTCCAATTCGAAACCCACGCTTGCGCTTCTTCTTCAGAGGATTCAACAGCGTGCAGGTCGAAAAGTCAGCTGTCCACAGTTGGTGAAGCCCTGTCCGATTATGGCACGGTTGGGGCTGGTTGTCAGCTGCAACCTTGTACTGCAAGTAGCAGAACAGCAATAATCCCCAAAGAATGCTCACTTATTGGAGCCACTGTATGTGGATTGTCGCCCGAACAGAACGCAATTTGTAGTTGATCGTGATAACTCTCTCATCTGAGCAGAAAGGTGGATCGAGTCTATCACGTGCGTCTGGTCAACACGTGATATTGTTTGAGTTCGAGGTTCGTCAGTAGCGTTCTTCTTTGTTTATCAGCTGTTTCGGTTGCTCTTCGTTTGCCGTTATTGCTTCCCAAGTACTTTGTTGGCAATGCATGTAAATTGATAAGCAGGGATAGAGTTGGAGGGTGTTCAAATGATCGAGGTTCTTTGAACAGTATCACTGTATGTTCTCTTTACTCGACAGCAAGCAACTGTCTACTGCCTTCGACTGGGAAAACATGGGGAAAGGGTTACATCAGTAAAGTCAATAGTACCATTCTACAAGAACGTTGGCCCAATCAAACACACATCGTACCGAAATAAGGCACCACAGCATCCTGACCATTGCTCCCGCAGGCTCGTCGCGCGGCTTCACATGGCTTACAGCGTAAAGTGGCACATATTTCAACTCAAATTATAGTTGAAGATTCCAGATACTCTCTACTACCACCAGTACAATCCTGCTGTCGTCCCATCCCTCCCTTATGAAGTCCAGATTAACGCAGTAGCGCCCAGGAATATGCTCTCCATCTGGCGTGTCCTACGGAGCAAAGATTTATTCAAATCTACTTCTTCATCAAGCGATTATGCATTAAACCTCGCCGCTAATGAACACAATCAGTACTTCGGAGCCCAGAAAGAAGATGGCCAGTAGTTCTGGTCAGTGATACTGACCTAACTGTATCCAGAGCATCATTCTTCATCTCCAATCAGGCCGTAACAGTTTCCATCTCTCCCGCAAAAAGTGGTTCCCGGAAGACAACATGCGTTGTTGCAACAACCAACCGCGATCTCTGGGCAACAAAAATTTCGAGCTTCGCAATACAGAGGTGCTTCAAAAGGACACGCAATGATCACTCCGCTGATCCCCGTTGGAAGTGCGTCCATCACGACATCAACGGCGTTGAGAAGAACCGGCTGTGAGTCTATTGCAAGGATTCCTCCAATGGAGGAAAAAAGGGCGAGTGCGTGGGCGCCGTACTTCATTTTCGAAACTTGTTATAGAAGGATGTGTTCTAGTAAACTGTAAGTGTTCAGTATCAAGATCGGGCTCGAGAACTCACTTGGATTCTTAGTGCGGCTAGCTGGCGTTGATGGGTTGCTGTAGAGGATTCAGGCGGTCTTCCACCCCCTTAAATACAAGTTGAATTGAAGGTTTTAGGTTGTCAGTTCTCACACACGGTAGATTCTCATTCCTCGCAGAAATATTTAGAACATTAATTAGTCAGATCATTCAAATGGGCTGGCAGCGGCTAATTGGCTGCCTCACATTGTCTTTGATAGCTACGAATCTGCAGCAGGTCTTTGAATATCTGGCTGTCAAGCTGGATCAGTTGGCGTAGGGATGTCGGAACGCTGCCAATGGCACCCGTCATTGGTCTTGTCGAAGGAATGTGACCCCTAAGCCCTGTCAAGTCTCCACAGTGTGGCTTTGTCTCATCTATCCCTTCCGTAGTTTCACGAATTCGCGAACGTTCTGCAGCGCTGACACGCGTCGTCTCATGTCGCGCGTACGGCCGCTATGGGTCAAAGAATTGTCTTCAGAGATTCTTAATAAGGCAATTTCATGGCCTTCATCAACCATGTAGGATATGCCCGAGCGACAAGGGCTGGGCTAGGTTTCTTGGGTTTAGGTTACTCATAAGATTGCCCAGTTTACCTGGTATACAAATTGAATCATCATGCAGACTACTTTAAAAGCCATTCTTATCTTCGTTTTAGGGTTTCCGTTCCTCCGCTGCAGTAACTCTAACCCACATCTGACTTTGCATGAATAGGTTATGGTTCACACTGACCCAAGGCTTTCCAGGATAGATGATCTGGAAGTCGAAGTGACGGAGTAACTGTGGAAGTGTCAGCCAGATCGCTTGTTGTTTAGAGATGCTGCGTTTCTCCGTCTTTGGGATGCATTGCCTCAAGTCGCTCGAGTCCAAAACCTGCTTACCTCAACAAACACTTTGTTCAGTTCGATGAACGCCACGCTTTTCCCTGCACAACCCCATCGCCCATGGCCAAATGCCAACTCAGTAGTGCGTTGCATAAGATCTTTCTGAGTCACATCTGCTTCCAGCCAGCGCTCGGGCCGAAACAAAGCCCCATCGTTGCCAAAGACAGAAGGGTGTTGGATCGCGCCCCAGGTATTAGTTGCGATACGCGTGCCACCTGGGATGAACTTCCCATGCAGAGTATCACCTTCTGGCGGGACTTCCTTCGCCATCAACCCGGTGAAGGGGGCATTCATGCGAAGCCCTTCCAAGACGATTGCCTACAGGCCTTAGAAGATGGTCTGTTAGAGAGGTCATGACTGCAAATACCTGGAGATACGGTAAATTCTTGGCTTCTTCATTCGTAATGGGGTCTGATATTCTGCCCTCTTTAATCCCACGGCTGATTTCCTCCTTGAGGGCGAGGTACACCTGGGGCGTACTTATTGTGTACAGCATTGTAGCTCGGATTGCCGTAGCGGTTGTATCTGATCCGGCGATGATTTGGAATAAAACCTCAGTCTCACACTCGGTTTGAGTCAATCCATGCCGCACAAATGCACCCTATGATTATCAGCAACAGCCTACGAAGCCAAACGCCGAACCATACCAGCATATCGCGCTCGTCTTCAGCATCCGGCTCGAAGCGTCTTTTGACTACCGTTCTTGCTACTCTATCCAGAATTAGTTGCTGCTTTTCAAGCATGATATGCTACTCACCCAATCAATTTTCCCAACCCCTTTTCATCAGTGGGCTTAGGTCCCAGCGCGCCAAGTACGAGCCTCGAGAAGAATATCTTGAACAGTGGCGGAACCTCTGCACATAGTTGCAAGAATGGCACCGATTCCTCTGTCGTTTTAATATAGTCATGGATGTCTGAGTCAGTAGCAAGGTATCCAAATTCCTTTCCATATGCGAGGTTAGTAATGGTATCAAGGGTGAGAAACTGCGCAGTTCTTCCAAAGTCAAGCGGCCTCAAGTCGGTTGCGGTACTTATGTACTTCCGACGGATGAGGTTGATAAGATTGCCGACCTGCTCATCAATCCCATTCTCAAGCATTGGGTTCTCTTTACCAGCATATCCAGCTGCGCACCTAGCCTTAAGTTTGTCGTGCTGCGCAACATCGCGCAAGCTAAACATACTCGGATCGTGGGGATTAAGTCTCATGGCGTCGTACCAGCTAGAGCGGCCATACGAAGAACGAGCTGCGTTCATACGGCGAATGATATCCGGATCATCAGTGATGATATCGTTTGGGCCAATGCGTACCAATGGGCCGACTTCTCTGTTGAGCTTGGTGTAAACTTTCCACATCTCCCCCGTATTAGAAGTTTTGACTATCCACAGATAAGAGAACCTCGCCAGGAATGGTCCTGGAATGTGCCGAAGTCGGTACCATGTCGTTAGAGAGGTGAGGATGTAGTAGAACACCAAGACAGGAGCGAGGTAGAGGAAGATGGATGATACGTTGATGCTCGTACTAAGATTGATGAGCGCCATTCTAGATACCAATTCTACCGTGGTAGATCCAACCAATTATGTGAGCATGTATTTGAAATTGCAAGTGAACCTGACGCTGTTGCAAGCCGGCATACTTATAATGGTAGGTCGCGGATGATTGTCTCGTCCCCAACTACCTCACTCTTGCATCTCACCACTCCCCCCGCGAAGTTGCATATGCGGTCATGACCACCATGCGCCGTGTTGCGTTACATTGCAGTGGTGATCCTCCCATTTGGGAGTCCACGTCTCCGCCATTGCAATTCATTTCGCGTAATGACGCGGTGGGGGCCGAGAAGAATTGCCGTTCATCCTAGAATGCCGTAAATTGTAGTGGTAGCTGAGTAAGTTACCCGTATCAACGACCTGTGCTTGAATTGCTGTTGCCAAGTATTGTAAAATTAGAATCATCTAGTGCGATCGTGTGTATTTTACCTAGTCAGATTCTGCACTAGTCCAGCCTAATCAAGGTAGCTATTCGAAACTGCACACACATAATAAGCCAAACCTACGCAGACTCGAGAAGTTATGGCCAAGTGCTGACAAGAACATTTGATAAGAAGAGCTCCTTCGGCGGTATAGTAGTTACATGCCTAGCCCGATCTAGTTAGCACAAGACCTGGCTATTTTTGCAGAGAAAGCTCACCAAAAAAAGGTCATCCTAAACGCAACTGCTTTCAAGGATATTGGAGTAGCGAATTGCGATTTCGAATGAGCCAGAGGTTTACGGGTAATTACATTTTGGCTTCGACATAAGACCAAATGACTAGTTTTACTGAAAAGGCACATAGTATAGCGTAAGGCAAAATAGGCGTTTGTTATAAAGCCAAGCAGGATGTATAGTACTATTGTTTAGTGTATGAGTGGCGTTTTGCTTTCTGCATTTTGGTGTCGTGGTATTTGGTTGCAACACTTTCACCGGCATCAAGAGGGAAGAGGCGATCAAGCCCATGTCAATCGTGGTATAATATAATGATAGGATCTAACAAAATCTAGGCTACGATGGGTTATCTATCACTCAAAGAACACAACGATCTGCCTCACGGCACCACTGTGTATTCAAGGTTTGCTCTAGGTGATAGCCAAACGCCCATGCTACTCAGTGATAGGAAATGCAGAGCGGATGCAACATACCGCACTGGGATAACTCTTAGCACCAAGTAAATCAACATCTCGCCGCGGCCCAATCAAGCAGCGCCCTCATCTTTGCCACTTGCACCAGCGAAGCCATGTCGACGCCAGTGGAACTTTATTCTCGCGCTATTGAAGTCATCCATCTCACGATATTCTGTCTTCTTGACTCAAGCGAGCTGCAAACGGACGATATCAGGTCTTCGGCTGCCCCCGCCATCTGGACACCCCGAATAGCCCAAGCCGCTTGTACCCTCTAGCGCCTCTTTAACAATCGGCTAGCCATCAAATTCCCCATTTTATCTCTCGGAGACGAACATATAACTGATTGGTGGTGCAGTTGCTTGCCGAGCCCAGTAGGCCAAACCGCCTCTTCTTCGCTTCGCTGGCATTGGTAGGAAACTGTTGCAATCCTAGCTTGTTGTGCGGAAATTGAATTCACTACCTTCCGCAATTCAGAATACCGACAAGGTTTGACTTAAGCTGCTTGCGAGAATCAATTCTTGCTCTAGGTCCTGGTAGTTTCCTATATTACGCCCTCTCGGGTCTTCTTTTGCGTTGCTTTAATTCTCTTTTGCAGCATTACAACCATGGGTCTTATAACTGCTACACCATTCATTGTAGGTAGAACAGCCTACTGCGTACCAGTTACGGCCCAACCGCTGACACATTGATTGTTCTTTTAGGCGACAGAATGGTTCTTAGTGGTATTTTCTGGGATATTGGTCGCTGCAAGGGTTTTTGTGCGCACCTTGCAACGCCAACAGCCGTATCGAATATCCGAGGTCTTCTTATTGATCGGGTGGATATGCTATTTGGGATTGACAATTGGGGATACGATACTGTATTTTAACCATCATTTCGATGATGGAACCTATTTTGAAGAGTGCGCCTCCGAGTCGGTAAGTAATTCTATCATAGGAGGAATGAAGGGTGCAGAGACGTAGCGACTTATTGACACATTGTTATAGTACCAATTCGCATCTGTCACCATATTTAACATCAGCATTTATTTCCCACGCTTCAGCCTTTTAGCATTTTACAACGAAGTTTTCCCAGTTTCCGACAAGAAACTTCGGATCTGGCTTTATGTCATTGCTACATATAATGTTTTCTGCTGTTTGGCAAATGTATTTCTTGACCTATTCTGGTGTGGTGTAGACGTGTCAAGAAATTGGTAAGGTTGTCACCGGTTCCTCGATCTTCAATAAATTGACATTATCAAAGGGACAAGACATCGGGGTGCTCTGTTATGCTAGATATGGAACCGGCTGTTGTAACATGGGCTATGACTCTGTCATGTGAAGTGCTCAGTACGTTCAATTCCTCCACATCACCTTTCTAACTGAGGAGGATGCTGATGATCTATATATATTTTCAGCTCTAGTACTACCTTTTCCTCTCCTAAAGAATCTGCCAGGTCTACCGATAAGGGAAAAGGCGGGACTCTTCTGCTTATTCTCCCTGGGCATCCTAACAGTAGGCATCTGCATAGCTCGCAACCTCATGGCAGTCCAAAACTTAGCCTCACTGCAAGCCTGTTAGTAGAGTTCTTTAACTCAGCAAAAGAGTGATTGGGGTCTTGAACAACGAACTAATTCATCTTACAGACATCATTTTTTCGGCTGAATTTGCCAGTGGGATAACTGTTGTCGCAGTGCCGGCCTTGCGCCCGTTACTTGGCCATATGTCAACCAGATGGAGAATGTGGTTCTCAACACATAGCATTGCCGAGAGCAGTGTCCACCCTTACGAGAAGAAGCATTATCAATTCTCGCACAGTGAAGGTTCTTCTCTGCCAAGAATTATATCGGATGAAGAGTATGACATACATGCTGCAGACAGGCATCCAGTCATTTCCAGTTTCAGAACGTCGTAGAACAAAACCGACAAGAGGCTTGGGAAAGCATAGAGCTGCCATCGAATCTGCGTTGATCTCTCAAAAGAATTTCAAACCTCCCCCCTTGTGCCGAATAGAAGCTAGATATCAGGACAATCGCAGCCGAGTCTTCGCTTGCGAACAAAATGGCGATGGTGAATACTTCATACTCCAACCCAAGACTCTTCGGCGTGGCTTGGCAAAGATCAGCCGCTCGCCTATTGGCACATTGTTGTATATCGAGAACCGGAAATATTCATACGAAGAAGAGGAGCACGAGCCGCGGGTACTCGAAAAGATACAATTCAGCCCTTCAATGGTTTGCCTTTGTCTCTATAGCGTAGAGTTGAATAGCTATAACGGGATCAATAGATTCAGATATGAAATTTCAATGAAAGCGCTTTACATCTGCAACATTAGTGCATTCTCAAGGCCTCTTCTTCATCTGCATGAAAAAGAAAAGGGCCCGACAGTCTGGTCTACGTAACCCTAGGAACGCTAAGGAACTTGCTATCTACGCCGTTATAAGTTACGAAGTATAACGAAGCGTACGTGTATTGTAGAGGATGGACTAGAAAAAGAGGTAGGCCAATTAGTATCAATCCTAGAAGCTGGATACCGTGATGTACCAATCTAGAGCACATGTGGATACATTCCAAGCTAGCACATTCGTGCTAGACTATTCTGTACCAGATCAGATTATTAGCTGCTATCTTATAAAGCATGCTGAATCATGACTTGGGGTGAGCTTATAGCGGCAAGACTCATCCAGCTTACCACATCGCCAAAACCATGGCGGGCCAAAGCTCCGGCCACCAATTTATCGGGATAGCAACCTGCGCGCCGCACAGCGTTGACGTGACAAAGGCGCCACCCACTAGGCCCATCTAGAGTTGAAACTGACATCCGCTTGCTAACCCTCTTCCAAATGAGTATGAAGTTATCGGGGATGCAAATCGTTCGATTCGCCAGTACCGTTGACGCAAAATCGACTGTTCCGCCGGTCGTGGTGTAAGTTCCCCTCGTAAGCATAGAGCAGGCAGCACCAGCACCACCATCCCCAGATAATACCACAGGATCAGCACCTACAGGCGGGGTCTTTGGCTGCCGTTAGGATAGACTGGAACAGTTCTCCTCGAAGGGAGGGCGAATGATATAACACGGTACTTCGGCAGCAGATCCCGGCAGATTCACTTTGCCCCGATTTAAATCCTTCGATCGACAAGAGTCCATGGGAAGCGAAGCCGGACAAAGATGTTGGTACTCTAATGGTCTCGCATAGGCGGAAGGTGGTCATTCTTCCGGGGGGTTTAAAGCTATGTGGTTCATGAAGGAACCCTGTATTTGGGCTGAAGCTCGGTTTATCGAAATTGCACTTGTTTTTATGGGTTGTATAAGGAAACATCTCCTCCTATTCATGTCCGTTGAAGAAAAGAACGGCAAGTCATCTCCAAACTGGGACCCAAGGAAGAAGTTGTTGTGGGGAGGCAACACCCGATGTTCATAGCGACAGAGTCGCTCGTCGTGCCAGCATAGAGGCCCATGAAGGACTAACGGGTGATCATGAATATCTCAGTAAGAACCTTGGAGCTAAGATATAGCTTTGAATGGGTGCAAACGGGACCAGAAGGAAACATTGCCTCTCAAAAACCCAGCTTCAAATGTCTGTTGCGAGCCAGGATCTGGCACAGAGGAGAGCAATGGATCGCAGAACATCGTACAAGACAGACAAGAACGAGTATCATGATGTACATCCCAGAGTCCGCACACCGAAATCCTGCCTTCTCGTGCCAATCTTTGACTCGTGTCATTAGAGCTAATATTGAGGTAACTGTGGTTGTTACAACACCATCTATGATACAGCCGGCTGAGCGGGACGCAGTCCGAAACCCGGTCATACAGTATTTCCACCCTGATAAATCAGATGCCTCCACTACTTATCAGGTTACTTCATGTTTTTTCAAGGTATCTTCGTCCGTAGCTGCACGCCATGCCACTCCTTCATGAGGTCGCCCAACACCGCATTCACCATCCGTTGCTGCTTCAACATGTTTGCGCCTACAAACTTGGTAGATGTAATGTCGATGGCGTACATGGAGCCGCAGCCCCCGGAGACGTCCCGTACTATCAGCTCGTTCGGCGCGAATTCTGTAACTAGCCTGTCCCATATTGTCGACTCAGCGCCGTCGAGGTAATCGGGCTTTTCGAGTAGGGTTTGTGCTGGCTCGGTGGAGTACTGCCGATTCATACGAAGAGGAATCTGAGGCATGCCAAGCTGGTGATATCTTGGAAGTGTTCGGAAGAGGGATGTGGCGACGGTTGAGTCGGCGGAGTAGCTTCGTGAGGCAGTTGCAGCTCGGGATATCGCGGATCGCAAGACCGAGGAGCTTCTTGGAGCTCCGTATTGCGCCATTGCGCGCTGGCAAGATTGGCAGATCATGTTGAATCGGTCTTGATGGAGCAGGATATCTCGATTATACTCCGTGCTGCTCTAGGGTTGTCGTGGATGAGTATTGGGAGATGGTTTGAGAGCTCCTGTCCGCATGCGCATGGGCATCTTCTGCAGTGGCCAGTGACGTAGAAAACCTTTGGAGCTTAACCCATCGTTTAGCCGGCGCGTACAGTGTGCACACGGTGCAACCACGGCGCGCGTCACCATGAGCACCCCGACGTTCACAAGATTAGAGTAGACGAATTGATGATTATCTTTGTGCTGTTCCTCATTCTCTTTAACCAGTCTCACAAACTACGGCCCTGGCCAATACCTACACATCAGCATTGCGCCCACGCGAACGGAAGAAGAGGCTTGGCTTCGGTGCAAAATTTAGCACGAGCCCATTATCGTACCTTTACTCCTTCATGTATGCAGCTGACCTACTAGCGAGTTCTCCTCAAAGGCCTGTGGCTGTCGCAGTCACAGGATCTCCGCCACTTAACAGATTTCAATCAATGGGCGCCAGGATAGCTGTCTTCAGACAGCATCAAGCAACGTGGTGTTGGGCGCCAGTGATGGGCACGGGGCCATTCCCATCGAAGTCAATCGCAGACCTGTCCACAATGCTCTGGAGACGAATTCCCAGTTTCTTTTCAATATTCTCTTCTTTACTCCTGCAAGATTGTCGTCAAGTTAGCCACGGCCGTCAAGACTAGTTCCCGCTTCTCAGACGTAGACGCAACCTTGAGATATATTGTCGAAGTTCACGTGTCCAGGTAAAAACTTTTCCCCCATTACCATCGACTCCTCTTTTCTCTTTTCGTTCAATTCAAAGCCCGAGTGTAAGATGAAGTACAGACACTCAATAGCACTTAACAGGGCGAGAGCTTCTTCTGGTTGGGACTAAGTTGCTTCTTAGGCACGCAGTTGGATCGCAGCCAGCTCAGATCTTACTTGAGAGAGAGATGCGAGATGCGATAATTGGGTCCTGGGATGGCCGACTATCGTGGTGGACAGAAATTATTGTCTGAGCATGCATGTAATCCTTCCCTCGAGCGTGTCATTGTGGGCGTGTTGGCCCTACAGCATCCGAGAAAGTACAGCGGCCGGTCCCTGCCTTCGGCAGCGATGCGCAGGGAATGTTCCCAAGGAGTGTGATGTTTGCCATCTCCCAGAGCAGCGCCTGCATTAACGGAAGTTCCAAGCACAGTTTGTGGAGTGTTGTGTTGGATGTGGTAGCCGACGCAAACACACCATATTCAACCTATCTATCCAAAAGGGGGCGCCCCTAATCGACGCCACCACCAAAGGGGATGTGCAACTGCAAAGGCAGGCACTGAGCAAGAATTTTCAACAACCAAATGGCGTGGGGTCTACATACTCCACAGAAGCTTTTGCGATGGCCGTATTCCATGACAACTGCCCCTGCCGCTCGCTGGCCTAGTCCCTCAACAATTGGCCATTGTGCCTTCTGCGAAAGTGTGTACTGGCAAAAGGGAAACCGTTTAGTAATTGTCTGGTCATCGCAAGATATACGAGCTGTGTTATAAATCGGCAGTTTCCAAGGGTAGTCCAGTTGCCGTGCTAGCGATCATGGGTCGAGTACGTGAGTTTGGACGAGGTGCAGCAACACGACAACGTCGCCTCCAGCCTCCAGAACAAGATCGGATTGCTCGGCCCGTCGCTGCACTACAACTCTCATGCGACGTCAGCACGTGAAACTGCGGGTATGCCTCCGGATTTCTACGACTTGGCCCAAAATCCGAAGAAGGGGGTTGGGTGTGGTGCTCTGCCTCCCGACTGGCCCGAGGAAGAATCTGGAGAATATCCAACAAAAGCTTATGTTGAATGTTACGGGGAATCCCAGTGGAGCCCGATGGAGTCAAGAGTGAGCGCATTGCGTGCGACGAAACATACGAGTTCATACTGGAGCTGCTTTTCTTGAGCAAGCGTCAAGAAGTGAGGAGTTAGGTCAGCCTCATGGATCTACCATGTACACGCACTGCTCTATATTTGGCGGTCAAACACATTTCTTTAATCCACTCTCAATGTCGACCAGTGAAGCCTGAATGGTAGTCAACACGACGAGGGTCGAACAGTTCGCTAGGTGGTCTGGGCTGAGCGTTGGATCAGCGCTACTCATGCCATGCAACTAACTGCATGCTGCTCCGACAATCCTCCCTGGTTTTTCGACGGAGTTGGGAGTGCAACCCCCCGTCACATCCGCCAGGAACGAGATCTAGGGGTTCTAGAAGCTTTCTTCTGCACGTTCTCGGCGACGAGCTGTCAAGACGCGAAGGCGATCATAATGCCGATTTGAGCCCCTTTTCTGGAAGAGGCTAGCTGGCCAGCCTTGGAGTTGTTCATAGTCTCCATGTCAGCACTGCGCTTCGTTTGGCCGTCAAAGGGCAAGGGAACTGCGGAATAAGGTCCTTCTCAATAGGGACCAACCTCGTGTATCGGCGAAATGACAGGAGTTCTGTTGGATACACACCATAGTAGCTAGCCGTCCATATGATGCAATTTGCAGTTCCTAACGGGCATCCAAGTGAGGAAATTTTGACGCTCACCCAACCCAGGTGGCTAAGCAAGCGGGGGCAGCCGGGTGCTGTGCTGCCACCAGCACGAGCTCCAGAGTGCATAGGCCCTGCAGGTTTGTCCAACAGTATGTACATTCCCGATATCGTCTAGCATCATCAGGAATGAAACCCCAAACATTGGAACTTTTTTAATTCCTTCTCTGCTCGAGTCACCGCGGCTCCAGGCCGTCTTAGGCAAGAGGTCCATGCCAGTCAGCTCGTGTGGCGCGGCTACTTGATCCAAAGCGGGCAGGCGGACGCGGAACAATCTGGCCGCAATATTGGCTACTCTATTTGGTGCTATAATAGTGATTACAAAACGTCCGCTGGCTACCACCTTACCGGGTTCACGAGACACGGGGAGCAATCTAAGATACTTCTAGTCGTCTTCCGCTTTTGGAGTTTCCACGAACATATTGGCTTTTTCTGTCTGTGATCCGTGGGGAGAGCCACTGCCGATGGAGGCCGACTGACCGATTGCTGGTGGTCGCACACTCTCAGGCTGCCTCTGCAAGCGAATGGGGGGGAAGGTTACAAGCGCTCGGTCCGCAGAAGATCTCAATTTATACGATCAATCAACGGTCGCGAATCCGAATCTACTAATGTACGTAGGTATCGAGACGGTAATAACGTACACTAATTAGCTAAAGTAGTGATTTTCGCGGTTACAGAGCAGCAGCTTTCTACCACATTGCATCAGACCAAGTGACACCTCATGTTTCGGTGGGCCTGGCCCGGCCTAACTGGCCTGAATGGTGTATGCAAAGCCGCTGTAATTGTAGAGCATGCAGTACTTCCATCACTGGATTTCACGTCACTTCGACTACCTACCTAAGGTACCTACAGATTAATGAAGTGCGCCTTTGAGACTTGATACGGCCCAGGGACTTCTTCTATTGGCTACTCCGTATCATCTCGGGAACCTCATACACTGCCACACCAGAATAGATAGGCCATCAAGGTACGGACGTACAGACATAGTTATCATCCACACAGGTATGTATCTCTGCACCACTTGCATGCAGCGGGGCCTGGGATTGCTTTGCCGTGCTGGCGCGGTTCTTTTGGTAGCGATGGTGGTCAGTGCTCAACTAGTCAGTTAACCTTACGACTCAAATCAAAGTACGTACTGGGTGGGATGGGCATGGTAAATAACTGGTTATCTTTGGTGCCGTAATTGGTCAGTAGGCGAGTACAGTACAAGCACGAAGTATACGCATGTAATTACGTCTAGACGAGTATGGCCCTGTCTGTCCGTAAGAGGAATATGGTATGTATGACCGCAGGAAGTTGAGCAATTGGTAATTTACCACTCAAAATAATGCTCACTCACAGTAGAGGGAGGCATGTGGCCCTATCCATCCAGACGTTGATTCCCAATCATACAGTAGGCACCCCAGCAATTAGTTATCGTCTGCGTACAAAGTAGAGCTTCACCATCCATCCCCCCCCCCCCCCCCTACTATCCCATTAGCGTTACTCTGCATCTCTGTGCCCCGTGCCTTCGACCGCCATCGCACTTTTTGGCCACCACGTTATCGACTTTCGGGCAGGTGGGTGGTACTGGCGAGGCCGCCTGTTCCGTCCAGGGATCTTCAGATCCATCCATCTAATAAGGTATGTACACAAAGTACCCAGTTGCCAGAGTCTGGTTTTCGATTGTGCGGGGTACTCAATAAGTTTTGATCCGCATCGCTACTGACGATGCTAGCAAAAGGCCCCCTAACCAAATACCTAATAATAAGTGACCAAAGTAGCGGTTATCGCATCCTACGCATCATGCGGTACAATTGGTTCCTCGCACTCTAATCAACTACCTAGTTGCATATTGTAGCTGGTCCCCATATCTGGATCGTCCGCCGCCACAGCCCAACCTTCATACATATCAGCCTACCTCGGTTGCGCCCTTCACCTTCAGCAGTGCCCGACGATGACCCTCACTCCACAACACATCTGGGTGGATAGGTATCCTGTTCTCCGGGACACAGATGCGCTTCGCGTTTTGGGCATCCTACACTAGTTGGTGCATCGCTGCAGCCTCCCTCCTCAGGAACAAAATCCCACCTGCGGGGCCGGTTTCTCTCTTGGCATACTTACTTTCTTGGCCTGCTTCTGACGGCGGTCCGCTGCCCGGGCTGCATGCCAGTACCTGATAACCTGGAGAAATTGCCAAGTTGAGATCGCCCCTCTCTTTTTGTTGGCCTTAAAGTTCCCCCAAAAGCAAGCAAGGTCTCATCTCACGTAAGTATGTACAGCTCGTACTTAATCAGGTATGAGCGGTATGGAGCTTGTCGAACTCTGTTCTTCGGACTGGTGTGTTGAGCCAGCCGCCAAGAGACATTTGGCCAATGTCCTTTTGACGGGAGCTAGCTGGACATTTGGCCCCAATGGCGTCTCTCAACGGCGATCCAACGTTCGTGCCGCATGGTGGCGCGGCCTCTTGCTGCTTGTTTTCCTCGGTGGCTTGCCAATTTTTGGGGGAGGCGAGATCTCTGAGGGAAAAGCACAGATCTTCCCGGCCACTGGCCCCGTTCGGGGGGCTCCAACAAACAATGCCACAGGCACGCGGAGAGAAGCTTTGCCAGTTTCCATTCCCTGGCATGCAATGGATCATCCCTGTATCGATGCTTTTTGTGGAACGGAACGCCCTATCCCTCCGGCCAACCAACCAGTGAACGGGACGAAAAGTCGCAGACTTGCCCGGATAGGTAGGTCGACAGTTTGCTAATCCGGACGGTGGCTTTAGCGTCCAGGACCCCAGTGCGCCATGTAATCAACCGCCCGGCCTACCACAAGCTTAATAAGAGCCTCATTAAGGCAGCTCGTTAGCTGTCTGGCTATATTGATCACCGGCAGTGCCTCTCCCCACCCATGGCGTGTACAGCATAGAAAAGCTCGCCCCTGCAATTTAACACTACCCGGTTCGGTTCTACTGCAGGTGTGCACATGTGGTCTTCTCCTGCCACAGCTTGGGATCTCCCATAATTCTATCCCTTGCAACGTCGTGCACGATTCAGGCCAATCCGGTCCCACGCTTTTTCTTTTTTTTTTTTGTAGAAGGGGGCATGTCTGATTAACGCACCCAAGTAATTCCATCCAGGGAAACGTGCCGCCACCACCGACCATATCACCTCCCCGCTCCGCCGTGGCTACCAAACAACACACTCAGCAAATGGTCCACCTGCCTGGCCAAGCAAGTGCGTCTGGGGGGGACTGGAAGCTGGGGGGGTGGGGTGGGAGAGCGTCACAATCTTGCACGTCATGGACATCTCGCCCGGCTCCTTGTGCTCTCTTTGGCCGATCCCTGGCGCATTGCAGTAAATGAACGTAGTCGCACCGAAAGGCCCTCCTTACCCGGCTCGCATGCCACAGAGGTAGCACCAGCCCCACGGACGGACGAGCTGCCCTCCCAGTCATCTGCGCTACTACGACGCTGCCGGACATGGTGAGGCATATGTATATAACATTGTCCTGGGACCCCGCTGGAGCTCGACTATCTCATCGACCCGGCTGCTCGTGTTTCCCATTGCTCCCGTAGGTCGTCAATCAATCATGGTCCGACGAAGTCTTCTCACCTCGCTGCTTGCGGCGGCTTCTGCTGTCCAAGCTAAGCATGTGTCCAACATTGTTGCTGGAGCTTACATCGTTGAGTTCGAAGATGGCAAGGTATGTCAATTGGCTCACCGGCCGTCCCTCAATCGGTCATCGTGTCGGTCACTCTTGCTCACTATCTCAATTGTAGGATACCTCTGTCTACCAGGCCGAGGTTGCGGCGGACGCCACCACCCGCATGGAGCTGTCCTACAAGCTGTTCAATGGCGCGTCCATCCAGTTTAATGACATCACTACGGCCGAAGAGAAGGCCGCCCGTCTCGCCGCTTTGCCCGAAGTGAGGACTATCTACCCGGTCAGGACATACGGCATGCCCACGCCCGAGATCATCTGGACTGGTGATTCGTCCCGGAACTACACAGACCTCAAGCGCCGCCAAGACGGGCCCGACACCTTTTCGACCCACGTCATGACCCAGGTTGACAAGCTGCGCGCCGAAGGATTTACTGGCCAAGGCATTAAGATTGCTGTCATCGACACTGGTGTAAGTGCGAGCCGGCTCTGGAGAGGAAGCAGTTGCTAACATGCGTGCTTCAGATTGATTATGGCCACCCTGCTCTTGGTGGCTGTTTCGGCGCCGGCTGTCTGGTCAGCTGGGGTACCGATCTCGTTGGTGACGCTTATGTAAGAACTCCGAGCACCCATTCTCATTCGTTCAGTCTTTGGTTCGCCAGCTCATGTGACGAGCAAATCTCGCTTGGACTACAATTGAGGAAAATGCTGACTCAAGTGCGCAATAGGATGGTTTCAATGAGCACTTCCCCGATCCGGACCCCATTGACTGCGCAGGCCATGGTACTCACGTTGCCGGCATCATTGCCGCGCAGTCTAACCCATTCGGCTTCACCGGCGCTGCTCCCGGTGTCACACTCGGGGCCTACAAGGTCTTCGGCTGTGAAGGCCAGGTCGCGAACGACGTCCTCATTGCCTCGTACAACCTGGCTTACGAGGCAGGCAGCGACATCATCACTGCCTCCATCGGTGGCGCTGCTGGCTGGTCCGAGGAGCCTTGGGCTGTCGCGGTAGAGCGCATCGTGGAGGCCGGCGTTCCCTGCATGGTCGCAGCCGGTAACGACGGTGCTCAAGGCATGTTCTTTGCCTCTACGGCTGCCAATGGCAAGAAGGTCACCGCTATTGCCTCCTTCGATAACGTCATTACTCCGGCTCTTTACGTCATCTCCACCTACACCGTGGCTGGAGGAGCATCTACTGAGTTCGGCTGGACCCCCGGCGAGCCCGCTGAATGGGGTGGTGTGACTCTCCCTCTCTGGGCTGTCAACTTCAACACTGCCGACCCGGCAAACGGCTGTGATCCCTACCCCGCCGGCACTCCTGACCTCAGCGGATACATAGTGCTTATCCGCCGTGGCACTTGCACGTTCGTCCAGAAGGTGACCAACGCTGCCAACGCAGGAGCCAAGTATGTCATGATCTACAATAACGTCGCCGGAGCCTCCTCCGTCACTGCCGCTGTTCCCGGAATCCTTGGTGTCGGCATGACCACCCCCGAAGTCGGTGCTACCTGGATCGCCGCCTTGTCAGCCGGGCAGGAAGTCGTTTTGTCCTTGACCGACCCTACGGAATCTGAGCAAATCTTGACTATCGTCAACAACACACGAACCGGTGGCTTCCTCAGCACTTATACGAGCTGGGGCCCTACCTGGGCCGGAGACGTCAAGCCTCAGGTTGGTGCCCCAGGTGGTTCGATCCTGTCCACCTGGCCACGACATCTCGGCAACTATGCCGTCATTTCCGGTACATCTATGGCCACTCCTCTTACTGCTGGTATCGTTGCCTTGATCGCCCAGGTCCGAAAGACCTTCGACCCTATCCTGATCGAGAATCTCTTGTCAGCCACCGCCAACCCACAGCTCTTCAACGCCGGCGGGGGTGCCTTTGACGGCCTCGCTCCTGTTCCTCAGCAGGGTGGCGGTCTCGTCCAGGCATATGAGGCCGCCTACGCCTCTACCCTCCTCAATGTGTCAAGCCTCAACTTTAACGACACAGACAACCGCATTCCTGATGCCAGCTTCACCATTAAGAACATCGGATCCAGCGATGTGACATTTGAGCTCGCCAGCGTCGGCGCCTATTCGGCCTACCTTTTGGAGCCTGGCACCATCTATGCACAGCTGTTCCCCAACGAGCTTACCGAGGACTATGCCGCCATTGCCTTGAGCGAGACTACCGTCACCGTCCCAACTGGTGGTGAGGTCTCCATCAAGGTCACGCCGACTCCTCCAGCTGGCCTCGATGCCTCTCGAATTGCGGTCTGGTCCGGTTACATCACCCTTAACGGAACCGACGGCACCAGCTTCTCCCTCCCCTACCAGGGAATCACTGGCAGCCTCCACTCCCTTACTGTCCTTGACGCTGCGTTGATGACCACTTCCGACGATGATGACTACGTCAACCCCGTCCCCGCCAACACCACCTTCATTCTGCCCGCTCCTGGCACGGCCAACGAAACTGATGCCATCCTCCCCACCCTCGCTATCAGCCTCGCTCAGGGCTCCGCTTACGTCCGCGCGGACCTCGTTCCCCTAACCACCTGCCCACCCAACACCACCACCGAGAACTTCGGCACTAAGACCATTGGCCAGCCGCGCAGCTTCCCGCTTCTGTGGAACTCGCGAGTCGTCTACTCCGTTGACTTTGATGGCCAGCTCGATGACGGCAGCTTTGCGCCGCCGGGCAAGTACAAGTTCGTCATCAAGGCGCTTCACATCTTCGGCGATAGCACGAAGCTTGAGGAGTATGATGTCACGGAAACAGTTCCATTCAGGCTCGCGTATGAGGAGGCTGCTCCGTAAATCGGCCGAGGGTATGAGGGGTGGGGCGTACGGGAACAATAGAAAATATGTGATATATGATATGGGGTGAAACCCCAATAGTTGATGAGGTTATTTCTTCAACATGTAGATTTTTAGATCAGAATTAATAATGTCTGCTCTCATGCGAAGTCCCCCATCTTGACGCAGAGTGGTCCTGTCTTGGTAATTCTCGCCACCTCTTGTGCTAGAAGACGTCGAATTAAGCTCACCCCACATAGTCCGGCAATCCTAATCTGTACAGGTGCCGTCGTGCAGGAACCTTGCAAAGCTCCCTAACAACGGTCCCTTCGCATCGTAGACGATACAAATTAAGCAACGCAGCCGTGTAATCACAACCCTGTATTGCCGGGGTACACGTTATGGCCATTGGAGAGTTCTTTCCGAGGCGCTTACGTTGATCCGGCACTTGCATGGGTAAGAGCTCAGCTCTCCGACAAGGCTAGGGTAGTTTTAGCTCAGACCGCCGAACGCCACACTCGCCTTCACCGTTGTCCAATTCTTGTTTACAATGGAAGTTGACCTCGGAAGAGGCGGCAAAGGTCAGCCTAGTTCTCAAGCTACCCCGAGAGGCTGCATGACGGCCATCGGTGGGAATGGAGTGCTAATAGAGGATAGCATAGCAGAGAATTGCAACCTGGAGCTGGAGCTGTGGGTAGCGAGCTCATTGCTTTTTCAAGTGATGTGGCAATCCGAAGCGAACAGATCGCCTAGATCGTCTTGTCGGATGAATGGACCGAGCCCTAAGCCAGTTGAAAATTTCAAATTTCTTCCCAAAATAGCCCCAAGACAGGACTAACCGGTTGCCTGGGGCTCTGGGGACCTGGGGGTGTTTTCTTTCTGTTCGGTTCCGCATCAATGGAGGCTTTCATAGTGAAGGGGGCAAGGAAGGACTGTTGTTGAAATTCAAAAGATCTACCTTGTTTCCAATCCCATCTTTGAGATTCTATAGATCTTGGTTCATCAACTGTTCAGAAACCCCACAACACCACCCCCTTTTTCCTTGTAGGGGCTGGAGACATGACCTGTATCCAGTGCCGTGGGGCGGAATGAAAGTAGATCCTGAGAACTTGGCTCAGGCTTGTCTACTGACTCATGTTATGTCTTATTTGTCTTTCTACAAAATGTTTTCTCCCTCACTCTAATACGTGACCTGATTAGCGTCCATCGTCCCAGCACGCTTTAGTGATAAGCCCAAACCATAACAGCCGAGCCACAACTCATGATTCTGTACAAGATAAGACACACGCGGCCCCTTTCAACAAGATTTATTTCCGGGCGAAGCCCTTAGCCCAAGTTGGGTGGCTTGATTCCAAATGTGGCTCTGGGTGGACGCCATGGAATCTTGGCGTTCATCGAGTGAGATGTGCGTCCTTCAAGCCCACACCCCCCACGGGCCTGTGGCGTTCCCAACTTTCTTGAAATCGACTCTGACGCACATACGCCATATGCACCGATCGTTCGCTTCTTGCCAGTCGTTCATCGTTAATCTTACCTAGCCCAGCACAGCCATATCAATCGCAGGATCCATAATGACTTTAACTTGGCGCATTAGAGTTTAATATCAGACAGTCGGCGCCTTCCCCCGGAGTCCACTCCGATTGCTTAGGGTTTCACGACTTTCAAGCCACCTGCTGCCTTGCAGATCCTTTCTGAATCCAGGCTGGCTCAAGGATGGGGTATTCCGATACTAGTAGTCCCATGGGGTCAGTTCTAGTCCCCCACTCTCTCACGAAAAGGAGAGACTCTGAACTCGTGCTTGCGGGCGCTCACAGGTAAAATCGCCGCATCTTGTCACACGAAATAATCCCAGTTCCATGGTAATAGCACCGTGCGATTCTATAAAGAGAACTACTGTCTGAAATTGATGAACCAGTTTATCTAAACTGTCAGAGGCAAGAGTCAACCTTAACGAAGCAAAACTGGTTCATCTGTCATTTGAGCTGCCTCCGCACGACACTTCATAGAAAGGTCTTCTGTTTGCATCTTCATTGCTAAGGTCAACAAGAGCGCGAATTAGTGAATATCCAATGACATCATCGGAGCTCTTTGTGTAGGCTCCAAAGCATGCCCCAGTGTTCTGCGCCGCTTTTGATCTGACGATACAGTATCCCAAAGACCTCTCCAACCCTGTGTTCAACGCCGAAGCTACCATGCCACCGCTAATCAATTTTGATCTTCTCCATGACCAATTATCTTTGTTTTCCATCGAGCTCTGAAACAACGTGCTCTAGTGTGTGGGAGTTGGCAAGCTGTACCCATGGTCCAGGAGCTGCTGTAAGAGAGCACTCTCATCAGAGGCTGAAGCGGTCAGATTGAGTCGTAAGACGGGTCATGATGACTTCACTTACATGGTTGTTCGATAGCAACACCCTCTTCAACAGCATCTAGCCTACTGGTTTGTGCCTGTTCGATTAAAACTGCGCCATCGAGGTCGTCATAGTCGACTCGGTACACGTCAACTCGAATCGTGTATGACCCGGCATGCATGATGCTAAGGTCCAGAAAGGCGAATGTGATGGGTATCCGACCACTTGGATTTGAAGAGTCACCGGTCAAATGGCACCCGGAGACTGCTTGCGTGCCCCCAAGCCGTCCTTGTAGGACGGTGCCGTCTGTATCCACCAAGACGGCCATAGCAAAAAGATGGACACCATCTCCAGAACACTGTTCAGCTCTGACTCTGGAGCGTACAACCAACGGCGGGTAGAGTGGTTGACTAGTTTGGGTTTGAGAAGGAGGTTGCACTGCGATAGACATCGTTCTTGAAGACATTGATAAATGGCAAGAGATGTTGCTTCCTAACATTTGACGACGATGCGATGGCCATCGGGATGATGGGCGATTCTTCGTGGAGGGCATCGTGACTTGATATAGGACCAAGAAGAGCAGTTGGTGAAACCGTACAACCGAGAAGGACCGTTGTCAAAATAGCCAGTGTTCAACTATTGTAGCTCTCTCTGCTTCGGAACAGTGGCCGGCTCCGACTTTTTGGTAGTACTACGATGAGGCCGAAAGGCATATTGGAATGCTGGTTCGTTATGGTGGGTGATTGCCGGATAGAACCCCAAATGCCGAGACGGGACGAAGATACGGAGTGGGTATGAAGATCAGATGGGCCACCACGGTTCCTGGCAAATGATGCAGGCGGCTCTAAGAAGGTTCCTTTTTGAGGGAGATTCCTTTGATACAGACTGCTCCGCAGCAGGCACCCGCACGCCATCGATATCTGGTTTGGGCAGACGAGCAAGCCACAAATAGTTTCTCTTCGGCAGCGAGGATCCCGGTACCCAATCCCTGGGACATGAGCTTAACGTTGACTCGGAGTCGTTTGCAGACTATTGGAGCAAGGTGTGGGAGTGGATGTATTAAATTACAGAGGAGTTGGACGCCAGGGGCGTGAGTCTGGATGCCAACGAGATCAGTAATCCGGTACTTTGCGATTGCGTGCATGCCTGCGATACAAGTCAGGAAGAAGTGGATATCAAGGTGAAGAAGATCCGCCCCCAACAGGTAGCAAGGCGATCCACAGTCCCAAGAATGACCAGCACTCGCTTCCTGTCTCGGGTTGAGTACGATCCGACATTGTGGCTGGCGAAAGCCACCAATAACCTTCAGGGCCACGAACCGTCGAGATGAATTTCTCAATTCTTATTGGGCTTGGCGTGTGCTCCGAGTAAGGCTTGAAGCACGAAAGACAGCCCAGTGTGCGTTGGTGATTTCGTCAAGTGTTGGTAAGCATTACATCAGTGCCTACGCGCAGCTGCAAACAAGGAAGTAAAGCAATCCCAGTGTGCACGTCATGTTACGTAGGTGCCAAGGAATGACTTGATGTGCCATTTGATCGTGTGGGATTATGGGGTCTTCTGGACATTGTGTCTATTCGATTTATGTGGCAATGTCATGTAGAAACTCAAGCAGTAAGAGCAGGAGCCGTAGGTGAACCCTAAAAACCAGGGTAGCGTACGAGGAGGAACTGGTGGCGCAGATCCCAAACATCTGGACAGCCTTATTGCCTCTTCACCATCGGATAAATGTCCCGACGATGGAGGGAGAATGCGTCCACTGGGAGGATCGGAATATTGGGCACAGAATCGTACATGCAGCACAGATCTGCGACTACGAGCTGTGGGTTGAGGGGTGTGCAGAAAACCCGGCTTGATGGTTGCGAATGGAAAGGCCAGCCAGCCGCATGGGACCCTGACTAAAGACCACAACCGGAATGATAGCGATCTGTCCTCCAACAGTCTCCCCTCCAGCATCCTAGTTTGACCTGGCTATTCAAGTGACCAACTCATAGGAAAGATAGAAATAAACCTTGCGGTGAATATGTAGTCAACGATACCGAGAATATCGTGCAAGTTCTGTTGTTTTCACGTGCACACCAACTAGATTCGCCTTCAGCACCAAGATGGCTGACATCTTAATCTTGTCACCAGTTATCTGGGGGATGTCTTCGATCTACACTTCACCTCGATCGGTGATAACTAGGAAAGTTATGAGAGGCTCTGGTGGGGTAGACGAGGGCGGGTGGACATCAGCCTAGTAGGCATGGAGGTTCTCTGCCGATTGGACGAGAGTGGACATCTTGCTCAACCTCAAGATGAAAACCGGATTGAGCCGCGAGATCAAGATATGTCTATCAATGCTTCACAGATCTGATCTTCAATGTTTCCAAACAGACGGTTCACTCCCCGCTAGATCTGCACTCTGCCCGAGGCAGTCGTGTGTTGGTGTCGGCTGTGTATGGCGTCTCGGCTGCTCCACATCACCTTTAGGTGCGGCGAGCTCGGCGAAGAGGGAGATACGAGCGACTAAGCGAGGAGTTTGGCCTTATGAAACAAGTCTGGCAGGAATTACTTACAAGAAGCAATGGGCCAACGCAGCCTTTCCCGTTGGGTCTGGCAAACGATGCAGGTGGGCTTGGCCCCCTGCTTTCGCGGTTTCGTGGCGCAAGTTAGCGCATGGAGTTACGTGGGATAAATCCGGAGTAACCAAGGCCATACCAAATGGTCCATTATTTCACGATGCCAAATCGTCGAGGGCCTTCTACTTCTCAAACGATTATCGGTCTAGATGGCAAGATAATAGTGTCGTTGACCACTCTGAGAGAAGAGCAGCATCCATCCATGTTGTTGCTGGTGGGAGGCGGCTCAGGTAAATACTTACGTTCGTATGCACAAGCTGGAGTTCTTTCATCGTGCACGACGGGATTCTCGTATAGTGCTTGCTTTTTACGCCTCGGGAATCAAAGTACTCACATATCCTGGCCTTTCACTTGATAATGTGAGCTTTCTCATGCCTCCAAAGGCAACGAATGAAGCACCTTTGCGAAGTACGGTGTTTGTATTCTTACTCGGCCGAGAGCCCTCCCCTATCTTACGAACATGGGCTAGGTAGTAGAGAACCCCAAGGCTAGTTGCCGCTCGTTGGCTATGTATAAAGGTGCCGGTATCTCCTGTTTCTAGATCGCACTCAATACTCGAAGCAAGTCAAGATTGGAATCATTTGCACTAGAGGGTTATCTAACCGAGGGAGCAATGCAGACATCTCTGGCGCAGGCTTGTTGCTCGCATTGGTTCATACGCACTAGTCGTCGAACTACCAGCCGTGCCGCTGTCGATAAGCGGGGCCCCGGTAGTGGGACTAGTTATTAGCTCCCGGGTAACCAAGTTTGTTCGCGCCGCTTTCCGAACCAAATGGTGAGACTTCGTCATACCAACCAGGTCATCTAGCAAAGGGCTGCAGGTCCTAACGGCCGAAAAAAGGGCTAATGGGATCAGCCACATTTTCGCATCTCCTTACATCTCCTCGGCGGACTGTGACAAGGGTAAGGTGAATCATTGCAAGCAGATAAGTTTGACTCAGCCTCACCTAGGTGCTATGTTAGAGACTAGGGATGAATGACGGATTGTGATAAGTTCACATGCACTTCATTCATTTCCTCCAATTCCAGACTAGACGAGACCAACTCAGAATTTACTGTTGTGTGAAAAACTGGCCTTACTAGGAACCGCTGTCACTACCTTAGAGGCCGAAGCATCTCAGATCGAGGCGATGGAAACTGGTGGAAATGTAAATACAACCCGCTTTTGAGCGTAGCTCTCTATACTATGCTGGGGCAATCATATCTTGGGCCCTGCTGCTCAGTTCAATCAAAACAAAAACATAATGGTGCGCAGCCCGCCGTGGTGTCCTCGAGTGGATGATTACTTCGCAAGGCTATGGATCCTCGGAGCACCTGTCTACCATTTGGGACACCTGGAACCACCTTTGTCTTCTCGTATACACGGTTCACAACCTAAAATACTAAGATTAGTGCTACTTGAGACTCGCTTTTGTAGGATGACCTACCTTGAACAGCCGAATTGTTTTGTATCAAAGTACCAAGTGCCATCGGAGTTGCTATGGTGCTGGTCGAAGGAGAACGCCATGACAGGGTTCCTGAACCAAGCATGTCCGCCATCCGTAGTTACAGCATAAATATAGCCAGCCAGGCATCCTAGTGAGTAGTGGCCGTCCTGGTCGATTCGGACGCCCCATGAGTTGGAACAGACAAGCTGACCGTTGTCGACAACGCGAGCATAATCAAGCCAGTTGACCTCAATGTCAATCGTTCCCTCAACCACAAGGCAGGCAAAGGTTGTAGCAATAGCTAAGAGCTGAAGAGATGCAGAAAGGACTGTAGAAAGCTTTATGGCTGATTAACTTGAAGAGAAAGTGCGGAAGTCAAGGCGAGGTAATGTAGAAAGATTAAGGAACATGTCTCCATTGATGTGGCTATTACAGCGAACTGTCTTCTTTATACCTTTTGAGTTAGTTACTACATGGGAAGGGGAATAAAGAGCTTTCGTGTTTGCAATATTATCCAATTACGACCCCAACGACCGGAAAACCCGGACGGCGAGCTAATAAAGAAGGCATACCTGCGATCCATGTTGCATGCATGAACTTCAAACAACAGTGTCATGTGGTGCTTCCAGACTGACCAACCAGCATGAGTATTCGTATCGGCGAGTACTGACCTACGGCCGTTGTACTGAAATAACTTCGAGGTTTCTCATCTTTCTGTCCAACCATCAGTCCGTTCCCATGCGTTACGGAAATTTTTATCTCTACTAATTTACCTGCGCGGCGTTAGCGAGAAAGGGAGCATAGATTCCATCTGCCGTCGGTTACCTAAATATCCATTCTAGGAAGGAAAAGCGACCCATCCCTGCGAGATGTGGGCTCCCACAAAGAACTTTAGGAAATAGGTATCCTGAATATCAGTAATGGAGGCCGGAATTTGATGTTGTTCTGTAGATCCTACTGTTAAAAAGATGAATAGCTGGATTCCGTCAGATGAGCTGGCCAAGGCCGGTATGGATGCCTACAAGACCGGGATGTGAGATATCAGCACTTCCAACCCCTTTAAACCGTTGACCTGAAATGGGCTCTTATTTTGATTCTTGAAACGTCCTCGACAGTAAATCCAAAGTCAAGGAGCTTTCTGATGGTTCGTCGCGTCTCAAGATAAGCTTATCAATGCAGAATGTCTTGATCATGACTCGGCTAACTCCAGAGCCCGTTCTGGGGCGAGAATGGAACTTGTGTTGTTACTGGACTCATCACTTTCATCTCGGATTGTTTTGGAGGCAATGGCGATTGCATTTATTCATGCTGTCGCATTGAATATGGAGTTGATACGTTCAAAGTTCCAAATTAGTTATCTCTACCCTCAGTTCAACCGCTCGAAAGCATACTTGCAGAGTGACGCCCTCACATTCCATGAATCTGGACGTTGTTAACTATCATGATGAAAGAAGTGATGAATTCGTGGATTCAAGTCCAATACGACCAATTGTATGAGATCTATAGCTGTCGAGCCCCCCATTATATGACACCGAGATCAGCCCAATCCGCGAAGATATCTTAGCCCTGGTTAATGAGAGATCGGTCGGCATGGTGATATGCTGGATCTGGATGCACAAGTCACTTAGATTGATGCCTAACCAAAGTGACCATAGCCATGATATCAGTGGTCAAGAGTGGCATTAATATGTATCGAGAAATCTACAAGACGCTGGAAGTTCACCTTTGTGATACTGAAAGAGACCCGCCAGCCATGGCGCATACCAGAATCTAAATTAAAGAGCTACCTCGCCACCAATTGCCCCTAAGTAAAATGGAGGCAAGAACGCAAAGACAAAACCCAAGGCCATCAACAAGAGGTGGTGGAAAGTGGCTACCAGAGCAACAACCACCCAATTTACTTTTGATCTGTGCCGACACACGGTACACTTTGTCATTGCAAGGCCGGGCCGGGCAGCTATGCTCATACCTGTTAGATACCCATGGAGCTGGCCTTCATGCTGCTCAATCGACAACGTAATCCCTGTTGGCAGTGGCACTTGAGCTTTTCAGAACCCGAGACATCTTGAAGGTCGGATTGGCCGCCTCGATCCAGGTGCCAGTAATTGCGATGCTTGAAATTCCTGAAGCCTAGAACTGGGAATCTGTATTGGCGCAGTGAGCTGTTGCAGCTGATTGCATATTGGCCCGGTCTGTAGTCTGGAGGAAGACTGCGTCGACCGGTAGCTCACGGGGGCGCGGATGGTCTTGTCGAGTCCACAATTATGTAAGTTGCACTCCTTGAATCCCCGTCTTAGCTTGGAGCTCAGCTTCTTGAACTCTGCGGATGTAACTTATGACTACAAACTATACCTCAGCTCCAGCTGCTCCTTAAATTCTTCTTCCTGTAGTTGGAGGGGCGGTAGAGCCAGACACTGCGAACTTCTTCTTAGGGGGAAGGGACAAAAGTCCTCACAGCATCATGGGTAGACTGCTACTTTCATCTTTTGTAGCGTGGTTCAAGTTGGTACTTTAGACTCAAGTAGACTTCCCAATCTTGTCGGTAGACTCAAGCATGGGATTACAGTCGAACTCGAGCAGGCGCTAGCGAAAGGATCTCCTCTAATCATTGTCCCAATAGAGTTACACCTGGATGAGTGTTGCACTCTACCTTAGCTCAGCAAGCTCGAGATGATGTCTGTTGGAGGCACTGCATTCGCTGGGAGTGTAGCCAACCCCCCGATCTACATGGCTCTGCATTATCTACTCCGTCTCATTGAATTAGCAGCCACTCCGCCAACAAGCCTATGACGTCCGATCTCCCAAGCTCCTCAACAGTCACAACATCAGTTCGACCTCAGCCATCGGCTACACAACCACGCTCGCATCATCATACAGGCGAGGCAAGCATAGGGGACGATCACTGGCGTCATATCTAGCGGTACCGGGGATGGGTAGCCCCCGCCCGTCTTGGACCCCTAAATCTAGAACGCTACGCGGAAGGAGTACGATTTCGACATCGGTCTGCACCCACCATCAGAACTTTGTTGAGAACCGAAAGCGGAAATGAGCTGATTGTATTCCTAGCACACACCCGTCCTCCGTAACCTCGAGCTACCATCTGCAAATCCACCGACTCGGCCGGCTTGGCCTGCCCCGTATCCACCACGAACGCAACAACTCTCCACCGCGGCGCTTGGTCTGGCCCACATACTAGTGCTGCTTAGTGCCCTCGCGCGGGCTGGTGGTCCCACACACGCCACTGTGGCCAGAACGCTCTCAACAATATGGAGGATGAAAGGAACGTATGGAGCAGGACGCTTAGAGTTTGTCTGCGAACTTTCGGGCTGAGCGCTAACTGCACTCCACCCCTCCACTTGGTGCGTTTTATCGCGTACGATGATGCATACGTAGTTTATGTAGTCTGATTCTCTGCATTGTCTGCGCTTCATCTCGGGTTCATGTTTGGTAATTAAAACCTGGGGTTGTCTTGTGTGTCTGCGTTTGAGTGCGGAGGTCCGGAGGTGGCCGTGAAAACCCCAGCATCTCTGCATCGTTCAAGCTCGGAGTTCTTTCCACGCGGCTCTAGGTGGGCTGATTGGCTGGGCGTTGTGATGCAGCCTCATTTGAGGCCTTCAACACGTCTTCCCCAAGCAGCTGGCTGCTTCAGTGCAAATTTTCACATCGCGCCATCCCATCGAAGCTAGGCAGTCTGGATAACTGAACCGGCCAAGCTATGGCCAGCCAATACGCGAGCCATACCCAATAACGTCTGATTCTACCTATCGTTACAAGATCATCAAAGTTCGGCAACGAGCCTCAACAAGTTTCTACGAGACCCCAGAGCACCGCTCAATGTGCTCTGCTCCCCGCCCTGCAACCCACATGTGCGGGAGACTCCACATCGCTGATCCTGGACCCTGATTGTTGTCTATACCTGCTCTCCAAACCACGCCATATCGGTTGTCGGACACAGGCTGTCTGCAGCATTACGAGATTGTTGCAAGTTGATTAGGTATGGCGTGTCTATAGACGTCGTATGCCTCACCCGAGACATTGCCACATTCGACCCGGATAGATAGGACGAGCGGCTGCGACTTCCATGGTACGTGGTGGATGACAGCCGTGAGGATAAATGGTACAAAGACATCTCAAGTGGCGCAAGTCCCTATGTGCAGGTTGCGGAACCAATTTGCAATGAACTTAATTTCAATAGCGAAGGCTTGCACATCGCGACGAACATTGAGAGGGACTGCCAGCTCCGGCAGGGAGCGTTTAGAATCCTGCCCTGCTGTGTCACCACAGGTCGGAATTTACCTTGACTCGTGTAGGCCGACTGGGCCTGCCAACAGATGCACTAATGAGTGATGTAAGATTCATCTGCAAACTGCGGAGCAGGCTGTAGGAAGACGCTGCAGTTGAAACTTCACGAGTATCACTTCATGTCGTTACGGAGGAATTCCAACCCTCCATGAAGTCTGCCAATTCACCCACCCGACCTTCTGAGCCATCCACCACAAATCACTCGCATAGTCACCTGCCATTCAATCGATGCATCGCGAGTAAGTTCATTGCGTCGCCGGCCGTTGGAGGGAGGGTGCCCTTCCTGCTCGGTGCAACTGATAAAAATAAAGAGGGCTGGCTTTCCTCCCCCCCTCAATCAATCAAGCAGCTAATCCTTTCACATGCAAAGAAAACCTCAAAGATAACGACCAGCAAAATAGCAGAGCTGCCAATCCCCTTCCGCATATCAATAGTCAAACGCGTCCGCATTGCAGCTGCATGTGGAGATGAGCTCCACCAATGGTTCGAGTGCTTTACGGCTGCAGGGTAATAAGAGCTGGGTTGGTCGAAGCTGGGGCGTTTCGGGGCGGGCAAGTTGTCGACCCCGCCTTTGACCGACTTCTGCCAAGAACAGCTGGACGTGGTGTGATGGTGCCTTTGAAGTAGAAGTTTGTTCAACAGGCGATGATGTGATGGAATAGGATGATGGGGCTCTGTAATGCCGTGGCTGCTAGAACCGAATGGAAAACAGTTTTAGGGACGCGGCCGATGATGGATGAGAAAGCTGACCCTGTTCCCAAATCAAAACCGGCAAAGACGGAACATGTTCTCCTCGGTGGACGCTTCATACAGCTTCCCCGCGATATGTAGCTTAGGGCCATGCCAGGCAGTAAGTTCAAATGCAAATGCACCACCCTACAGGCCACACCTGTGCGCCGCAATCGTGTCGCCTCCTCTTGCCTTAGGCCCTACTCCCCTGATACTAACCCCAGGCCCAAGGCCCTGGATGCAAACGAGACCAGACACCAGTCGTTCACCACGCGGTGGGGCTCAGGGGCGAGATGTCACACCCAAAAATGAAGATCCAGGCCCAGCCCCAATGAACCCAAACTGGTTTCCCTTGTTTCCCAGCGGCGGTGTACCTTGCCAAAGCACCCCTCAAAAGCTCCGACCGCCAGTGAGGGTCAGGGTTGGGATGGGATGTCAAACATTAGCGCTGATATGCCCGAGCCTAGCGTTGTCTTCCCCGCTCCTTAGGCTTGATCCAGCCTCTGCTGCTTGTGCAGACTACGATTCATAGTGCGATGCATCTCATGATGATGGGGAGAGGATTGGAGAGCCAGGGTGGTCAGGTCCCGAGAGCTGGATAGCGGGATTGCGGGGGAGGGCCTAGCCGCGTTGCCTTCGACGACTGTATGGACGGCCATTGGGGACGTATCAAAGCTAATTGATGATTGCATACGATGGGCACGCAAGTGAGAGGCACTAAGACGACGCCACTGCTTGGTCGAGACTGCATCCAGGAGCAAAAAAGATGATAACGTTAAGCTGCCATCCATCAACTCTAGACCACCACAAGGGAGATGAAGCATGGCCAGCAATGAGCTGGCCAATACGAGGACGCGTGGTATGACACTCCCTAACCGGCAGCTCCCTAACAATTCCCATGACGCATCCCATCGGTTTGACAAGCATCAATAGCCTTGACGTCACGGCATATTGCGGAGGAGAATAAGCAGCCACAGTCGCCATCTCGCCAGTCGTCTCCTTTGTCAATAGTGTGGTTACTCAACAGAAAGCCAAAATGCGGGGTCGGTCGTGCAACGGAGGAACTTGCCTCTGCTATAGAGTAATCATCTTCCGTGCATGCTTTCGTAGATATTATCTGCCAGTATCAAGAGCCCGCGAGCTGTCGGCCCTCTGTGCGACATGAACGGTCTGGATCTTCTTCTGGGACCGAGAGGCATCATGTCGTACCACGCCCACTTCCATCGCATTGTGAACAGCGAGTGGGTGTAGATGAGGTGCAGATCATGCTGCGGGTTGGCTGCCATCGGCAGTAGCAAGAAGTAGGACTGTGAACTGAACCAGCACAGTATGAAAGAAATTGATATTGAGGAATCAAGTAGAGAGACTTCAGTACTCGCCATGCTTGAACTCGAGGGCCAACGATGGGCTATTCTCTCCAGAACGTGAAGATCGAACTCCGAGGAGAGGATCGAGACATCGAGTGGAGCCATGTCGGTCAGACGTTCATCGAAGATGACAATCACTCTGGTTGACTCTGGACTGCCCCTGATTCTGAAGAGAAGGGGGCGAAGGGTCTCCCGACGTCCAGCCGTCTTGCCAACCTCCTGGATGCCGCGGCTTCTCGTGGTCTGGCTGTCTCGGATGTAGCGAACTGCAAGTTACCTGCCAAGGCTTGCCCCGATGGCAGGCAGAACCAAGTGGATTTCCACGATCCCGAAGTGATATGTGATCCGGACACAACCCGTACAAACACCCGGAGGACTACTCGCGGATTGAGAAACTGGCCAGCCGCGCTTGCGCAAGACCGTGCGGAGCTGCGAAACGCCATACGACAGAGAAACAAAGGTATCATGTATACAGTGACTGGGGTCGCCGAAGCGGGTTTGCCCGGTACTTGAAGGTACGAATGCGTTCGCGTCCAGTAGCTGTTGTTGGCTGAGTTCCAGCCGGATCGGAAGCCCAAGCAACTGAGATCTCAACTTTAACGAGCATCTCTTCCCTCCGGGATCGATTTAACAGCACACACTGCTCTCAAGCCGCAGCAAAGCCTATTCAGCGGGGTCTGGAGGACCGGATCCGCGAAAGAGCCTCACGGTGGAGATCGAGAACGTCCGAGCTCTGCGGAGAAGCAGGGAGGCCCGCATGAATAAAGGTCGGACATCGAATCGGCAGGACATGCCTTCAGATCCCTGCTCATTCGATGTGAACAGCTTGCTGATGTGCAGCGCCGTAGTCCCATGTCTTCACCGCTGTTTGAACAAGGTAAGAAAATTTCTGCCTTGCAATCAGCACCAGAATCCCGCCACCAGAGCTTTTGTGGCTTGCGCAAGTCACACTCGGGATCACATAATTTAGCAAGAAGAGCGAATCCCTTCCCGGGGAGCAAGTGTGCAAAGGGGAAACGAAGCTGAAAGTCGTCTGTTTTAGGGTCTTCAAGTTCCCAATGGGGTCATGGATGATACGAGGGACCATCTCAGGTGGTTCTCTCATTCGGAACGAAAACTCTTCTCCAGGCAAACAAATCGCTGTGATTGGACGGGCGGCGATGCCAGTCACATCTGAGCCGCGCTCTGTCGGGGTCGATATCCAGACCGTGACCAACCGCCACTCAGCCCTAGCTTGGCCGTTTCCCAGCCCCGATCACCTGGTTATCATGCGCTGCAGGTGGTGACTGGAGAAAAACCCAGCGATGTCCCCAACCAACTGCTTACGCTGCGGCGGTTCGTTCGTTCGCGCGAGCCCATCAGGCGGCACACACTCACCTGAGATCCAACGAGATTGGCGGCGGACTCCAGAGTTGGGAATGAGGGATTTTGGACTTACACCCCGCGCGGGGGTAATGGGCGATAGGATCGCAGTTGGCATAAGCGGGCATGTCATGAAGTGACGGTGATGGTTCTAATTGAAACGATTCCGTTCAAAGTCGGCTAGTTGGAGTCAGATGACCTTTTCATCGTCACGTCTCGTCAACGTCTCATAACCTTTCGTCCAAGGCAGTAAATATCCTGGCCAGCCAACAGCCTCAAAACCCCTCCTCCTTTCAGCGGGGCCGCTGGCGTGCTGTGTGGTGGCTTTGGGATGGTCATTTCTCCTCGGGGCGGGCGAGACTTGGGTGACAAAGCGGGTGATGACATCAATGGGTCATGGCTTGCGTGTGCATTTCATTGAGAAAAAGAAAGCAACTCGCATTTGCGCCGTGCGATGCATCCTGGCATCGTGGCACAGGCACGCTATGGCAAGCCACAAAAGGCCCATACCCATATCCCCCACGGGCAGAAACCAAGGCAGAAACCCAAGCGAGATGGGATTCGTTGGCCTTGCCTGGCCCGCCAGCGTTTCAATTCGCTTGGCTACTAGGGACGGAGCAGGTATTTTTTTTTTCTTCTCTTAGGCTTTGAACGTCTTCGGTGAAGGAGCAATCGCGCTAGCTAAACTGGACGCGTCCGGCCTCATCCCATCCTACAAGATCTGTGGGAAATGAATAACTTAGCTTAAGTTCCCAATTATGGTGACATTTTAGCCCAAGACAGGGAAGCTCCGTGCCGCCCCAGGCGACTTAGCGCTTGATTCCAGCGCGGCTTGCACTGTTCCGTCCGCTAAACGAGCAGTGGAGCGAAATTAGCATTTACTTTTAGCAAGCCTGTGGGGGGGTATATGCCCTAAATCATTTGCGCCAGCGTTGGCATGGCCGAAAAGCTCGATCTGCCACCTCCGGCCCCGATGATGCCCTTTGCTCGTGAAACAGGTCAAGACGTCATCGAGCCTCCTGCTGCTAGACCGCCAAAGGAAAAGCGGACAGTGAGAAATAAGCCGTGCCCTGGGGCCCCTTGTTCTAGCAGAGATTTCATGCGTTGAGACTCTGCCACGGAACGTAGGGGGCGGGGAAAAGCCAATGTTAGGGTCACCTGGTAGCGGTCAAAGCCTGGGTCAGGTCGTTTCAGTGGATGGGATCAGTTGAATAAGCCCTGTGCCGTGGGATATGACGGCCGTGATATTGACCTGGAATGCCCTGTTCCCTGTGCCTTCCAGGACCAAATCATCGACTTTCTGTTTCGTTCTCCACATTCTTACGATCTGCTTTCTGTGGGGAACGGCTGGTGGAAGCAACAGAAGCACTGTTACAGTACTACGTACGTATATTGCCCGTGGGCTAAATCCGGAGTTCGAGAAAGCTTCCCAGCTATGTACGTGTGTACCCACCTCTAGGGCAGCTCGTGTCTTCATCCCGTATCCGAATGGTACGTGGTCAGGTTGCTGTGTCCGGACAAGACAGCTCATCCATGGAGATCGCCCTCGAGACAGCTCTTTTGGAGCCATCTTTGCACCTTGACTGTGTGTGGAACGGGACCACCCTTGGTGGCCAACTCGCGGGAAGAAAGTTGGCACCAATCCCCCAAAGGCGGAAAAAAAAACCACAATGTTGAGAATCCCATCCCCCATGCTGTCCACTTTCGCCAGACAACTGTCGTTCTTGGCTGCGCACAACTATCTGATGGATGCCACACACCTGCAAGCGTCCATTTAAAACTTGGCAGCTCCTGGCTCATACAGGAAAGCCCCGCGCCGATCGATGATAATGCCAGGCCGGAGCATCCACCCCGTCCGGGTCGCCAAAAACATTTGCATGTAGCCTCAATGTTACCCTGCAATCGATTGCGAGCAAAGAGCTACCAGTCCGCGACACGCTCTCTTTCTCCCCATCCCCCAGAATCGAAGTTCACGACGGTGTCGACCCTGAAGTTGCCCGAGACCCTACGCACCTCGAGACTCAGGGTTTCCTTCTGGATCGTCAGCAAGTCTTCCATGGCAAGTTCTCGTTTAATCTACATGGTTGGGACGAAGTCTTGTCGTTTCAAGTGAGCCTCCCACGTCGATCCGACCCGATCACCTGGCTTCACCCTTGCGCGGGAGGGCTCGCTGGGCCACGTCGCGACCCACGCCAGTCCAAGACACTACTCCGTGGGCTAAAAGTCGGGGAATCCAACTTGGGGCAAATACTGCCCGCCCTGATAAACCTGCCAAACTTGTCCTTGTAGTCCATATTCATTGCTTTCTAATAAGTGTTTCTCAACACTTGGCGGTCATGCGCCTCAGTGCCGTCTATGGATCGCGTCATTACCTGCAGTAAGTGCGGGCATATCACCCCATTTCGTAATATTTCGGTTTCTTATGATGAATGGGAATTGATTTTGAACAACGTGATCCTGTGGTTTTGTCATGCATTTTCCATGGCCGTCTCATCCGAGCCGACGAAAGATATCGATGAATCTATATCGGATCCTGCGGGGATGCCTATCTCGATAATCCGGCCCCCCGGAGGCCCGGGAGAGCTGTATGGACGCACATGATGTACTGGTGATGTCGACACCTCAAATACCATGGCCTCCCCCGCGGCCCAAAAACCAACGAACCCCGCCATACCTGGCAGGTCGAATGAGAAACACGCAAGGGGCTGAATGGTGCTGGACTATGGGCTGATTGGACAATGGAAACACATGGGCAGTCAGCGCTCCAGGAAGCCGGCGGAGGTCGAGAACTTCCCAAACACGATCATGGAGATGTCAGACAAGGCTTTGTGGTTCGATCTTGAATTTTTTCTTGATTCCAACCCACGCATGTTCCTCTTCTGGAAACTAGTCGATTGTTCGAGGGCCAAGCCAGCAACGCTATCCTGTGTACTGGGATGTGGTGTCGGCCTAGTCGAGCCTGGTGTGTCCTTTCGCAGCCACCACAAAGCATCCCACCTCCTGATTGGAGAAGGCAGCCATCCCCACTGCAGCGCAAGCCGCACTTTGAGGAGGTACGAAGTGACATTTGGAAGTTGTTCTGGTGTTGCGAGAGGAGTACATACGTACACGTAAGGACAGCATGGGTCATTTTACTGTGGAGATGCCTGGCACGGATAATCCGGAAGCTGACAAGCTCCGGGAATCTCGAGATGAGCTTACTGAGATAGCTCCATTCTCCAGAAGATCCAAGTGGGGGTGATATGCCAACTTGAAGAGGCTCAGAAGGCTGGCCAGGAGCTCACTTCACCGCTCCGAGTAGAATCGCTGCCGATGTAGCGGGTTTATCAGTTGAGATGAAATATCGAACGTGGGGAGATGGTTATCCGGCTCGACCTTGATTGTGGCCTTGGGGCCGGTGAAGCGGCGTCGCTCGCGCTGCCAGTAAAACACTTTTGAGGCGCATATGCAGAACTCTGGCTTTCTTCCATGCAGATGCATGTGGTGCGACGCCAGCGTAATTGGATGTCATGCACAGTGTCATAAGCCACATGCCGGCACGGCCAAATGTACTCACAGTGTCGTCGACTCTGCTTGCACTCAGCTCAATCCTTGTCCAATCGGCGTCCATGGTCGGTGAGCTCGGCGACAGTGGCCCTGAACAAGGCTTCGCCTCCCAAATGTGCACGATCTCAAGCATGAAGAAGCGCCTCCAGTCAGTCGTTCTGATACCCACTTCGTGGCATGATATCCATTTTAGACCGACATTGTCGAAGAGATTCAGATCGTGGGGCAGCCATTGCCGGGCTGTGGTCGCACTGCATCGCCGTTGGTGACATCAAATGGCTACCTGCTCGAACCCTGAAGCCTGCCTGCACTGGTGAGACTGGTGAACACGAGGAGGCGGCCAGTGTCTGTCTGTGGGAAAGCAGACGACGCAACGCCACTAGCCCGCTGCAGCGAATTGAAACATTTGACGCACGCGAAGAACGAAGGAGTAGCCCGTACTACCTGTTGTAACAGTCCACGGGCAATATTTCCCTTAATGCTGTGGTGATCAAATTGAGGCTATTGTGCCGGTCCCAACGATTTTATTCGTCCCACGCACCGGCCCAGCGAATTGCAGCTCAGAACGCAACCGTTGCATGAAGCTGAGAATAGAGCGCCTCCACTGGGTATCAGGTTAAAATCTCCGAAAATCCAGCAAAACTGAGCCGTTCGATGATCTGACGGCGGTGTATGTATCAGACCACGGCCCAGCAATAGAGGCAAATCTGATGGGTTATTATCGGGAGATAATTAGTGCCTGCATCGGGCTCTCAGCTTCGGGGGACGGTGGATAACAACAACATCGTATGTGATTCCATTTGTAAGAAGAAGGAGAGGTCAATGTCGCTCGGTTCTAGGTACTTGATATGAGCAAAGATCAGCCAAGGAATTGCTAGGTCACCTCAACAGCCGCATCGAAGTTCCATGATAGGCTAGTACATCTAGGCTCGCTCGCCCTTTCGCAGATTGGCGCAGATCCGACCTACATACCCTAGAATGCAATCACTGGAGAAGGCTGGCAGATTGGACTGCTCAGGGTTGTCAGGGTTTTCCAGGGGACTTCGGGGTCCCGATCACTAGCCCAGCCATCGAGATGGAATCTGGTACATACAGCACTGCTATGGCCTTTCCTGGATCTGCCGAATACGGTGAGATGATATCGGATTCCGTTCTCGGAGGTTGGAGGGAAAGTCTTATCAGTTTCTGAGATGAAGTGCAGCTTGCACCTGCAGCCCAAGAGGCAGTTACTGCCTAGCTCGCAGCGGGGATCCACGGGAAACATTTTCAGATTGCGTGTTCGAGCACCAATATCGCCATTTCTGAAAACGGGAGTTTGTGTCCTGTCCTGGTCACCCTTATTTTTGCGAATGCCGTTGCTGCTACCAGCCCTGAAATAAGACCACGAGCGAGGTTGGCCATTTTGCCTGGGATGCGGGGAAATGAAATAATGGAGATCACTCCATGTCATCAACGGCTTTCTACCACGTACATACATACGTACAGATTACTCTACCTAGTAATACGTAGCTGCAACCGTGATTCGGGCTGATTGCCCAGGCAGGTTTTGCCAAAGGAGAAAACGGACAAGATGAGAAGCTCGGGGTTCTACATATGTAGCAATGGCAGCAGGGTACCGTCCTCTACCGCCGAACACCAGTAACTCGCAGCGATGCGGGAACTGTATGGACCAGATGCATTGGGACATGAAGCCACCCTGATTGACGGTGCCAGCCAGCCAACCAGCCAAACCTGCTGGAGCAAAATCCCCGTCTGCACCGTGCCTGCCACGTTCGCTGCACCGCCGGTCAAGCAACTGTGGCTTGAAGCCCAGTTCCTGCCCCACTGTCCTCGGGGATTGGCTAACAGGCCACGCTATACCCAGTTCGGATTTAGATACAGGGCAGACCCCCAACCAGCGCCCAGAGCCGACCATGGGCTTCCTTTAGCGAGTGGTTGACGCTAGACAAGGTTGGCAGGGGCCATCCATCCCTTCTGCAAGTAGGTAGCGAATCAGGGGCCAGCGATGCGGAGGTTTGGCATCTCTAGATTGCGACTCCAGAGATAACAAAGACGCGGTGAGGCAAGTCGCGCGCGGGCGGGAAAGGAGTTGGCAGGCAAGCAGGCCAGGGCCTCACTGACTGAAATGTTTATATAATTAACTAAAAAGCGGCTTTGTGGATGAGGGAGGAAGGTAATGCAGGCGTGGGGAGCACACCCTACACCACCTCCCCACGGTAGGCTATTAGTAGTTAGCTGGCCCGTATTACACGAACCTTTTGTACGAATACCGCTGTACTACCTAGTATGCACGATCGCTTTTCCTGTACACTCCGGGCTGAGAGGATTTTTGCGTGGTGCGTCGCGCAAGGGCATTTCTGAAATTTCCGCTTTCCTGAGGACGCTAGAGGCGGCGCTTGTCTGTGCGATGCGCTCTGGGTTGTCCATTTCGCGCAGGTGTTGGGATGCACAAGTCTTTTTTCGAGGCCGCGGCGGCGGGCAATGCGACGCAAGCAGCAGCGTGGTGGAGCCAATGTGTGTGTATGTGATTAGTATGTACGTCTGGTGCATGTCATGTCATCCTTGGATGTTGAAATCAGGGCCTCCATCCTGGCTCCATAAGTTCTCGTGTGTACACATGCTATGCACTCTATGTATGAATGCTACCTCAGTAATTACCACGCAGTACGAATACATGCGTCCTCGAGACCTGCCCCATACCATCAATCCTTTGAGCGAATTGGAAGGGTCGGCAAGCCTCGATGGTGGAGATCTGGACACGCAGAGGGACGGCTTCTTTAAAGACGCTTCAATGGCGAAGCTGTAAAGCTGTTGAACTTTATGTAAGCTCTTTAGCCCATTTGCTCCGGCTTGACAAGATCATGGAGTCGCTATTGAAGCTACCCCACAGCCTACTTTGACCTCCTGGAGAACACTGCCATGAGAGAAGCAAAGTGAGGCACGGCATGATCCGATATCTCGAACATTGAGAGAGTTGGCCGATTGCACTCCTAACCGAATGAACGGATCATGGACTTGTCCGGGTAGCTACCCAACTACCTACCGCATGTGAATAGAGCCGGCCGTCTTTTGTTGTGGATCTTGACCACGATGGACGGCGGGGCTCCATGCATTCTGCTGGATGGGACGCGATACTCGATAGCAGGCGCCAATTTGATACTGTGGTTGAAGCTCGAGATGGACGGACAACTTCGGATGTCCATACATACATAGACCGCTACATGTCATCAGGGTGGGCACCATCCGCTAAATTAAATACTGTTTTTATACAGATCTATCCGAACCGGTAGAAGATGGTGAGGCACAAAGCCCGACCACTGGTTGGAAGGATGTCGGATGAAGGGTTCTCTGCGATAAGACAGCAGCATCCATGGGTAGCGTGTCCGTCTCAAGCCGCTGCAAAGCCAAGGGCTTCAACACCCTCTTCATCAAGACTACTGACACGGGGCGGATCAGAGGAAATAGATTAAAGGTCCTCGGCCTATTGCAGAAGCATTCTGCATGTTTCAACGAACCCTCATGTTGAGAGCGAATTGAGCCGAGATGATGGCGAGAGGGGGGATCGGCTGGACTCGGACGTTGTTGAATTGGGCCTTGGCGTTGGGGCTGTAATGATACGAAGTTGCAACTATCGAGAGATCCGTTCTCGGGGAGGGTTTCTGTTTTTTTTTTTTTTTTTTTTTTTTTCACATCTTCCAATCCGCTTCGGGATTTGTAGCGAATAATTGTGCGGTGGCGTTAATGGGAACATTTTCTTGTTGATGGATGGGATTTTTTTTTGCTGAGACGTAGCAAAACGTCCCCCCCGGCCTCCCACCCCCGGTCAATTTGTGGGTGGTTCCCACCAGAAAATTCGACAACGATCCAGCTATTGCGCAACAGGGCCACTCACACCCAATTATAGGCGGTAGGCGGTCCCACTCGGGGGGTGAACAATAGCCATGAGCGGCTTCTCTTATCTCTGGCTGCGTCTTTTGTGGCGCCCAGTTGGCGATTGAAACCGTAAGAGTATTCGCCTCCTGGAATTCTCACCCTCCAAAAAAGAGGCTCGGGCTATGCAAAGCGCATCGATGACTGTTCCCGGCTTCCTGCTGGTTTCGCGGTTGTTTGAACAGAATTCGTAATATTCGCCATCGCCAAGGCAACAACCCAAAAGCGTGAGGCCGGAATCTCAACGGACCAAGACAGACTGACAGGAGGACCGCAAGGAATACAATCCCATACTTACAGATTGCATAGAGGATGGTACGTATTGTGCTTACTGTCGACTGGAAGGCACAGTGTTTAACGTTTGTCATAGAGTCGTGGCGGATGTGTATTTCGGCCGGTCAGGACCCCCAAGAATGTGGAATAAGCCCGGTATATGTCGGTTACTACAGTAATAAATGAATAGTACCTGGCGATCTTTTCAGGCCCCGTCCGTCCATCGGTACTGTCTATGGCATGTATGTACGTCTGGGTGCAAGCGCGGAGCAGTGGTGATCCCGCGCAAACTTCCGGGCAAAATGACCCGACGATGGGGGGGGGCCGTGATGAAGCTTCGAAGACAATATGGAAGACCCCCTTCCCTCCCCACTATTGTTAGGTATCCTGGCTGATACATTCGGGGGGGGGGAGGCGCCCATAAGGATGGAATCGGGATGCGTGTGATGACAAAACGCAAGCAAATCGGGGTTCCGAAATCAAGGCGTGATTTGACAAAGGCCGCAGCAAATAACGTGCGACAATTGAGGAAAACTTACGATGACTGGATGGGCGGTCAGAACGACGTCATCGTTTCCATCTGCTCTATCCAGAGCATCCGCCCGCGGGGATGTTGTACGGGTGCTTTCTCATCAATTGCCCCCTAGTCAGTTAGTGCTTGCCCAGTGCAGGGGGGTAGGGGGGGTGTGCTTCAGCACAGGTACTACCCAGTAAACACGCAGCCACTCAGGGCCCCGGGAGCGAGGGAAAAATACAGTATGACGCACAGTAGGCCCAAGCTGGCGCTGTGGTACGATCCTCATGATTACCATTCCCAAGTCGCCCAGCCCGGTCTACCATGGAGCCGTCCTTCATGGCGGGACTCAGCAATTAAATAAAGCGCCATTGATCACACTGTATTCCTTCAGCTGATTTTGAAGCTGACGTGGGAGACGACTGTGCGCGCATGGGCGGTATGTGTTGATGTGCTCACTTGACAGACCCCCAAAAGCAGTGCACAATTTGCCAGCCAGCTACCCTGGCGCTACTACTCATCACCAAGAGATTTCCAAGGTAAATCTACAGGCTCTCGCCTTGCTGAGTATGTATCTTGACCACGTAATTACGTCCGTACATATTACTACGTAGCCTAGTAATTTTACTATGAAAAGGGTGCTAAACTTGTTATGTGCCAACTGCCTACCCTTACCTAGCTAGGACAGGCCCCTTGTTCCTAGCGACACCAGGCAAGCACAGAAAGCAAAGCAAGCACCATCATTCACTTTACCATTCATTCACCAAGAGAGTCGCCTTGCAATCAATCCCATGCCATCCATCCATCCCCATCCTTCGGTGGATAAGGGCAGAAGAAATCTTTCCTGGGGTCCCCCCCCCCAAAGACAAAAGAGAGTCCAAGGCCTGGGCGCCTCCTCGTACCGTCCCATCTCGCGTTAGGTAGTGTCAATGGCCAGTATTCGTACTGTATCCGGCTAGGCGGTACGTACCCTTTGTACTCCTCCCTGGTCGGCCGTATGCCGTACTGTACGGTCAAAGTACCCACTCGTGGAGATTTTAGTGCATGTACTACGTCCCTCCACCCTGGTACGTTACCTTCCACCTGCATTCTATCAAATCACCGCGCCTTGTCCTAATCCTCTCTCGTTCATCTTGGCGGCGGCGGCCAACGAGGGGGGGGGGGGGGGTGTGGTGTGTGGCTCAGTGCGTTTCCTGTTCGTCCTGATCTGACATCCATCCACCAAGATCGTACGGCCTTCCTCTCTCTTTTTCTTCATCAAGAGGTGCATATCGCAACTTCCCATCCTTTTTGCCTCTGGCACTTCATACCACCACCTCCTCCACCCCATCCCCATCCGCACACACACCTCCATCTTCTCTCTCTCTTACCCGCCTTGATTGTACCTCCCACTTCCATCCCCCATACACAGAATAACAGGCCGGCTACGCTCCTCAGTGTGTGCCTCTATCCCAACACTCGCGTCCCCCCCCATCCATCCTTTTCCCTCCTCCCGATCCACCCCTGCCTCGCCTTTCCAAGGTAGATTCCTACGAATACTCCTCCTCCAGGACATCAGGTACGTGTTACATACTTCACTCCGGTCGTACCCAGCCTAGCTACAATAGCTGCGTGGTCGGAACACACCATCCTTCATAACCACATCAGACCCCTCCGCACCCGCCGTCCCACCTTGTCTCTCCTTCTGTGCCTCATCTACTCGAACGCCTCGTCGTCGAACAACCCACTGACGACAAAGAAACTCAAGTGAAGGAAAACATAGGATCCTGATATCGCCTCACGGTCGATCAACAGGTCCAGAAGCATACAAAAGGGAAGACAGGAGTCCCAGAGCAGCCTCGCCTCTCTCGTTCTCCTCGACGTTCGACTCGATCGGCGCCTTCCTTCATAATCCACCCACGCAACCGGCCGTGCCTCATTGTCGCTGCGTTCCAGCAACCGGTGACGACGCCCCGAGACATTTCCCCGTCGTCCTCGACATTCCTCATCCCCACGCGATAGCGTTGCTCAGTTGCTGGAATATTGCCTGTGCAGACTCTTCGCCCACCTTCTTTCCCTCGCCTACCCCCCGTGTGTAAGTCATTGATTGGAAACAAATAAAACTCTGCAAACGTCGCCTCGCCATCGGCATCACAACACAGCCACACCAGCACCAATCCCCTTTTGCCCTCTTCATCCCCAAGATTTGGCTCTCCTCCCCTTCCTCCCCATCATCACTTCAATCTTGTGCGCAGTTTCGCAGACAATCTTTCCTCATGGCCAAGGCAAAGCTGACGAGAACCTTCCAACCCTGCAGGAACCTGATCTGACAAAGCGCTTAGTCGCTCCTCCGAAAACGATACCCCGGACCTAATATTCATGAATTGATACCAGTTTGAAATTTTTCCTCGCCCATTCCCGCAGCAGCTTTACGTGCCGGGAGCACGCACTCAACCCGTCAATTCCACCTATCCAACCCCTTCCCACACAAGGCACCCGATCCTTGGGAATGCCTTACACGCCGCCCTCCCACCACCGATCTCCCGCCGCCTCTGCTCCCACCTCACCTGATGTGAGTCGACGGCCATCCTTTCAAGCTGGCTCCAGGCCAGCCCTACCACGGTCGGCGTCGTACTTGACGAAACACCGACGGACGCCGTCCGCCGCCGTGGGGGCAGCAAATGGCGCCCCGAACCAACCTACTCCTCCTGGCACCTCGGACGATCTCAAAGGAATGGCAACGGCCAGCAGTGTTCGGCAGTCACCACCGCCAGTGACGGATGATCGAGGGATGCCAAAGGGCGCCGTCATCTCTCCTCCAGACTCGGCGTCGTCGGGTAGTGATGATGAGGAGGCATCGGCGGAACGTGGAAGAAATATTGAAAAGCTGAAGGAACTGAAGGATGCCATAAGCCAGATTCCTCTGCACCGAGAAACTTCACCCAACCCCAAACCCAATCCCGAGGACCTCGTCATTGTGACCTCGCAGCAGGATGGACCTACCGAGGGCATGATTCACAGCTTTAGCACCGGTTCCCTGTCGAGCCTATCTCAGGGGCCTTCTCGGAGAGGGACCCACGCGAGATCCATCACAGAACCCAAGATCTCGTTTTCAAATTCGGCTGAGACGTCTCTGACTGCCTCGGACGACGAGTCGGACGATGACATGCCACGGAAGCCCCAGATGGTTCGGAAGAAGTCTGGCGAACTCGTGCGGCCCGCTCTCCGGCCTCCTTCCCGTCGTCGGCCTTCCAGCATGCCGGGAACACCCACTTTCTCGAAAGCGGTGCATTTCGACTCTCACCTCGAACATGTCCGACATTTCCTCCAGGTGGATCGTCCACTCGCTGTCAGTGCTGGTTCCTCGCCGGTCGATAACTACGACAGTGACACCGAGTATCCCTTCCCTGGAGAGGAGCGTCCCGGCGTTCGGTCGCCACCTTTTGAGTGGGAGATCCTGATGGCCAATTGGCCCACCTCGGACGACCCCGCTCGAAAATACCAACCGATCCGAGTGGAGAGAGTATGGCTATCCAATGATCAGAAGTCGCTGCTTGGGTCTGTCGCAGTGGCCAATCTGGCTTTCCAAAAAACGGTCACCTGCAGGTTTACTCTCGATTATTGGAAGACGACTTCGGAGATCGGCGCCGAATACTCGCACGAGATCCGATCTGGTAGCGGATCTGCGGGTCACGATCGGTTCCAGTTTGTTATAAAGCTGTCGGACGTCGCTAATCTCGAGGCCAAGACACTGTTCTTCTGCGTCCGCTATAGCGTCAACGGTCAGGAACTCTGGGATAGCAACAACGGGAGCAACTTCCAGGTCGATTTCCGCAAGAAGCATCTACCACAGAACGGGAAGAGAGGACTCCAGGGTGCTGCCTCGAGACCTGCCAACGGGCTACCCCGCAGCAGTCGCCGAGCCAGCCCATCAACCACGCCACGCCCCAAGTCAATGCCGGTTGGCTTTGACGAGTTTGGCGACAACGCAGACTTCAATTTTGATCAGCCAATCCATGAATACCTTGGCGAGTCTGGGCCAACGGCTCTGCGACTCAAGGGCAACAAGTCGACTGGAAACTTGCCTAGCGATAACCTCTCTAGCCGTCTGTCAGCTCCAGTCGGCCTTGCCTTTGCCCACCGGTACGACTTTGGAGCTTCGCTCACCGCTGCCGTCCAGGCCGCCAAGGACACCATCGGCAAGGACCGCAATCCGGATGGCTTGTACATGAGAAGTCATAAGAAGATCATCGTCGCCCCAGATTCACCCCGACCTAGACTTGCCGTCTCTGCAAGCGATCCGACCGCGCTGGCCACCAACGTGGCTGCTGCTGCCGCTGCTTCTGCCGCGCCCGTCCCTGGTACCGGATCTCCCTCTCTCGCCTCGTCCTCGTACGAGGAACTAGTCAACAAATACTGCTTTGTACGTACCCCAGGTTATCATCACCAATCCCAGCCCCCGGCTCCACCCCGGATTTAAGTCGGATCACACACCTTCACCCGAACACTGTACTGACATGTGCCTCGTGTTACAGTTTGGCTCCAAGCAGTCCAGCCCTCAGCTCAAAGAAGGCACGTTGAGGAGCGGCAGATTCGATGGTGCCGATGACGGTGCTGCCACACGTGGCAGCAACAGCGCCAACTCGAGCGCGAACGGCAGCCCAAACATGCCCCACCACGCCGGCGCCGCCCAACATCACTCCATCCATGTTCGCGACTCAAACCCTTACTTTCAACCTGCTTCATTGCTCGCCGTCGGCGCATCTCCTATCGGGTCGCCGCTTAAGAACCTTGCTCCAATGTCAATCGATCGATCCGCTAGTCCGTCAGCAGTTCCGCGGCAGGGAAGCCAGTTGGCCACCCCTTTAACTTTGCGATCAGCTTCCCCCGCCTCCATGGTGGGAAGCTTCCCCCCCTTCGCCGGTACGTCGCCAAATGAATTCCCGTATGCCCAGCAACTGCAGGAGCGATTCCCATTTTTCAACACCGACGCTCATGCCGCTACAGCAATTCGAGGTTGAAAACCTCCCGAATCTACCTACGCCGCCGATGCCGTGGAGGCGACTCGCAGCTCCACAATCGGACCGGGTAATTGGCGATAACAACATCACCGGAAGTCATCTTCACGCAATGCGCGGAGAGGCGTCTCATCACACATCAACCTCAAAGTACCCACCACCCCTCCCGATACAAGGGAGCGGGCCACCAGCAATTGTCGATTCTTGCATGTTATTTTGAGGAACAAAATTGGTTTGTCTCTTAGGTCTCCACGTTGGGACCAGGCATATTCACAGGCGGGAAGGCGTTCAGGGGCATGTCCACGTTTTGGAGGCTACGGTTTGGCCTGGGCATAACGGGGGCGTTCCAAACAGTTATTTGTCTCGCTCATTTCTTATCACTCGACGTCTTCTGCCTGACCGATGACGATACACCGCCCAAGCATATGATTAGGGCGGAGAGTCACCCGGAAAATGGCCCTTGGTCTTTCGTTTCGCTGCCCATACTTAACGAGCTTGATGAAGCGTTCAGGGGTTGATTCCATGCCGCATGGTATATAGGAATGGATGGCATACAGGGGAGTTCCGTCTTTAATGCATAATCCTTCTGCTTTTCAGTGTCTTTTAGTCTTTCTTTATGGGGGGCCTTTGGTGTGCCCAACATTAACCCTCCACTCCTACTTCACTGTCGATTGTTTGGATTGAGGATATTCCGGTCCGACTTATTTCTCGGCTGGGGAGACGTCGCCTCAGCATATGATGGAGGGACGATAGAGTACTTGGTTCTTTGATATTATGTGTCGTGGTTCTTTTGCTTTTGAGTTTTTTTTTTGGTTGTCTCCTTTTCGGGGGTTGGAAAGGAAAGGAATGAGGGCTTACTCGCCCGCCATACGTTTTGCTCGCTGTCTCGATGGGATGTAGTTTGGACTGGCCGCCGGCCTTCCTACCCGCTTCGGCTCAATCTTTTGCGCTGGCTGCAGCCGTGCTGCAGGGAGTGCGTCGTTGCGGATGGCTGTCTCGACATACACCCATCTGGTGGGACTTGTGGGAATGGAAAAGCTATGGAACTGAGTCTGAGATTGGCGATTGACTCGTTCCGGGAACTACTATACACGCGGAGTCGGAATAGGCTTGGGACTGTTTGGCTTGGACTTTTGCAGACTTATCTGTCGTTAGGTCGCACTGGGAATTGGTAGGCAGGCAGGAAGACAAAATCAACTATTTGAAGAAAACATGTCGTTATTGTGAATGTTTGTGCATATCTGCTTCCGTCGTAAGCACAATGAAGAAAGTCGACTACCTGAGTGAACAGACTGCTGGCCCAATCTCTGTCAGTATCACAGAGAGCTTGGATGTGGTATTAACCTCGTGCCTGGTCGTCGTATGGGTTGAATTTATGCGAAATGATCTTGGTGCGGGTTTGGGGTCAAGACTTCCAGTAACCCAAGCCGCGCGCTTTGACGTCTAAGCTTATCGATGTGTCTCTCGCTTTCAAGGCTGGCGCCATGTCGAGAAGGCATGTGGTATCGTCAAAATGCTATAGACTATGTTGACTGGAAGATTGGCATAGAGGAACGTGATCGAGGGCACCTATAGGAGATGTTGCGAACCTATGAACAGCCTCAGTGCCATCCCCGCCCGAGACTTGAATGTCACTAAATACTGGCATCTCGGCAATTGAAAGAGACCCAACTGACAAATTACCTCCAAGGACCTTAGGTACTGTATGCGGCCCAACGTGGCTTAGCGTAAAAACCAAAGTTGCAACGCCTCGCGATCCGCACAGAGAAGTGAAACTGACAAACTCGGGCACATAATTCGGCCAAGCCAAAAAGAATCTTTATCATCATCTGGCGTAAACATAAACATGGATGAGACCGAGCACAATGTGTCTCTCATTTGGAAGCAAGCAATTCAGAGATACGAGGAAATCACAGCGACAAAACTTGACGACCCTTCTCTGCGGAGCTTAGTGACGGTTGAGGAGCTGTCAACCGTGATAGATGGAGCCAACTCAAGTTTTAGCATGTTCCGCGAGAAACGGCACCGCATATTCAGAGCTTTATCCTTGACGATGAGGCCAATCGAACTAGTCAGTGGCATCGCATCCGGCACCGCGGGCGATGCGATTCCCGCGAGTGCATTGGTCTTTGGTGCTGTAAAATACTTGATTGATTCCGCAAGGGGCGTATCCGAAAAATACGATGCGATCATCGAGCTGTTGTCCGGCTTGAAGGTGCGTACTCGGCCAAGACCCTTCGGCTCTCTGATGCATGAATTGCTGACAGGTCTTGTAGGACTTTACAATTCGCTTGGAGACGTACGCCGAAGTGCAGATATCCCCACGCCTTGCAAACAAGCTCGCAGAGATCCTGGCCACACTGCTCGAAGTCTTTGCAATTTCTCGACGGGAAATCAAACATGGACGGATAGTAGGCTATGGCAGAACCCTAATCGGAAGCGACGACTGCAAAGACGTACTAGCGAAACTCAGTAGGTTGGTTGAAGGCGAACAGGGTCTTGTTGGAGCAGAGACCTTGACCGGGGTCAAGGTTGTTTACGACACAGTCTCAAAGATGCGTGATGACGTGTCACAATTGACAAGGCAGGTCGATGCTCTCGCTTTAGCTCACGACGCATCTCGGGGGGATGTTGCGGAAGAAAGGCTGGATGCCATAAAAGATATATTGCACCCATCAACGAGTGCAGAGGATTGGTATAGCACCATAAATAGGCACCGGGTACCAGGCACGGGAGATTGGATCAGGGAGGAAGATCTCTTCAAAACCTGGATGAACGGGGAACACGTGCTACTTTGGATTTCTGGGAACCCAGGTGCAGGCAAGTCATACATTGCGTCGAACATCATCACGTATTTGAAACAAGAGGGCCGCACAGTGGGGTATTTCTTCTTCAGGTATGATGCTCCGCAGACGCGATCTTTTCATCAGGCACTGCGGGATACTGCGTACATGATATCGCAGAGCAGGTCCTCTACGCCAAGGACATTCAACTACACTGCAACTCGCCACAAGACATTGCATCGCTAAATAGCGCCTGGCGAAAACTATTTGTGGATCTCTTCATTGGGGATGCAGTCGACGACATGGCGTATCTTGTTCTGGACGGCCTAGACGAAGCTGACCCCGTCGGCCGGGCTCAGTTCTTCGAATTGCTTAGAGACCTCAACAAACGGAGCCTTGTAAGAGTGGTCATCCTGGGCCGCCCGCATCTTGTTGATGAGATCACCAATACGCTCGACGTACCTGACGTGCCTACTATCCGAATCACGCACCGGAACAATTCAGAAGATATCACCCAATATATTAAAAGCGCAGTGTCAAGGTCTCAATATTTAAAGCGAACGCCTGATAAATTCCGACAGGAGATCATAGACTCTCTTACACAAGGCGCGCAAGGAATGGTAAGTCGTTATATCTTCATCCATAGACGCCCAGTCGGTCCAGTATGGCTGCCTTGCTGACTCAAACAGTTTATTTGGGTAGACTTTATGCTAAAGGATATCCTGCTTAAGAGGAGTGAGACAGCCATCCGAAAGGCGCTAAACGAAGCACCACGTGGGCTAAACGACATGATCCGCCGTGTACTACAAGGCTATTCGGTAACCTTGAAAGACTCTCCAGAAGTTGCTGACGACTTGAATGAGATTCTTGCGTGGACAACTGTCGCAAGACGACCTCTAAGCCTCGACGAGATGGACAACGTCTTGAAATGGAAATCCGAGACGGGCGATGGCATGATCTGGCTCGAAGGCACGCTTCGCAACCAGTTCGCTTCACTCTTCACATTGACCCGTGATGACGGGCTCACTACGTCGGAAATCCAACACTATGCCTGGCTCAGTGATGGCCAAGATCCACCAACGCTCGATGAGGCCGAAAATGAGCCGGAGGGCGACACTGACTTTGATTCTGATCTGTCTACAACTGATATCAGCTTCAATCATGCATCAATCCAAGACTTTCTCGTCAGTGGAGCTGAGGCTATGGTCTCTGCAGAGGTCAGCGCACCGAGGCTTGGCGTGGACATCCGTGTTGCCTTGGTACATATTCTAAAGACATGCTTAGCCATCATTGGCTGTGAGGAGAGTGATTCAAGGTATACTTTTGCTAAAGCTTTACTCCCTTACGCGCTTGCCAACTGGCTTGTACACCTGAACGGTGCCGACTTTCAGAGTACAAGCAAAGAAGACAAGACTTTCATCGGCCAGCACCTAGTAAAGATGCTATCGAGTCAGTCTGTTATTCGACGTTGGGCGGCTTCATCCGGCTCCGACTTATACACAGCGGGAAACCTGAAGTTGATTAGGGCATGGATAGACTGCGAAGAAGTCCAGGAATCGCTAGCCGCCGAGGAGAAAGATTGGTACCTTGCAGCCGTATCAGAGCAGCCGGCCGACATCTTCCTATTGCTCGTAAAGCATATTGCCAAACAGTGGCTTTGCCCTGATTATTTGACAGATGCTTCGGCATGTGTCAAATCGATAGCGGCGTTTCTTCGCTTTCGTGAAGGGGAAGAAACATGGGACCCTTTCTCAATCGCAAGGACCGCCGAATGGTGTGGATTTGAGAAGGATCACGTGTGGCATCAGAGGATTGCTATGACCCTGCGCGACTTTGGATTGTATAATGAGGCCTTGGAGCACTTCCAGATTTCTCTGGACCTAAAACCAGACTTTTTGACCGCACGCTATGGGCTTGCATTACTTTACATTAGGAAGAATGATAACCAGAAGGCGGTTGAAGTTGACCGACAAACGCTGGAAGTGCTGGAGACCACGTTCGAGGACTCAAAGGCTGCGCCGGTTGAGTTACATGGCGTTTACCAACGCCTCGCGCAATCATACCGACGTCTAGGAGACGAAGATAGCAGCCTCACAATGTATCGGAAAGGACTTGAGTTGGACAACGGGTGTGGCGCATGCACTAACGGGATATTGGCCTGCCTCCACCGACAGACGCGATACACCGAATCCATTGACCTATTCAAAAGACTGAGCGAGACAACCGTCGGCCAGGATCACACAGCCCTGACTTTGGCTCTGTTCAATTCTCCTGATGCGATCAGCGACAACATTTTCCAGTGGTTCGAGGCAGCAGCATCAAACACAAACAACACGCCTTTCTTGATAGAAACGTATCGTGTTGCCACCGAAGCTTCGCGGAAGGAACGCAAAGCCCTTAGAACTGCCTGTCTTGAAGGCAGCCTCGCGATCTTATACGAACGGCACACGGGCGATAAAGAGCGGGCGGTCCGTATTTATGAACGATTGATCAAATTGTATCGCGGAACAAAAGGCGGACGGCTTATATACCTTTTGATCATAGGCTTATCTACGAGCCTTGCCGACTTCTATTTCCAACGATGCATTGAAGCTGATCCGTTGTCTGCTGAGCGCGAGGAATATGGAAAACGACTCGAATGGCTGGCAAGATACCGTCCATCGGCGACTCAGAGTTCACATGATACCCTTGACGCCGACATGTCAACAACATTGGGGTCAGCGTTGAAAGTCGTGCTTGGTAACTACTATCGGCTTACGGGACGAAAAGAAGACGCAAGGGAATGCTGCGTTGGCCCGATCAGAGACGCAATCCGCATGCTAAGTGACGACGAGCCGAGAAACGACTTTTTTGCGTACTTGGCGCTTTCTACCATCTTTCTAACAACCCAAGATGACGAGTCTATCACCGATATTTATTATCTAGTCGAATACCTGTACGGAGAGATACAGAGAGAGACCGCTGCAGCAACGGGAGATGTATCAGATTCAATGGCCTCAAACTGCAGCGCCTGTATCAAGCAGACCCTTTTAAAAGAATTGTTTTTTTGCCGATACTGCAGCGACAACAACTTTTGCGTTGATTGTTACCAGCTGCTGTTGCAAGGGCAACTTCCGGTCCACATTTGCAGCCCCAAACACGAGTTTTTCAAGATGTTGCCGCGGCCGGCACTGGAAGGTGTCCTGGAAAGACCGAAAGGCATGGTGTACTCACAGGGTAAATGGATTACTTTGGAAGACTATAAGAAATCCATCAGCGAGGAGTGGGGACTCTAAATCTAGGGACACTTATGGAACTGAGTTGCCATTAATCCTTGGCTTACCCGCTCTCTCTGAACACTAGACTCGTTCCGATTCTGAGATTGCGTCCTTGATATCGATATCTGTCTGGGATGGTACCAAGCCACTCGACTAGATTGTAATTGATATTGAAGATCATAAGACGGTAACACAATCGATGGTTCACGCACTAAGACGGGAGCTAGGAAACTCGTCGGCTGCCAACCACGACACCTATACCCACATGCCTACCTACACAATAATAGTAAAACCCTAATATCTCGGTCAACAGACTAGCTACGTATGGACAGATTAGAGGCCGGTCCTGATTAGGCCCGGCAGAATCTAATAATATAGCTTATAAACTCCCAAGGTAAAGACTGGTTAAAATAAGATAATTAAAATTTGTAATATTGATGATGACGACCTGTCAAGAGTCCTCCCGACCTGTATGAGGCCAAACTACAAGAATTACGTAAATACGAACAAACAATTAAACGTGCTCAAATATGGTAAGGCTGCAAAGGGTCAAATTTTCTAAAACTACCCTGGCCTCGTCTCAATCGGCCCTAAGAATGTGTTCCTGCGTCCTCGTGACTCATGCTTTATCCTGTTGACTGTCTCTTGACAGCTGTCTGGGTGGTTTCTCCATCCGAGCTGTCGGAATTGTCGCCACGCGTGCGCTTTGGTCTCTTCGGCTGTTTGGGTGGTGGCTGTTCAGCGCCATACCGTCGTGGTCCACGTAAGATTCGTCCCCCAACTTCATGCGTTTCGGCATTCTGTTGCTGTCGCTCGCGCATAGCATGCCACTCCTGGCAGGCTTCATATCTGGCCCACCCAGCCCAACCAGGGACCATAGCGGGTTTCATCAGCAGAATGCTGGGGTACTTCGCTGATCTGGTCTCGGCGTCAGCATATGGGTCACGGAACTGTAAGAAATACTCCACAGCAGTGTCGCACTGAGCAATTGGCTTCTTTTCCAATTGAGCACCTTGAAGAGATTCGTCCAAAGACAAGTGTCTGAGTGACGTAGCGAAGCTTGCCTGCTGGTCGCGGCACACAGGTTCAGCTGGCTGGACATCAATTTCTGGCAGCAGTCTTCTTGGGCCCCGATCGGTCCGGATATCCGTCTCAAAGTCGTTCATTCTCGGAGCAGATATGTCCTTGCTCGAAGATCCGCTGTCATGTTGAGCAGAAGCGACCCGAGTTTTGGACGACTGGCCAGCAGCCAGAGACTCCTTGCTCATATGAGATATACCGGTGATGGTGATGTCATCATATTCAAGTTTCCATGTCAAGACAGGCATTCCTAGAAGTGACCTGGCCATATTAGAAACGCAGATGTTGATGTGCTTGCCCATTACGTATGCATTGTTCCTGCAGCACCATCCGCATCCAGCGTCTTTGTGGACAGCTGAGTCCTTTGGTGACAGAATGCATTCTCTCAGAAATATTTGCATGAAGATGACGGCCCGGTAGCCGCAGGTCCAGTCGTCCACCTGGAGGGTTGCGTCTACACTGTGGACTCCTGACTTCAAAACACTTTCCCCAAGCTCTCCAAGTCCGTGGACTCGGTACCATTCAAATAGCTTCCTCATCTCTGTTACAAACCGATCTTCGGCGTTCCCCTTAATCCAGCCACTGTCATGGCTGATAACATTGCCACAGACTTGGTCGACCACAGTTGCGACCCAGTGTTCACTGTAATGGGTAGTGAGAAGGACGAAGCGGGCTTTGCGAAACTGCTCTCGCTCGTATGGGCTGGTGATTCTGCGCAGAGAGTCGTCGTGGCTGCGAAGCCAGAACTGGCCATTTCCAGGTGTCCACGTAGTCGGTCCCTTCGGCATGTCTCGTGTGACCATGTCTATGGCCGCTGCCATGTCCTCGTCATTAAGCCTGGCCTGTCGTTCTGATTTGACCCTCAGGTTCCACAGCTTGACCAATGCGGTACCATCTCGTGGCATTGACCATTGGTCCCACCATTTCTCTGCTTGGTGGCCGCTAAGCCACTCGACGATATTGGCTACGTCCTCTGAACTGTTTGGGTTGAGCAGAACGTCAAGCGGGCGGGCTTCTGCTTGACGTTCTGGCTGGTAGGTTCTGGGAGTCGCCGTAGGCTTCCCCCAAGGAGTCTGTCTTGTAAGCCTCACAGTCGCAGTAGTATATCGAGACCGCCATGGCAGTGTTTCACTGCTCCTATCCCACTTCGGCTCGTGGAACTGCACTTCCGGCACTCCATCCTCTAGAATCCGCTGGGCCACAACGGGATTCCATAACGTGTCAGCCCTCTGACGCTCTTCGTCAGTAGGTGGAGGAATGCTCGGGAATATTTTCTTGGCGTTCGGGTCAGCCTTCTTAACGTGTGTTATGACGAAATTCGGAGTGGCAGAGTGTCGTTTCCCGGTGGAGACACTCTGTCGAGCAAACGACTGGCTTGAACTCGAGGCAGACGTAGCGGTCTGTCCTAGCTTCTGATTCGGTGGAGCTGCCGGCTGGAGTGTCGCAGGCTTTTGGGCCCAATGGTCCTCAGTTTGGGATGCTCGCTTGAAGCCTGGCGCTGTCTGAGAGAACTGGAGTGACCTTCTTGGTTCGGTATCTGCGACTGGAGGTGACGGTCTTGATACAGCTCTCATGAATGATGTTCCTGGCTCAGGATCCGCGGCCAGTAGTGCAGCATTGGCTTCACACTTGTTGACCAAGTTCCAGGTGTTTCCTAATCCTTGCTCTGGCATTTCACTGGAGCCGCGTCTCTTCTTATTCGTGTGATCGTTATTTTGCGACATGATGGTAGTGGCCGATCGGGTTAAGTGTCGAGTGTAGCTTTTCCTGAGGAAAGCTCGAACATCAGGGTGAGGCAACAGGTACTGTTGAGTCTACCTAGAGTAAGGTAGTGAATGGTGGACTTTGTTGGGTCAGAAAAGGTCGTTCGATAGATCGTGAAGAGGATCTTGATGAGTGGTTGTAGGATTTTGATGTATGTGATGAAGGTTGTTCAGTTGCATGTTGTTTTGTGGCGGAGGGTCGAGCAGAGAAGGCTTCCCTTTTATTACCACATTTGGCCGGCTCGTGCCTTCTCAGAACAGTAGGTGCGCCTTCCTGATAAGTACTCTAATTGTGTATTGCTTTATCCTATTTCCCTATATTGTTCTCAGACCACCTTCATTCTCAAGACACCCTCTTTGTGTCTGCCACTTCCGTTCATAAAGAGCTCTTCATCCTCGGCTTCGCCCATACCTTCCTCCTTCTTCATCCTTTTCCAGAGATTACCTGTCTTCAGAAATCACGATTCTCCAAGTCTACTGAAAATGTCTTCCGGGCCAGTCAACTCTTTCAACTACCCTATCGACAGCTCTGACACTATTCGTCGTCAGACTGTCACTGCCTCCAGGATCAAAGGTGAATACGAGCCATGGCTTCTCGCCATTCCATTTCCACCTGGTCATGGATTCTTTGCGTGTAGTGAGAAGGAGCTTATGGTATGTGCTCTCCCTCTCCCTTGTGACCCGACCGGGGCTAACAGGTCTTAGGTTGCCGTTTCTCTGCAGTACACTCCCCTTATTGGTCCTGATCATGAGTTTGGCAAAGAAAACCTCCGAGGTCTGTACTCCGAAATCGACTTCGTGGCTTCTAGTCCGTTCACACGAAGCGACAACAAGCGAGACGTCGCTGCTATGTTCTGGTTCAAACTTCTCGGAACTGATCCCTCTGCGCGGGGCCTTGTTCTTCGGAAACCCTTATTTTCTCGTCCGGTGATCGTGCCCACTGATGGCTGCGGAGCATTTGGTCATTGGTTCATGAAGTTCGCCAGTCGTCCGAATGCTGTGAAAGGTCTGCTCATCCAGGCTCACGGCGGAATCAATAGAGTTCCTTGTTCCAACTGCGAGTCTCGATACAACTCGACTGGTTCTACTCATCTAAACCATCATGGGACGCAGATTATGTATCCTTTCTTTGAGTGTGTCTCTCTGCCAGATTATTGGGGCCATTGTTGTGCGAATTGCAAGTTCCTCGAGAGGTCCGACTGTACTTATCAGGTGGATGAGTCTGCTTACGAACTTGCTGGGTACAAGAATCCTATCCGAGGCAAGAGTGTAGAGCTTGTTCCCTCAGTCACGGACAACTCCGGCCGCCTTGACACCATCACTTTCAATCCGATCCACCTGTTCATCATGGCTGATATCCTTCGAGTTCGCTTCGAGAAACCCAGAGCCAGAGACATCATGCGCGAGATGCCGGCCCTTGAGCCTCTAAGAGAGAGAGGCATGAGCGCTGCTCTCAAGCTTCGCGCTACTGTGGCGGCTGAGATCAATGAGCGACAGAATAGATCCTCATGACTGGAAGTGAGGTAGTAAGAGATTAGAATTGTGCAAATTCGAACATATGAACTTCTTGGTCTTTGATAGATGAAATTGTTACTACATGTGGGTGTTGGGCCCGGTCAGAACTATTATATATGAGATATCGTCCCCTGTACCTTTTCTGAAAGGTTCTCCTGGACTTAAAGGGACGTATTGTGTACGTTGAAAACCCGAAACCCCGTAAGAGTCAAGAATAGTATAACGTCTAGCTATTTACGTGCTGTGTTCCGTTCCGCAGGTCACTAACCTAGCGATCTACCTGTAGCACAGTTGGCTCCCTAGTAAGTACTAACTATGGGAGGATGAAAGCTCAGAACATGATTGGATCATTCCGCTACACAATTCCGAAATGTCAACCAGCTGGAAAGTTAGTCATTGGACGGACACCTTCCTGAGACACAGAATCAGACATCCGTCATCTATTGTTCACTTTTACAGTACGCAGAACACTGCAAAGATATAGCCAGGGTGGCATCTTACTGCTGAAGCACCCGCAGATATTGTAAGTAACGTGCATGGGTATTAAGCGATTATATAATATGAGAAGCGTCTACAACAGACGAGGCCGATCAATTAGGCGCTTCACCGTGATTTCTAGGACTGATGCTTTCCCGTTCTTTTGAGTTTTGCATTTTGGAACGGCACTGAACCAAAGGACTTACCGTGGAATTATTGGTCGATGGCTCAAGTCCGCTAATTACTGCGCGGCGAGCAGAATGTAAATTATTGTGGGTGGGTGTGCAGTTGATCCCAGGACAGTAAAGCCATCTGCATCGTAACCGACTGGCGGGGAAAGCTCTGGGCTAGGCCACCGAAATATTATTTAAGGGGGCTCGCTGCCATCGAAATAAACAGGCATCCAGCTTTGGCTAGGACAGCAAACACAAAACAAGGGTGGTGTTCCGAGTCACAAGTGTCAAATCACCGTGTCTGTCGAGTTTTAATGTGAGACGAATCATTAAAAGGGGACGGTAGCCAGCCTGTCGGGCCATTATGTAACAATGTTCGAGACCCTAACAATCTGGATGATGGATCCAGGAAACATGTGATTTCGAGGTTTGGTGATCTGGAAAAGCTACGCGCTTCGGGACATAACTTGACGTAGGCCCTCTGAACTCTGCTGTGATTCCCAGCCTTGTTTAAGAGGTTCGGAATACTCTCTAACAATCAATTTTGGCTGATAGACGTAGTGATGGTGGAGATTGTTGCCTCTTGCACCTTGACTACGCATGCGTTCGTTCAGACTCTGAGCAGAACCGATGTGGGGCATCACGCGGTGATCTTGGAAATATCTAGGACGATCAAAAAGCTACGCTTCGTCCTCCCCTCGACGGCGGGATTAGATATGATAAGATGAGCAGTCATTCCATGAAAGAGAGTTGACAGAGAGGGTACATAGATAACGTGGCGAGGTAGTAAACCGTAACCAGGGAGCCCTCCTCCCGCCATTCTTTGTTGAAAGCAGCAGCACATGCATTCAATGCCAAGGCAGAAATTGGCAGCCTTAGGCGTATATACAGATCTCTGGGCAGATCGCGCCTCGACCCCGGGGGCCAGCTCTTGTGATTCTGGCTTACTTGCTCATTGCATAGCATCTGATGCAGACCGCTATCAGATGCACAACTTCTTCCAAGCCACCGGCCGTTCCTTTGCTGACCTTGGCAATCAGCAGACAGATGGCGGTGAAACCAAACGACGATTCTCCCAACCCACGCATTACCGGACTGCATATGTAGTGGAACCGTCCGGCTGCGATTGGACCGCTAGCAACCCTCCATAAGGTTCGTGTCCTTGCACCATTCTATCGTAGCGCCAACCTCTGGTCGGCAGTGTAAAGTGCCAAAACGGAGCCATGTGCCATGGTCGATGCCTGGAACCTGGTTGCCCCACCCCTGGTCGCTGGTTGATAGGCCCGGAGCATTGCGCAATTGCATGCTGGGATGTGCGGGTCAGCCGCTATGAATTGCACCCTGTGCGTTCTCTCGCATCCGAAGGGTGGGTCAGGAGGTGGTGGGTCGACTCATTCCCCACCAGGAGTTGGGGTGAACACCCTGGACAAAGATACGAAGTTAGCTCGGCGGATTGACGAGGAGGGGTGCTAGACTTCATCACGTGGTGCACTCATCGAACAAACAATGAATCGTTGACGGGGGCGGAAGTCTAACCAAGTTAACCAGCAGGCCCAGATCCTTTGAAAGACCGCAGCCCTGGGATTACGCCCGGTGGAAAGGGAACAGTGATGCTGTGATGCTGCTGCTGCTGCCGCCGCGCATAATTAGGCTGGCCGACGCTGCCCGAGAAGCTCCAGCACGGCCACCATCCGCCCAAAACATTGGAGGCACCTGCTTTCGTACCCCACATCCACCCAAACCAACCTACCTTACCTAAGAAAGGTAATCTTTAAAGCTACTAACTACCTAGGTAGCTAATAAATATCCCCCCCGCCTCTCCACCACCTTCTTACCTACCCACCTTACCCACAACTGTTCCCCAGGAACTTTCGAGTCCCCGGACTCCAGGAAAGATACGTCGGCCTCTGTCAATCTCCTCTCCGGCTGCCCAAAATGTCGACAGCATTGGAAACCCTCACCGGGGCACTCACCAGTGCCCTGTCCTCTATCCCCTCCGCGACGGCCTCGACCGCGCCGTCGACGACTACGAGCGCGAACAGAGCTCCCCCTCAAGGCGGCGTGATTGAGGGCGCGAACCCGTCCAAATACAATCCCAAGGACCCTATCATAATGTTCATCATCCAGGTCCGTTTTCGAATCCAATCTGCCCCTCACCTTCCTTCCCCGTATGCGTAGCTAACGAGCTTCTCTTTCCTTAGGCCGGCCTTATCCTCGTCATCTGCCATCTCCTCCACTGGCCGCTCTCCAAGCTCCGCCAACCCCGGGTGATTGCTGAAGTTATCGGCGGCATCTTGCTGGGCCCATCGGTTATGGGTCGAATTCCCGGCTTCCGAGCTGCTATATTTCCAGCCGAGTCCCTTCCGAATCTGACTCTCGTCGCCAACCTAGGCCTCGTGCTGTACCTCTTCCTGATAGGTCTCGAAACCGATGTTCACTTCCTGCTGAGCAACTGGCGCGTGGCTACATCCGTGGCGGTTGCCGGTATGGCCCTTCCCTTTGGCTTGGGTTGCGCTCTTGCTTGGGGACTCTATCATCAGTTCTCCGACGACCCAGGTGTGCTGGACATCGAGTTCAGCGTCTTCATGCTCTTTATTGGTGTGGCAATTGCCATTACGGTACTTATGCTCCCCTCTGTTACCCCGGACCCCCTGTCTTCTCACTCTCTCAGACGAGGGCTCTATGTGTAAGCAGGACTAAGTCGTACCTTTCTTGTAGGCGTTCCCCGTTCTCTGCCGAATCTTGACCGAGTTGAAGCTGCTCGATACATCCGTCGGTGTGATCGTACTGTCAGCCGGTGTTGCAAACGATGTCGTTGGTATGATGCCCCGAGCCTCACCCTCAAATCCTGCACAGCAAACTGACGGTATCCAGGATGGATTCTCCTCGCCCTGTGCGTTGCTCTCGTGAACGCGGGAAGCGGCCTGACCGCTCTGTGGATCTTGCTGGCTTGTTTAGGCTACATGCTCTTCCTCCTGTATGCTGTCAAGCCGGCCCTCATGTGGCTTCTGCGTCGTACTGGGAGCATCGAGAACGGCCCGTCTCAAAGTATCATCGCATTGATTCTCCTCCTCGCCCTCGCATCGGCCTTCTTCACCGGCATCATTGGTGTCCATGCCATTTTCGGAGGCTTCATGGTCGGCCTCATCCTGCCGCGGGAGGGTGGTTTCGCCATCAAAGTGACTGAAAAGCTGGAGGATCTGATAGGAGCCTTATTCCTCCCGCTGTACTTCACGCTCTCCGGCTTGAACACCAATTTGGGCCTGCTAGATAGTGGAATTGCATGGGGCTATGTAGTCGCCGTCACGCTTTCCGCCTTCTTCACAAAGCTGATCGGCGCGTCCATTGCTGCTCGGCTAAATAAACTCGTATGGAGGGAGTCGTTTACTATTGGTGTCTTGATGAGCTGCAAGGGTCTCGTCGAGCTTATTGTTCTAGTACGTCTTTGACTCAGCGAGCGCGGTCCGATGCTAACCATGGTCACAGAACATTGGGCTACAAGCCAAGATTCTCAGTACGAGAACCTTCACCATCTTCGTTGTCATGGCGTTAATCACGACATTTGCAACCACACCGCTTGCTTCTCTATTGTATCCTCCGTGGTACCAGAAAAAGCTTGAGGCATGGAAGCGAGGAGAGATTGACTGGGACACTGGCGAGGCGATTCAAGGGCCCAATGGCAAATCTGGAGACGGCACAGGGCAGGCGAAACCGGCGAATGAGCGAGTTCGTCGCCTTTTGGTGTACTTGCGACTGGATAACATGCCGGCTATTTTGGGGCTTGTTTCGCTCTTCGGGCTTCCACACGTCTCGGAGTCTCAGGTGCACCCCGCTGACGAGGACTCCAAGACAAGCAGCAATGAGGCGTCCACCTCAAACTCAGTCGACGACATACCCAAGAGAGCAGTCAGGGCTCATGGAATTCGCCTTCTTCAGCTCACAGATCGTGACTCGTCAGTCATGACTGTCTCTCAGGTGGACGAATACAGCCGTCACGACCCAGTGGTGAACATCTTCCGAACAGTAGGACAGCTTCATAACCTGGCCGTTTCCGGCGAGGTTGCAGTCATGCCAGAAACACGATATGCTGAGGCATTGAACGCCAAGTCTACCAACATTTCGACAGATCTCCTGCTCGTACCCTGGAGCGAGACAGGCAGCATCGGCGAGTCCCAGGTCCTCTCGTCCTCCACCGTCATGGACAAACCCGCATCAGCCTATTCAAATTTCGTGAAATCAATCCTCCAGTCAACCGACCACAACACTGCGGTTTTCTTCGCGAGGAACTATGGCGGTCAAAGTAGCCAAGGCCAGGAACGGACGAAGCTGACGCGTGCCATGTCGGCGCACTCTATCCGCTCGATTCATCACGACTTCCCAACACCGCCGCTGACGAACAAAGGGCACCACATATTCCTCCCCTATTTTGGAGGAGATGATGATAAGCTTGCACTTACTCTGGTCCTCCAGCTCTGCGAGAATACCGATGTTACCGCCACAATCGTATATTTCTCTGTTGCGGATGCCCATGATGACTACTTTGGTTTTCTCTCTACTCACGTCCCAGTTCCAATCGCCTCGCGGGTCAAATTTGAAACCGTCTCCGCCACAAACCTTGCCAGTGCGACGCTAGATCGTGCCTCCTCAGAGATCAAGGCCGAATCTCGAAGGACCAGTGCATACTACATTATTGTGCTTGGTCGCCGTGTGGGACAAGGCCTAGACGCTGCTGACGGGAAGGCGGTCCAAAGAGCGGTCGACGAGATTAGCGAATGCCTAGGAGCCGTTGCGGGACAACTGATCAACTCTGGAGTGCAGGCCAGCCTGCTGGTCATCCAGGCCAAGAGCTCTGTCACCGGTACTAATTGAAACGGTGATATTTCCCGCAGTAGCCGCTATTTATATCCAGCCATATTGGCGTTGACCTGTTCATGTGATGAATCTAACTTCTATCGTTCCCTTCTTTGTGGGTTTTCTGGCGTTGGTATGCAACTGCCATATTGAATATTAAGCGCGGTGGCTCTTGTCTGCATTGAAAGATACCTTCGAATTGCTCAGCATCTTTAGAACATACTTATCTTGAAAGGAGGGTGATTTGTGTATCCAGATCTACCGATGCGGGCTTTTCTTGAACGGCGAAAGTCAAATACATCGAAACCCCGCTATGATATACTTATTGGGAGGTGGTTTTCACGGAACATCTAATCGAATACTTTGTCGTGTTCAAGTAAACGACCTAGAAACGGCAAATGGTATATCGGCCTATCAGTCATACGGATAGATCCTCAAGATAGCATTGGGTTTCATTTGATCGACTTTGGAGAGTCATCACTCATTGTTGCCCGTAGATCATCTAGCTTTAACTTAGGCTATACTATCTGACTCTCTCGCCGTTGTGTTGCTGAATTGTTGTGTGGTATTGCGCGCCATTTTTCTATATCAAGGGTACATCTTCTCCACCTCACGAAGGTGTGTGTGCAGGCAGTTGACACTGCCGGGTGACTCATGTAAGCTGGGCCTACTATTTAAGTCTAGTTCCAGTGAGTACAAGGTAGGTATGAATAGTAACCTTAATTAGGGCTGTAGTTTTCCATCCTGTACACTCAAACTATGAACAAAGGTAAAATCACCGCCTACACGATTTAAACTCCAAATAGATATGCTGGAATGCAGTATCCAGCTTCCAAAATCTAATCCTGCCTATTGACAGACCCAATCCCGGTGTCATGCGACTCACGAAAATCGACATCGCCGAGGTCGGACGCGCAGTTGAGAGGGCATACCCGGGCAAACCGATCGAGTTCAATACCAACTTCCACGCCCTCGAAGAGGCGCCAGATATAACCACCATCCCCTCACAGGCGCCGCAGTCGTACAAGAGATGGCTTCCCTTGATCATGCGCACGCGTAACCTGGCCCCCACGGCTCTGCAGACCGTCACTTTGACCTCGACGCAGGCGCGTCTCCTGTTCCAGTCATCCGGGAGCTCGGTTGTAACAGGCGTGATCAACAGGATGTACGCAGAGGACATCGAGGATGAGATTATGCCCTCGCTGCGGTCGCTCGTCTTCCCGCCTGAGGGCCTGTTTCTGCGCCTCGATGCCTGCTCGCCCAAAGACGGGAATCAGAGGGTGCCCGGCCAGCTTGAGATTCGTGATGCTGAGGACCTGGTCTTGCGTCTCGTCACGTCGCACAGGACACGGAACTCGCTACTTGGGATGCTGAATGCCGGCGCGCGGGAGGTTGAGATCTTCGCCTTACCGTTTGATGCACGGATGGAAAGCGACAGAGAGTATCGCGTATTCTGCGCCCCGGAGACCCTCGAGATCACGGCTGTCAGTCAGTACAAATGGCACGAAGCCTGGCTGTTCGCAAACAGGTCCGAGGAGGAGGCCAGCGACATCGTCCGCGTGATTCTCAAAGGGATCGGGAACCTCCACAGGCAGATACTGGATGATGTGGACGAGGATGCTGAAGGCGACAGGCTGCTGCGAGCGCAGGGGTTTACCTTTGATGTCTACTTTGACGAGGAACATGGGTCTTGCGAGCTGATTGAGCTGAACGGGTTCGGAATCAGGAGTGCGTGTGGTTCGTGTCTTTTCCAGTGGGTGAATGATCGGGATGTACTTTATGGAGTCCAGGAAGCGCGGGAGATTGAGTTTCGAGTTGCGGTGGAGATGAAGAATTAAAACAACTTTGAAGGGTGACGCGAGGGGACAGGCCTATCGCCCAGGCTCCTGATATCCATGAGTCTATGGTCTAGTTCCAGATGCCATTCACACATGCCACACCTAATGCCATCTATTTATGGTGTTGATACAAAATTGCTCAAGTGCCAAAGTCACTCAGCTTTCGAGAGAGTTCCTTCAAGGCCAGAGAAGGTCACTGCCATCGCAGCCCCGTCGACTCCTAGTTGGAAAACAGCTCGATCCAAAACGCCGCCCTCGCCAACCTCCTGCCACGTAATGCACGTCGGTGTGCCTTTATCGACCGGGGCGCTCCGATCCTGGAACACGGCTACAAACTGTCGCGCCGTGTCAGTGCCCACGTTTGAGGGATACAGTCGGAGATCCAGGTCCGCCAAACTAATACCAAGAGTGATGGCCATCTTGGCACGCACATCCACGCCGCCGACCTCCAGTCTCTCAACTAGTAGGCCGGGGCCCTCAGAGCTGAAATTAATTAACGCGACGCTTTCTCCCTCGCCATACTGGCCTGCGTAGCGGCCCACCATCTCCCGAGCAGCAATCTCCGCCAGACTCTCCAAGACCAGAGACACAATATCCGCGTGGACGTTCAGGTCGACCTCTTTTGCCATGGTGTCGTGCGCCAGAATCGCAAAGCCAGCGCCAAAGTCCGGAGACAGCCCAAAGTACGAGGCGTAGTGCGGCAAACCCGATCCAGCTTTCGTGTACACGTCCAGTATGACGTTCGTACCGGCTATTGCGGTGGCGTGGTAAATCTCCCAGGGCCGGCCGACGGCATTGCGCAGATTTGATGTTGAAGATGTTGGTTGCAGCCAGCGCCGAGTTGAGGGGGAGTCGATGAGGCGGCTGTCGAGCATTGCATTGCCAGCTCGGGCGAGATCACTGATCGTCGAGAGCATGGAGAGCGCACTATATGAGTTAGTTGGTCCTCGAGGATGCGAATGGAGTGGGACTTACGCCGGATCTCCTGTTGAGCAGGTGTTGACGTCGTGTCCGAAGATCTCAGCTGTCACGTTACTCCGCAGAAACCCGCTGTTGGCCATCTTTAGTGGTTGAAGAACAGATGCGGAGACAATCTCGGGAAAGGATGCCCCCAGAGAGCCTTTCTGCATTGCAAACGCGAGAAGCTGGAATGCGGCATTGGATATCACGGGGGTCGTGTCAGGTAGGAACAGGGCTGGCAGAGCTGCAAACTTCTCCACGAACACTAATGATGCATTCTGGTTAGCATGATTCAACGCTAGAACGTAGGGTGCCGTACCTCTCTGGTCACAAGGAGAGCTAAGTTTACATGCATACGCTGGATCTTGTTAGTGATGCCTTGGAATGTGACGCAGCCCGACTTACAATCTCTGGCAATACCTGCCATTTGGCCAGCTAGAGCCCCAATCGTCACCTGCTCCCAATCAACGGACAAACCGTCACCAGCTACGGACTGCAGCTCCGGAAGGAATTTGGTTATTGGTGACGACCACTCGGCTTCGCCCATCTCGACCAGCCAGGTGTAAACAGTGAAAACCTGAGTCAGCGTTCCCAGCGGGAAGATGGTGTCTACAGTGACGTTATGGTCGGCGCGGCTCTCTGGAGCGGTGTAGTGATACTCGAAAATAACAGGATCATCAGCAGCCGCCTCGGCACCAGAGAACAATACCACGGAGAAGGAGGTTGTGTTTGGCGTGACGACGCCGAAATCCTCGCTCACTCCGGTTTGTACGAGGTCATCGAATATGGCGGTGAATTGAGCCCGAAGAGCCTGGAACGCCTCGGATGACGTATCGATCGTCGGGGGAGGGTAATATGCCCGGAGAATGGGGCACGGTACATATCGCGGTTCATCAGCTGCCAGTATGCTCGAAAACGAGCTGAGGAGAAGAGCGGCCACAAGAAGTCTGCGAGGTGCCATGGTTGAGAATTGGTTGAGAGTCGATTAATAAATGAGTGGCTAGAATTGCAAAGATATGAATGTGTAAGCTGCTATGGCACTTATTTGAACTTGAGGAGTAGGCGGTCTCCCTTCCTTATAAAGCGCCGTGGACTGTAGGCAACAATAGTTGACCAGACGCCGCCGGAGATGAGCCATCGGGAGCGGCGCATTTGTCATGACTATGCGGCAGAGCAACCATGATCGGGTGAAATTGTGCCACGCCAAACAGAGAAGAAAACGTTTTGCCATTCGTTGGCAATGAGCAGATCTCGTACGTAAGAAGTTCTCATCCTGTGGTGCAGTCCGTGTCCGAGGCCGTATCCGTGTCCGTGTCCGTGCCTCAGCCCCCCAAGGCAAAGGCAAAAAACATCCGGGATTTGGTTCCCCACGTCGAGATCGCATATAATTTTAAGACGAAATTCCCCAGTTCTTTATTTAGAACGTCCCAAAGCCGGCTGAAGGTATGTAAGGGCCAAAGTTGATACCAGGGTCATGATTCGCGAACATATCGATGACAGAGAACTCTTGGTATGCCTGGTCCATGTCAAATGAAGTTGCAATGTTCAGGTCTTGTTGTCTCATTGCATTACCGAACTGATCAGGCATCACCGAGACTTCCGCTACAAAGCCCTGCGAGGCCGTGACAGATGAATCTGGTCCGTGTGGCAAACCAGAAGGGTTCGGGAGACTCAGTTTTCCGATTTCTCCAAGATACCAAGCCTCAATGGCACGCGCACGTTTCAACATACCCGAAAATGTGTTACCATCATCATCCAGGTCCTCCCCAGCAGCCGCCTCGAGGCGGAGAAATAGCTGCCTAAATGTGTGAGGAACGTCCAGGAATCGACGTAGATGGCTCGTCATATGCGAGATACGGACGTCTGTCGCAAGCAGATCGAGTCTCGCAACCAGGGAGAGTCCGCAATGGAGCATAATCCAATCCATGTTCGTCATCGCGAACTCTTCGCCAGCTGGCATGAACAGAAAAACGCTGACCAGCGACTTCGCCGCCGATACGTTATCAGACAAGCACTCCACAAGCTGCGATGCACTAGTTGCAGTGTCTTGCGACTTTTGTAATCCGAACGGGAAGCCCGGTAGGCGAAGCTGGCTCAGAAATAGCTCGAGCGTGTGCAATTGCAGGACCGTCGTTGCTATCGGCGGCCGGATCAGTCTGGGGACATGCAAGGGAGCTGGGAAGACCTACGGCACTCGCTCAGGGGGAATGATAGAGACTCCTTAAACGAGAATAGCTTCTTCTGGATTCCGGCGATCTGAGCATTGATGTGCGCCATGGAGCTCATAGCTGCGGAACCGACGACAGCATCGTCAACTTCTTCTACGAGTCGCTGTAATGTAATTACGCTGGGGAGGTACTTGTCTGTTGGGATCTCGTTAGACCGCGAGAGCTCCTCGCAGCTCTCCAGGATGAACGGGGTGTATGGGAAAGACCGAAGCTTCTGCAGGATGACTGATGAGCTGAACACGTCAGTAAGTGTACTCAGATCCCGATGTCCAGTGTCTTTACCTAGACGCCAAGTAATACACTCCCGCAGCGGCTCTTAGGTGGTCAGAGTTTCGTTCGGGATCGTGTCTCGCAAGAGAACCGTCAAACTTCCAGAGGCCAGGGTTGCGTGGCCTGTCGAGTCGCAGATCGCTCACAATGCTAAGGGCGAGATGAACGTGCTGGGAATACCATCTCGGCCTTGGCTGATAATGCGCCCTATGGGGTGTTAGTTGCCCACTACCGTGGCATAGATATGTAGCAAATATTACCATGCAAGCCGTACAAGTAGGCCTTGCAGCGCATCCAATGTGGCCAGCGACCCTTCGGCCATCCTCCGGGCCACCATCTCGTTGAACAAACGCCCAAGAGTATGTTGCAATCTGTAGTGTTCGTGCGCAGAGGCCGCGAGCAAGGCGACGGATAGCACGGGACGTTCCCGGCGGATACTCTCCATGGTCTCTGTTTCACGAATCACGACGAAGGGGAAGTGAGACATCATCTTCGCTCGGAATACTCGCAGCAGACTCTCCCCCGTCTCCAAACTGATCACGCCTTTAGTGAATGGGTCAAATGTCCCCGCCGGATCGAAACTTGGCGTCGATGCAGCGATCGTCTGGGAGCCGCCGTTCGGCAGGCCAGCGCTCGAAGCGGCGGAGCCCGGACTACGGGTGCTAGAGCCGAGGATGCCGTCCACCTTGGCTTCCAGCCGGTCTATTCGTCTGCAGAACGTTAGCGAATACATGTAACGGGTGACTCGGTGGTGACAATACGTGGCACGCGGGGCCGGCGCGTTGCGTTTGCGAGATGGAGCGAAGACGCAGGCTTTACCCAAACGAAGACACCTGTCGCAGGAGCCCGAGTCGTCGGTGCGCTTGCATCGGATCTTGCCATTGATGCATGTGTTGCATGTCCTGAGCAGCTCGGCTGCATTGCTGTTTGCTGACCTACCGCGGCGTGGATTATACATCGACAAATGCTGAATTGATTCTGCTGTGAGTTGGTCTGTCGTCGTCCCATCTTGCTTGTTGGGATTGAAATGAATGCATCTTTAAGTGGTCCGACGGCGGGCGTTTCGGAATCATGACTCGGGAGCCACGTATTCCCGATTACTTGGTTGAGGTAGGAGTCGGGCAGGCAACAACTTAGGACACTTTAGGGGCCTGTCCACCACTTTGCGCAGCCAATGTACCTATTGTAGGTGCTAATTTAGGTGCTATTTTTAGGGCACGTAGGTACCCCACAGGGCTCCATGTCTGCGAGGAGGTCTCAACTGCTTCTCATTGCGTCCAGTCTACATATCGCTTCCACCTCTACGTCGAATATTCCAAAATCAGCTTCTCGATGGTCCCCAGAGAGTCCAGGTCCTCGTTTTCCTTCTTCAGCTCCAACGCCCTCTTCTTGTACTTGTCATTGCCAAGCACTTTCTCGACGGCTTCTTGCAGAGCTTCGGCGGTGGGCGTCGACGTCTTCAAGTTCACGGCCACCCCTGACATCTCTCCGCGCAGGGACACTTCACCCTTGTCCGCGGCCACGCCGGAGAGCACCATCGGCACGCCGTTCATGACGCCGTGCATGAACCCACCGTAGCCGGCGTTACTGATGAACAAATCCGCGAAGGGCAGGACGGCATCGTACGGGAAGTAATCCGTCACGAGCGCATTGTCTGGCACCGTGAAGTCCGCCGGCAAGCTGGCCCCCCGCACTCCCAGTGTGGCTACCACAATGATGTCCTTGCGGGATGCTAGAGCGGTGAGGGTAGGTAGGACGAGTTGGGCGTAGTCTACATTCGCAGTGCCCTGGGTCAAGAAGACGAGCTTCCGCTTATCTGGCGAGTCTGCCGGCAGTTGGGCATTCTGCACGATGCGGTCCCACCAGTCCGGATACGCCATATCTGCGTTGATGGGTTTGAGTGGTAGCCCGCCGATGAACTTGATCCGCGGGTGCAGGTCGGAAAGGGAATAATCGAGGCTCGGGCTGGCGGCTAAGAGTGTGACCGGGTGGACAGACATGATGTCGTCGCAGAAGTATTCTGTCACCGTTTTGGTTGCACCGAGAGACTTGTAAATCTGGTTGATATGGTCGTTGACGTCGGAAAATACGCCGACATGCTCGTCATACATTGCTTTGTACTTCCTTCGGCCCTCTTCGCTCGACTCCGGCGGCAGGGCCAACCCGAACGGAGCCAAGTCCGCACTTCGCATCATGTTCACCGTCGAGTTGAAATTGATGACGGGCGGCAACGTTTCGTAGCCCTTGGGTAGCGGGGCGCCATAATAGAACGGCACGACGCCCATGCTCATAGCTTCGTGGAGAATGACGACCGGGCGGTCGGGATACTGTTCTCGAACATGCTCAAGCAGAGCCTTTATGGCGTTGAACGCGTTTGGGGTTGTATCAACGAAGAAGTATTTCATTTGATACGCGAGTCGCATGCTACCCGGTGGGTGGTTGAACTGACCCTGCATGACCTCCGGCGCTGGCCGTTCGTAGACCATCGGCCAGAACTCGGCTCCGGAGCTGCGGGCCTGGCGCTCATATGGCTCACCCATGCACACGAAAACCTGGTAGCCGCGCTTCACTAAGTGGGCGGATATTTGGAGGATGCCATTTGCGTGGCCGGGAGCGATGAAAGAGGTGGCGACAATGATCGGTCGCTGCCTCTCGGCAATGTCCTTCAAGTCCCCCATATTGACCAAATCTTTGAGATGGAGAAGCGAACGATGGGCTGTGTTAATATGTCTTGGGAATCAAGACCGGATCTCACTGATGATTGCGCGACCAACGAACCTTATATGACCCGAAGATCTTATGATTCCTTCGATAACTCAAGGCAGTATTAGCTTCGTTCATGTCAGCTTTTGTTCCATGGACTGCCTGGCAAGTGCATCGAAGTAATCGATGCCGCTCTATGGGGACCAGGGAATCCTCGTGCTGAAAGGTGAGTCGGTACAGATTGAGGGACCTCGCTTTGGAAGGATTGTAAAAGCGGCACTCATTTCTACGACCCACCTGCCAAAGTGGGTGCAACACGGACTCCGATATGGATTTCACGTGTAATTAAGCTCGCAGTTTCTTGTCAAATTACTGGACTGGTTGCTTCGCCTCGTTCCATCCTTCAGAATTCACCGCTACTGGCAAACCCTTCTCGGCTAGCGCCAGCCACACTTCCTAACTGTAACGCTAACATGGATATGCTGATGTCAGCCTGAGATATGTTCAGCAGGAGATATGTAGGGAGGCGTCTAAACGCGGACGATTTGAGAGGCCGAATGCTTATATGTTTCCGAATCGATTTCTACCAAGGTGATTATTCACGCGGCTGATTTCCGCGGCTAGGTGACGCACCGCCATGTGTTGACACAAGCTTCTGATCGCTTACCAGTCGCATACCGCATCAAGAGCCTTGGCAATGATCGACGAAAAGTGACCGAAGTCCAGGCGTGAGTAAGACGGGGCCGGCCAGCCCGGTCACCAATGGTTTGGAAACTCCTGCCAGCCGAAAATCATCACTCATTTGAGTAGGTTCAACTCTGTTAGCCTAATATTATAATTACATTATTAGGCTCACGCCGAGCTATCGTATCTATTGACATGAAGGATTCCTTCTACACGACCACCTAGCTCGGATCCCCTCGCCGGTTTTATGTAATTACGTTAGACTGAAGTGCGGGAATAGTTGAACTATGCGGCGATGGTGGTGTTGAAGGTATGTGTGCCGGACGGGACGGTGTAGATGGCGTACCCGTCTTCAGTTCCGACAAGCTTAGCGCGACTCGAGGCTTTCAGAGCATCACCTGCCGGCACACGAACCTCTGCCTCGGTGTTGGCTGGGACTGTCACCGTCAGGGTGAAGGCGCCTCCGGCTGTCTTTTTCCACTCGCTGCGGGCTTCCCCTGACAGCGTCTGGTACGTCCCTGCAGCGCTCTCGATATCACCGACCGGCTTGGGCTGGAACACGAGCCGATCCTCCCACGTGGTGGTAGTGGTGGTGATGGCGGTGGGGCGAATGCCCGCGATGCCCGCGTGGAACCACTCGTCGATCTGCGCAAGGATCATGTGGTTCTTGGATGAGCCGCGGGTCCATCTCTCACCGATGGTGGTAAAGCCGTTCGGGTTGGCCACCGTCGGGGCCATGAAGTAGCCGTAACTAGGTCTATCGTTCTGCTGCAGTGCCGCCCAGAGTACGTCATCGCGACCTCCTGCCGACAGCACCCGCACAATCGGGCCCAGACCGAGGGTGCCACCAGTTAAGTGCGGCCCCTGCCCGTCACTTGACGGATAGGCATACGTAAGCTCGACCAGGGCATCGAGAACCTGCTTCCGGGCACCGTCAGGCACGAGCCCGGCGTCCAGGGCGAACGCTTGCGCTGCCTGAGTAGCGTTGCTGGTGCCGTTGTTACCCGTATTGGTGTAGCGACCGCTCGCATCGTTGTAGAAGGCGGCGTTGAATGCATCACGGATCTCGCCAGCCAGGCTCGTGTAGCGGTCGGCGTCGGCTGTGTGCCCGGTGAGTTTGGCCATGCGGGCCATGGCTTCGATGGTGAGATAGTAACCCCAAGTGCCGGTGATGCGGCCCGAGGTCTGGCTGTCGTCATCTACCCAGTCGGCGAGAGCCGCGTTGACGATGTGTCCTTGGACCTTTTCGCGCCGGATGTAGTCAACAAAGGCGGTCATCCGGTCGTAGTAGGCCGCCATGACCGTTGTGTCGCCGTAGAGGTCATTCAGGAAGGAGGGAACGAGCACGATGGCGTTGCCCCAGTTGATTTCGTCACCGAACTGGCCGGTATACCCCCAATCGTAGACAGGTGTTTTGAGCGCGACGTTGCCGGCCATCGGCGTATCTGCGATGGACTGGCCCTCCACCAAGTGCCGCATGGTATTGCGCAGAAGGGCGTGGACGTGGAAATTGCGGAAAATGGCGGCCATGGGCATGGTGTAATCAGCCGGGTATGAGAGCTTCTCGCGGCCAGGGCAGTCTGTGAAGACCGACATGATGTTAGCCGCGAACGAGTACCGCACCATTTTATGGATCCGGTTGATGCGAGCGTTCGATGAAGTGAAGGTACCAGCAACTGGAACATCTGCTTGCAGACGTATGCCAGTGATTAAGTCTGAGCCGGGCTCGAAGCCGGCCGGTAGGCCTGTGACCTGGACCCACTGCATGCCGAAGTAATTGAAGTCGGGGTGCCAGGTTTCGCCACCAGCGCGGCCCGCGGTAGTGTAGGTGTTAAACATGTCGGAGCCGCGGGATCCAGGACCGAGAGAAGCCTGGTCAACAGTGCCGTTAGCGGTGAGTGACTCGGCGGGGGCCATCTTAATGATGATGCCGGCGGGCAGCTCGGGGAGTTTGAGGAGGGGCCAGCCGACAATGTTCTGGCCGAAGTCAAACACCCATGTGCCAGGGGCCGGGTTGGTGACCGACACCGGAGTGAACTGCTCCTGGATCTTGACGGGCTCGGCGGCTCGCGCAACCAGCTTCGTAACGAGGTTAGGCGGAGGCGCAAAGCCGGCTGCAATCCACTTGGTCGATTGGAGATCGGCGCCTGGAGTGTTCCAGCCGGCTATTTCAAGCCGGGCGTCATAGTCCGCACCGGAATACCACGAGTCGGTGACCAGTGGGCCGAGAGCGGTGCGCCAGGAGCGATTGGTAACGATGACGTTGGTGGTGCCGTCGCCATAGGTGATCTCGAGACGGCCGATCAGGCGAGGGGTGACGGCGGCACCGGCCGACGCGTCGCTGGCGGCGATGTTGTTGCCCGAGCCGGTGACTCTCGCCCCGACGGCGTGTGCTAGTGTGAGACCTGGGGTGAAGGTGATGGTGGTGTTGCTGATGGCGGTGATGGTACGTGATTCCAGCTTGTCGCCGCCGCCAGCGGTATCGATGTTGATGGTGCCACCTACGTGGTATCCATCGCCAGCACTGAGCTGTACTGTTGTGCTGCCGATCTGCGCGTCAGAGGTAAGGGTTCCGTTACCCTTAAGCTGGCTCTGCCACCACGAGTAGGGGGAGTTGCGGCCGACGGCCGGGTTCCTGACGCTCCGACGGACATAGGCAGGGCCATTGCCTAGGCTAACGCCGACGGCGTTAGCGCCGGAATGCAACGCCTCCTTAACGTCGTATGTTCGGTATTCGGTGGAGAGCTGGTAGTTGGAGTTGCCCGGCGCAAGGACTTCATCGGTGAGCTCCTCTCCGTTCACGGTGACGTGGTGCATCCCGACACCTGACAGATAGAGACGCGCATCGGCGACGGTCTTGCCGCTAGGAATATCAAACTGGCGAACGAAGAGCGGTAGTGGCTGGTTCTCGGTACGGTCGGGGTAGTCGATCCAACGCGCCTCAGCCCAGTCAGCCTGGTCAAGCAGACCCATGGTCCAAGCGGAGGGCCTCGACCAGCCCGAGGGGGCATTGAGGGCATCCCAGACTCGCACACGCCAGGCCACGGTGTCGCGGGAGCCGAGGTCTCGGCCGAAACGCACCTGTTGTGCTTCGCCGTCAGTCTTTCCGCTCTTCCATATAAGCCGGCCGGCCCGAAGGTCATCGATGGTGGCGGCGGCCTGGACTTCGTAGGCGGTCTGCCGGTCGCCCGGGCATACAAGCTCGGCGCAGTCTACGGTCTGTATCATCTGCCAGGCGAGGGTAGGACGGGGGTTGCCGAGGCCCAGCGGGGCGTCGGTGCGCCCGTCAACGCTGAGCTGGACGACCTTGACAGCGCCGCAGGAAGCTGCGGCGGATGCCGGCGCCAGCATGAGCACCGCAGTGGCGAGAATCGCTGAATACCGCATCTTGGGTCGTTCTTTTGAGATGGGACGCGGCAAGCGGCGGATTTCTGTTTTCGGATTGTGCTGATGGGGTTTGGGGCGTGCTCCAAGGCTCGCTTTATATCATGGGCAACGATATCGATGAGCACGGTGACGCCCCATGACCGAGCAAGCGCGCACCATACTATCCCGAGAAGCTCGCAAAGGGGTGGAATGCCATGAAGACAAGACCTCGCCCCCTTCGTGCGATTGTCTCCCGGCTGCTGGTCTTGGCCGACCCCATCGCGACAGCTTTCGGCGAGCTGGCACGAATAGTTTCTAGCCTGGCGATCTCCTTTCTCGGCCGTCTTCCCAGCAGCAAGAGGCGAGACTGTCGACAGCCTTTTGACCTGCAGCTGACATGGGTGAGGATAATATGGGGACTTCGTTCGCTGTTTACTCCGAAGTTGGCATGGGTTTGTAAGCGTTGCTCCCCCCGCAACAATTACCGATGTCATTACCTGGAGGGGAAATCTCTTGGCCAAGGGGGGTAAGTGTCGTCCTCCGCATTTAGGTTTGTGGGGTAACGTAGACGCCGTTGATTTGTTCCTCTTATGCCGCTATCGCCACACACCTTATGCCAAAGAAGAAGGTTCGGTAACTACGGAGAGGTCGGGGTAGACATGGTTGCACAGACACACTGCCTTCGGAGCGAATCCTTGCTATACCGACGTGAAAGAAGCTTAAGAGATGGATGCTCTAAATAGGCACTGAGTTCCACTAGTTTAACTAAGACGGCAGCATTGGCGTGTGTAAGTACGTCAGGGGAAAACAGCCCACGGACGACCCCTTGCCAACTTCGGTACCTAGCGACTGACTTCTTCATCCCCAGAATTACTAGTAAATCAATGCACCTCCAGATGGCGAGGTTTGGTAAATGTGGCAGTAGCTCTGAACCCCCCCCTTACCCTGATAGAATGGGGGTGTAATGCGGTCCGAACGGAGTCTGCGTTGAAGTTATATCGGAATTGCGGAGCAAGCCAATTCTGGAGTCCAACAGAGTGTTATTGGGTACGTAGTCGATTTAGAGCATCCCAAGCTTGACGGCATAATAACTCACTAAAATGAGGGGTCGGCGGGATAGCACGCCGTCACCAAGGTGTGAAAATTACATGCCGGCTTCCCCTCCTGACTTTGTGAATACTGCCGATGTTGAGTTCACCCCTGTTTGCACGGAGCAAGACTAGCCCGAACAGGGTTAACCAGAATGGATTGTCCAGCCCCCTCAGGCCTGATCCCAATTTGCTTCAGCCGCATCGCAGCCAATGACTTTCTCGACTTGTCGGCGCCATCCCATTTTTGGATACCCCATCTCATGCAGGTGTCATCTCCTTACAGTAGTGCCATGCCAAAACTGGGGTGTCCCGTACAAGCCGGGATCCGTAGGCGGTAGAGTTGATGACAAGATATACCATTGTTAGAACTAGGAAGGCGGCGAGAACTTAAAAGACACCGAGCGCTCCACAAGAAGTGAAATTGTCACAGGAACAATGATTAATTTCTCATGGAATCGAACCACAAAGCAGAGCATGACCCAGAAAAAGGGGAAGTTTTCTGCGTATTAGGTAACGGCAAGGTTGACGCAGAGCATGAAGCGTTACAGCAGCTGACACGGTAAAGTATGGGGGAGAACCCGACTAGGAAGAGGTCGCATGCATATCGTGAGTTCTGATCCATGCTACCCAAGATCTCCATCAGTCCCGTCCATCCAACCCCTCACTCCAGAACCGATCCCAGGACCGCGTCCACTCCACCTGCAAGTTCTTCAACCACTCTTTGAACACCACATCCGTGTCCCCAATCTTCATGACACCGCCCTTCAGCCCGCCCCACCCGTCAACCGGCGCCTTAACATACTTGTGCCCCTCAGCACAAAGCGTACGCCACTCGGGTTTCAGCTCGCCCTTTTCGCGGGCGAGCTTCTTGTCGTAGCATTCCTGGCACAGGGCGAGCTCTGTGCAGTAGTAGCAGAGATACATGGCGCCGTCGTCTGCCCACGATTTGATTTCCTTTGAGCAGTTACTGCAGACCAGGGATGCAGTGGTGAGCGATTCCTCGTCAGAAGTTGACTCGAGGGCCTGCGCCGGTGCGACGGTCTCGGTCGCATTTGAACCAGCCTGAGCATCACTGGACTCTACGACAGTCGTGGCGGGTTCGGACACACCGTTGGTGTCCGCAGGAGTCTCTGCCTTGTCAGCCGGCTGTTCAGCTGGCGCAGAAGGTTCTTGATCTGTGGTGGCTGCCTCCTTTACTGATTCACTGCCATTGACCAGGGTCGCCGTCTGAGAAGCGTTGTCAGGCACGTCTTGGTCTGAGTTCATCTCATTCCGGTAAATCTCCTCGTCCAAGACGTAGAGCTGACATGTAGCTGCAATCTCCGCCTCCTTCTCCAAGCCGGGGAGACAGGAGAGGACCTTCGCCAAGGTCTTCAAGCCAACGCTGTCATTCCATCCGGTTGTGTCGCTAAGCGCTTCGACGCACCCCTTAAAGGTGAGCTCCAAGTCTCGCTGAAAGTTTATGACAGGACCCAGCTTCCTTGTCATCAGGGCTAGAGGGATCGAAGTCTGCGACTGCGTCGGGTCGAAGTCCCGGCCCATTGCCTCCGTCATTCGAGTGGTTAGCATCTTCATCTGGTCGAGAGTGCGAGTCTTGGCGAGCGGATCGTTGGTGCCCCGAAATTCTTCCATGAGGATGTCTGTGAAGAGGAAGCAGGCGGTGGAAAGCAGCTCGTTGCTGATCTTGGGGTTATCGATCAGCCTGTTGACGATACTCTTTGCCTTTTCGCAATCCTCACGCTTTCGGAGCACCGTCCAGTAGAAAGCGGCCTCTCGGATGCGGCAAGAGATTCCCCAGAACGTCGCATCCACCGTCTTGTCAGTCACGTCATCATAGACGTCGGCAAGGAAAGCCTCTTCACCGGTTTCCTTGGCCGCCCTTTGCATCACACGGTGTACGTCTTCGCCGAAGCTGTAACACAAGCGCGACTGCAAGTCGGCCTTCTCTTGTTCCTTGAGCAACATGATTATTTTGGCCCACTCATTCTCCTTGGCAAGGTGTTGAAAAACATTCGCAAGATCGTCGTCCCATATGTTGTATTTGTTCTCCCTCGCCTCTCGTACAAATTGGAGCGCCTCGTCAATGTTGTTTTGCAGTAGTGAGATTTCCATTCGGCCGCCGTAAATCCAAGAGATAGATGATTTGACGTCCGGGTCCTCTTTCGTCTTGTCTGGTAAGAGACGGTAGAGCCGGATGGCTTCGTCGTGGACATCGCGCGCCGCAACGACTTTGGGCTTCTTGGCTTCTTCGTCCTCCTCTTTCCTGATCTGCTCCAACATCCCGCTCGAGATGCTGGTATAAATGTCGAACCGCTCGTGGTCATCAGGGGCTTGCTCCAATGCGGTATACAGCTCTGCTATGCCTTCACTTAGGAAATCTCGCGACTTCAGGGCCATTCCTATAGCCATGTGGGCTTTGGGGGTCTTGGGGATGTCCCAAAATGCGTTGGACACAACTTGAAGCGACTTGAACGAGGGGAATTGGCCATTCTTCTCCATCTCCTCGAACTCATCGAAGTATTCGCGCAACTCCCGGTTCTGCTTCAGCTCCGGAAGGTCTCTGCCGCGATACAGGGCTTCGTGGGCATACCGGAAGGACAAGTCTGCCTCGTACTGGTTCTCGGTGCCAAACCAAGTGTTAAGATGGCCGCGAGCCAGCGTGATAAATACTCGAGTTGGGGTTTGCACAAAGGGGCGCATCCACTCCACGATTGTGGATGGTAAATTCGCGGTCGACAACCGAATGGCTCGCGCCGCCCAGCTTTGAAGCATGCCCAGGTCGTCATGGGACGAGTCAGCCGCGCTGAAAATGGCGGGATGGAGAGTGTGGACATTGGTCCCATACTCCTGGAGCTTTTTCAAAGAGCTGCCCTTGTTGCTCAGTATGAGATAAAGGCTGGTGATGACCTTTTCTGCCATGCTGTCTTCAAGGGTAGTAGTGTCGATTTCTCGCAGATGGGGGAGCCACTGCTCGGCCGCGTACACCCAGAGTCGAACAATAGACACGTCTGTATCCGAGATACTGTCACTGATGAGAATTCCCGCCAGGACCTCTAATATGATTGTATGTCCGACGGATGGGCTGCTTCGCAAGCCAGACTGCGAGACTTCCTTCTCTCGGAAGTACGCACGTAAGGACGGTTCCTGGAAGCCCAGCCACGTACGCCAATCGTCATCTTCAGTGTTAATCTCTTCGCCTTTCGCCGGCTCCTCTTCTTCGCCGATATCGTCATCGGTCTCGCTGGAATCTGAAGCCTGGGCCTCATCCTCCGACGGTGCCGTGAGTCGAAGGAGTCTGGACGATTTAGTGTCGAGCTCCTCGTCAATATTGATAGAGTCGTCTTTGGCAAGTATCCGTACCAGCTTCTTGGCCATTCCTAGTGTCAGCTCATCTTTTGAATATGCCATCCAGGCGTAAAACTTTCGCAAGACCTCAGTCTCCCGGTCGGACCGGTTCCTCTGGCATTCTGCAAGCAGCTGCTCATAGAGTGCCGTCGTGTTGTCGGGAAGATTGTCCAGTTCTTTCCAGATAGGGCCTTCGCGTCCCAGTGAAGTGAACCGACGTATCATGTGCTCAATGTACCGAATATCTTGTTGAATGTTAGCCTCGCCATACGTTCAAGGGACATGGATTTCCCTACTGTCGGCCTTTTGTCGGAGCTTGAACGTCATCTTCCCGCGTAATTTGGGCGTCAGTTTGCGAAGCTTCGCAGAACTCTTGATTCTGGCGTTCGTGATGATACGCATGTCCTTCGAGATCTTCTCCTTGACCAAGTCCAGGCGTTTGTGTGCAAAATTCGGGGTGTCCACAAAGAAATCAGCGGTGCTTGTCAAGATGAGCTGTATCCGAGATTCTGCCCCAAGGGCTTTGACGACAAAGTCTCGCAGCAAGCCGACTTCGTCAGTCGTGGCCTCTTCCACCCCATCCACAACCAGAACCAGCCTCCTCTCAGAGCCTTTCGCATACTTAGAAAAGAAGAGAACCTCGGAGAGCTTTTCGCAGTCGGCCGGAGCGAACTCGTTGTTCCAACGGCCGGACCATTCCCGCTGTCGCTGGACATCAGTAAGGATGTCCTCCCGGTATCGGACATCCTGCTCGGCGACCTGGACGGCCCACGCGCAAAGCACATTTTCGAAAGAATTCCTACCAGGCTTCTCATCCTTGTAGAAGAAGTGGGCAACGGCCGTTGAGGAGTCGTAGCCAAACTCCCCCTGCAGCCGCTCGACCATGACGCTGGCTAGAGTCGACTTGCCCATGCCCGGGGATCCCGCCACCCAGAACATTCGGGTGTTTTCGTCGAGCACGTCCCGAAACCCTTCCTCGGCGGAAATCCACTCGAAAGTCCCGCTGACGTACGAGTGCCGAGTTTCAATGTATGCCGTCTTCCAATCCACGAGCTGGCTGTTGGCAAGCTGCCGCCGCACCTCGTGCATTGCTGTCGATTTCCGAGCGCCTGAATCCACCAGGCCGTCACCGGCCTTCCTCTGGTTTCCATCGCGATCTCGCAGCCTCTTTTCAAAGTTGGAGAACTTGCGCTCGACCAAGTCCTTCAGCGCATCATTGCCCTCCCCCATGCCCCGGACGACGGCCAATGTCTCTGCCGAGGTGATGGCGGCGTCTCTAGCGAAGCCTTTGGTCTCGATCGTTTGGACGATGCCGTCCCGTATGAGGATGCTGGTCTGCTCGAACTGCTGGTCAATCCCGGAACTTAGGCCTTTGATGTCTCGACTCGTTTGAATGGTCTGCGCCAATGTGGCCATGATGGTGGCAGACTCCAGTCGCTGGAGGTGCTTGTGGAGAGATTCGTACGCCCCCTTGAGTTCCGGATCACCGTTGTCGACGAGATTCTTGGCCCATCGGACGAACCGGCCCTTGATGCGGTACTTCCTCGCAATAGCGCAGATGCTAAGCAGCGAGGCGAAAACCCGCATGAGAACTGCCTTGAAGTTCTTGCTGTCGGGTAGCTTCGCCTCGAGAATCTGCAGTCGCTCCAGAAACGAGTTCATGATATCGAAGAACGAGTAAATCATGTCATAATCCTCAGACACGGCCTTGGAGGCGTTCATGACATAGGTGAAGGCCGTGAGGATGGCAGCCGCAGGAGGGAAAGCGGCGGTCGCGGCACCGGCGACGTGTTCAGCGACGCCGAGGATGATGTTGGAATTGCTAGCCACCAGCGAGCGTAGTTTGTCGACCTTGCCCTTGTTGTGACGAAACTCGGTGAAGATTTGCAGCTGGCGATCCTGGTCCGCCAGGATGGTGGAAATGTTCCATTTCGCCTGGTCGAGCTGCTTCAAACTCGTGCCGCTCTCCTTGGCGTAGCTGTCGAGCGCTTGCTCCCACAGCTGGCCGATATCCGTCCCATCTTCATCGCTCAAGAGGCCAGCCATTGACGCCCACGTGCGTGTCGCGAGACTGCGTGCGAAATTAGTCGAGAGCCTAATACGGACGTGGATTAATGATGCACGAAACGAAGAGCGACCGGAGAGGATGCCCGATCAACATTGGCGCGGGGTTTGGCCAGCCTTCATTATTAAAGCAGATGCCGAGCCTTTTTTACTCATGCATCGTGCTGGATTTGGCCCCCATGCGTCCTGGCAGCTGAAGATTGCAGAAGAATCACAGGGCCTAGCCTGCATGATGTCGGGCCGGATCTGACGGGCACTGGGAGATCAGAGCCATGGGGCTGCCAATCAGATATTTCGCGATAATGGGAACAGAAGCTGATTAGTAACGGAACTCCAAAAGCAGTTGTTGTTTGGTCTCTCCATGTGGTAATAATGCTGTGGCTGCTTATCAGGGTGAGTGAGGCGTGTCGATTCTTTTGTCGATTGGGTTGCTCCCTCCCACCTGCAGTAAGATGGGTGCGCTCACCACCACCACCACCTAATTAGGCCAAACTCTTGCTGAGGTGGACCATCCCGAGTCCCCAGCCGCCGAATGTAAGCCGCTGCCACACCACTAAAAAAAGACGTCAGACGCCTGTATCCGGGGCCGCTACAGTGGCGTCCAGAGCGGGAGTAATATTTCCATCCAAACGGTCCATGACTTCATTTGCTTGCGAGAGGTGTAAATGTCAATACATATCATCTACTTAGTGATTTCTAGCCTTTATAATCTGATCTCAAATCTTCACTGAAGTTACCTAAGGTATGCACGGTAATTAATGTATAAAATCACGGCCGCCGTCTCACCACGACTGCAGTTCTGGGTTATGACAATATTCTTTGTGTTTGGAAGAAGCGATTTATTGTCCTTTCTTTTTGAATTGGGATTGCTCTTCCCTGCTCTCAAACGCACTGGATCATGCTGACTCGCTTGGTCATTTCATGTCGCAAAATTGCCAACTATTGCTATCGCCCCGAATCGTAGCTTTGTTTCTGCGTATGAGGATTTCCCACAACAAGAGCTCTCGTTACAGACTCGAAATTGTTGCCTCCCGATTCGCGGAATTCATTATTTCAATGAAATAGCTCAATACCCCGGTTCACGGAAAGGTCCCCTATTGCTGCCATGTCATCGCACTGGTACGGGCTCTCAGGATCTGAAATCAGGGGCTTTCCGCCACGGATCTTCAGCAGCCAATCCGGACACCGTATCGGGGTCACACTCGCTGATTCGAGTGCTGCATGATTGCGGCCATCCCCAAAGGAACGCCTCCCTGGCGGACCACTCAGCCAATGGAGCAGTCAGATCCACCAATGTCAACACCGGCTAGTGCTCGTGGCAGTTACCTTAAATCCACATCAGGTTTTTTCATTTCCCATTCTCGTTCTTCTTGCTTCGTATCTTGCAAATCTTGGTGGATTGTAATGGGACCATGTCTTCGAGGCTGAAACGTTGTTCATGGCGTCCATCGAATGAACCTCCTGTCATATTGCGGGAAGCGTCTAGAAGCTCGTTCGATGGAGATGTAGGACCCTTGATTGGAGTAGATCATGGTTAGAGGAGCAACAATGTTTCTATAACGGGGAAACGAGCTCGAGAAGATGCCATGGGTCCAGCAAGATATAATAAACAAGCCATGCCCTCCAGAAAGCAGCAATCCCCTCCCCCGAGCTGATCGTCATCATCGCCACGCTGATTCGAGCTGTGGCCTTGTTTATCTCTTCGCGATGGGTAACGCACAGAGTGGTGGTCCGCTTCGGACATGCCTTGACAATGTTTGCCAATCGAGACCAGGTTGCGTCGCATACTCTGGCGACTTTCTGTACCAGATGTCCTGGGTGAAGCCATACAACCTTGCCTACAACTCGGTACCGCAGGCCGTAGTCCGACCTCGAAATGCACAAGATGTCTCGGCGATCATTGCGTGCGCGGCCGCGAACGCCGGCGTTCCGGTTCAAGCCCGCTCCGGCGGCCACTCTTATGGGTAAGCCGCCCCGCTTGCGACATCCTGCGTCCTGCAAATCGCTGACAACAGTAGAAACTACGGCATGGCCCACGGGGGTATAGAGATAGACCTGGTCAACATGCAAGGGTTCAGCATGGATACCAAAACCTGGAATGCCAAGATTGGCCCAGGGACAAAGCTGGGCGAGGTTTCAAAGAAGCTGCACAAGGCTGGCGGGCGAGCCATGGCGCACGGCGTATGTCCTGGTGTAGGAATAGGAGGGCACGCGACAATCGTGAGTTTCTTCATCGGTGGCCTGACGAGCTACGGCTGACCGGATGATTCTTGTAGGGCGGTCTTGGACCAATGTCTAGAATGTGGGGGAGCGCATTGGACCATGTCATCGAGGTCGAAGTCGTTACCTCCAACGGCAAGATACAACGGGCGAACGAGACACACAACTCTGACCTATTCTGGGTAAGCTCGAACTATCGTTCCAATGGAGACGACGCATTCTGACTGTGTGGACAGGGACTCAAAGGAGCTGGAGCAAGCTTCGGTGTCATCACCGAGTTCGTCGTCAAGACACATCCGGAGCCCGGCCACGTCGTGCAATACAGCTACAGCTTCAGCTTCGGGCGACAGGCCGACATGGGACCCGTGTACCAGAACTGGCAGGCAGTGATCGCGGACCCTGAGCTCGACCGCCGGTTTGCTTCCATGTTCATTGTCCAGCCACTCGGGGCCCTCATCACCGGCACGTTCTACGGCACGGAGGAAGAGTTCGAGGCCACAGGCATCCCGGACCGGCTGCCACAGGGGGGTGCGTTCAGCGTCGTTCTGAACGATTGGCTCGGGGGCCTCGCCCACGAGGCAGAGAACGAGGGCCTGGCACTATCGGATATCCCAACACCATTCTACAGCAAGAGCCTTGCCTTCCGACCGGAGGATCTCCTCCCGCCAGCCAGCGTCACCGAGCTTTTCAACTACATGGACACGGCAGACAAGGGTACACTCCTCTGGTTCATCATCTTCGACCAATCCGGCGGCGCGGTCGGCGACATCCCCCACGACGCGAACGCCTACGCGCACCGCGACAAGATCTTGTTCTACCAATCCTACGCCATCAACCTCCCCAACGTGACTGACACGACGCGAAACTTCCTCACGGGCGTGCACGATCGCATCAAGGGGGCGTCGAAGCTGGACAGCACGCAGGCTAGCACGTACGCTGGGTACGTGGATCCGCGAATGGATACGGCGGGCGCCATGGACGCCATGTATGCGTACTGGGGGAAGGACAAGGCCGATCGGTTGCAGGCGATCAAGGCAAAGTGGGATCCGAAGAATGTGTTCCACAACCCGCAGAGCGTGGTCGTGCCTAAGAAGACTAGAGTCAAGAGACACTGGATGAGTTTCCTGGGAATGTGAGGGGCTCTCGGAGGTGTAGATAGCGAGCCTGCATTGTACAACGCCATTTATAAGAAAGCTTAGATCCTACGCATAATTAATTAATACCCACATGAGACACATCCACCTAGTGCCGCATCCTCCAAGCCGCATACGTCGCAAGAATAACAGTCCCGCCCCAATGGCTCCAAGCCTTCCTCCTCAGCCCGTCCCCAAAGTTCCACTCCACTGCGCCATCGAACGGCGCCGACAATCCCCATCGCGGCCAATAGAGTCGTGGTGGCGGCTTCGTTGCCTTGGTACTGGAAGGCAAAGTACAGGATGCCTATCAGCAAGTCCCGGCCTGCCTTGGCGTAGAGGAAAGGCGACACAAGAAAGGGAGAAGGGGAGACGCCGAAGGAGGCAGAGACTTGGAGGGGTTGGACGAAGCCGAGGAGGCCGACGCCTACGAAGGCGGTTCCGAGGAAGTAGCTTGGGTAAGGCGAGAATCGAGACATCATGGCTGTCCCTCCTATGAAGAAGTGGGAAATAAATAAAAGGATGATTGACTGGTCTTTGTCCTTTACAAGATTATCAAGACAGGGTATGCAGGAGGCATTCCTCGGCTGCGAATAGGCACGGAGATCAATATTCCCGGACCTGGAGTTGGGAAAACCAGATACCTCGATGACTTCGGCACTTACGGCTCCTAGGGGCTGCTGGAATACTTCTGCAAAATGTCAAGGCGAATCTGGCTCACCATGCTAGCAACTTGACAACAAATACTAAGGTATGTACGACATAAATACAGACCGACGGGCAGAGTGCGGGGTTGAACATGCTTCCCACAGCCACAACCCTCGTCCACATCGCGGTTTGCGCCACATTTGATACCTGGACGCAAATCTCGGACGTTCTTGTTCGAATCTGATGTAAGCCGCACGCCGTATTCGCAACATGACAATGCTCTGTTCTGATCTGCCTTTGCAAAATGCGGTCATGCACGATGCCGATTGGGTTATGACGGGAAACTACCTTGGCCCTTGTCCAATGTACTACATACGTAGAAGCCCATGCTGCAAGGATTTTATGTATATGTACAAGTCTCCTAGGATTCCTCGATGATTACCTACTTTCCATAACGGCCCTCATTCCGTGCTCCTTGCAGCGATCCTCATCCCCTTTCCCTCCGCCCTCCACGTCACGGTCTTGGGCACGGTCCAAGCCGGAGTCGACACGGAAATCACAGTCGGCTTCGACACTTTGTAAAAAGGGACTTTGTCTACGAAAGCCCTTCCAGGCCCCGTGTTTGACGAGGTCATTCCCTTGTGCCGGAACCCGAATGACGATGGACATGGTGTCTGTGTCGCTGGCTGAACCGCCAAAAGCCGTATGATGGTACGTCTGCAGAGAAACGAAGTTTGTAAATGGGCACTTGACTAAGCATTACACATGGAAGACACTTCCCATCTCAACTTCGCCCTAGGTACTTCAAGGAAATACCATGGCTCTCTGAACTTTATATCCTTCAAACTCCGAAACCTCTAACTTGGTGCCTATCTAGGTACCTAAGTATATAAATGCATCTCCATGGCCGCGATGCTGCAACCTTCAAGACATCGTTTCTTTCCTCGACACCCAACGGCACCACAACTTCCTTACCACGCAGAAAGAAGAAGGGCTTCACATCATGGTTTATTGGCTCTGATTCTCCTGACACCTGGCTAAGATCTTCCTCTTCTTTCCAGATATTCGAAGATGGCAACAGTGCGATGTGCCATCAACCTCCCTCTGCAAATATTGAGTGACTTGGGCCGGCCAGCAGTCTTGGACGCCATCATGATCAAGTGACACGACATGACCAAGCCGAGCCGGTTTGAGCTTACCGTAACACACACACACACACACAGAGGCCCCTTCGATTTCATCAGAGGCAAGCACACACTCAAATGAAACCGAAAGTAAGCGGAAGGAAGGCGTGTCGTGTCCACCGCATCAACGACTTCCTCTGCAATGGAACGTAAGGTACCTTGGGAGGTAAGGTAGTCGAACCGCTTTTCTCTCTGTCTGTCCCCAGGCTTCTTCCGCCACTTACTCTTCTCTCTTCTTTCCCTCGGGTTTTCACAAGGCGTGTTGCTTCCTTTCGGTTTACCCAGCCCTACAAGGATGACGAGGAGTCATGGCTGATATGCTACCAATGACGCCTGCCCATGTCGTCTCTGGCTTTCACCTTTCCGTCTTTCCATCTTGCTGGCCCTTTCGGTCCTCCCACTTTGGCTCCCCACCAGAGTACTAGGTAGGTACCATAAGGTACCTTAGCTCGGATCACGCGTCGCCAGAGCAAATGGAATCTAGCCGCATTCCGGGCCCCGTCTCGCTCTGCCTCAGGATGCACACGAGCTGAGGCGCTCATGGCAAATGATCACTTGGAACAAAGCTGGCAGGACCAGATACTTCACGCCGGCGATGATGAGCTTCTAGCACGCAGTCATCGATGCCGGTTTCACTGAGATCACATCGATGGCCGTTCGTGCAAATGGCTGAGCCTGGCAACACTGGGAACACTCTTAAAAGGGGTTCAGATTTGGGTCTGGGTTTCACTGCAAATGGGCATCATCTGGACAAATTGGGTGGGAAAATGTATCAACTCTGGCAAGCCAGAGGCTGCCGAAGCAACGTTGTCTTTTGGTAGAGGGCATTGGGTCGCGACGGTACCATGCCGCCAGCCACCGTGCACCACTTTGGAGGGTTAGTTACGACCTCCGTGGGCAATCAACTGAATTAATCTGGCCCTTCTTGGGAATGAAGCAATCCTAGACAGGATTGCTCAAAGTAGTCGAGGGCCAGAGACTGTGATGATCACCGACCCTTGCAGGTCAATAATCTGAGTCTTAGGGGCAACGGATTGCACTGGATTTTGTGCAAGTATTCAATTGGTACGGTTCCGTTATCTCCATTTCACCATACTCGGCTGTTTCTATAGGTTGCTGCGCGTGTAAAATGGACCCGGGACTCTCTGGAGCACATCTGTCCCAATGAATGAACTTTTAGGTGTTCATGCCCGGTGAGAATTGCAGATCAAGGTATCTTGGCTATTGTAGAAATGACAGTCCAATCAGCAAGATACAACATTGTTGTGGAATTCGACCATGGATTGCACCCCAGAGGTCCTCGTGTCGAATGACTTATTCATGCCAGAAGTTACAACTACGTCTGAGCACTTCGAAGCAAATGGAACATGTGATAATCATCAGACACACTTGGTAGTCCTCAATTGCTAACACAAAGCCTTCTTGATTCGTCTAATCCCAAACTGGTAGTTCTAGTCAATATATGACGCCCTTGAATGGGCAACGGTCATTCAAACTCCCTTGAGCCGATATCGTAATATCCCACGCCTGAGCCTCACTTAGAACGCCTGTCTCAAGATCTAGGTTGTAGCGGGCAGCCAATGACTTAGTACTTGGGTACCAAAAGCAGCAATGCTCTCATCAAATTGACGTCGTCCATCGGGTCTTTTGTTGGAGGTTGGAGGCTTGGCCGGCAATCCTGCAGCGTATGGAGCGAGATGGAATACCTCACTTGGTGATTTTGCCAAACCTCATGCCTGCCGTTGCAGCTTCAAAAATGGATGGGCATCTTTCATGTTACCTCCCATGAACGAGCGCTCTTGTCGTCAATACGCGAGGCGACCTGTGTGCCACCTGACAGCATGGTCTGTGCATGTCTACCACCTACCTACCTTCATCGCTGTTGCAATAAAGCTTGCAGCGCCCATTATTTATTGACGAAACATGCTACAAACTTTACTGCATTGGCTCCTTAATACGATGTGATGGTGATGGCATTAGAGTTGACGTGATGGTATGGTATTTATCAAGAACAATTGACCTTGAACCCCAATCTGCTTGCCTCTGTGGACTGTGACTGGGATATCTATCTAGTTGCGAAGCTACCAGCTCATATCGCCGGCGTGGTCAAGAGCATAACATCGGACCATACAATATTGCCGCAAACGATATACTCGTGGCATTCAAAGCATCCCTAAAATGATTGGTCCTACTCGGCGAAGGGCTTCTAGTGGCATCGGCCCAATAATATCTACATAGTTCAGTGACGTTCATCCAAATACACATGAGCCTCCCCTCCCCCCCTTTTCTGTGCCACCCGATGATCGGGCATATCGTGACACAACTTTAAACACGCCAGACCCCTCTCTGGCCGCACTTTGGATGCCGTTAGCTAAGAGGCATGCACCCCGCACCAAGGCGCTGGATCACCTGCATCCTACCGAGACGCCAGCGGTCTCGTAGTGGAGATTCCGTTATCAAAACCACCACCACCACCCACGGCAAGTCTCGGCCTAAGAAGCAGTAGGATTGCGAGTCCCTTTCTCCCCTTTGACCTGGGAAACGCGGTTGAGATGCGTGCTGAAAGAACGGAAAAGAATTGGGTTTCTGCTGTTTGTTTCGGAAGATTCGAGGGGCCTGTGTCTAGGCGGGAAACACGAAAGTTACGAGGGATGGCTTACCCCATCTAGACTTGGGTTTGAGCCGTTCCTCGTGTAAGTCAAGGTGGTTCGCGCCGCTTCCAAGCGCGCACCCATACTACGCTACGTAAAAGGTTTGGGCCGACAGGCGGGTCCGACTCCAAGGGAGGATCCCATGAACCATGTTGACTGACCGCGAGTTTGCCATGGCATGGCGATAGTATAAGTGCTCGTCAGCCCCGGTCCGGGACATCTGGTATAAGTCCTCAACTCAACCACATTTATCAGTCTATCATCTCCCCCATCGGCCCCATACGCGGCGTGGCAACAGATCCATCCGTAAAACACCGAGCCGCTACCGTGAATTGCCAAGCGATCGACCCCTCCTCCACACATCCTACCCCGCCATCGCAATGATAGCTCTTCGTCTATCAGGGGCACGCTTCCCCAATCACTTGCCGCGCCCCTCCTCCGTCCTCGCTGGCCCATTCACAAATCCAGGTAGGCGCAGGGGCATATGGTCCTGCTCGGGCAATGGAGCCAGAATTGGATCCCGTACGCAAAGCGTTGCCGGCTTTAAATATCCCTTGACCACGACCCCTCCACCCGCAGTGTGCGTTAAACAACAATTACCGAGATCCGCGCACGGCAGTCTCGGCTGGCGAAACTACAGGGCCATCACGACCGCGCTCCCAACGCGCGACGACCTACCGGAGACCGGCAAGTCGGGCATAGCACAGAAAAGGTCATATACGTCAAATACTGAGGAGATGTACACGGCGTCGTTCGCCTTCTTCGAGGCGCTATGGGATGCGGGGGTCACGCATTGCTTTGTGAACCTCGGTTCGGACCACCCCAGCATCATTGAGGCGATGGTGAAGGGCCAGCGGGAGAGGAAAGATAGGTTTCCGCGAATAATCACTTGTCCAAACGAGGTATGAAATTCACAGCGAGTTATGAGGAGCCTTGTCCGCTTACTTGTGGCCCAAGATGGTAGCAATGTCAATGGCAGACGGCTTCGCTCGCCTGACAGGGAAGCCGCAATGTGTGATCGTCCACGTGGATGTGGGAACACAAGGTCTCGGCGCAGCAGTCCACAACGCCTCCGCTGGCAGAGCGCCGATCCTCGTCTTCGCTGGTCTGTCGCCGTTCACGCTTGAGGGCGAGATGAGAGGTAGCAGGACCGAGTTCATCCACTGGTTGCAGGACGTGCCCGACCAAAAGCAGATCGTGGGGCAATACTGCCGATACACCGCCGAGCTCAAGACCGCCGTGAATGTGAAGCAGATGGTAAACCGCGCCCTGCAGTTCGCGAGATCGGACCCGCAAGGCCCGGTGTATCTGTGCGGGGCTAGAGAAGTCATGGAAGCCGAGTTGAAACCCTACGAGATTGCGCAGGATGAATGGGATCCGGTGGAGCTGGGCGGCTTACCAAAGAACGCAGTCCGGAAGATTGCGGAAGCGTTGGCTGGTGCCAAGGAGCCTCTCCTGATTACTGGTTACGCCGGCAGGGACCACAGAGTCCCGGCGGCGTTGGTCGAGCTGGCAAACACTGTGAAGGGACTACGGGTGCTGGATACCGGTGGCAGTGACATGTGCTTCCCGGCCGATCATCGGGCCTGGCTGGGTCTCCGCTACGGAGTAGAGGATCGGACTACGACGGCCGACGTCATAATCGTGCTGAACTGCGACGTGCCTTGGATTAATACCATGTGCCGGCCGCGCAGCGACGCCAAGATCTTCCACATCGACGTCGACCCGCTGAAGCAGCTGATGCCGCTGTTCTACATCAAAGCCCAGTCGAGATACCGCGCGGACAGCCTAGCTTCGATCGAGCAAGTGACGACGTACCTTAAGTCCGAGGAGATATTGGCCCAGCTCAACACGGAAGAGGCGAACCAGCGATGGGAGGCGCTGCAGGAGTCCCACAAGGAGAAGCTCGCAGCCATCGAGGAGAAGGCACGGCCCCTGGAGGACGACACCTTCGGGACGGGCCACCTCTGCCGCGCGCTGAAGCGCGTCTGCCCCGACGAAACAATCTGGGCGGTCGAGGCGGTCACCAACACGCTGTTCGTCCACGACAACATCCAGCCCACGCGGCCCGGCGAGTGGATCAACTGCGGTGGCGGCGGGCTCGGATGGTCTGGCGGGGGCGCTCTCGGCGTCAAGTTGGCCACGGACTTTGAGAACGGCGGCAAGGGCAAGTTCGTCGTGCAGATCGTGGGCGATGGGTCGTTCCTTTTCTCCGTACCCGGAAGCGTGTACTGGATCTCCAAGAAGTATAAGCTTCCGGTGTTGACGATAATCCTGAACAACAAAGGTGAGGCCCTTCCCTCTCCTTTTCCTTCTCCTTTTCCTTCCCCCTTTCTCTTCATCTTTTGCCCTCCTCTTTCTCTTTCCCTTTCTCCTCCTGCTTTCCCTTGCTTTCCCTCACCTCTTGCGTTCCCTCTGGTAGAGTTTCAACAGCCATTAATCAGTTTTACCCCCCAGGCTGGAACGCCCCAAGACGGTCTCTCCTCCTCGTCCACCCGGATGGCGAGGGCTCCAAGGCGTCCAACGAGGAGATGAACATCTCCTTCGATCCGTCGCCCGACTACTCCCTGATCGCGAAGGCGGCAGCAGGCGGAGACGTGTTCGCGGCGCGGGTAGACAAGGCATCCGAGTTGGAGGGGGTGTTGAAGCAGGCCATCGAAGCAGTCCAGGGCGGACAGACGGCTGTCGTGGACTGCAAGGTAGCGACGGGTTGTTAGAACGGGGGTTCCGTATCTTACACGACCGAGAACTAGGGAGGTGCTATATAGGCTGGCTAGATCCCCGTGCTGTCAACATACCGTTTCTCCATATTTATATACATCATACACACGCGTTGTAGAAACGGGTAATTCGGATAGAAGCCGGATCAGGAGGAAATGTCCGGGGGCCCCGCCATCCTCTCCCCATGTTTATGTGTCAGCTGGACATGAAGACACGATCCAATCTCTTTCGTATGGACCTAGTGGCTGCATATCTTACCATGCTTTTGCATCTCCGGAGACAGGCTCTTCCGTGTCATCTGTCTAAGGTCCATGCAGGAAGGCCACCCTGCGGTCCACGAACCAGGAGACGTCCACCCCTCTACGAAAAAGAAGATTCATGGGTCGCGAGCCGCGGGTGGCAGGATGCAGCCCGACCACACCCCCATCCTCAAATCCCTCCCCCGCCGCCGGCCGTGTTTCCCCAGATACCCCAACTCCCGGTAGTGCTACGTATTTGGAGTCTGACCTCCATAACCAGTCTAGGGCCGATATCGTCATCCTGGGCTTGCAGCGGGTAAAAGATGATATGGTCCACAAGCCTGGTATTCCGAGGTTGTTTGTCCTTTGCATTCGCGGTTCCGGCTCATGCAAGCGTGCGTTTTGCGGAAGAAAAAAAAAGAAAAAAAACCCTGCAGAATTTCAGGTCATTTGGACCCTTAAAATCCACAAAGAACCCTGTCCTCATGCCCCAATAATTACTTATTTAGGTACTATGCACCCACCAACCTACCTTACCTACCTCAGCTTACCTCACGGAAGGCCTGGTGGGGGTAACTTGACTTTTACTGTGAGAGGGGGGCCACGATGGGGTCGAGAGAGGAGAGTCCGTCTCATCGACGCCCGAAAAAGAACCGCTAATACAAATGCATCTTCTGGGACCCATCACAGGGCGGGGAGGGGAGGGATTGCTTTCCTTTAGGCCTAAGGTGGCTCCCGTATAATAATAATAATTAGTAGGTAATTACCGCTTCTTCTTCTTCTTCTTGTCCTCCTCAGGGTTGGTGGGTTTTGGGCAATCGCCGCCTGAGCCGATATGATTGTTTCTTGTACATATAGTCCGTACCGGGTTCACCTATGTAACTAAGTTAAGTTAAGTTACCGTACCTTAGGTGCCTTATTAGTCGACGGCCGCGGTCGCGGTGTAACCTTGACTCTCTGCCTTCTCTGGCATCTTTCTCCCCGCCTCCCGCCTCCCAGATTCAACCCAATTCCCATATTCCCATATTCCTTGCTTCTCTTTTTTCCTGTATATCTGAGCCTGCAGCCGCATCCAAATCCAACAAGAAAACGCCGATCTTCAGAGTTTGCCACGCATTCTGTTGTGGTTCCTGCATAAAAGTCAATTAGCCGTGGGTGGGTGTCTGCTGCTCGTTACGGAGACTACCTTGCCTACCTTACCTACCTTACCTTGCTGCTATCAGCTGCAGCGATCGGTTGGGCCTCTGTCAGTCTGTCCATCTTCGGGTTTTCTGTGTGTCCCATCTCTGCGCAGTCTGCAACCCTCGATCCTGATTTTTTTCCTTTTCCTTTTTTTTTTTTCCCTTTCCCCAACCATTTTGACTTAGACTCGCTATTTTACTGCGTGTCGGATTCTATTCCAGAGGGGGCTGTGCAGGTCTAATCTTTTGCCTTCTTCTTCTTCTTTTTCTTTTCTCTTCTTCGCAGCGGCCAACCCCGCCAGACGCGCCGCCACCACCAGCACACACAGACAGAGACACACACACACACCTGGCCACCACTCTCACACCCACACGCACACACGCACCTTGAATCCTCGCCTGCTGCCTCTGCATCCACAACTGCAACTCGCTGGAGGCGCCTCCCGAAGCCTGGACTCAATTTCTCCAAATCCCCGAAGTAGAAGTCGATCGACCGGCCATCCATCCATATATTCATCCCCCTTGCAAACGGGCATGCCGTTGTGCATTTGCATCTTCCCTGCAACGATACCCATCCAAATCCCATCGAGAGTTCCCCGCACTAGTGCGAACTCTCGCCGGCCCGACTGTCACAGGCCTTTTCAGAACCCATCCCCAGGCAAGGGTAATTATTAGTGGTGGTGGTCATCCATCATCCATACGTACATACATACGGGCATACACCAGTCATTACTTACACTCGACCTTCTCGCCTCATTCGGAGCCTTGCCTTATCTCCCCCAGCCCTCGACCAGTCGAGGCCCCCATCCACCCCATCCCTCAAACACGCATTGCTCTCTCTTAATAACGTCTCTGCTTTGTGTTTCGACATAACCGAACACGGATTCCATCACTCATCAACCCGCAGCAGCTTGTTGCGGCCTGTCAGCTGGGCTAGACCCTTGCCCCCGCACATATAGTTTCGGCCCCGCCAGCCGACGAAGGCCGAGGAACTGAGGGAACCCCAGAAGTAGCCAGCCCGGAACGCGAAGAACATGAGCCTTGCGGCGACGATTGAAAGGGCACACAAACAAACAGAGGGGCCACCTTGGTCGCCTCTTTAGTATCTGTGCGATTCATTCGAGAGGTAGCTGCCTCGCGCCTGCCTCGTCCGCGCGTCTGTCATCGACTCACGCGACACAATCCGGACGCCCTATCTCCCCATCGCAGGTGCTTCTCGAGGAGCACTTGCGCTGCTTGGAGAGTAGAAATGTCACCACAGTTATCCACATCGAATCCTTCCAACCCGCAACCCGAAGAATACTTCCCCCTCCAACCGACTCGTTCCGACGCCAGCGATGTTCCCGATCTCCCTCCCCCGCCAATCCCGTCTTCTGATCCAAGATTAGGCCTTGTCGACGCCCGACATCCATCGAGCCCGATCGATGACCTGTTCAAGCTGGCCCCCAGGGCTGCCATGAAGCTCCTCAGCTCCGGTATCGAAGCTCTCGTGCGAGTGACGGGCGACATACCACCGACCCCTCCCCCGACGAGCCCTACCATACCCCACATGCGAGGCATGCAAGCCGAGAAGGAGCACATCGTGCGCACACATTCCGAGAAGAATCTCGCTCGTCTGCGCCAACAGGCCGAGGCTGCGGCCCGGTCGTCCTCGTCCAACTCTCGAGATCGGCCTGGTGTATCCCAAAAATCGTCTTCGAGCGGATCGAGCATTTCAACACCGCAAATTATCGACGGCGTGCACCTGCGCCACAACCAGACCCCAACCCCACCACCGGTCCAAACCCCCGAACCGTACATCATAATCGGAGCGAATTCGCAACCCATAAACCTCCAGCACGGTGCCATAACGCGGAAGTTCTACAGCAAGAAACCTCCGCCCATCAGTATCGAGGACTACCTCGCCCGTATGCACCACTTCTGTCCGATGAGCACAGCCGTGTACCTGGCGACGAGCCTATACATTCACCGCCTCGCTGTCGACGAGCGGGCGATACCCGTTACGAAGAGAAACGCCCATAGGCTGCTTCTCGCCGGTCTCAGGGTTGCGATGAAGGCCCTGGAGGATCTGAGCTATCCCCACGCCAAGATGGCGAAGGTGGGAGGAGTCAGCGAAGTCGAGCTTGCGAGGCTGGAAATCAGCTTCTGCTTCCTCGCTGGGTTCGAGCTCGTCGTGACGGAAGACATGCTCCGAAACCACTGGGAGGTGCTAAAGGAGGGGAGGTCCTGGAGTGTATTGCACGCGGTTCCAATTCTTCACCTGGACAGGAGGCCTCGGCAAAAGGGACTGGGAAAGGAGAACGAGGGAGTGTGATCCTCGTACATTTCATTATCATGTTGTGGTCTACTTGGTATCATGCCCGCTACGATGGACGTCAAAATTGCATTGGAGGAACCCTAATTCGTTGCATTACGGTGGCTGTCGAGGAATCTTGCATTGGAAGGGAACTTGTCTATACAAATTGCGGGGCATGGATTGGCTGGCGGTTTGTTGACGATGATGCATTACACGAGACTTTCGATACCCGGCGTTGGTGTTTTGAGAACTTCATTGCTTGAACACGACCAATTCAAATTAATCTTTGCGGTTTACAATCAGTTCCGAGGTGTTGCTTATGGAAGTGTGAAATATGTTATCGAGAACTCGGATCAGATCAGCCACCCCCACTTGTCATAACTGTCTCCGCCCTAGCATTTGGTGAATTCGGTATAGTACAGCTACTCAACATGGCAGTCGCAGGTCCTATGACGGCATTGAAAACGCGCGGGACAACGCGAAGCTTTATCGATAACGATATCGATACTGGAACTTTATCTTATCTTATCTGCCCCACAAACGGGCTCTTGCCTTGCGACTCAGGCAACCTTGCATGGGCTCCATCCCGAAGTTGCTGCAAGAGCTCCCAGCCATTCCATTTGTAAAGAGACAGTCATTGCGATTGAAGTCACTTCTACCCACCAGAATACTCTTGTCCTTGGTCCTGTTCTTTCCCGGGTTTTTATACATTTGTCTCTGCGGTCGTTTCTTTCTGTGTAGTTCTGAGGCGCTCTTTCCTTTCTTTCCCAGTTCAATTGGCGCTCAAAAGCCCTCTCAGCATTCTTTTCCTGACGAAGACACGCCAATCACCAGAGACATGGCAGACGAATTCAGCGAGGAGGTTAATGAGGACGCCCCCGCTATCACCGGCGCCGATGTTGAGATGGAGGAGGAAGGAGACGGAGAGCATGCGAATGGCAATGAGCTCCCGTTCGCGGATGGTGGAGAGGGCGAGCCCCCTGAGCCCCGCGCCAGCTTCATCAGCTACCTCACAAGCCCCGTCGTGACCCTCTTGGTTGGTAGCGACGATACGGAGGCTCTCCTTACGGCGCACCAAGCCCTGCTGGTCCAGAGCCCGTTCTTCAAGGAGGCGTGCGCACAATTTAGTGACGATGGCAGTGTAAGCCCAACCCCTTGCGTGCCTGAAGATCCTGCAGGACCATGTGCTAACAGCCCACAAGCCGCGGCAGATTGAGCTAAGCAACGAGGATCTCGACGCTGTGGGGTGTTTTCTCGAGTTCCTCTACACCGGCGACTACTTCCCCAAGAAGATACCCGGCCAGAGGTCTCTGGAGCAAGATCCATCCATCCCCGCTGTCGACGCCGACGGGCAGCAGCTCCTTAAACACGCGCGGGTCTACACGCTGGCCGAGAAGTTTGGCATGGATGGACTGAGGACACTCGCAAGCACCAAGATACACTGCGTGAACTCGACAGCCAAGGGGGAGATTGCGTACGCCCGCTACGTCTACGCCTATACCAGCACGGACGATACCACCATTCGTGCTCCGGTGGCGAGCTTCTGGGCGACCCGCTCCCACACTCTGCGCTCCGAAGCCGAGGCAGAGTTCCGCTCTCTCTGCTTGGAGTTCCCCCAATTCGGTTACGACGTGCTTAGTATGCCCCCTCTTTCCAATTCACAACTTGGAGATGTACTGACACTTGGTAGCTCGTGTGCTGGACGAGAAGCTCAAGCGCGAGCGCAACGACAAGCTGCACCCCTCATCGGCCGGTCCAGGCCGCAAGCGAGCGCGACACAGCGGTGTATGAGTATGATAGGCGAGTTCTGGCCATGGTTGCTGGTGTTTTTTTGGGTCTCGTCATAGACCAACAACATTATAACCGGGAGGAACGATCAGCTTTGGATGGGTGTATTATTTCGGGGAGCAACATGTACCAACAAGGCGGGCAAAACATCAGAAAAAGAAAGTTGGTAACAGGATATCTCGAATTCGTGGGTCCTATGTTCCACGTAAGAGGTAGCGGCATAGCTTGGGATTCAGGCGTAATTAATGGATCGTGCTAACAAGCCGATCACGGCCGGGCATGGGGGATACATGCCGTGGGGCAGCGTATACACTGCAAGTAGCGTTACTCGGTGTCTCGATAGGACAATTATTTTCCAGTCGACGTGTGGTATATACAGGTCTCCAAGCAGGCGCCTTCACCTAGGTGAGAGCTCTTCAAGGGACGGTGTAACCCTAACATCAGATGTGGGGTGGTGAGGGTTTTGGTGTCTTGGTATATACTTGGCAGAGCCCGATATAGCCAATTTCCGGAATATTTCTCCCTCCACTCGGAAGATGAGGTTCCATTCGATCTGATGCAAGTGAGGAACTTTGGGGCCTCATGCCGAGTTAAATGTGAAGAGATGCCCTCTCCACCATCCTGCACCACTCTGGACTGCAAAGCATTCCTGCTTGTCGCATGGCCGATCTCGATCGAATCATGGGCGGCTGGGTGAAGAGATTAGTTGGACTCTCTCTAGGCTCCGTTCTCATCGCCGCCACCGTGCCGTACCTCCGGCAGCTCGATTTTGCCGCGCTCTCGGTCCTCCCGCTCTTCCCATCCCCGCCTCCCGCTCCGGAAACTTTTACCTGTCTCCTACAGAATTACACCACCCAGATAATCTCCCTCGACCCCCTCGTCATCTACATCCACTCCTTCCTCAACCCGCTCGATATTGCCGCCCTCCTCTCTTCGGCCGAGGGCTCCTTTGCCCCGTCCTACGTGACGAAGCACGGCCGGAAGCAGCCCACCCCCGACCGGACCTCCTGGTCCGCTGGCCTGCCCCGCGACGATCCCGCCGTGCAATGCATCCTTTCCCGCGCCGAAGCCTTCATGGGCACAATGTTTGCCCCTGGGCGGGACGAGATGGGCCCCCCGCAGGCGGTGCGCTACACCGCGAAGCAGAGATTCAACATCCACCACGACTGGTTCGAGCGGCCACAGCCGAGCCCGGACGGTAGGGACCGGCGCTGGAATAGAGTCGCGAGCTTCTTCGCGATTTTGCACGCGAATTGCACGGAAGGAGACACTTACTTCCCTTATATCAAGGCCGTAGCGCCGCAGGTGAGGGCGGGGGAGAGATTGTGGAGGGAGCATGAGGAAGGGGGTTTGGCTTTCCGCCCCGTAGCGGGAAATGCCCTGTTTTGGGTAAACTTACATGCGAATGGGACGGGGGATCGAAGGGTTATGCACGCGGGCTTACCGGTACGCGAGGGCTTGAAGACGGCGATGAATATTTGGCCAAGGCAGTATGTCGGGCCGGAAGCTTGGGAGGAAGCCGGTAGCGGCTAGATGGGGCGGGTGATGCAGTATCTGGCTTGATTTTATAGTTATAAGAGACCTTTTCTGGCTCGGCCTGTATCCAAGAACACTGGCCCTTGCGTGAGAAGGCTCCCCAGGGTGCGGCTGCAACGTGCAAGTCACGTGGCGAAACACTCGTGTAAGTGACTGATGGGGAGGGTCGCGCTGGATTTGCTTCCCAGAAATATCTCAGCTGAATATCACCACCCTCGCCAACACCGAAACATGAGATGGCGCACAATCATTTGACATCCATGGAGCCGGCGATTGCAACAACTCGGGCATCTTCTGACTCTTTGGTTAAGTTCTGGAGTTGGTTTGATGGATATCTGAACGCCATTATAGGTATTGCGGTGTTGGGGGGGCAGATCACATTCACAGTCATCGTGGCAGACATTGCCGATCCGACGACTTTGAGGGAACTGGATCCTGACGCACCCGCAACCAGAAGCTTCTCGAAAGAAAGGGTCCGTTTCATTATCGCCCTCAGCTGGCTCTTCTTCACGTCGACACTGGGACTGGCCGTCGTGACCAAGACGCTCCTCTGCAACGGCCCAGACGGCCATGAAGGCTACCTCCAAACGCGTCTCACCGGGTCGACTTATGCCACCCTCACGCTGCTGCTCAACGCCCTTCCATTGATCGCGTTCCTTCTTCTTGCACTGGCGGTCGCAGCCTATGTGCCTGTTGTTGGGTGGATCGGTGTGGCTTTTCTAGGACTGTTTGCTATTGGTGTTTTGTGGCTTTGGTTCGTCATGGATTCTGGGTTGATCTCCAATTGAGGGTTTGATGGATACAGCAGTCAATAACAACATGCAGGTCCTACAGCTGATACAGGAACACGGAAGGGTATAGAATGTGCAGACCTGGGAAGCACGTGCCATGGGAGGAGACAGGCCATTGAGCATGAAGTCCATGCTGCATCGCCGAGTGGAGTCACAGACTGAAAGGTGTTTGGATTCCAACATCTTAACAACTCGCTCAAATTGCTCCTAGATCTAAACTGCCTGACTACCTAATAGCTTTGGGACTCTAGTCCCGCGACGATATTTCAGACCAGGAACCCAGCAACAACCAGTGCCAAAACTAACAGCCCCAACTTGTCAACACCTCTCGCCGCAGCATCATTGAGAAAGCTTTTCGTCTCGCAGCCTGACCCGGAAGAAGTCTTCCCATGCTTCTCTGTCTCGGCCCTTATACACTTCCTGAAGTTGTCCATGTCGGTACGTGCCTCCTCACGGGTGGTCGGGGTGGTATAGTTGCACCACGCAAAGCACTCATCCCACAAGCTGTGCCCTAGATATCCAATTGAATCCGTGTTGCAGCAGGTCTTGAGTTCGTCGGTGGTGTTTGTCACGACAAGAATATAACATATGTTATGCTTTTTATTGCCAGCGACCATGTCCGGGCCGACGATAGCCCCCAGCTGGTTGCCCGTGGGGCATTGTTTGCCAGTAGTGTTGTATGGAGACAAATGAGTAGACATGGTGGTGCAACGCTCAAGTTCGATGGACGCCTCAACTTGTCGATGGGTAGTGATTTGAACGTTCAAAAGTGGATGGATCTGCGATGACTGATGTTGCTCCGTGTAAAGCAGACACCCCTCAAATGGAGAGGTATTCCTTTGACTTATAACGGCGATTACCTTATAAGCGCGATTGCATCTGACAAGATACTACAAACTTAACTCAGCCTGTACATCTCCGACGCACCTGCTGAGAAAGGGAAACAGATCTATGAGAGGGTAGTTCATGACGTCGATATGTATCACATGGTAAAGTAGAAATGTGTTGGTGCTGTTGCAGTAATGGATGACATCAGTCCGCCTCAAACTGCCCGGCTATATCTATGACCTCTGGCCGAATAGCAGAGAAATTCGAGATCTTAATTTGTGGTATGTGGTATATAGTACTAACCGATTTCACAAATAGCCGGCGTGTAACCACCAGCTAGATTCTCCATACTTCCGTAATCTCATGCTCGAGATGGCTGCAGGCTGGTAATTAAAGATTAGTCGAATAACTCGCACGCCGACATACTTATTAATAAAACCCTGCATATGCGAGCCTACTATTCGCTGAAACCTTTCTGTCGTAACCAACAAGTTGGACAACCAAGAATCTCTATTTCTTGTGCCTAGAAGATTATGAAAAATATCCACCAAATTCATCAAACATCCCGTCCTACCAAACCGGCGGTACTGCCACAGTTAACCCGGCTATATCCCAGTGTACGGTTAATCGGCTCACGCGGCTTTAATGATTCGCTGGAATCCAATGAGAGCCCCGTGAATGCAGTGTCGGTCAACTTGGAGAATCAAAACTCCCGATCCATCTCCCATTCCAAGATCTACAAAATATCTCGGTCAGCCTACCACCAACAACTGTTATGTAAGATAGAAGCATCATCTTCCTGTATCTTGGATATGGGGTGTTAATTGGCACCCCGTAGCCAACAACCCGGAATAATGCCTACCAGTAAAAGACGCCTTACATTTCTAGTTACCTAAGTTAAGGAACAAATCACAGTTTCTGCTGAGGCGAAATCAAACCAACAGACTCACCCTGCGATGCAAATTAGAACATATTCACGGCACTTACAACCAACACAGACGGAGTTCTGCACCGGAAACCCGCTTCACTATCCCCTGATGTTCAGATTCGCCATTGTTGGTCGGTTGGTTTGGTCTTTTGATTCCCATTGATCTCGATGACGCTGGTGGTATGTAATTTGAACTGACTTGTGAGAAACCTGGGCTTTTGTAGGATATCGAGATAGAAGAAAGTCATCAACAAGTCTCTTGAAGATGTCTTGCGCATGCGCAAGGTGCAGTTGGGCGTGTGGAGAGTCCGAGCTATCAGTTCTCAAGTGGAGCAGTGAATGCTTCAGAGAATTATAAAGCTCTCATGACTGTCAGTCATGATCTTCTTTGTTCTTTTGTTTCTAAAATCTTCAGCGGAGAAAGTAACAAGGATCTAGTTGCCCCGCTTCACAATCTCATCAATATCTATACTTTTCCACCTTCCAACCATCATGAAATCCTCGTTGCTTTCTCTCTTCTCTTTTTTATGTGGCAGTCAACTTCTGCTAATGATTTTGCTTTCGGACAATCTCGTCAGTTGCAAGCCTTTGCTCGGCAAGTCTGACCTCCCAACGAAAGACACGATGCTTGTCTTCCGCGCAATCTCTGCCGTAGAATGCAAGGCTGATATTCCAATTGTCGGCACTGTCAGTATTCCTTCAAACCTTCTGGTAATCATGCCTGGCTAACCTCGATACGTACCTCGATTAGCCCCAGACAAACTGTCCAAAAAAGTACCAAGCCGTGGGAGATCAATGCCCTGTCCCCGACAAGCCCGACTACGGCAATGGTGAATGTGCACGGTATTGCGAAACCTCCATCACCTATACTTTCGGCAAAGAACAAATCATTCCTGGTGTTGACAAGTGTAGTACTGGAGACGCGTGCGAGATCAAGCAGGGAGTTTCGACAACATATACTGTCGGTGCTGAGTTCAACGCCGGGATTAACGCAGGGTTCGAAGTTCCTGGTGAATCAATCCAAGCCGCTTTTAACTTTGGAGCCACATACGCCTGGTCCAAGTCAACGACACATAGCTTTGAACAGACGCACACCAAGCCTGATCGTGAAACTAGGGGTGGCTACTGGACTTGGATTCCCATCATGGTCAAGTGAGTTTCTCCAAACCGAGAACTAGATCTGCATATCAGATATTTCTGCTAACACAAATTTGTTTTTGACTAGATCATGCGGAATTTTGACTGTTGCTGAACTTGATGAAGATACAAGTGGATCTTTCTGCACTACGCCAAATTGTGCCAACGAACCTGCCGAGGACATATGCAACAAAGACAAGATGTTCACAAAGAAGGACTTCTGCCAGGAACCGACGATTGCTAGGTTCACTGATGGGACTGAGGCAGGTGTCAAGACCTTCGTCGCGACCTGTCTGATTAACGGCGATGAGGCCCCTTGTCGAGATAAACAGGACTTTAGGTATTACTATCCAGGTGTCTCACTGGACAATGACTTTCCTGTGGAGTGGCCACCGAAAAATGCTCGTAACGGCGAGGCTCCTCCATAACAGCAAGGACAGTGGACGAACCTAGACTTCACCGATCACAATATCTCCTCCAATCACGGTATCGCCCTCTTCAACGCATGTGCCACGGAGATGAGGTTTGATTTCTCAGGAAAGCGGGTTTCCTAGTCGGCGGTTGGATTCGCGGTGGAGTAACCCGTGGAAATAGGGAAGTTTATGCTTTCGAAGTTCAGCAATTCCTTTTCGTTATCTTGAGGTCGGGCAGGGGTCGGTGCCTTTCTCTTCATCTGATCCCAGATTGTGTATCAGAAAGTGAGCCTACATATTGAGCCATACCTTTGACGTTCACTTGTGTACTTTAATGGTAACCCGTGAAACCATTAAATGTCATGTTTTGGTTACCTCCATGATGAGCTCGCAGAGTTGCACGTACTCAACAGGATTTCCCTTCGTCAGAACAGGCCGCCCTCGCACGTCAAACTGCAAGGTCTGCGCGATTCTGACATGGCCACATATTCCGTTAGACCAGACTTTGTTGCTTGCAGTCACCCAAATCCAGTTCGGCCATACGTCACAGGTTAAAGTATGTCGTAGGCTACTTTATTACATATCAATATGTAAGGCACATAGCACCGCAATCGCCGACGCCGAATATGCAGTCCTAACACCGCCAGACACTTAAGCCTTCCGGATCGGCTTCTTTTGACCAAATCACACAATAACTGGGCAGCACGACTGGCGCAAGTCCTCGTGTATGCCCAATATTGAAAGACTTGGTTCTTGCGCATTGTCGTCTGGCCCAGACTGTCTGCTGGAGATGCGCTGACACGCCGATACCGAAGACTATTTTGATCTACGGGCATCCGGTTATAGGGGTTCGTAATCGCCTGTAGATGAGATTGTCATCGGCGATATCGTCTTCCGTGTCCACCACATCGACGTCTCAACCCAAGCTGTCTGCTACCTCCGCCCTTCGCCCCGCCCCGCTGTCCTGCAACGACGCCTCTTGCAACGGCGCCCCTTCGAACACAGGCGGAGCGACAGCCCACAAATCTATCCGGATCTTGTGCGGCCGCTGCATTCCGGCGGCTGCCATGTGCGGCGCCCAACAACTGTGCAGCATTGTAGATTGCAACGGCACGTACGAAGATGATGGCGTGGCCTGAGGCGGCATAAGTCTATCGACTAGAATGATATCTTCTTGCATTCGTGCCAGGCACACCATCCATCGTTCGAATCAACCTTGAAGCGGCGACGATGCTAATTTGCGTCTGCTCATATTGTCTATTAGTATACTTCGCACGATTGAATTCCTTCACGATTTAAGAAAGGGGATATATCCCTGTGCGTCCAGGCATGCTGTCCCGATGTGGCAGCTGGTGTTAACGGGTTCAATAAGCTCAGCAAGGTTCCCGAGACAGGGGGTCAGGCTCCGCGGCCCAAGCTCCTAAACCTGAGGGGTTTATTGCGGAGACAGCCCTAAAACTCTTGGCCGTTATCTTTGAACCTGCATCATCCCTAGTCCCATTCAGCTCGTCAGTGAACATATGTCTGATAAGGCCACACCATATCCAACTTATAAACAGCCGTCTTCAGTCCTCTAAGCAAATTCCACCACTGTAGCTCTCGGCCGGAAAGATTAGTAAAAGATCCGGAGGTGCCGTTGAACCGAATTATCTGCCTTCAACCCCTGCATCGCCAAAGATAGCTCACCAATATCCCTGCACAGTCTTCGATCTAGATCCGCTTTGGGTGTATATACCTACTGCTTCCGGCTTTGTGCAAGCTGTTGCTTACTCGGAATAGATGACGAACGCTGGCCGCCATACAAAATACCATGCCCGCCGGTTTACGCTTCACTTAGGATGAACCTCCGCCTACCGCCCTGTATACGGAAGGTCGAGAACCCAATTGCAAGATGTGATCCGCGCTGACCTTCGCCGGGTTTGTGCCAATCAGGCACACATGCGGATATCTCGGCTCTCGCTACACTTGACACGAGCTCATCCGAAAGAAGAAGGTTGGATATTTGTATCGGTCGTGTGAGATACCCCGATGGAAATTCGACCGTATGTCCAGTTGTATGTCAGTACGTTCGTTGTTCATAAAAGGCGCCAAGACCTCTTCGAAAACATGTCCCCTCTCCACAGTTCGAGAGGTGGCGCAGAAGCAAGTATTTCGGAGCTCTCTGCCGTACCTTACTTCCCCAGTACTCCGGCGTTGAGCCGCTCGACTACACGATGCTGTTTCCAACCATTCTCATTGCCGCTCTTGTGGCCGCTAGCGAGGCGTTCAGTTTCGGAAGCGCGGACTACGCACCCAAGGTGGTAAAAAACGCTTACATTGTTCAACTCAAGGCTGATAGCTCCTTGTCCGTGCGCTCAGATACCCGGGGCCACGAAGCATTCCACAAGAGAGCATTGGACATCGATTACTCAGTCCGCCGAGAGTTCACCAATCCCACGCTTTTCTACGGCTTGTCTTTGCAAGTACAGCAGAACGATACTGCCGAAGCGATCAAAGCTAAACTCAACTCGATTGAGGGTGTCGAGAATGTGTGGCCAGTGCTGGAGTACACCATCTACTCTCCGGATACGCGTTCGAATGGAGTTACATTTCGGCGACGTGCCACCGGAACCGCTAGCTCCGAACCCGTACCGTCGTTAACGCCTCCCAAGGTTACCGGCACCAGTGATCTGCTGTCACATCTGAAAATGTCTGACGTCGACAAACTCCATGCCCTCGGCATCAAAGGCAAGGGGATGAAGATAGGGATTATCGATACAGGGGTGGACTATCGACATCCCTCGCTCGGGGGAGGATTTGGCCCGGGTTTCAAAATTGCCGGTGGCCATGCGTACATCAACGACGAGGGAACCGCTGTATCCATTGCCGACCCTCTAGCGACTTGTTTCGGGGGCGGCCATGGTACCCATGTCTCAGGTATCTAGTTTTTCCCGCACTTTTCTATGCGTCGGTTCGCTTGACTAACATGGGCAGGAATTGTCGGGATGCAAGATCCGGTCGACGTTGGCTTCGGACTCACGGGGGTCGCACCAGAGGCAGAAATCTATATGTACAGGGTCTTCTCCTGTGACGGCAATGCCTTCACCGACGGTATACTGGCAGCGTTTGGCCAGGCGCAGGCGGATGGGGTGGATGTTGTCAGTCTCTCCCTCGGCCAAGTCGATTACTGGCAAATCGACGATCCATTCCAGCTTATGTCAAACGCCCTCGTTGCTGGAGGCGTTGCCGTTGTTGCTTCGGCTGGCAATGACGGCGTAAGGTACGATAATTACGGCGGGCTTTTCGCTCCCTCGAGCCCATCGAACGGCAAAAACGTCATCTCCGTCGGCTCCATCCAGAACACCCAGTTTCCGGTTGTCTATCGCACAACCGACACCTTGGGCGGGAACTTCAGCTACGCCTCCGTCTGGCCAATCACCCTCTCTCAGCCCTTGCTCGATGTTTACATCATAGACGGGACCGGCACGGGCTGTGTCGAAAGCGAATGGATCGAAGCAAGCCAGACTGTCTCCGACATTAGTAAGACTATTGTTGTTTTCCATAACAATGGCGGCGAGGACTGCTCTTTCGCAACAAAATACAGCTTTTGGATTCAGTATGGTTTTACTTACGTCATGGACTACACACTCCCTAGCACCAATCCATACGACAAACAATACGTCCTCCTCGAACAGAGTGATGATTCTACGTACTACACCAATCTCCTGCAAGATGATGGGGCAGGTATCATCTCGAACTATGCCAAAGCCGGGGGCTATCCGAACTACCAGTTGGACTTCACGAGCGCTGCCGTCGAGAGCGCTGCCATGCTGACAGCCGGCATGATCAGCGACTTTAGCTCATACGGACCCACCTGGGATACCTTGGCCATGAAACCTCAGTTGTCCGCTCCCGGGGCTACCATCCTCTCTTCTTGGCCCCTCGGGTTTAATGGTGGGTACGCCGCTCTTCGGGGGACTTCTATGGCGGCTCCATTTGCCGCCGCGTCATTTGCCCTTGTAAAATCCCAACTCCCGCACCTCAGCGTTTTGGGAATCAGGCAGCTACTGCAAAGCACCGCGACTCCTGTTACGTCTGGAAATTATCCGTCTCTCCTGACGACGGCCGTCCAGCAGGGCTCGGGGTTGATTAACCCCTACAAGGCCATCAATTACGCCAGCTCAGTCGCGCCAACTCAGTTTGAACTCGGGGACGCGGACGACTTTGTTGGAACCAAGTACAATTTCACAATTACCAATAACTCTCCGGGTACACAAACGTACCATGTCTCCCACCGGGGGGCTGCCATGATGGAGTATCAACCGTTTGGAGTGCATCCTTTTCTCGAGCAGCAGGCTCTCTGGGACACTCAGCCCCAGTCAGAAACCTACGCGTCACTCCGGTTCTCCGCCTGCGGCAACATCACCATACCGTCAGGCGAATCAGCCACCGTCTTCTTTAAAGTGACGCCCCCGGCCGATTTTGATGAGGGCAAAGTCCCGGTCATATCGGGGTTCATCTCAATCGAAAGTAGTCTCGAAGAAACGTTTACGCTGCCGTATGAGGGATTGCCGTACTCGAGGTGGAACGCCAAGTATATCGATATGTCCAGTCTTCCTCTTTCGAATAACATCTCAACGCCTTGGCCTGTTATGTGGGAGCATGATACCGAGGAGGGAAATTTTACTTACTACAACGGTTCCGGAATCATGACACTTGATAAAAAATTCATCATCATTAGGGAATGGGAGGTCGGGCCGTTGTTTAACGTTCTGCAGCCCACAAAGGATTTGCGGGCGGAAGTGTTCTCAGCGAATACCACATTCGTCCCAACCTACTATGGATATGATACTTCGGTAAAGTGGGATTACCTTTTGACAAACGAGACATATAGATATGTCATGGAGGATGGTGTTTCGCCAACATTTGGTCTGATCAATGGGGCCAACCCCTGGAGGCCATACCTGGGATTTATTAACTGGGAGGATATGCGGGTGGTATCAAACGACCCGTACTGGGAAGATGATGGCGGCACTGCTCCTACTTCGGTTGGAGATTACCGCGTTTTGTTCTCGGTCCTGAAATGGGGTGGCAACGTCACGAATCTGGACCACTGGGAATCATGGCTTAGTCCCATTGTGAGAGTCCTTGATAGTAGCCTGCCGAATACTGGTATTGGCTATCAGGTACCTCACTAAAAGAATTTGGCAAGTTTTGGCTGCGTTGTAAGAGGAACTAGGCTTTTTGTATATAATGTCGTTCATCTCAATTATGGAGTTTGGTATGCTTTCTTTTGCTAACCTCCACCTAGCCTGTACTCTGGTTTATTAGCATCTAATTATGTACCGGACTCACTGATTGCCTCCTCTTGACTCGGTGAAACTATGAGTAAGCCGGTTGGTTGCTTGGCTAGCTGGTTAGCAGTTCTATACGCGTATCAAGCTATCCGTTCTTAGAACTAACTAAGTTAAAGAGGCAGGATTACTGCCCCTTTTTATTCCTTTCCACACACACCTAGAGCCCCACAAAAAGCAAATCCTGCCTAAAAGCTGTCTTTCCAGCCCTTTTTGTTCTCCCTCAAGCTCATTCCCATGTGGCTAATACTTACCTCATCTACTATAACTGGGCTGCCCATTCTCCGATGCATCTCGCGACTATCTTATCACCCTGATAGACACACACACTCACGCAAGGTACAGCGGTCACTCTGACACATCATGTTTCGGGATTTCCAATACCGCCACATCCCCGCACTCTTTGCTGCCGGCGCGCAATGCTGGGGCACCGTTTGGCCTCTCATCGGCGGCACCCGCAGCGTCCTTCTGCACTACGGCCTGCCAGCTCGGATCGCCGATGTCCCAGAGACGTGGCCCGTCTGGCATGTCGGAAACGCCCGGACCGCCTGTCTCGGCATCCTAATGTTCATCTTCTACTCGCGACGCCAGTACGACGTGCTTGACACATTCCTGGTCGTTACGGGTGGTTACCTCGGCCTCATCGATTTCATTCTGCTCTGGAAAGAGGGTCTCAGGTCGATGGGCCTATTTCGACTTTTAAGCTCTGGCGCTATCGCCGCCCTGGGGCTCGCTGGTGTGACTCAAGGTCCAAGTTCTTAAGCATCTGGCTAGTTGGAAGCAAGCTTGATAGAGATGGGTGGTAATCGAGACGAGCTAGGTATTTGATAGTGAACCTGCCTGTATATTATCGCATTAATGACTGATTGAATGGCAAGCATGTCTGCGTTTGTCACACCCACATGCCACTCTCGCTACCGAGCGGCGGTAGGCCATCTAGTATGGATCATCTCTGTCCTGTATTGCAGGTCTTGTGCCAAGGTATCTCTTAAGCTAGATAACGTGCACAGCACTAGTCAACCGGCGGCAATAAGATTAACATCCCAAACAGTTAAGGTGGAGCAAATATGTCGAGTTCAAGAGCACGACGTCAGGTAGTAAATCCTACTCGCGCATAGTCCGCAGAACTCGACGGTTGCCAGCAAAGGAGATGGCAGCTCCCTCTGATGCCCCGGCGGTAAACAATATCCTAGCAGCCACCAGCCGCTAGCGTTTTGTCGTGGATGCCATAGCTCAGTCCGTTTTCGGTCGTGGCCTGAGCGCATCCTTGGTAAGCAAATCAGGACACGGAAGTTAAGCGCTGCCGAACGCCATTCTGGGTTCAACGACGGTCCAAATTCGCGTAACCTTAGCTTAAATTAGTCACTCGTTCGTGGTCTTAAGATTGAAGGTCGTTTGCAGGCGGTAGCAATTACAGGCCCGTTCTGGTTCGCTGGCGGAGCTAGACGATCAGGACATAGTGTCAGATCAAAAGGGGCAGAAGCTATTCTGGGGACTTGGATGAGATTTGATTTACACGACAAGCGCATCCTCACGATGTCGCACAAGCATAAATTAAGGCTCACCTCTCGTCGATTCGGACATGCCAATTTCTGCCACACACTCTTTTTGTCGGTGCAAAGGTCCTACTTTCTTTCCGTCTTGCGAGACCCGTTTGTCTCAGCGTACTACTTGTTCGGCTTTATTAGTAGGTGCCGTACCCCAGAGCCAGGACAGTGTTGCGGCAGCCTATTGGATCTGGAAGTGTTGGTTTCGCAGGGTCCTTCAGGTTATCGGTTTCTATGGCGTTCTCCTGGTTATTGATACTCCTTGGCTGCACGTGTAAGTTATAAATATGGCGCTGATCCCTCTATATCTTCTAGGCCTCTCTGTCCTTGATAGACATATTTCCATTCTTGGAAGATCAAACCGTTTAGATAGCCGCCAAGAGACCGCTAACAGCGAACAGTGAGCCTCGTTGCAAATTTTGTGTTTCTGCTTGGGTGCATATCGCCGTCCACCAAAGACCTCGGCATTTACCGAGTCAACCTGACTCTGCTGGTAGATGCATTGCAGAAGCTCGCGTTTAACAACACCCGTAATGCAGCCGAGCTTCTACACCCTGGCCTACCCACGTACTGGTACTGGGGGATGTCAGGTACTGTTGATATCCTTGTCGTGTGCTCGCCGCACCTTGCAAAGCTTTGTCGTGATCTGGTAGGCTAACCCTATACCTGCTGTACAGGCATATGCGATGTATACGAGACGAAAGATGAAACGCGTTGTCGACGCAGTTTCCCACCGACAAACAATCTCATAGCCATTCTGGAGGATTCGCTGAGGGATCGCATCGGCAGTGACCAGGAACAGCTGGTCAAAAGTATCACCTCCTCCTGGGCTGTCGCGCTGGAACATATTAGCCCCTCGATACTCCGCGATAATGAAGCTAAATTTGCAGCCCTGAGTAAAAGTAGTGCAGCTTTAGCCATTCTTGCCATCCTCTTTGATCTCATCATTCCTTTGGTCCACCTAGTTCTGCGTCACTCTTCGAGCAGACTGCCTTACATTCTATCCTTCGTCAGCGGCTTGATAACCATCGGGGCCGGCACGCTCGCAGTGCTGTCTATGAACTACGGCGTGCATGGCATAGTTGACACTGGTGAACTCGGGGAACTGGGCTTCATAGTACTGTTCGTCGGGGTGGCACTGAGCTTTTTATTTACTGCGATAGCTCGATGTTGTGCGAGCCCCAGGGGCACAAAGACCAAACCCGAGCCCCCCAGACCTGAGCCCCCCAGACTCGAGCCCATACCCCTTGGTCCACTCGTATGGGAAGATGAAAGAAACAAGGAAATTGGGTATTCCGGAGAGTACTATGTGTGTACTCAGATTCTCTGCATCCTTCATCACTAATTTTGGATGGCAGATGTATACTTGGCTCGAAAACAGAATCGCCGGATGGTCTTACGAGAATTGGACCAGCGGGCTAAGAGACTGGAAGGGCTCCCATCCGCCTTTCAGAGAACATGAGGGAGACTTTGCTGATTTTACCTACAAGGATGATTCTGGTAAGATGCGGAAGGCGCTTGAGAAGGCTGGGGTGCAGCTAAAGTCCCGGTTCGAGAGAATCACTTACCACCTCGAAGTAAAAGCCACTACCGGCGGCCGCAACGCGCCGATATTGGTGAGCCCAAATCAAGCACGAATGGTAAGGTCGAGCGAGATCGATATTTCTTGGCTTCACACTAATAGATAACAGATGCAAATGTACAACGATAACATGGATAACATCTATATTCTCGTCCGCGTATTTCACACTGGGCAGCATAATCAATACGTCGAATTCTTTCCTGATCCCTGGACCAATTATATCCTAATTTTCGGGCAACCGGGATCAGATGGATATTACCGAGTGCATCTCAGGTTCTGAGAAACAGACGCGCCTTGAAGCACAGAAGGGGGATATGGAGAGCCGATGATACGAGAGTCACATGCGGCTGGGTGGCAAAAGCGAAGAGGGTCGTCTCCTTAGGTCCTACCGGCTGCTTACCACGTGACACGTTTGTATTCTAGACGTCATTAGCCTGCACGATGATCTCTTCAACCCTCTCGGCGCTGTCGGCCGGTCTACCGACTCTATCACGTTTGCGGCTCGTGCGGCTCGGCGCCCAAGACCCGCTCCTGGGCCGCCGACGCCGCAACCCCCACGCACGTTCATGAGCCTGTCCTCTTCAACGCCCTGCGCAGTATCACGTCTGCTGCTGCTCCTGCTGCTGCTGCTGCCTAGAAAGCCTCCTGAGCCGATAACGTACAACGCAAAGTCGTTCATGTCGACAGGATGCACGCAATTTTGGCTTGCCAGATATGCAGCGGTCGGCAAGGGGTGTCCCTCGTCACTAAGCGTCACTTCTCGTGCGATGTGGGCAGGGAGGCAACTAGAGCAAGATTATCCATGCTCTTGGTCTAGAAACGGCATAAGCATTGTTTACTTTCATTTCATAGCAGATTATGCGGTGCCAGAGAAAGTTCCTTAAAGCCGTAAGCTGCAAGCCACCCGGACAGAGCAATCTGCAAATGTTCAAGTCCTGAGCGATGCTTGACAGAAAGGAGGCACCCCATTCCGTAGCCGGTTTAGAGCCCCAACCGTGTTTTCTCTCCTACATGCGTTAAACTCTCTTGTCTGTCCATGATTGATGCATGATTTCATCTTCTAAGAACTATTGGAGCTAATCCAGTCTCCCATAAGTTGTGAGCTGGCGGCCTAGATATATGCAACTCATCGCTGTAGTCCCGCAACATTTGGATACGACATTAACTTCAAAACCAAGACGACAAATATATGTCAAGATGGAACATGGCTAGACGTATGTACCATTCTGCTGGACGGCAAACACGGGGACTTTTATTCTACCGAGGACGTAAGGCTTAGAGAAGATTCCATTCGCTAGTCTAAGTAAATCGAGTCATAACATCCACTATCTTGACACCCTGTATACCAGCGACACAAAAGCCCAATCTGTTACAATATAGTAATAGGGAGACGAAAACATCTAAAGAACCGAGAACACCGGCTCCAAGCGCAATTCTAACAAAACAATAAGGAGAAAGAAAGTATGCTATTTTATACGATGCCTCCAAGCCGCCTACTCGCGCAGGAACTTGAGCATCTGATCCCGCTCCTCGACCGGCATCGTCCTCAGGACGTCGCGCACTCCCTTCATGCCCGCCGTCTTGTTCGATCGCAAGATGGCGCTCAGCTCTGCGCCGAGGTTTTCCGCCTTGAGAGCGTCGACTCTCTCGGAAACCATCTTTCGGTTCTTCTCGTACCACTCAGCGACCTCGCGATCGTTGTTGTCGAAGTTGACGATGGCAGACCAGGACTCTAGGAGATGCAAGTGTCGCTGGCGTACCTCTGGTGTCTTGGTAGCACCAGGTGTGGTCGACAAGATGGTGGTAGCCATGCGGCGCAGGATGTACTCCTCATTGAGACGTCGGCGAAGACGCCAGTAGAAGAAGCGACGGGAGCTGCGCCACTCGAGAGCGTCGCGAATAACGCCCTTGGCCTTCATGCGGCCGGCGCGGTCGTGCAGATCGGCGAACTGGATGGAGATCTGAGAGTAAACCGGCAGGAGCTGTTTCTCGCGGATGCTCATCTTCTTCTTGAGAGCGTCGGCCTGCTCCTTTGGCATGTCCGGATTGGCGGCCATCTGCTTCTTGAGCGAAGCATAGGCGGGATCCAGGCGGGCCATGGTCTCGAGCTGCTTGTCCTTGCGGTACTTGATGCCGACGATACCCTCGGGCTCAAGGACACCACCTCGCGCCTCGACATCGGCATACATCTCCATAGCGGTAGGATTGATGGTGGGGTCAACGACGACCCACGATCCACCACGGAGCTCACCGAAGGGCGGAATGTACACAAAGATGGGCTGCTCGTATTTGACGAGAGCATCGACAATGAACGAACCGTACTTGAGAACCTCGTTGTACATGTCGCGCTGACCGCCGGAGAAGCCTCGCCAGTTGGCAAGGATCATGAGCGGCAGCTGCTCGCCGTTGTTGAAGTCATTGATGGCCTGCGCGGTCTTGAAGGCGGAGTTGGGATACCAGACACCACCAGCTTCATTGGTGACTTGCTCGATCGAGTCAGGGTTGGCGGGATCGGCGGGGGTGATGTTCTCGACCGTTCGGGACTCGACGGCAATAACACCCATTGGAATGCCGCCGAGGCGAGCGCGACCAACAACCACAGTCCTGGCCCAGCCACCGAGGGTCTCCACGAACGAGTCCTTATCAAAGAAACCGGGCTCGAAAGCGGATCCATCCTCGGATGGCTTACCACCGATCATCCATCGCACATCGAAAGCCTGCTTCTGGGGCGGCGTGTACACAACGTCACGTTCCCAGCTATCGGCGCTAGGGCTGATGGGAACGGGGCTGTTGCGCTCCTTGGGAACGAACGACATCCACTCGACAATCTTGGACACACCAGCGAAGTCGTCGTTGGCGGTCATGTGTGAGACACCATTGCGGTACATGATCTGTGTGCCACCGAGCTGCAGGTTAGAGGTATAGATCTCGCGACCGAGAACGTTGTTTAACGCAGGAGCACCGGTCAGAATGATGGGCTGACCCTCAATCTGGACAGCACGCTGACCCAGACGGACGAGGTACGCGCCGATACCTATGTTTGTTAGCTTACTTTCATAGCTGTAGCATCTGGGATGCACTTACCGACAGAGCGGCACGTCACCAGTGTGACGGTGAAGATGTCGTTGTACGCCCTGCTGGTGGCTCCGGCGATGAGGCCGGAGCCTCTCAGGCACTCCACACCTAGACCATCCTCGGAGCCGATGATGGTGGTGATCTTGTTGCGCTTCTCACCATCCTCGGTGACTTCTTCGGTGATGACCTCCTTGGCAAAGCGCTTCGTAGCATCGTCGTCCAGGTACAAGTACTTGAAGCCGGCATCCTGCTTGCTAGGATCGTTCCATGCGACCTTGAAGTGAGGCATGAGCTCGTCGGCAAGGCCGAGACGTGCACCAGAATTGGCAGAGAGGTAGATGCGGGGGATACCCAACCGCCTGGCCATCTCCGTGCACTTGTAGAAGAAGTTGTCTTCCTTGGGACCGAACGAACCGATCTTGTAAGTGATATCGTTGGCGACGACAATGAACCTTCGGCCGTTAGGATACTCCGGCGTCATGGCCTTGAATATCCATCCAACCATGCCGCAGCTGTTGGTGCCGGGTTCGCGGTTGACCTCGTCCAGGTTGTCCTTGTCGTCAAGAACAAGCTCAGTGTACGATACACACTCGCCTTGCTTCGGTTGCTGGTTCGCCATGACGGGGTGCTTCTGGACAGCCTTGGTCCAGCTGTTCTGGATCGCCTGTCGGAAGAGCTCTGGGAAATCGTAGACGTACTGAGTGCCCATGAGATGGGCCTTGTATCGCTTGGGTTGCAGAGAGTTCTTGGTGACATATGGCGTCGAGACAGGTAGGAGATGCATGGGACCCTTCTCTTTGGTACCACCGATGCTGTGGAAGACCCATTCGGCCTTCTCGGACTTTCTCTCGGCATACAAGTCCACATCGACGACGTATCCTGAGGTGTTGGTAATGATGACGCGCATGGGGTAAGGCGAGTTGTTGATCGGGTCCGTGCAGATGATGCGAATCTCGACCTGGGCAACACGGAGCCTCCAGGCGCGGGCACCGAAGCGGTCCAAGAAACCCTGAAGACTGTGCTCGACCTCCTCAGGCTGAAGCGCGAAGACAGGCGTGAAGTTGATGAAGATCTGGTTGAGATCGGAGTTGTTGTTGCCAATGATCTCCAGGGCATCGAAGATGTCGTTAATGACACGATCGGCTTCGGAGATCAGGTACTCAGCGGTGGGGATCTCATCTCGGAGACGACCAGGTCGGATGACGGCGCGGGTAAAGTACCGCTTATCGGTCTCGACAGCCTTACCGATACCCTCGTACACGTGGATGTTCTTGTTCTCAGTGAAGACGGGCTTGATGTGGAACTTGGACAGCCTCTGCAGTTCAAGCTGGAAGGCAAGAGCGGGCTCGCTGTGACGAATGCTGTCGTCCTCAATGTACTGAGGTCCACGGAAAGTGTAATATCCGGGATATGACCCATCGTTATGGCCACAGATGAATGTGAGACGTCGGACACCACGCGACAGAAGCTCCTCCTTGAACTGCTCGACAATGGGCATAATTCGGCCGAGCATCTCTTTGTCGTTGAGGGCCTCCGCATCTCTGACTGCGACGTTGAGAACAGCGGATAGCTCGTCGTCCTCCTTCTGAGAAGCCACGGGCTTTCGCTTGCCGGTGAGGTCAGGGATGAGGCCGGGGCCGCTCCGCTTCCGCCTCATAGGTGTGAGAGTCTCGAGCGCTTTCGCGATCAGCTCCTCGGCGTCGTCGAGATACTTGCAGGGAACAATAACACCCTTGCGGTTCGGTTCATCTTCCCACCTGTGGGACAGGTACGACATGTCGCTGATGGAGGCGACACGCTTGAAGTCGAACTGGCCGCTAGGGGTTGCGGGCGAAGAGGGTGCGGCTGACTGGGCCGGGAGACCAAACTCGCTGTGGCCGATCTTCCTCAGCGAGAAATCCCAACTGCAGAACACGGGTGTGTCTGTCTCATCGTCGTGGTACTCGATGCCCTTCAATGTGTATGCACGGTATGCTCGTCTGATGTACACCTCAAGGGCAGCGAGGGAGACCCACGGATCCTCGTTTCCGAAGAAGATGGTCAGGACATCGAAGACGGTGTATTTGGAGTCAACGAGCTCCTTGATGACGTCAAGGTTGGGCTGTCTGTGGTCCCAACCAGTCTCACCATACCGCGACTCGACTACGGAGGAGCGGAGGATGTGCTCCATCTGGGCAGTTCGCTCCTCGAGCGAGGGAAGAGAGCACTGGATCATGATTTCCCTTGCCTTCAGTGATACCTTGGCAGTAGCACGGGATGACTGAAGCTCGGCCAGCATGCGCAGAGTGTCGCGCAGGTACTTGCCAATGTTGCCCACATTGGGCTTATTTGGCCGGTACTCCTCGAGGATTGCGAGAACCAAAGCGTTCTTCGGCCCGACTCGGCTGTGAGACAGAACTGTCTGGACAACCTTGGAGATATCCTCCTTGTTCTGGTCACGGAGGGTCAGGATGACACTGTCTTCTTGCTGTCTGTGACCCATGAAGAGCCGCTCGACATCCGCGTACATCTCCAAAAGCCCCTTCATGATGTTGAGCTCGTGGACCTTCTGGCCGTCGGCATACGATGCGAGAACGTCGCTGAGAGGGGCGAGGGTCGCCTTCAGCATGTCGGCGTCTGCAGTTGCGACGTGATCTTCAATGAACTTTTGCAGCGTCTTGGCGAGCGTCTTTGCAGGGAAGTCAACGTGTCTGGATTTGGCACGATCGACGATTTGCGTGAGCTGAGCGTCCAGCTTCTGCGGCATGCGCGCATGCAGGGCGGCGAACTGTGCGTTCCACTCGCTGTATGGCAGATCGGGATCTCGGAGCACCTCCATGAGCTCCTTGAGGGTGGTGGCCATGATGACGGAGTTGTCATAACCGAGGAGAATGTTCTTGAGAATGTTGGAGAGAACGGAGAAGCGCTGGACGGGCTTCTTGCCAATGACAACCGGCTCGCCATAGGTGGGAAGCTGGCCAATGAACGGCTGGGCCTGCTTCACGCGGCTGGGGTCATCCAGGGCGAGTATGCCAAGAATGTCACCCGCCTCGAGCGTGGCTCCGGGCTGCTTGATGAGCTGAACAATACCATCTTCCTGAGTGACCAGGGGCATGTACATCTTCATGACCTCCACTTCTGCGTAGGTCTGGCCAGCCTTGACATGCTCGCCGTTCTCGACGGCATACTTGACGAGCTTACCAGGGCTGGGTGTTCGCAGCTGCGTAGGATCGTTCTCCTGCTCGAGCAGGCAGGTCTTGCCGTCAACGGAGAGTCGGGTGGCACCGACTTCCTCCTTCCAGTAGACGCTGTGGCTTCGGCCATCCAGAAGAATGAGGAGACCGCCATCGCTGAGAACACGGACGCCGACGGAACACTTGGAACCATTGATAAACAGATGGTAGCTGTCGACGCTGGCGCGGGTAGCGGTGAACTTGTATCGATACCCTTCGTAAATGAAGTCGACAGTAAAGACGGTCTTCAGAATCTCTTTGGAAGGAACCTGACCCTTTTCGAGGCCAGCCCGGTACTCGGCCAGGCATGCTTCGCTCGCTAGATGAGCCTTGGTGGTGGCTCCGGAAACGACTGCAAGCATTGGATCCGGTCGTTCTGCCGTCAGCTTGTTGGTGATGAGCTCATCGAGCCAGCCAGTTGTGATGGTGTTGTCCTCGAAGGCTTCCGTCTCGAGGAGCTTGATAAGGTACTCGACAGTCGTTCGGAAGTCACCTCGAATACTCAGCTCCTTCAGGGCAATGACCATGTGTTTCCGCGATGCAGATCGGTTCTCACCATAGGCGAAGATGTGACCGAACTGCGAGTCGGAGAAACTGTGGATACTACTGGCCGTGCTCACGGAGAAGTAACCCCAGACGTTGGAGCTGGATCTGAAGTTCAGATCGTGCATGACACCATTGGAAGGCTTGAAGCCCTCACCGGGATCTTCGGAGGTGATTCTGCAGGCGGTGGTGTGACCCTTTGGTGTTGGTCGGCGCTGCGTCTTCTTGCTGCCCTCATCCTTAAACTCAAAGTCAATCTCCGTCGACGTCTTGGGATCAACACCGTACAAGAGTCGAATATCACGGATCCTGTGCAGGGGAATACCCATGGCAATCTGGAGCTGGGCGGCAGGGAGATTGACACCGCTGACCATCTCGGTGGTGGGATGCTCGACTTGCAGACGGGGGTTCAACTCGAGGAAGTAGAACTTGTCATCGGAGTGAGAGTAGAGGTACTCGACGGTACCAGCGGACACATATCCGACGAGTCTGCCCAGTCGGACAGCCGCGTCTTCCATGGCCCTGAAGGTCTCAGACTTGGCGATGGTGACCGGAGCCTCCTCGATAATCTTTTGATGTCTTCGCTGAACGGAGCAATCTCTGCCGAAGAGGGAGATATTGTTGCCGTACTGGTCAGCAAGCAGCTGGACCTCCAAATGCCTCGCATTGCCAGCCAACTTCATGATGAAGATGGGCGAGCCGGGAATCTCGTTCGCAGCGGCCTTGTACAGCGCCTCGAAGCCGTTCTCGGTGATGGCTTTTCGAATGCCCTTGCCACCGCCACCCTCCGAGGCCTTGATCATGACCGGGAAGCCAATCTGCTTGGCCTTCTCGAGACCTTCCTGCCACGACTTTACGCATCCCTTGGCGTAAGTGTTGTCGGCGACAGTGACAATTCCCTTGCTGTCAATATCTACATCGGCAACGCCGGTACCAGACCACGGGATGCAAGGCACCTTGGCGTGCTGCGCAACGATTGTAGACGAGATCTTGTCACCCAGGGAGCGCATAGCGGAGCCTGGGGGTCCAATGAAGACGATCTTCTTGGGGGAAGCTGCAAGCGATTCGGGCAGCTTGGGGTTCTCGGAAGCGTGGCCCCTGTCGCACATGGTGTTAGTCTGTTTGGCTTCTACGCCGCCTTAGCAATTTGAGAAATTGGCTTACCATCCCGCCCAGACGGCGTGGACGTTCATCCGCTCGGCGACATCCACAATCAGCTCAACGTTGGCATAATTGTGGTTGTTCGTGCCGCCGGGAACCTCGACGTAGTGGTCGGCCATTCGGATGTAATCTGCGTTGGCAGCCAGATCCTCAGGGGTGGCCATCACAGTAAACTGGATGGCCTTCTCGTCGCCGAACGTCTCGTATGCCCATTTTCGCACCGATCGGATCTCCTTGACGGCTGCGATACCGTTGTTGGCGATCAGGACCTGCAAGGACAAACGTTAGCAGCCGCATTTCAGCCATCTTCTCGTGCTCCCAATGTGTAGACGTACGTTTGTAATGACAGTGTGACCGTCATTCTGGGCGACAAAGTCTTTAACCTTGGAGGCAGGAGCGTTTGCAAGCTTGTTGCCTCCAATGAAGTGAGCGGCCACCTTGTTCTTCTCGGCGTAAGTCGCCTTGCCGTTGGTGTGAGGGATGACTCGGCCAGAGCCGTTGGCGGCCCCGTTTGTGATTTCGGTCATGATTGCGAGTCTATCTCGTCGAAGACGCAGGAACGGAGGTCTCGGTCGTCATGAATTGGGGGTGCTGGGAGCTCTCGAGGAGCCTGTAAGAGTCTGGCAAGAGAGTGGTCAATGCTCGGAGTTCGACCCGCTGGCGGAGTTTTTTTCGTGCAGGACTCAACGTTTCTGCAATTGCTCTCTTACTTTGGATTTCGGGGTATAGGCACAGAGGGGTTCGGTGGAGGAGAGAGTTTCCGCTGAAAGAAGATAAGTTTGTCAGTCGGTGTTTTCGTCATTCCTGGCGCATCTGGCGAATGGATGCATGAGGGTGGGAGAGCACCAATCGTGCAGGAATACTAGGGAGTGCGATGCAGAGTAGGTGCCGGACATACCAGGAACGACAGTAGCTTGATTCACTGCCACTCGTCTTCTAGATGCTTCTTCTCGTCTCAGTGTCCCTTTGCGAAGGACAGGTATCAATGTCTTGGGGGAGAGGGGAGAGAGAGACAGAGGAGAAAGGTGAGAGGTTTGGAAGCTGTAGAGAGGGAGAAGGGATGAAGAAGAGGAAGGGGGAGGAGGACACGAGATCGGCCGGGTCGGTTATACGTAAGTAGTTCCGTCGATCTATGGGGATGGGTGGATTGGGGGGGAGAGATTGGGGATGGGGGGGGTGAGGAAAAGATTGGGGTTCACTGGAAAAATTCCCTAGACCGGATCGACGCCTCACAGGTCTCACTTCCTTCGGCGGAGTAAAGTAGGCCAAAAACAAACCCAAAAAAAATTTAAACAAATAAAAGTCAGAAGCCGTAGTGGGACGTGATGATATAAATCTCGCTAGAGCAAACCGCGGCCAGGTCCTCCGACGGGCAACGGACGGGGGGGTGCATATCGTCCATGCCCTCTCCCAATGTCCATGTTCCATTCTCCCCAGCCCCAGCCCAGCTTGCCATCCCAGGATCTCCATTCATTGTATTTTGGGGCCGGGCCTCAACCACTGGCCGGGGCTGTTGGGGAAGTATTCCCGACAATGGCATCGGTACACGCGCCTCGGTCGCTCATCACAGTTCGTAGTAAGGCAGTTTTGGTCTGAGATGGTTGCTCCCCATGTTTCCTAGCGCCGTATCTGTTCCTCAATCAAACGTCACTGCGCAGCCCAAGCACTTTATCTACTTGCTGGATACTTTGTACCAAACCGGGGATGCTCTCACTGGTTTTGGGCATGCTTCATGGGGTTTCCATCTTCGGTTCGCGCGTGCCCGGGGGGGGCGGGTTGGCAGATGCAGGCTTCGGGGGACGGGCTCGCTTCACCGAAGATATTGAGTTCCAAAGCGTCCTCCCATTTCGTCCGAATCGACTACCCACGCCATTCTTTTCGAGTCATGTCCGCAGGCAGTGAAGACCGATACCGAGATCGTCCATCTTCTATATAGTGACTAGCCGACTGCCGCTTTACAAAATCCATTCCACCCCATCATCAAGCTCGCATCGTCCTCTCTTTCTGCCATGGCATGCCACGAAGTGCCACCAGGCCAAACGGATGCCAAAGGTACCTGCAGCGTGGGTGGCATCCAAGGCGGTCAAGGTGCTATCTGGTCAAGGGACCCGGCAGAATTTATTCTCAACACCTTTTATTTTTTTTAAGCATTCCTTGCCTGAGCAGCCCAAACGAGCCTAGTCTCCGTCTGGAGACGTCAACACATCGCCGAAAGGAACCTCCCAACTCCTCCCAGGAATCTAAAAAGCCACGCCCAATCGCGGCCCCAGACACTACAGGTATTCTTAGCCAGCCGAGGAACCCGCCCGACATATCTTCCATTGTTTCGACTCTAACAAACAGCACTGGTAAGTGCCAGAAATGGCGAGAATCGAGTGTCTTCACCAATGTACCCCAATTGTTGGGGGGGTTCTCCAAGCCGGGTCCCACCATACGGCAAATCAAGGGACTAGAAAGCTAAGGTACGAATAGGCCCGCCCAGCAGGGGAACAGACACCTGGTCCGAGCGCCCTCGGTTCTGGGTTGAGTTATCCGTAGGTATGCCGTTTGTAACTCAATGCAGTGTAAGGTAATTAAAGGTACGTATGTATGGATGTATGTAGGTACCTTACCTATTTCTGACCCCCGGCCCACCACCACCCCCCTGTGGGTTGAGACCCAGCAGAAAATCTCCACCCGCAGATCCCCAACATCTTGTCCGTCTAGCTTCGGAACCACCTCGAAAATGTGGGTGCCATCGGAGCGCCAGCCTCACCAAACCTGTACCACCCAGGGCCGCTCCGCGCTCCTTTGCGTCGCCGAAAAGTTGCCAGCCTCAGCGCCGTGGACTGCCTCCATTGGCCCTTGCCTTGGTTAGTCGTGTATCAGGCCTCGGGACACTGACGAGTGTCGAGGGGACCTGTCAGATCAGAGGAACAAACGGCATGTCAAGCGGACTTCCGTTCGACCTATCGTTGGGAAACACTCCTAACCCGCGCCACCTCCTCGGCTCGAACAACCAATTCACCTTTAGTACTGTAGATACCCTAAATGACGGCCAATAAGTATGTACCTTGGCCAGCGAGCAAAAGACCGAGAATTACTACTGCTTCGTCCCGTCTCCATCTCTAACGAGCGATCATATCACGTCACTTGGTCGGTATTACAGCTGGATCCAACCTGCGCGTAATCTCGCAGCTGGCGTCCCGAGTCGATCGATAGATGACCCGTCTGCCTCCTCTTACCCGGGCGGGCTTGCCCCAAATTTAGTATGCTGCTCTGACATCATCTCCGAGATGTGACACGGAGAACGGTGTTCGGTCGTGGTTGGATGCATTGTAAGACCTAGCCACGTCTCTCCACCCTCTAGTCTACTGCCTTATTAGGGCCCGAGTGTGTAGCCAGCTCGCCTGCCTTGCGTCTCAGCTAAGCTCCTCACAGAACCGTGCTCCGGTCCTTACGGAGTCTTGGCTTGGCCAGGTAAAATTTGAGATCCGAGACCCATGCTTCGGACGGTCTTCAGTGGTAGCTGCGGCTGCCGTTTACTGGGAGCCGATGAGAGCGACTGGCTACACGATTATTATACAGTCGCCGCCGGGGTATTCACGAAGAACCAGTTTGTCCAATGCAAAGTAAGATCCTGTATTTAGACGGGTATACTCAAAGACAACAAGCCACTGATCCATGATGCCCCCCCCCACCACCCGTCCCGCTCATAATCAAGCCGCAATGCGAGACCATGCTATCCCGAATTCAACATGTAGACTCCATCAAAGACCAAACAAGCCGCTCACGGCGCCGACCGGCCATGCAGCAGAATAAATGTAATAATAAGCACAATGCCATTCCATCTCCTCCGTGGTATCAATTGAAGCCCCTCCTTAAACCCATTCCTCCACGTCTCCCGCCAGTATCAGTAAGTCTCTTCCACTTCCGTCAGTGTCCTCGAGCCCGCTGCAGGCTTTGCAGGATCCCTCAAGCTGGCTCCACTGCTCGTCCTCCGTCCCGTAGCCGCCCCTCCTCCACTCTGCCGGCGATTGCTTGGCATCGGGATCGCGCTGGTGGGTGCGATCCCTTCCAGCTCGAACTTTGAGTATGTGCCCCGCCTGCTGGGCGTCCTGAATTCGCCCGCATCCTCGTCGAGCTCATCCATGTCTATTCTACTCATGCTGGCCGAGTGGCCGTGCATGCTACCTCCCAAAGAGCTCCGTGGCCGACCTAGTGGCGTTCGCGTGCCAGATAGGCTTGTACGACTCATAGGGCGGGGCGGTGGGACCATTTCTGTCCGGCTTGCGGGTCTGGCGAACGACGAGATGCTAGCTCGTGAACTTGGTCGGGACATTGATGTATCGGAATCCAGCCCCCCCGGGTTCCGGTTTGGAAGTGGGCCAAACGATAAGCGGCTCACTCCCGACGTGCTAAGTCGTGGTACGTGTTTTGAGGTTATCGTCGACGTGCTCGATAACGGCTGGTATTGTGATTGCGGGTTTGTCGGTGTGGTCTCGTCTCCCATCATTGATACCGAGGCAGTAGAGCCAACTGTGCGCTTGCGAGACCGAATCGTCACCGTCGAAGGCATAGTGTGGGTTCCGTGAACAGAAGATCGAGGAGACGCTCGGGGAGGCGTGTTGACCGGAGCTGGAAGCTTGGAGCGAGCAGACTGCACTCTTGCTTCCAGGCGTTGCATTTGGGCGGTGAGGGAACGAATGTGCGTGAGGGAGTTGGAGGCGGGGATTTTTTGCGAGGTCGAGCGAGGGGCGGGTCGAGGAGCAGGTGTGCGGGTAGATGGCGTCGTGGTTGCCACACGGGCGCCCGGTGGTCTGGTGGTGGTTGATGTGTTGAACGACCTTGGCTTCGGTGTGATGCTGTGGTCGGCGGACGGGAGGCGTGATTTACGCGTGGTCGGCGCAGCAGGCGTCTTGGCTGCTGGTGTCTTTGTGGTCCTCGCTGTTGGCTTCTTTGGAAGTGGGGCAGATACGTCGGACATGGGAGGAGATGGAGGGTCGTGAATGCGTGACTTCTTGGGCCCTGGAAGAAGATCCGCGGCGCCAGGTGGGGTCGAGACGAGAGGAGAGCTCGCGGTAGAGTCTGGAGAGTTCTCGACGTTCTTGTCAAAGGTGGGAGATTCGAGGAGCGATAGGTCCGTCGAGATGCTGGACAGGTGCCGCGCTTCTTGCTTTTTGATTTTGTCCTGGAGCAGCTCGGCCTCGATCTTGAGATCGCCGAGCTCCTCGCGCAGTCGCTGCGTCTCGATTCGCAATTTCTCGCGTTCCTGCTCGCCCAATTTCATCTCCTCCTCCATCATCACTGCGCGCTCGATGGCAACATTGTATTTGGATTCGATATCCTCGAGCGATGATGTCGTGTTTCGGGCTTGCCGCTCAAAGTCATCGTTGGCAACCTCGATATCACGCAGTTTCATCTGCAAGGTCCTGTTCGAATCGCGCAGCGTAGTAATTTCCCTCTCCAGCGCGTTCTGCGCCGAACTAGCTTCGCTCTTGGATTCCTTGTATTTTCTCTGCACACGACATGGTCAGCGACTCCCGATTTGAGGCACGGATGATGCGAAGCATGTGAACATGGTGGTATCGCATCTCGGACGACGTACCTTCCACTCTTCTACCTCGAAGTCGAGGTTTTCGGCTTTCTCCCGAAGGGCCTGTTCCCTTTTCTCAGCTTGATCGATGTCCTTCTCCAGCTCTGCTTCTAGCTCCTTGCTCGACTCCCTGAATTCGAGCAGTTCATTCTCTAGCTGTACATATTGCGACTTGTACCAGGCCAGGGCATCTTCGGGGGTGGCATTTTCGCTCGGAGGCGATGATGGTGGCTCAGCCATGACGGGTGTTCACACAATCTCGTGTTCGGGCTGGAGTCGCATGTGAAACTCAGTGGGTGGAGGATGTATGCTGGTCGCCTTTTCGAACAGCAGAAGCGGCGCGCGGAGAGAACCGTAGAGAAGAAGCCTCTCCAGGTGGCAGTGTTGTAAAGAAAGATCGTGAGAGATTCGGAAAAGGGCTAAAGGCTGCGATTTCCTTTGTTGCTGTCAGCTGGGTTTGGCTCTCTGGTCGGCATTGGGGGGAAATTGCGGATAGGGAGTTTCGTACCAAAATCAAGATTTCGGTTTGTCGCAAGGGAGTAAATAAAATGGGCGATAGGGTTATGGATGTCGGAAGGGTCCGTGGTGTGAGGCTGTCGTCGTCTTTGCCGTCGTTGTGAGTGTCGCCGTACTTACCTGACTTACCGGTGTCGATGTTGTTGTCGTCGTCGTCGTCGTTGTTCGAAGTGGCGGCGGAGGAGAGGGGAGGGAGGTGACAACGTGATGGGATGTATACATACCTATCTCACTTAGGTAAGGCGATTATTTCTGTTGACGGTTCATTGATTGGCTTTGATTTGATGGTTGCTGTGGCTCCCCCCGGTCGCTCCCTTTGCTGGCATGGGGAGACCTTTCCGTTTTGGGACTAGCTGCTACCACGGGCAACCCCTTTGACGCTTGACGCTGCAGGCACGAAACACTAGGAATTACTTAATCAATTCTCCGTCGTCGTTGCTCAACAACTTTGTTCTTTTTTCCCAGCTCAAAGTAGGTACCTATTCATCAGACAGCCTCATTTTCAAACATTTTCCTCCTCTTTCGTCTTCGTGGCGCCGCTGTGTCTATGTGTACCTTATCCCCTGCCATTATGCCGTAATGTTGCTGCAGGTGGAGAAGTACCCAAACACTCGATCACCTCTGTGCCTGACCCACAGCACTCAAGTGCGAAGTCATCCTTACTCTTTATCTTCATGCAATACAGTCCACGGCCGCCAGCTTCATTGTTTATTTCTCTCCCAGCCGGTCAAACGCTGAAAATGAAGCAATGCACTTACCCTAAAGTACAGAAGAGTACCCCATGTCGTGACCTTCGTCGGAAGATCATCACGCAGCAAGAATATCCATAGCTGCAGCTCCATCCATCTCCAAATTCGCCGCCATGAACATCGATACTACATGACTATCAGTCTGCCATTTATTTCTGGCTTTTATCTAGTCTCCCTTAATTCTGCATTGCATTGCTCTCGCCAGCTACCAATCGCCGCTCGAGCATGCCGCACAGCTTGAAGAATCCTTCGAGTTGAGACGATCATCTATTAGCCAAAAAAGGGGACACTATTTACCGCGTTTCAAGCCAACGGACATCCAGACGGCGGGTGCATCTAGCTCGATGCTAGATGAGATGCCCGAGTCGTACGCGCATCTTAGGTTTTTTTTTTGTTGTCTTTCCTCTTGCTACCTTATCTTGCTTTCGTCCTCTCAGATAGACGCCAACGCCACGCTAATCAAGTATTTTTGGCCTATGACATGATCAACCACCCCAGCAGCATAAACCCAAAGTCAAGTTGCTGCATTCTTTAGGAATCTATAGCATCTATCATGTATTTTCGTTCTTCGTGAAGCGAGTCATCGGCTTTGGTCACCTCGTGTCTTGACAAACCCCCCGCCGTAATGACCACAGCATCACCATCAGGATATACGACGCAGATCTCTGGTGTGTTGGCCTGCGTTCCTTCGAGCACCACAGGGTCAATGATATTGCCGTCCTCCCAGCTAAATGACACGAGCCAGCCGCCTCTCACGCGCACTGTTGACACTCTTCCCCGAGACCAATGCCTAGGACAAGCGGGTAGCAGCCGGATCTCAAGTGCGCCTGGTTTTGTTACCTCAAAAGTATCGTTAGATTGTACCAGACATTCAAATATTCCAGCACAACCGCCGAAGTTGCCGTCAATCTGGAATGGGGGGTGGTTATCTAGCATGTTTGGCAGCGTCGATGTTTCCAGGAGCAGATCCATGTGATTCTGACATCCGCCAGCATCAGCTAGCCTAGCATGCAAGTTGAGTAGCCATGCTCGACTCCATCCCGTATGGCCGCCGCCGTGAGATGCTCGTCTCGCAAGGACTTTGTTTGCTGCGGCACAGAGCTCAGGTGTCTGTTTCAGGGTGATGCCGTTGCCGGGATAGAGGTCGAATAGGTGAGAGACATGTCGATGTCCGGGCTCATGCTCTTTATAGTCGTGCAAACCCCATTCTTGGATCAGTCCATCACCATTCACTTGTAAGGCTGGCAGCTTCGACATGGCGTCCTTAACCTGGGCTCTTAGCGAACTACTAGGGTCAAGCAGCGAGGTGCTCCACAGGAACTTTTCAAAGGCGATCCGAATGATTGCCATGTCAATCGCTGAGCCCTCGCAAAAGATTCCAAGCTCGCCAGAGTTCGACACAAATGTGTTCTCTGGGGATAGTGAGGGATTCGTCACCAGGTACCTTCCGCAAGATGACGGGATCAAGAAATCCAACAGGAACTCGACGCAACCTTTCAGGACAGGAGCGACCCGCTCATGGACATGTTGACTATACTGATATTGCAGCATCTCCATGGCATCGATACAGATCCATACTCCTCCCAGCGGCCATAAAGTCGATGGCATCCAGCGGTCCTGCGGGTCGGTATCTGCCCAGATATTCGTGTTGTGGTGCGCACACCAGCCGTTGCAGCCGTACATTGTCTTTGCTGTTTTTTTGCCTTCCACGGCCATTCGCTCCAGGAGATCCACTAGAGGCATGGCACACTCTACGAGGCTGCAAGGTGCCGCTAGCCAGTAATTCATCTGAAGGTTGATATTGATTGTGTATTTCGAGCCCCAAGGCGGCGTGAAGGATGGATTCCAAATCCCTTGAAGGTTGGCGGGTAGCGGCTTCGGCATATCACGACTAGACGATATCAATAAGTATCTGCCATAATTCGCATACAGAGCCACTAGACCCGGGTCGCGGTTCTTCTGGATGCGCTCATCGGTCGGAACATGGCAAGCATCTGGCCACATTCTGAGTCCCGTTTTACCAAATAGGCTTCCGTAGTCGACCCTGTGCCTCTGGACAAGATCATGCCAAGATCGTTGCAACGCGGACTCAACATCCACCGCGGCAGCTTCGCCGGCATTCTCATGACGGTAGGTTGTTTGTGCCCCGATTATGATTGTACAGCAGGTAGAGTTGACGACCAAGCAGTTACCGACCGCTCCCACTGACCCCATTTCATCCTCGACAGCTACGCCCAAGACAACACATAGCGGGTTGCTGCCTTTGCCGCCCGGTGTCGCATGCATGACAATTCGTCCGTCCAGCGCTTGGATGGAGTCAAGGAACTCATTGGTCTCCCATTCAATTTCGCCGGTACGGTTTAATCGCACAACAAAGCGAACCGCCCGCGAACTCGTTACCCTTACGGCCAGAACGTTGTCAGGAAAGCTGGCGATACACTCTCGTCGATATGTGACTCCTAAACATGAATATTCAACAATACTCTCTGCGGTACTTAGGTCCAACCATTGTCTGTAGTCCGTTACGTGTTCTTCGGCATGGCCAAACTCGATCGTACATTGTCCGAGAGGCTCGTAATGCCTCATACTCGAGGGACAAGAAAAGAACGCAGTTCGTACCAGTGTTTCGGCTTCGGCGTGTTTCTCGTCTCGGATAAGCTGCCGAAGCAAGGGGAGATTACGGTACGCATCTCTTGGTGTTCTGTCTTGTGGCCCACCATACCATACTGAGTCTTCGTTAAGTTGTAAGAGTTCAGTGGAAGTTCGCCCATACGACATACAACCCAACCGGCCGTTGCCGAGTGGCAGCGCTTCTGCCCACGTTGCTGCCGGGGATACATAGTGAAGCTGCAAGTGCTGGTCTGGGACGGTGGCGTCATCCATATTCAGGGAGTCTCGCACCGCAATGCCGACCATTGGTGCCCCAGTTTAGGAGGGGAAAGTCGTTCAATTGGTTGCGGGTGTATTGGTTTCTAATCGTTGGGGATCCTTCGCGCGATATCTTGAGGTCCTTCGAGAGTTGAAGGCTGTTAAATCCCCAGACTTAACAGGGCCTGGGGAAGTGGATGTAAGTGGAGGAAAATATTAGACTGCCGCTTCAAATCTGTGGGGTGCATGGCGCTTGGCGGGTAGTAACAGCCCAAGCCCAACTACTTACGGGTCATATTATGCCGAGAATGATCGACTAGCTGCAAGTTTATAGGCGCGTCCAATTATCTTCGATGAATGGTTCTTCTTAGTTTCTGATAGCAACTACCTGGGGACTGGGGGTTCAAAGAGCTCCACAGAGAAATCATGGGGAATGCAGCTCTGCCCAGGCGATCGACGGGATTCGGCTCAAGTTCCCGTGATAAGATGCCAGTCGAGATATGGGCTTTGCGTTTGCAGCTCTATATATGTTTCAGTCGCGGGGTTCTGGAGTTGAAGTGTTTCCTGTTATCCTTCAGCCTCCATGATCCGTGCTCGAAAAGTCGGCCACAAACAACTTCTAGCTTATAGGGACTATTCTTGGGGTCAAGCCAACTTATCACGATGGCTCCACCGGAACTAAGCGGAATAGAAGTCTTCCACCATGACGACGTGGCTCAGGCCCAGAAGCTCGGCATCGACGTCAGCGAGGTGGTTGCGAATCGCATCACGGAAGAGGACTTGATGCGCCAGTCGGCCGAGTCGCTCAGCCTTCGCTCAAAAACGGGCTTTCGAATCTTCCTCGTCATGCTTGTGATGGGCTTCAACCAGGCTGGGTAAGTCCCGTCTCTGTCTTACCTCTATCCTAGTCAAAGATCTGACAACTGCGACCTAGATACGGTATTGATTGGGGTGTGATGGGTGGCATCAACTCCTTCCCACGCTGGCGCGAATATTACGGCTTCGAGAACACAGGTCCTACCATCGGGACCATCAACGCCCTCATGCAGATCGGAACCTTTGTCGGTGCACCCTTCCTGGCCCTCAGCGATGTGATTGGTCGTCGAGGGGTCAACTTCCTCGGTAACGCACTCGTTGTCATCGCTGCTCTCATGCAAGGTCTGGCCCCCAACCTCCCGTGTCTCATGATCGGCCGCTTCATACTCGGCTTCGGGACGGCACTCTGCACCGCCCCGCAATACATTGCCGAAGTCGCCCCTCTTCACCTCCGCGGCCGACTCGTCGGAATCTTTGGTGCCTGCTTCCAAGTTGGCTCACTCGCCATGACGGGAGTCATGATGGGGTTGAGCAAATGGGAGTCAGACTGGCAATGGAGAACGGCATTCATCCTCCAGAGCATCTTCCCGCTCGTAGTGTGCTTAACAATCTACCTGTTCTGTCCGGAATCGCCTCGTTATCTTGTCATGAAGGGTAAGAAAGAAAAGGCGCGTGAGGTCATCGCCAAGTTCATGACAACCCACAACGATCCAAATGCGCCTATTGTACCCATCATTCTCCAGCAGATCGAAGACTCTCTTGAGACCAGCAAAGTCAGTCTCCGCGCCGCCTACGACTTCCGTGGCTTCTTCACAAAGGCCGTGTGGTTCCGCACCATGGTTTTGTTGGTTTATTCCATCTTCCAACAGTGGAATGGAGGTGAGGTTTTGATCGCCCTGTGCGTAGGGGAGCTTGCTAACTATGTTAAGGCGGTATCATCGGGTACTATCTCTCGCCAGCACTCGACACCATAGGCATCAAGGCGACCCTTGACCAGCTTGGAATTAACTTGGGGTTGACGGCCATTTATTTCGTCTTCACACTGTTCGGCGCTTACATCATTGACTTCTTCCGTCGTCGGACCCTCATCTTCGCCGGCCTGATAAGCATCATCATTGCCCAAACCGCCGTGACCATCACAAGCTGGAAATACACAGAGAGTCCTTCCAAGACAACCGCAATTCTCACAGTTGTCTGGGTCTACTGCTTTCAGATCTGCAGCGCCTCCTTTATCGCCACCATGCACAATCTCTACCCTGTCGAGATCTTATCCCTACCCCTCCGAGCCAAGGGCATGGGGCTCTTTTCCATGTTCCAGGCCGCAGCAGGCGTCGTACATACGTATGGGATCAGTTTGGGTATCGCAGCGTTGGGGTACAAGATCTGGGTTGTATATATTGCGTATAATACGGTGCAACTAGGGGCTAGTTACTTTATCTTCCCGGAGACAAGCAAGCTAAGTTTGGAGGAGATTGATAGCATCTTTGAGACGACGGGGGCGAACCCCGTGAAGCTGAGTTTGAAGATCCAGAAGGCGAAGAAAGAGAGAAGCCGGTTCGCGCGGGAGACAGTGGCTGCTTGATCTGCTACAGAGAATAGTTCTTCCGCTACATCTTGCCGTTCGTTTTGATATTGGAGAACCTGGCAACAAGATCTAAAGAATCCAAGAAAGAATTAGTGCCCTGTAGCAAAGTTCAGCCAAGATGTGGTGAAAAGGACCATAAATACTTTCCCTCGCATCTGTCCCTTGTCTGTTCGTAGGCTCACTCGAGGTCGACAGCAAGGATGTCTGCTTGATACCATGTCTCGCAGCCAAGGCCTATGCTGTTCAGCAACATTGCAGTAAACATCGATACTCCGTTTTCATTTGCAAACCATACTCCAGTCTGACAGCTCTCACTCAATGTTCTGCGGATATGTTCAGTGGATGACAGCATCGCCGCGCGGCATCTGGTTATTTTGTGTTATATATCGTGAACATTCAGTAACCAGGCAGCTTGTTTCCAGTCCCAAATCACACTTTCAGCATCAAATCTTCAGGCTGAACCTCATAGTAAGAGCTTGCATTAGAGAACCATGCAGAGAGGCAGCTAAAGTGGAGTTAATAAGCTTTATTTAGTTTGCTTGGGAGGCAAGGTTCGAAAGGTTCGACTGATTTCAAGACATAATTTTCAAGTTTTGTTAGTGTGTTTCGCAAACAACTGTAGTAGAATAGCTCGTCCGTGATACCTCATTAGGTGGTTCGTTTTAATCAAGCTCGATGATTCATAGTATTAACGGAGGCACCACCTCTGGCCCGGTGTAGAAGAATAAGTCAGAGTGTGATTAGTCATACCATATTCTTGCAGGCACGGACCATCTACATTCATATTTACAATTACCGAAGAAAATAGCACGGTGAAGTGCCAGAGTGGTTAATGGGTATGACTAGGTATGTTCTAATCATAACCCACTACAATAACCCAATCCTAACTGAGCTCTTCAGAAATCATATGGCTTCGGCCGCGTAGGTTCAAATCCTGCCTTCATCGATTTCTCTTTTTTGCTTTTTTGCCTATTTTTTCTACTCTCGTCTTCTTTTGCGACATCTAGCCTTCCTCTATTCTTGGATCCATTCATTCTTCCTCGTCTGCTAGTTCTAGGGAAGATGAGGATGCTGAAGTGGGGGCCTGGGCTGAGGCAGCAATTTGAGGGAAATCAGTGGGAAGACTCGTGGACTACCACACTACGAAATTGATTCTGATTACTGGTAAGGAGCTCTTGAACATGCTGAAAGTTTTTTTGCATCTCGTCTTCTCTCATTCGGTTTTCGTGATTACTTCATATGCCATGCATTCACACCATCTAAAATGTAGTGAGGTTCAGGTCTACATACTCAACATGCCTGACTCTACGATTCAATGGGGTCCTGGGCTACTTTGTTTTAGTGGGCGCCACTCCACTGAAATTACCGATCTATCCTCAGTTCCATCCATCACTCTGCTGAAGTTCTCTGTGTACTTGCTGAGAGGTGGGTAAAAAAAGCCAAAATGACTCGAGTCATCGGCATTTGTGTCTAGATTCCGCTTCATCAGGAGAGTCCATTCTGACCTTTCAGGCAAAACCAGCACGCAATCAGTGGGCAGCGCGCCCAATGTGATAATGCGGCCGATGGCTTTTCGCTGCGAGGCTGTGGTCATGTGTGCCTCCCACGATCACCCACCCGGCCGAGTTCAGCTCGACGAGCTCTGCTCAGGCACAACAACGTCCTGTTCAACCGAAGCATCGCAACCCAAACATCGTGCGTCGAGCGCAGGCTTGCTAGTCTGAGACATTGGCCTTATTTGGCATGCATAATAAAGCTACCCGCGAAGATAGCTATTCCCTGATCCAAGACAAGTGAAGTTCGCGATAGGCGCTTCGCCGATGAAAGTATTGAAATTGGACTCAACCGACCGAGTGCATTCGGGACCTAAGTTCACAGCATCCCATTCAATACATACAAAACTCCACACTTGCTCGAGCCTAGCACTAGTACAGTATCTCATTCCACTGCCTGCGTCAGCGATTATTCCCACGGCGAGACTTTGCGATGCGTCTTCTGAATGTAGGAACACTCAGATTGGAGGAATTCTCCTACAACGCAGTCCCCCCTTACGCCATATTATCACATACTTGGGGGAGGGACCACGAAGAAGTCTCCTTTCGGGATGTTGAGGACGATAATTTGGGGAGATTTGGGAGTCGGCCGATTAAGCTTGAGGGATGCTGCAAGCAAGCCAAAGAGGACGGTTACAGCTACATCTGGATAGACACTTGCTGCATCGACAAGACCAACTCGGTAGAACTTCACGAGGCTATCAACTCCATGTTTCAGTGGTATAGAGGTGCTTCTATATGCTATACATATCTTTCAGACGTTCCGGCCGACGACAACCCCAAAGATCCTAAATCCAAGTTCTTCTCAAGCCGATGGTTTGAGAGAGGTTGGACATTACAGGAGCTTCTAGCCCCAACAAAGTTGCGATTCTATAATTCAGAGTGGCATTGCCTAGGAACCAAGGGAGATATGTGCACTATGGTCGAAAAGATTACCGGCATACCGGCTCCATTTCTACTTGGCATAGCGGAGTTACATGATGCAAGCGTGGCTCAACGGATGGCATGGGCTTCGAGGAGGGTTACAAAGAAACCGGAAGATATCGCATACTGCCTCCTAGGGATATTCGGCGTGACGATGTCGATGATCTATGGCGAGGGTAACAAAGCATTTCGCCGGTTGCAGGAGGAAGTGATGAAAGATATTGGGGACGACTCCATCCTGGCATGGGGTCTGGATCGGACACGCCCGACCCCCAATACTTCGGCCGATGCCGTACCTGGCAGAATTTGGGCGACTGCTCCATCGGATTTTGCGAATTGCGGACAGATCGTTTCGCGAGATCGACCTACAGGGAATTCTTTTGATATGTACGGTGGCAGTCTTCGGGTCCATCTCTCTTTGACTACAACTTCAGCTGGAGAGACATTTGGTCTGCTTAACTGCGGTCCCGAACACGACAAAAAGCAAGTGGTCGGCATCCCGCTTAGTATTACTTCCGGGGAACTAGGCGACGAGTATGTCAGACCAGAAGGACGCTGCTCGATTCTGCTCTCAGACGTTGCATCTGACGTTCCGGCCAAGCTCATTCGTATCCGAAACGGGCAACAGAGTAGAGAACCTGCGGCCACGAATCAGTTGTACTGGTTCCATGTTCAAGAATCCGGTAAAACTGGTCTAGAATTGATTGATGTGGAGCCTCGCGATTGCTGGCATAAAGAGCGTGCCTTGATTGAGACGCTACTCGACCAAGAAGACGATGATGTGCTGGTTGTAGCTCGATTCCGCCACAAAGAGGAAGGATCCCGTGACTTTTTGGTGGTGCTTCAGGTTTGGGCACAGGAGCCGTATCCGCAACCCCGATGCCATGTAATGATATGTTCCAGGCTCACATCTCTGAGACATGTATTGGAATGGTTCGGCATGATGAGGCATGAAGATTCTGGGAACCAGAGCAGCAGCAATGGCATTCTCAACCTGCATCTAACGTTAGAACCCGATAAGACGCGACCAATGTGTATTGTCAGGACAGCAGTAATATCAGACGCACCAGCAGCCATCATCGATGCAACCATGGAGCTGCATTTGGTACATTGGAGGCTAGAATTGGAACACATATGGCGATATCACAATACCACGCTTCTAGAGATTGAGAAGCTACGCCAGCAGAGGGAGGAGAAGTTGACAGATATGAGCCCAATGCAGGAACGCCTAGCAACAGTGGAGGAAAAGCTAAGGGAACTACACGAGGAGAGAAGACACTTGATCGAGGGACTTGGTAATGGAGGTCAAGAAGTAGACCTTATCAACAGTCAAATCAATGGCAACGAGCTACGACATCGGGAGCTATCAGCACAGGAATCGGAAGCCTCCAACCGCTTTCTGGATATGCTACGTTCGGATCAGTCTGATAAAAAGCCGTCTTTCGAGGACTACTGCCAAAGCCAGCTATCATGGGCCGCCGAGAACGGGCATGAGGTTACAGTAGAGATGTTACTTGAGAAGGGCGCCGAAATCGATGCACGAGGGACAGACGGTTGGACGCCGCTACGATCGGCTGCTGAGAGAGGGCATGAGGTTATCGTTAAGTTGCTGCTTGAACATGGCGCCGAGGTCGATGTCAGAGATAACAAGGGTCAGACACCACTTCTATGCGCCGTTTCAAGGGGGCACACAAGCGTTGCTAAACTCTTACTTGAGAAGGGCGCCGAGATTGATGCAAAGGATATGGGAGGTTGGACGCCTTTGCAATGGGCCGCCCAGGATTGGCATGACGCCACCATTAAGCTGTTACTTGAGTACGGGGCCGAGATCGACAAGGAGGATAAGAACGGGCAGACGCTGCTAATGTGGGCCGCTATGAGAGGGGATGAGGATATCATTAGTCTGTTGCTTGAAAAGGGCGCCGAGACCTGGACAATGGACAAGGACGGTGCTACGGCGGCGGATTGGGCTGCCAGGAGCGGGCACCATGGCATCGCTAGGTGGATACGGAGGAGAAGCATTCGGCGATCTTAGCTCGTTTTCTTGCTCAAGCCTCCATACTTATTGCAGAGCCAATAGAAGCTGCTGCAAGCGTACAATAGGAGCATCTTTCACACGGACTCGCTTCGCACGACTGAAGGTCGAACTATGACTGTTGGAAAGTTCCCTTGTATTGGAAGCGTACACCGAAACCCGAATCTCACCCATCTAGAAGGTTGAGTTGAGTCTGAGAATAGCCTACAACAGTGAGCACAACCTGGGATGTAGTAAACTCGGACATCCCGTATCCATGAAGTGTGATCATAAGCTGATTGCGACACTTGTCTTTGTTAGCCATCTGTAAAGCAGCCCAAGACCCTCTTGAAACTTGCCAGATGGGAGGCAGAGGGACTCGGGGTATCAGAGTTTCTCCTTTACACTTTCTCTTCCTAAGAACACTAACGTCATCACGACTAGGCCACTGTGTCGGCAATAATGCTTCACGAGGCACGACGCGCTCACATGGGCTTGCACTCGCAAGAAGCGGACACTGACTTATCCTGACCCTCCCTGGTCTTTGCCCATGTTCCTCGCGCAACATCGCCAATCAACCCCGCCAAATAAAACATGCCCCGCACACTCGATTGTGCTCCAGCCACCCCCTCCTCTCTCCCACGTCCCCCACTTCTTGCTGGCCCTCCGCCGCCAACCCACGCCGAGCGAACCCCGACTACCTTACACCGACAAAATGTGTCACTCCGCTATGACTCTTCGGCTGATCTGCCGATGTCGGTTTTGAGGAGGCATCGTCCACGGCGGGAGGATAAGGTGACCACGGGATCTAGACGAGCCCCCTCCGAAGGTGGTGTGTGGGAACGCTTCACCTCCGGAGCGTCACATCGTATCTGGCGCTCACTAATTGTGTCTCACCCGAGGCATCGAATGGGGAAGCGTGCGTTATCGTGGCTTGCTGGATGACTCTCTGGGGCAATTGCCATCTTCTTCATCGGTTTCCCATACCAAATATCGATGTGGCGAGAGAGAGCCACCTTCAACTTGCCTAACGAGGTTCTCCGAGTTACGCTCGAACTCGGAAGGATTCAACTAAACCCGTCACAGCTGAGCAACATAAATCCTATTGCCTATCACTGGAGCTGGCTGCCTGCGGAAGGTGTACCATGAGGCACCCACCCGGCTCTCTCTGCCTCGGTGGCGAATAAGCGCACGCCCAGGCAGCAGCGGGCTCACCTCTGATAACGCAGTGGGTAAGGTGAGGTCGCGCCGATAAGAGATCATCCTCGGGGGCGGGTACGAAGTATTGCGGTCTAGGCTCTGGCAAGGCAGCCAAGCCCTGGTAGCCTAGACGGTGGCGGCAGTCCGTTCGCTTGCGTCTACGCTACTCGGCACAGCCAATTCCACCCTTTCCTTACATCGCGCTCTTTGCGGGGTCGCTCGCGGCTGCGTGTTCCTCGCCGGTGGTGTAAGTGGGGTTGATGGCGGGGGATGGGATTTCTACGCGAATGCTCAGTGGCAGCCAGATCTTCAGTCATTCGGCCAGCAGGCGGCCGATCTCTTGTAATGTGCCACACTCGGTGGTGGCTTGACTCGAATTCGTGCCACGACTCATCCCCATTCCCAATGAATCAGACGTCTCACAGTGTTACATTCGTATAGAGAGCAGAGAGAAACGGAGAGCGGGCGGGATGGCGGGGACAGTCTGAGACATGCAGCATAGAGAGATCACAAGGACAAGCGGAGACGCGGTAGCTCGGAGCGGGAATCTTTTTTTGATTCTTCTATCTATCCAATCCGGATGCTCCAAACGGGAGATAACCCCATGTTTTTTGTACAATGGGTGGTATCAAGGTATCATAGTACACTTTCCGAACCCCCTCGCTACGCCGGCGAGCCAATCCCAGTTTACCGTGGCAACCCAAACGCGCTGTAAATACATGCATAGCTATTCAAAAAAGGACAAGTGAGAAGAGAACATGGCAGCTCACTCCCATCGATAGAGCCCATCATCGTACAGCACGCGGTGCCGCCTGCTGCCAGGGCCAACCGTCGCGCGCCGCCTCGGCATCATGCGCTCCAGCAGGCGCCGGCGCTGGGCCTCCTCCTCGTCGCGTTCGCGGTCTTCGCGGGCGCGTCGTTCTGCGTTGGAGAGGATGCGATCGCCGATGTTGAGCTGGCGCACCGCATCGACGAGTTCCTTCTCGCGCGACCGCTCGAGTGGCATGGCCACCTCGACGGCTGGGCGCTTGTAGTTTAGAGCGGTAGATGCGCGCTGTAGTGGCGCGTGTGGTACTGGCACCGCAGGGCGACGCTTGATGGCATCGTTGGCAGCGGCGATCTTGGCGCGAATCTTCTGCCGTCGGACTTCGTCCTCGGCGCGCTGGCGGTCCTCGCGTTCTGCGTGGCGGCGGCGGCGGCGATCCTCGTCGCTCATACCAGACGCAGGGCTGCGGCTGTGACGAGACTCGTTGGAGTGCTGCCGTCGGTGACCGTGGTGGCTATGGTCGACCACCTCGATGGAGACGTGGGGCCGCGGCCGCTCGTCGACGATGACGGGGCGGAGGGATTCACGTTGGGAGCTGGCGTCGACGATGTTGTACTGGAACTGGGGGATGTTGGCGTTGGGCGAGGGCGGGGCGGTGTAGGGCATGGCGAATTGCCGCGGTGGTGTCCGGGGCGTGGGAGGAGAGTCGACGATGACGATGCGTTCGTTGCGAGCATGGCGCTTCTTGTTCAGGTCGAGGACCTTCTGGCCATTGACGTAGACTCCGGACGAGCGCTTCTTGTCGCTGTTGTTGCTCTGGCGGGACCGGTCCGACTCATTGCCCGAGTGGTAGACAAGAGGAGTCGAGGCACGGGGGCTCTGGCGAGGAGTGGGAGGTAGCTGGTTAGGGTAGAGGAACTGCGAGCTGGGGTCGGTGTACTGGATGGAGCGTGGCGGGTGGTTGTAGACGACGGTGTGTTCACAGGTCTGGCCGTGACGAGAGGCAGAGCACAGGTTGGGACGGGAGTAATCGTGCTTGCGACCATCTGGGTAGATGTCGGTGTAGATATCGTTGACACACATCGTGTCGGTTGGCAACGTATCTCGGCGCGGATTGCGCGGTGGAGGTGGTGTAGGTTGGATGACGCGAGGCGCAAAGCGGACTCTCTTTGGAGAGGACAGCTTCTGTGCTGGCGGTGGTGAACTCCGGAAGGGGGAGTTCAGGCTGTTCTTGGGATGGTGTGGTGGTGGTGGTGGTAGTGGTGTGGTAAGGGAAGACGACGACGAGGTGGTCGGGTTCTTGCGCTTGTTCACAAACTCGTTGGTGATGTAGGCTGATGGGAAGCTGGACGAAGACAGTGTGTCAATCGGCCGTGTCAGAGACGAAGTAGTTGTTTTTTCGCCGTGTAAGTGGCTTCAAAGACATGAGGACATTCGAGAGGTTGAAGGGCGGCGGTGAAGTGGGGGATGGGCCTTATATATGAAAGAAGGAGGAGGGTTTTCCGTCTGCCTGCAAGGGGAGCAGGAGGGGGGAGCAGGGGGAATAGGTAAATAAGAAGATAGATGTGGTAATAGAAAAGAAGAGACTGATGACGCTGTCCAGACGAGACCAGATGTATCCTGCTTAGCAAAGTGTAAAATGTAAGTGGAGAAGAGATCAGATGAGGAGATATGGAGTGGGAGGAGACTGAAGCTGTGGGAAGCCGGTTGCCTTATAAAATATTTCGATGCCGGGTCGTTGCAATTCCCATGCGTGAGAGGGTGGGAGTGGGTGGATTTTTATTTTTGTGTGGAGCCAATAAGTCGGTTGGCCTGACCTTTTTTCGACCGAGGACACACAGGACAGGAGGAAGAACAGACGGAGGGGGGGTACCTACGTTACCGCACCGGGCTACATGGAATCCGGCCTGCGAGGGGGCGCGCGGGGAGGTAGAGGGCAAGGTATCGGAGGTAGAGACAGCGACAGAAGAGCCCGGGCCCAGACAGCGAGACGAAGAGAGGGAGCCCTCTCACTGGCCTGAGGGGGGGCCTTTGTTCCCGTTTCTGCCTGCCTGTCTCTCTCTTTGAGTTTCTTAGCTAGGCGTTAGCTGCAGGGGCCTCTCTGTGGCCGATGAATCACTCGCCCATGTCCATTATGCTGAAAGCGGTTTAGTTAGGACTCGAACGGACACGGGAACAGGGAGGGGGGGGTGTATCTGCAGTGCCTCATTGCCGCAATAATCCAGATGGGGTGTGTGTGGGTGGGACGGGGTCTGTAGCAGGGTCAGCAAACCTAATAGTAAGAGTAAGGTACCTAGGCGCGGGCCTTTTTGCGCTTCCACCTAGGTACCTCGTCCCACTGAACATCAAGCTTTACGGGGACTACTAGGTACTGAGAGCTGCTGGTTAGCAGCTAATTAAGTGGCATAATTACTCCGTACCTCACAGCCAAAGAGGGCTGTGTCTTGAGGCCTGGGAGCCCCGGATGACCCCCCCAATGATCCCTTCCAAGTTCCCATACCCTCCTTTTCCCAACTTACCTCTAATACCTGCTTCAATTAATTAGGGGAGTGTCTCTAAGCCTGCCAACAGGGATTCGGAGTCCCAGAGGGAGCCAAGCAGGAATGGAGGACTCACCTTTTCTGCAGGCAACACGCTTCTAGGTCTACCTACCTCTCTAATTACCTTTTTTTTTTTTTACCTCACAGCAGCAGTGACTGTCCTTGATTTTACGAAGACACCTATTCGTAAGAGGTGAGAAGCATATCCGTCCGCCTGATCCTCCCACACGCCTCCCACTCTCACCACCCCACTCCCCCCTCCTCTTGATCGATCAACCTTCTGTCACTGCCAACGCTCATCAGCTGCCACCACTACGTACTGCTGCTGCTGCTGCTGCTGCTGCTGCTGCTGCTGCTGCGCGAACTCTCGCTGCGCAGTCTTTTTTTGTTTTGCATGATCTTCGGACTTTGCCAGAAGGGAGGCCCCATTGACTGGACCGCCTCGCACTTTTTTCCCCGTCCTGCTCCCTGTTAGATGCACTCCTTCCCACACACACATACACACCCTCATCCAGGAATCTGGGAAAACCTTCGAAACAAAGAACGAACAAACAACCTAGTAACTATTCCGAGAAACCCTCCTTGCCCTTTCCCCCGTGATGCAAAAATAGACTTGCCACTGGGCTGGTAAAATGTTTAAACTCATCCACAGCCTGTCTTTCTGGGCACACGACGGTGATCGCAGGCAAGAATATGCCCGGCGCTCTGAGGCCAAAATAGCGCGGCAAACGAAACCTGACAGATGGCGACATTGAGGCCGGCCAGAATCTACCACCTTCTCCGTACACATTTAGGTTGGCGAACATGTTTGACAGGTAGGCCCCTCGGGAACGAGCGAACCATGCAAGGTCGAGGCCAATCACCAGACATCCACCCACCAACACCTCCCATCCACCAAACATGCTTCCGATTCGGCCCCCCCCCTCCGCTCCCCTGCCCTGCCCTGACTCACAGGGCTTCTTCCTGCAGAACTGACTGCCTAGAAACTAGGACTTTTTACGCTTGCGTCAGGTTTCCTGCAGTGGTTTGCAGCAACAGTAAAGTGGACGCCTGGAGCATCCAGAGCCAGTGGAAAGCCAATTCCCTGAGGCCATTCGCCTGACCTGCCCAGACCTGCCTGCCGTGCATGAAGCGGCTTCCCAGTCCAGTCCAGCTCCTTGACTCCTCCCGCATGGAGTCTCGCTGTAAGGGGACTGGACAGCGTCCCTTTCGGATGTTAGCGGACGGGTGCGATGGCTGTGCACTTCTCTAACTCGTTTATCCCCATGCTCCCCCCACCACCACCATCGCCAACCCACACGATTTCACAGCCTCCACTGACTGGAGCTTCTCGTCGACCAACAGCCCATACAAATTTGCAGGTGGGATGTACAGCAGCACGATTCCCGTGTTGCTTGCAGCAGGAAATCGATGCGAGGCGCGCGATGAAGGGCGGTGATTCGAGGCTCCATGTCATGAACGTCATCCCCGCGATCTTCGCACCAGACAGCCGTTCTTATGCAGAACATGTACATACATGGCGGTGCAGGGAAGATGCATCGGTCCTGTCCGTCACTCGCCTCACACGAGCCACCTGCTCGCCGCCCTCTACTCCGTATGCTAACTGGTTGGTATTCGGAACTCTGATGACAGTTCCCTCCACAGCGTGGAACGATTCCTAACTCTAGTAAGGCAAACGGCCCATCCATCTGACCTTGAAGTTGACCTAGACCTAGCTTGCCCAGGCCGAAGGCTCACCTTGCGGCTTCTGCCTGGAAGCTGTGGTCACTGTGACTAATACACCATACCTCTCGTACATAGATGACATTGCAGCTTTCCCCAGACTTGCGATGCCGGCAGACGTACATGTGTACGTACATACATACAGGAGCTGCCATCTTTTCCCAAACATTACCTGCGTAGACATCCCATTGGCCCGTGACAGTCACCATATCACCGCACCCATCGCTTCGGTCAGAAGAATATTCGGGATCCTTCCACATCCACGCATTCCCCCCCTTAACAGCCCTTAACACACCGCCCGCCTGCCCACGGCTGGCCGGCGATGAGCAGTAATAGAGGGAAGCCGCGCAAGAGGGACCGTCTCAGCTGAACTCTCCAGCACACGCCCCTCCATTACAACCTCCCTATTACATCGTGTGCATTATGGATGAGCGGGAAATAAAAAACATTACACACGCAGACAAGGTTCTGACACTCTGCTGCCGACGCACTGCAATTTCCAGGATTGAGCAGCAACCTCTCTGGGGCTATAGTGGACCTTACCCGGCCCCCGAACTCCAAGATAGGGGAGGAGGGGGGGGGGGCGTGAGGGACGGACTCTCCAGTTTGCCTCGCCAGCCCTGCCTTAGAAAATCAGAAACACGCAAACTCTTTCGTAAGAGAACACGTGCAATCAGAGGCGTTGAAATCATCCTTCCCCCATGACATGATCCCCGTAAGCTGGAAATAGCCCTTCAGGATTCTGCGGTTGACGCGTCGAGAACGTGCTGATGTTTCGTGATCTCCGAAAAGACGCACCAGCCTTGTAAGGCGGATTTTCCCCTTCCTGGCCTTCCAGGTTAGGGTTGTGGAGATTGGCACGGGGCGATCGTGGCCCAAAATTGGAGCGTGCTGGGGGGGTGAGGAATTCACCTTCTGCTCACTAATTCGGCGCAACAGGCCGCTGTAATTTCCGGTCTTACGCCTGTAAACTCTCCTCCAGTGCGAGGCTTTCACTGCAAAACCCCGACGGGAAGTGAAAAGAAGGGAGGTGTACCCGGGCCCGTTCTGTGTGTGGAGATGAGGGAGGCCCTGCCCTTGCCAGCACAGCCTCGCAACCAAGCTCGGCCAATGCCGTGGGATGGAGTGGATGGGGTCACAATGGCACATCCCGCCCCAATCTGCGCCACGGGGGTTCCCCACCACCAGCCACCCGTGGGGCACTGCCCGTCCGATTGCGAGAGGAGGCCGCCGTGTCAGATTGCGGCGACTCGGACTTCGAAAGCGATCAACTTGAGGCTCAACCTGCCGCTCCATCCGTGTGGTGTCGCTCCGTTATGACGCTTGGGCTGCCGTGCAGCCGGCTGCAGTGATGAGTGAGATCCCCATGAGTGGGTGTTTGAAAGATGTCATGTTCACACGAGTTACGCAGGAGACCAGGAAGACGTGCCTGGATTTTCCGACACTGTCTACAGCCATTATTAACCATCATATTGATACACCGTAACCGTAGTTTTACCCAATGCGCTGACCGCAATCACGCTCTCTCCATTACGCCGCTGTCCCGTATGTCCATCTCAACACATAGACCATCACCTCGGTGAACACCACTGCTAAACTCCCCTTTCATCGTCGGCCAGCCCTGAGACGAGGCCGCTACACTTCTTCACCGGCCACAGCCTCGTACCCACCAGTCCGCCGTCGTCCCCGTCCCATATCCATTAAGCTCGGGCTCTCGTACATGGCCGTGTAATTCACCTGCTCGCCACCCAGCAGCGCGGTTCCGTTTTCGCGGGGACCAAATGTTGGCGCGGGGTCACACCAAAAGTCCCGGCAATTCGTCATGCAGCCTCTTGAATACGGGTTCTTCTTCTTGCGCTTGTTCTTGCCTGTCGCGGCACCCCGGCCCCGAACAGTCTCTATAAAAGGATCCACTCCGAGAATGCGTGCCCATTGCTGCATCCAGCCGCCCTTGTGCTTATGAGCGTGACCTGCTGGCTCTTGAGGCGCGAGCGAGGGATGATTGGGATCGAGTGGTGTGCCGGTCGAAGTGAAGGCGGAGGTCAGGGCGGCATCGTGGATACCGAACATGTTCTCATAGGTCGTCATGGCTCGCGACACTTGGACGAACTGGACGAAGAGGAGCATGCTCACCCAAGTCAACTGCAGAGAGATCCATACAGCCAGAATAGCAGTGTAGGCGTCGGCGTTGACGATCTTGCAGAGGCCCGGGCTGAGGATGTTACAGCTATCCGAGGCGTCGGCTGAAATATCGTTGAGGTCTGCCGGTACGGTTAGCTGACGTGCCTTGACCTATCAGAGTAGTCCACATACAAAAGTAAAGCAGCCAGTCAAAGGCTACTATCCCCAAGGTAAGGTTGATGAGGTAGAGGAAGAATTGCCGATGGTTGTTGATACCAACACAATTGTTAACCCACGGGCAGTGGCTGGAGACTGTCAGCGCAATTTCTCAAGATTGACAAGGTTGGAAGTCCATACTGGTCATGCTTGGCCACGCATTTTTGACACCTCTTGCAATGCTTGCTACGAAGAGGTGTCCGGATCATGCACGTAACACAAAAGTTGGACTCGTCAAACTTCCACAGCTTCAGCAGCTCGTCGATGACCGATTTTTGCTCGGCAATGCCGTTCATCTTCGGCACAAAGCCGGGGTCATAGCGCATGGTCGAGATGTAGAAATATGTACAGAGCGCGTAGAGGATGCCAAATGTCAAGTTCAACCACCAGTGGGGCTCCTCCGCGGCTATCCCTGTTAGCAACGGGCAAGGCCACAAGAGAAGCAAACAGCTTACAAGATGATATCGTGGTCCTCGGCAGCACTGTTGTAAGCCAATTCAAGCCTACGAGAAACAGAGATCCGGCAAAAATGCCAGCCAACCAAGGCTGTCGAGAGCGTCAGCATGTCTTGTCCTACACTCTACAATGTGGGAACGCACCGTCTTGTGGAATTGCCTCATGTCCGCCGGCCCAAACTCCATGACCTGCTGAGCGCACCATTGCAACCCGTAGCCCACGACCAATGCAAAGAAGACGCTCGCGAAAATGGGCATATGGGCCAAGATGGAGATCATAGCCCAGACAATCAGGAACGGCCAGAAGAAGAGGAATTTCGTGACGAAACCCCTCTTATCCTTGCGGAGGTAGGAAGCCCCGGGAAAATGGGGTTCTATGGGCTGCCCATCGTCGTCGTATCCACACTCCTTGAGCGCCTTGTGCCATGCCCCCAGTGTATTGAGTTCCTTCGCCGTGGTGGACGGCGTCTTGCCTGTTTCGGTTTTCGCAAATCGATCCGCACCGTATTCGATCAGCTTTTGTATGCACGCTGGAGACCCCTTGACCAGCGCCCAGTGCAGCGCCGTGAAGCCCTGCTCGTCCGTGGCGTGGACGTTCGCGCCCCATCTGAGGAAGACGTCAACACATTGCGGAAATCCCTTGTAGGCTGACCACATTAGTCCGGTGTGGCCGAAGTTGTCGAGGACGTCGACCGGGATGCCTTGGTGCAGCAGGAGGACGATCAGGAGCACATTGCCATTGAACGTCGAGATGTGGAGGGTATTGTAGCCTTGGGCATCAGTGATGAGAGGGTCTGCCCCGTGCTGGAGCAGCAGATTGACCGTGTAGTAGTGGCATCGCTGGGCCGCCCATTGTAATGGAGTAGCAATGGACTCGCCTCCTTTCCTATTTATCTCGGCGCCATGTTCGATTAGGAATTTGCACATGGCATATTGGTTGTTGATGGCAGCCCACTACAGGATTCGTCAGCAAACAATCGTGGCATCTGAACACAAGGGGACGCAAGGGGACGCAAGGGGAAGCAAGGGGGCATCCACGAACATGTAGCGGCGTGATGCCCTCGTTATCTGTGTATGTAGCATCGCTCTCTCCAGACTCAAACAGTTTCTCCATGGCAGGTACATCGCCTATTCTCGCAATCTGCATGATATCGTCGTCCGCGGCCGGCGCGTCGCCAGGCAGCTGTCCCAGCTCCATCTCGTTATTCAGCATCGGCGCAGCTGCGGTGCCCTTTGTAGATGGCTGGATCGGCGCGCCGGAAGCGGCCGTGGTAGGGCTGCCTCCTGAAAGATTCTTGTCCATGGGATCCCGAGCGTTCCTGCTGCGTGAATGTGGGCGGGGGGTGTCTGCGCGTACAGGCTTTTGGATTGTCGCATGCCAATGCTAACAGGGCATTATAGAGCTAAAATGCTTTGGCAGCTGGACAATTTGCCAGAAAAGATGAAAGCTCAAGGCCACGCGACAAGGTTTCCTCAGCTCGAAGAGGATGGGTCAATCAACTCTTCAACAGTTGAAGCGAAGCCCTGTCGCCCCCTAAAGCGAGGCTGCGCTTACGCTTACGCAGTGCACGGCAGTTGGGCTCGCCTGATTGGATCCGGAAGACACGGCAGGGCAGCTTGGGACCCACCGTGGTCATCACAGTGTTCAACGCTGGCGTTTTAGCACCGTGACCCTTGGGTGATATCTGGCGCATTGTCTCCTGTGGCGTTTTCAACCTGGTCGGCAACATCTCTATCTAGGTACCTTAATAGCAACGGCTTCATCTGCAAACTGGTCTTGCTGGCTGTCGCCGCGGCTCCTCCACCATGGCGACCTTTACCTCCTTCGTCGAAATGATCATGACGCCGTCTCTCTCCGTCATTATCATCGGCGTTCTCATCGTACTGCTAGCTCCGATCCTCCTCCACATCATCGTCGTCAAGTCGACTCCTTACACGGTTCTGCCCTCCGTCCTCCTTATAGGCCCATCCGGCGCAGGCAAAACATCTCTTCTGACCCTCTTCGAGCGCGGCAACGCGCCTGCCCTGACGCACACAACCCAAATACCACAGAGCGTCGAGTTTACCGTATCGAGCGATGGGAAATCAAAGGCCAGCTTCCGAAGCCAGGAGGATACGAGTGGGACCCACACGAAGTTCTTGATAGTGGACACGCCGGGGCATGGCAAGCTGCGGGCTCACGCGACGGGGAAACTCGTGCCGTCATCTGGCGAGTCTAAGGTCAAGGCTGTGGTGTTTGTGGTTGATGCGGCTGCAATCGGAGAAAGCGAAACGTTGGCCCCGACAGCATCATATCTCTACGAAGTACTGCTGGCACTACAGAAACGCTCTGCGTCGAACAAGTCGTCGAAAGCGCCTCCTGCCGTGTCTGTGTTGATTGCGGCCAACAAGTTGGACCTATTCACTGCCCTGCCTGGTGCGCTGGTGAAGTCGAATCTGGAGATTGAGCTCGCTCGCATTCGCTCGTCGAGGAGCAAGGGGTTACTGGATTCGGGCGTGGGCATGGACGAGATTGGCTCTGAAGAGAATGATGACTGGCTGGGCGAGTACGGCTCGGACAAGTTCTCATTTGCCCAGATGCGAGAATTTGGTATTGATGTCGACGTCGTTGGCGGCAATATTATTGGAGACGGTCCTGGTGTTGACAAATGGTGGGCTTGGATAGCAGAGCGAATAGGTTGAGGCTGAAGGGAAGGGTCAAGATGCAACCACGTTCCCATCGTTCAAACTGATATCCAATGCATTCGTGATTTTAACTGAGCAGGTTGCCCTGAACTATCTGTAGATGTTGAGTCTACCCATGCCCAAACCTGAATAATCTGTGCTAGTTGATGCCTGTATCTCGCTCCCAAACGCCACGTTCCGCCCCGTCCCTAACCAAGTCAACATCAATCTAGAGCTTCTTCTGAACCATCCAGGTCAGTAGATCCACCTTGGTAACCACCGCGACCGGCTTTGCTAGCACATTCTTTCCCTCGGATCGTTCCGTCACGACAGCTGCGCTATTCCACTCGAGGAATTTGCTGAGGGTGGACAGTGGCGTGTCCATCGTGATCTCAACAAACTTCCGCTTCTTCGTCACATCTTTGCGATCCCCGACCTCTCTCGGATCCGTGACGACCTCATCCAAATGACCGAAGTCGAACATGACATCGCTGACTGGGCTGCTCCCGGAGGCACGTCCGGACGAGAGGAAACTAAGCAGGTTGCCAAGCGTGACTAACCCGACCAACCTGCCTCCCGAGTTCGACAGGACGGGAAGCTGGTCAAAGCCCTTCTCGCGCAGAATCTCGATAGCCTCGGAGCAGGGACTGGTCGCAGGAACGGACATGACCGGCTTCAGCCGTAAGGCGCGGATTGTCTCGCCTGCGTAAGGATCGTTGGATTCCGCCTTGTGTCCAACTGCAACTTCTGCTTGCAGGCCATTAACCTCTGGCAACAGATCGTTCGCTGCCAGCCAATCGTCGTCCGCGAACTTGGATAGATAGCTGCGGATACTGTCGGGAAGGATGACAACCACGGTGTCGCCCTTGCCCAGTCCGAGATCCTTAACAGCTCTGATTGTTGCGGCCATGGCGGAACCCGAACTCCCACCAACAAGCAGACCCTCCTCAGCGATTAGTCTCCTCGCCAGCTGAAAAGACTCGCGATCGTCAGTCTTGTACCACTTGTCTACAAGTTCGCGATCCAGGACCTCGGGAATGAAGTCATAGCCAATGCCCTCGACTTTATACGATTCGTTTGCGTGCTGGGTATTCAGGCTCTCTGGCAGGGCGAGGATACTCCCCTGCGGATCAGCAGCTATTATTTTGATGTCTTTGTTGTGCTTCCTTAGACCCTTTGCCAGGCCTGAAATTGTGCCACCAGTTCCTGCTCCAGCAATCACAGCAGAGACTTTGCCCTCGGTCTGCGTCCAAATCTCCTCCGCTGTTCCGAATTCGTGTGCACGCGGGTTGTCGGGATTCTCATACTGGTCAAGAATATGCGCATTGGGGATCTCCTTCTGCAGCCGGCGTGCGACACCGATATGAGATTCGGGGCTGTCCCATGCTGCCTGCGTAGGAGTCCGAATGATGGTGGCGCCTAGGGCACGAAGGACAGAGACTTTCTCGGCTGACATCTTCTCGGGGAGCGTAATAATAGTCTTGTAGCCCTTAATTGCGCCGACTAGAGCCAGGCCTATTCCGCTAAAAGACAATGTTAGAAAAACAATTGAGACGCTAGATCTGGGCAGCTCAAACGTACGTATTGCCGCTCGTAGGCTCAATCAGGGTATCACCAGGCTTGATCCGTCCGCTCTTCTCCGCCTCCTCAATCATCCGCAAGGCAATTCTGTCCTTGACGCTACCGCCAGCGTTGAAAAGTTCGACCTTTGCATACACCTCGCATTCGATACCTAGGCTCTGCGGGATCTTGTTCAAGCGAACCAGAGGCGTATTACCGATGAGCTCCGTCGCGGAGTGGGCGGTCACCGCTACCCTCGTAGCAGGAATTGATTTGAAGTCTCCCATGGCTGCAATTAGTTCGTGGGTCGGCCGTTTCTTAGGATAATAAAAATGTCTGTTGGGTTATTTTGAACACCTAGCTGATCAAAGAGTATACGCCTTTTGGTGTTCGGAATGGACTTAGTGGCAAGTTCCTAGATGACCTCAGCAAGAAGTGGAATGGTGCGTGATTTTACCCCACCAATGCCGAAGCTATCCGCTGTCAACTCTCCGTGTACACCGAGATTTCACCTTCGCTTAATGGAGCTGTCATTGCACATGGCAGGGAGAGAGCACCTCTCCCCATCACTTCGGCGCATTCAGTAATCATTTTCTTCAGCTGTGTCAACTAGACTCCTGATTAGTAAATTCCTGTCCAATCTCACTGCCGACACCTGCGCGAGTAGCATTCGATATAACACTTAGTAAGCCATTTACCCAACTGCCAGGCACTCGTCGCTGATGTCTTGGATTTGCTCTCTAGCTTTTCAATACGTTTCTTCGTAACTGTAGCTTCATTTTTACACGAGCAGCATATTTCTACTCACACCATCATGTCTCATGCGAGAATTGGAATTGTGACGGGTGCTAACAAGGGCATCGGATATGCTATCGGTAACTAGATCCTTAGCTCAGGCTCGAACGATAAAGCTCTCAACCCCGAGTAGGTCCTAATTACTTTGTAGTGAGGCAACTTGCGTTGCAGTATCCAAAGTCTCAGCTGAATAGCGGATCTATTCTGATCTACCTCACTGCCCGCGATAAGTCCCGTGGGGAGGCCGCCGTTGGCGAAATTGAAGAAGACTCGCAACTTAAAGCCGCCAAGTCGTTGTTGACGGACGGAGGTGTAGCTGATGTCAAATATCATCAGCTGGATATTTCGGAGCCGGATAGCATCCGCGATTTTGCGGCATTCCTCAAGGATCAGCACCCTGGCGGAATTGACTTTGTCATCAACAATGCCGGTGTGGCAATGAACGGATTCGATGTCAATGTTGTTCATGAGACCTTGAAATGTAACTACTATGGCACCCTCGAGGCGACACTGGCATGGATCCCGCTCCTGAAGCCAGATGGCCGCATCGTTAATGTCGCTTCCATCGGTGGCGCATTGAACAAGTACTCGTCGAGCATCAGAAGCCGCTTCGTTAACGCTGAGTCTGTGTCGGACATCACGAAGCTTATGGAAGACTTCACCGCGGCAGTCGGTAGGGGGGCCGAGAAGGAAGAAGGGTGGCCGAGTGCAGCGTATGCAGTCTCCAAGGCAGGGGAAATCGGAATGACAAGGTTGATTGCTCGCGAGTTGAGCAACAAAAGCAGCCAGATCTTAGTGAATTCCTGTCATCCAGGATGGGTTATTACGGACATGACACGTGGGAAGGGTGCAAAGACGCCGGATGAAGGCGCTCAGACTCCTGTAATGTTAGCACTGGACGATATTGATGGGAAGTCGGGACTGTACTGGTCTGACGAAAGAGTGACCCGTTGGGCTGATTGAGTTTATTTTGATTTGATTTGTTTTGTTTCGTTTTGTTCATCATTGTCTTTTGGGCTTTTAGAACCTCTTTAAGAGATATATCAGATGAAGACTCTCGGTCTAATGACCGCTTCAGTGCGAACTCCTACTGATTGTAACTCAAATACCTGAAGGTCGCACAGAGAGTTCAGAACACTCACTCTAGGTAACTCCAAAATATCTGCAGGATCTTACGAAGGCCTAAACAACTTGCAGCCGCGCCTGAAGCAAAGGCACTGTAGACACGATGCTTGCTTATTACAGCTCTGAGTCTTCTCCCTCATGGTCTATAATCGATTGCTCAGTTCCTTAAACACACGCCTACCAGCCTCGTCATGGATCGTATCGATCCACACCACCTCCTGGAGCCACCGCCGCGCCTCAGGCCATAACAAGTCTGGCACGTCAGCCTGCCAGCGCTCCCTTAGCCACGGATCGTCGACTCCATACATGGATATGGCGCGCACCATCAGTAGCCAGAGCCTCAGACCCTGCGGCTGGGGGATTTCGGCTTTGACGGTTGTGTAACACTCTCGGAATCTGCTCACGAGGTACGGGTACTGTGCCTTCGACCCGGGAATCTGGAACATGGTGGTGAGAAATGCTAGCATCGCCAACCTAAAGCATTCAGCAGGACCATCATTGAAAACGTCGTGCAGCTGTAGCAGCCGATATTGGATCGAGTAGTAGTAATCCCTGAATTCGATGTCTCGTACTCGGCGATCACCTTTAGCTGCGGTGTTTATTAGTCCCACGAAGTGCTGTAGGTCTCGGAAGATGGAGGCAAGTTTGTGGTTCGCATGGCAATCAAGCAGCAGGACGGGGTGGCGAGAAATAAGCCCACAAGTGTTGGCCTGTGGATTTAGACAATCAAACAAAGGTGTCCAAGGGACAGATTGTGTAAGGAACTGAGGTCGCCGTCCGGTATCCAGATATGAAGAAAGGTCGAGACTGGGGCTGCCATCAGCTCGGATCGCAACATGCAGAACAGAGATGGAAACTAAGAAACCTACCGACATATCTTGATATACAGTTTGGAGTCGTCTCGGAAGCCTTCGAGGCCGCCGCGGAGACAGATCATCTGCCGGAGACCCGCAATGTGGGCTCCGGAGGCGGCAGGGTCGCCGAAGGTGTTCGCCACCCCAATGAGTGTGAAAACAACAGCGAATGTCGAGTTCTGGAGTGGCATTTTGCTGTTGGACAGTTGTCTATTCAGTAAGGCGATCGTCCTCCTCATGTGGAAGTAAGTCGTCTCTGCAAGTGGCTTTTGTTGCATGAAGTCGTGTAACGCCGAAGTGGCGAGTAGGACGGAATGCAGGTATGCCAGATCTTGTGAGAGCCATTGGAACTGCGTGATCTTGACAATGTCGAAATTGACGCAGAGGTCGACTGGATAGGTGATATTCCTCACGACATTGAAGACTGGGTCAAGGTTAGGGACATATGTGCTCATGGGCGGTTGGGGAATCTGGCTTATCGAACATCTAAATAGTAGCTCTCGTGAAAAATAGTCCATCTCGCCAGCAAACTTGACGAGTGACAAGTCCGCTGGGGGTGCCGAAGGGATGGTTGGCCGATTTTCTACTGCTACATGTCTTTCGCTCGTAATTTCCGCCGCCTCATCGACAACCTCCGAGTTCCAATCCTGCGGGCTTAAGAACTGCCCAGCGTTAGACGGCAAGGAACTAGAAAGAGACAAGGCAGCAGACGACTTCGCAGGCCACGGTGCACCGCGAGCCGGAATCTGGCCACTTCTCTTCCTGTTCTTCCCTAGCATGCAGTGGCTTCGGATGACCTTCCGATCAGCTGCCTTTGGCTTGCCAAAATCCTTTGCTTGGACAAATTTATAGCTGCGCGAAGCTTCTTCAGGCATCCTCTTCTTTCCAGCATGTGCGTACGCCATACCGGAGTAGTAGGGGCAACCCTGATTAGGTCTCAGTCAAGAAAACGATTGACTGCCTCTTGTTGCTTGATCCCGCTGACAGCATACGTGGACGATTTTGACACCGGTGGTGCAGGAGAGACTTGAATAGAGTCCGAAATAGCAGGGCGGATGTTTTTACCGCCACTGAGACTACTGCGGATTAAATGAAGGGGCAGAATCGGGAATTTGCGACGAAGAAGAAGACCTTTACGGGGAAACAATCGCCCAAAGCCTGGGATATATGCGGTCGTCCTGGAAAGTTCGCTGGTCAATGAGCAGACCGCAATATGTCCTAGTCCAGTGAATACCGTTTGCCTAACCCCTATTAATCGTTAACGTAGTGGTTATATGTAGGCAGCTGGGCTTATGCTTCTCCTCTCCAAAAAAGGAAAACAATCCAGGCTTGGCGCTCTGGCTTTGAACTTCAGCCGCTGCCAGTCGACCTTATTTGCGTGTCGAATTTGGGTAGTCCAGTTGGTACGTAAGCTGACGCGACAACGTCAGCAATTTGCTTCCTTCCCACTTGCCGACGTGCCCCCTCCCAGCATTGTGCGTCATCTTGTGGCTTGGCCTTGGGATTAATCGTTGTCTCCATTCAGATAGGTCGTAACAGGCGTAGATGACAAAAACTGTTGCTCTGGAGGAGGAATACTGGCCTCGTGCAAGTTTGAAGTATTGCGCCGGCTGCGAATGGACATTAATCGAGGAGACACAGGAGGAGGAAAGATAGAGAGACGTTATTGCCTACTACGGTCTGCAGGAATAAATATTGCGCCTTTCCTCAAGTACAGACATGATTGTTCTGTTCCAAGTTCACAACTAGTTCTCAATATTGAAGTTATGAACTCCAGCAAACATGTGGCCTTCTTCATCGTTCATCAACGCCGTAGTCACCCTGGTGCTGGTGGGCTTGTCGACCAGCTGCCAGGCTCAGTTACGCCGAGCCATCATTATCCAGAATGCGCTCACGGATGGAATTAATTTGGAGGCGCTCCCATTCGCCGATGATGCATTTGCGTCTATCGAGGCCATAGGTCACAGCAGGAATACCACGACCGGTCTCGATTTCTCCAATGCCACTAGGGTGGATGTTCATGGTTAGGCCCTACTTCTAGTATTCTGCTGAGATTGATCATGTGAAGCTCACAAAGCAACAGTCCACATCATCCCGAACTTCTATCGGAACTTGAACGTGTCTTCTCCATACGGCACCCTCACCTTTCCACCGTGGAACCCTACTAGTCACTTACAATTTATGGCTAACCACAGTACGTATAGTCCCAGCATTCAACTCATGAGTCGCTGAGTGCCGTATGGGTATCGTGGACATACTGACTTATGCTACCTTAATGCAAGGCATCGGCCATGGCATCGTATCGATTTCAACGCCAGCATCAACTATTTTTCATGGTGATGAAGCACAGTCAGTAGGAGTGGCTCGGCTGCTGAACGAGTATATGGCCGAGCTCGTTCGGAACTATCCAGACCGGTTATCCTTCTTTGCTGTGACGCCGCTACCGTATATCGATGCTGCGTAAGTTGGTTTGTGTATGACTTCCATGTTACTCAATAACTTAATTCTATTAATAGTATCAAAGAAGGACAATACGCCCTCAGCAGTTTAAACGCTCGCGGTCTGGGTCTTTTAACGAACCATGAAGGTCTCTATCTTGGCAACACCACCATAACTCCCTTCTTCTCTGCCGTTAACTCATCTCTCGGCGGTCCACACGCCATTTTTATCCACCCGAGTCCGCCTCTTCTTCGCGTGAATGGCAGCATTGTCGGCTCTGTCTTAGGTACGTGTGTACCCTTGTGCCTTGGATCGCCAAAATGCACCCTGAATGGTGCGTGCTTCGTAACTCGTGAATGATGCTACAGTGCTGATGCTGACATCATCCCCAGACAGTCCGCTTCCACAACCTTACGGATTTTATAGCGAGTTGTATTTTGAGACCGCACGAGCCGTAATGGACTTGACCATCTCGCAGACCCTGTTCGACTTCACCAACATTCATTACACTCTCTCCCACTGCGGAGGTGCGTTTCCATCTGTCATTGACCGTATTCTAGGCTCAGGCCCGCCACAGTTTGAGACTGCCGCGAAACAAGCATATAAAACCCAGTGAGTAGCCTCCGGCTCATTCATGTCACCCTATGGCCGGTATGAATTCTCTGTTTATTGACAATTACCGCAGAATCTGGTACGATAGTGCCGGCCCCACCTATCCAACTCAGGTCCAGGGCTTGCTCCCACACGTCCCTAAATCACAGCTGTTGTTTGGATCTGTGAGTTCGACAGTATTAGCAAGTATCTGTTGTATGACTGAACTGACTTTGGATCTCCACCTAGGACTATCCATTCTCTCCTCTAGTTGCAAGACAAATCGATGGAATAGAAGGAGCCGGCTTTTTGACGAACGAGGAGAGGGAGGGTGTGTACTTCAGGAACATAGAAGGATATATAGGAAGCCAACTTTCGGTGTCGAAAAGTTGACTTCTGTAGATAGTAGTTGGTCTCCGGTCCCGCAGACAGCACCAGATATTACAAGATCCTACCCTAAATCTTTCCGAATAGCCTGAAATTTGGTAGCTTTGGGCCTGGTGTGAGACCAAACTAAACAGGTCTTACAACTAACATCATCCACATGTTTCTTTGACCTGGTAAATATGTGCCAGTCAAACCACACAAATGGGTGGCTAGTCCGAGGTCATGATAATGTGATTGCACGTTTTTGAACCAAACCCACTCCACTGTCTTCTAATCGGTCGATCATTCTCTGTGGTCCAATTCACGCCTACTTTCGTCGTTGCGTGAGGCGAATGAGTGTACGTGGAAACTTTTGGCTAAGAAACCAGCTACTAATAAGGGCTATTCGGCCACATGCTCAATCAACTAGGTACCTAGCAAGCTGAGCGGCCTGCATAGAGTTAATAATGTTAGCAAGTAACAGCACAGATATGTTCTGTTCTTTCCATATGTATGATACTGATAAAGGTCCTTCAATACTATCTTCTTTATATTTAACAAGTCTGCTACCTTCTATTTAGCTGTCGCAGTCCTTAATTGTACTAGGTACCCTTTAGCGGTCGGTGCAACCTCCCGAGTCAATTTTACAGGGCATTCTGCAACAGGGCAGTAAAATCAACGGAACAACATAGTGTGTAATTACAGGGGCCAGCGGTCTATACTTGCAGTGACCTTACAGGTGTTTCAACTTGTGCTCGCTAAAATGAGGGATTAATAAATGTAATCTAGGTACGTTTGCATCCTATTCCTCCCTCCTTGGGATTTCACGTGCTGATGGCTTGTTCGATTCTTTGGATGCCTCAGTAGCATAACATGTACGCCTGGTTGAATATGTTTGAGAAGGCTTTCCACGACGGACATATTTGTGCCGCAAAGGACGCCGCGAAACCACCTAGGTATGCGATAAGCGATAAATTTTTTTTTTATCCGACGTGCATCATGTGCGGCTCGTAGCATCAGAAGCCCTCGGACCTACAACGTTACTATCGTTGTCAGACTAACTGTTGATATCAAAAAGGTCAAATAGAAACACCTTCAACAGGAAGGTCCGTTTTCCTGGGCTATGGCTCGGAGGTTGAGCCTTGCCAACTCACGTGGGGAGTTTGGCTAAGCTCCTACCAGACGCGGACAGGTTCTGTGGCGTAGTGGTGCAGCCAAATTTACCTGCCGGGTTGGGTCTCCACACGTTGCTACGTTACCGGTCAGGAGGCAGTTGAAGAAGGGGCCGGCGATTTTTCTTCAACAAAGCAACGTTCAAAGTAGGATGCATGGCTACGACTTGCCATCATGGGATATTCTCACGAGATAGCAGCGTGATACTGGGTTCCGACCGATGATGGGGGGTCAAACATACTGCAACAAAAAGGTATAACCAGTGTTCGAAATTTTTGACCTTCTCGGCGTGCAAGCTGGTGACACTTATACTGATCCAATGGATTTAAGAGAGAAGACCGAACTCTGCCAAGTCTATTCGTGTGTCTATAAGAGTACAACATCCGCTATGCCGGATTCCTTTGCTGAATCAGGCGTTGAAAGAACTCAGAGCTCCAGTTCAACTCGGCTCTATTGCTGCCCTACGTTTACTATATAAGAACTGGACTAGCCTTTGCATTTGCTTCTCTGAAGGTGAAGATGAAGTGGACGGGCTTGTGTTCCCTTGTCTCGCTGCTGGTGTCGTTGGCCCTGGCTCGACCAGCCAGCAATCCTATATCCACAGTAGGCGAGCTTCCTCGACTTGTAATCTACTACCAGACTACACACGACTCATCGGGCAACCCCATCTCAATGCTCCCTCTTATCACGGAGAAGAATATTGCACTAACGCACCTTGTGGTCTGTTCTTTTCATATTAATCTCGGTGGCGAGATCCATCTCAACGACTATCCCCCAGGGCATGCCCACTTCAACACGGTCTGGGCCGAGGCACAAGTGCTCAAAGAGGCCGGTGTCAGAATTATTGGCATGGTCGGCGGTGCCGCACCTGGTTCCTTCAGCACCCGAACGCTGGACGGCGACAATGCATCATTTGAGCATTACTACGGCCAGCTTCGAGATGTCATAATAGAATATGGCTTGGAGGGCATGGATCTTGATGTCGAGCAAAGCATGAGCCAGAACGGAATCGCCCGCCTCGTCAACCGACTGTACGAAGACTTCAGTGCTGATTTTATAATCACGCTTGCACCAGTGGCTTCAGCTCTGCGAAATGGTGGAAACCTGAGCGGTTTTGACTACGAGGACCTTGAAGCTGCTGCAGGGATTGCGATCGACTTTTACAACGCACAGTTCTACAACGGGTTCGGAAGCATGGCTAGCACGGCGGCGTTTGATGCCGTGGTTGCGAACGGGTGGGATCCGAGGAAGATTTTGGTCGGTCAAATTACGACGCCAGCAAACGGTGCCCAGTTTGTTCCCTTTGATCGGCTGAATACAACGATAACTCAGCTGCGGCAAAAATATGGTGAAATAGGAGGCGTGATGGGATGGGAATACTTCAATAGCCAACCAGGTGCAGAGGCTAGACCATGGGAGTGGGCACAGAAGATGACTGCGATTTTGAGACCAGAGAGTACCGTGAATCTAACTATCACAAGAGAGAAGGCCAAGATGTTGGAGAGGGCGTGGAGGAGCAGTGTTGTTCGCACTGGCCACGACGATACCAGCAAGGATAAGTTGAAGCCGAATGTGGATTATATGGGAATGGTGAATGCCGAGTGATATGACGAACTGGAGGTAGGCTTTAGTCACTCAGCGAAGAATCAAGTCAGTTTTAGGTCAGGAGTTTAAGTTGTTGATACAAATTCTCTAGGATCTCAAGTAAGTTGTACTACTAGATCGATAGTCGAATTCAAATCCAACTCCAGTACCTTTTAGATAAAAAGATTGCCAAGCACCAGTGAATCCATCCCATCTGTATCCCATCATTGAGGACAGGTTGGCACTCCTGGCTTGGAGCTTCCCTCGGTAGCCTCAAGGGGAGTTGAGTTGCCTACTCGCCACCTATCCACTCCAGATGTGTGTGATCCTTCAGCAAGCAATCTGTATACAAGCCATACCCGGCAGAACACACATCCCGCAGCTAGCGTTGCAACATTCCAAACCCACCGGGCAAACAGTCTTACCGCACTGCACACCCTTCGGAGTAGTGCAGAACTGCAGCGTGCAGAATCCGCCCGGCTTTGTACAGATGCCGCAACTATCGTTGCAGCACGTGAGCCCCACATCGCATGTCGTATTGCCGCATGCCGGTCCCTGAGGCGGTGGGCAGTATTGCTTAGTACAGCCTTGGCCGGGCTTCGTGCAGATGCCGCAACTCGGGTTGCAGCACTGCAAGCCCTCCTTGCAGGTCGTTGCACCACATTTCGGACCGGTGGGCTGGCAGATTTGCTGCGTACAGAATCCTCCGCGCTTGGTGCAGATGCCGCAACTTCTGTTGCAACAGACCTGGTCTCTCCCGCAGGTCACAGGCCCGCAAGGGCTCTCGCACACGCCGATTCCATCTTCGACTTTGCATTGAATACCCGATTCGCACTGCACAGCCGAGCACGCGTCGATTCCAGCATCTACTAGAGCATCTGCTAAAGCATCTGCTAGAGTATCTGTTTCCGGGACTGGGTTCGCAACGGCGCCACGAAGTGCCCAGGCGACAATGGCAAGGTAATTGAGAAGTATCATGGTGAAACTTGAATTGAGGAGCTCAGTATCCGATTTGATACTCGTAGACACAGATTTTGAGGGAGACAGGTAGTTATTTATTCGAGTGCCAGGGCGGGATTGTTGTTCGAGGGCGAAATAATAAGTAGGCAATGTCCCAGCACCAAGAATAGATCAGGAAGCTTGGCATGCTGCGGCGATTAATATCCAACAACACTGCTCAATATATATAATGCCCTCTTGGACCAACCATCTAGGCCTAAGATGGCAGCAAGAGGAGTAGGCCCCTAACAGATGTATCCCTGGAACGTGGATCCAATCCCTCGATTCGCGTGTGCTGTGGTGAAGGAACGCAAGGACTTGTTAAGGTTTTTTCTTGTCAGCCAAGCCAGCTGTACCCCGTTCCAAGGAATACGAGGACTCGGGGTTGCAAGGACGAGAATTCCCAGCAAATTACCCAAAGGATGATTGCACTTATTGACTCGGCTAATGTAGCTTTGCTAAGGTCCGGATGTCCCGTTATAAGGCGCTTGGACCTGAATAGCAATATGTTGCCTTCGGTAGGCTTTGCTCCGTTGCTTTCGTATCTGCAAAAATATGAAGATGTAGACTGCCTACGTAGTGTACTAAAGTTACGAAACGCTAAACATGACTACCTCAACCACCCCCTATACTTTTCAATCCAGTGGTTGGCTGTTTCACATGGCTGTTAATATTAGTTATCCAGCCTCTCCACGCCTTGTCTTAGACAAAAGCCCATTCCATTTCTGGCAAGACCGGAGACACAGTTGGTCTATTCGCTTAATGAGAATTCTGACTCAGGATGTCTCGTCAATGGAGATGTAGGGATATAACTTAAAAGGGCAGGGAACGGGCCGCCGCATCTGTTCTGTTTGCTATTTCTAAACGTTTGGAATCCTTGCTAGCGACTGAAAAACTTCATTCCGCCGTCAAAATCCTTACATACATCTTGAAGTCTTGTCAGTTATCCAAACCCGCTGTCTCTGCTGCACTCGCCATTTATTGCTGCTTAGAACCCTATCTTTACTATTTAAAGCTTATATTGCTTTCAAGATTAAGAAGATATTGGGCGTGTCAAAGGGAAAGTTAGACTCTTGCATTCAGTCTTTAGAGCTTGCCCGTAGGAGGAAATTAGAACCGTGCTCGTCGCGGATTTAAACCTCAGGTTTGGGGTTCTCTTTGGTACCTCCTGGAACATTTTAGGAGTATCATTTTATCTTTCAAAGCAGAGGCAGCGTTAAAGATTACATAAACCGACTGCATTCACAGTGGTGTTTTCCAAATGATCTGCAACTTGGCAGTGAGACCTGACGGCATTACTCCATCATCGCCGGAGGAGCCGGACGACAACCCCTGCATTCATAACCATGATGTTCGTGATTCGTAACTAATCACCCCTGAGAGCGGCAAAGTGGATATATTCCATTGGTCCGTAAGCGTACTAGCTATTTCCAGTTCAAGTACATGTCAGCGACTAAGCTAAAGTATTGGACTACAAGGTCATGAAGCACAAACGACCTAATCAGAGGTTGTTTATATGTGGTTACGCGGACCCAAATCTAACAATAACAGGTTACAACTGGAAATATCTTCTTGACTACAAGTCATCCTTGGTATAATTCCAGTTACTCGGCATATGTTCCGCAAGTGCGTTTTCCTCTGGGTTAGGTCCCCAGCCTGTGTAATCGACGATTGACCCATTTTCTACGTGCAATCGTTTGTTATCCGTAAAGTCAACCCAGCGGTCAAAGGCCCATATCTGGACTTTGTCAAAGTTGCGGCACATGTGGACTGTCCGCAGTTGAGGCTCCATAATCTTCACTTTCAGCCACTGGAATCCGATGACACTAATATCTGAGTGGCAGAGGATCGATTGTCGGATCGACTCAATACAATGATCTAGAGGTCGTAGGTGGCGTTAGTCGAGGTAATAACCTAATACCATTTCTTTTATAGAGGGGAGGTATACCTATATGCATCCACTGACCAAAGTTTACCGTACCGTCAGGGTTGACCATGGACGTATTATATCGCCGAGGGTAGTATCCCATGCGAATCTGGTTCTGGTTCCATTAGCTCAATTCCTACCTCTTTGGTCCGTTGGGTCTTACCAGGCAGTGGAGTTGATGGAACACGTCCAGGCCGACCATGTAGTCGTCTTGGTATCCGGGGAGGGGGACCTTTTCGGATTTGCTCACTAGTCGCTCGTGATCTTGATTGCTAATATGAAGCGTGACGCCCTCTAGGTGAAAATTAAGCAAGTGACAACCCGGAAAGGTCCAAAATCCACTTACTCGCGTACATTTGCTCCCATAGATCGTCCTTTGTATCGTCGGGCCATCCCTGGTATGGAGAGATATCCTGGCCGAAACCCACCTTGAATTCTTTGGGGATATACTCGACTGCCTCCCCAGCCGGGGCTTCTCATACGCCATCAGTGTTGGCATCTCGGAAAATCAGTCGGACTTACAGTATGCACCGTCAAAGTATGCCGGGCCTCGAGCCGGGCGGTCGGTGTACCGAGCTGAAGCGAGGTATATGATGACCAGGACCAGCATAGCGTTGATGAGCCACGGGACGAAACTCGCCATCCATCGCTGGGCTCTCGGTGCAGGGGCATCAAGAACGCTGGGTGATGTCAGCAGGGAAGCATCTTCCTCCCAGTCCTTGCTGCTCTCTGCTTCACAGTCTTGTGGCGTCGAGGTTCTTGAGTGAGCCATTTGTAAATGAAATGGGTAGTAGAATTGGTGACAGAGAGATCAGGGCGGTTGAAGGAAGTTATTGTCTCAAAAAGATGACAGTAATGCTAAGCCTCATATACTGGGGCCCCGTGAGACCAGAGCTCCCATTGTATATGACTATTGATCGACGCTCCGATACTCGTATTCCGTGCCGCAGCCCCACCCCCTGCAGTCATATGCCGTAACCCTAAGAACTTTCTTGTCAGTGGTGACCTCGCAATATTTAAAGACCTACGTGCGGAGTCAAAACGCAGGCCTCCCAGAACGAAGTTACCTCATCTATTCCTGTTCCAAGTCTCCATCGGTGCAATGTTTGAGCGCAACAAATATACAGCGCTTCCAAATGACTTCGATAATGCAGAAGCTGCGAAGAAACAAGAGCCTCGCCCCAATAGTTCCGCCTTCAGCATTCGTGACATTCAGTCGTGGATCCTCGCTGGTATCCTAGGGACTCTCCTTATCTCGACAAGCGGCCTAGGTTTTGCGGTGGGAAGACGGACTGTCAGTCTAGAAAAGTGCGGGGAGAAGCTCTCTACGTGGTGTAAGTGTTCCATCTTGCTATTTACAGCTGCCTTACTGACCTCGCCGCAAGCACCGGCCATGAGCGCAGTTGAATACCACCAAACTACCTTTGATGGTGCGTTTCTGGCCCCTTCAGTTTGGCGTGGTCACCCCACCAAGGAGCTCGATGCCGCATGGGACAGCATTTCGATCGCAGGTACGGGGAGCCTGAGGATTCAAAAAGCCGAACTAGGACATCTGAATAAATCCTCAGACGCGGACATCACAGTAGGTTTCCCAGACGGCTCAGGGGGCGTGCAAGTCTTGTTGGAAGTGTTCCATCAGCTCCATTGTCTGGTGAGTCTCCTATATGTTACGAATTTCTGTCCAAAGTCTAAAGCTCCATGTAGAACGAGCTGCGGAAAAAGACATGGCCAGACTACTACTCGAAGCCAGAACCAGAACTGCAAAAGGTTGACCGTGCACATCTTGGTAAATCCTCCCCCTCGCTACGCGTACAGAAACTGACTGGTCGCAGATCATTGCATTGAGATCCTTCGCATTAATCTCATGTGCACAGCAGACGTCACGCCCATTACTGCGAACAACGTCGATTGGGGCAACAAAGTAACTCCTGACTTTAGTACGCTGCACACGTGCCGCAACTTTGACAAGATCCTGGATTACGTGAAGGAGAATGCTGAGTACTGGGGCTTTTGGGCGTAAATGGCTATCAATATTTGAAGTAAGTAATTAGTTGGTCCGAGGATAGGTGCTGCACAAGGGTTGCAAAGTATGATTTACGCATCAACCTCGTGTAAGAAGTAGATCATATTACGAGATCGGGAGCATGTAGACAATTATCCGCAGATCATAGATATTGAAGCTTAAAGCCTAGGCAAAATTGAAAGCGACATTCCTATAGAAGTTAAAGGGATGTCAGATCATATATCCATAGTTGTGCGCAATTGATTAGAGTGGATGCTACAAGCTCAGCTTCGTGGAGCCATAAGCGTTCCTCTGAGCCACAAACTCCTGCCAGTCGATACGCGTAACTGACAAACAATTCTGACGGGATCGATGACTTCGATCCTGGAAAGTATCTTGGAGTCACACGGTTGCAGAAGGATCACAACTGTGGGCGATCGTCCGTTGCTATCGTATCTACCTTCCATGAATGATTGTAGTGCGCCTCCGAGCTTCCGCAACTTAAAGACGGACCCAAAAAAAAATGGAGTTAGAGTTTGATAGGTTTTATGATACGCGTATGAATCCGGCCGTATAAGTGGACAAGATCAAGCTAACAATCGACATCATGTTGATTAAAAGCTCTCGACATTGTCACACGACCGTAGAGGCTAAGATATTGCGGATCCATGTTACAGTCGACCGTTGTCAGATCTTGACCTTCACGCTGACATCGTTTCGCAGACCAACGAAAAGGTATGAATGTAGATTGTGGATGATCGACAAACCGATTTTCTCCGCCCCTAAGTTACGACATAGACCTACATTCGAGGTCCTGCAGGGACTTGTATCGAATGTTGCTCAATGCCAAAAGTATAAATGGCCGATACGCACCACCGAAACCTCTGAAACAGAAGCCTTTCATTACTTACACTCTCCAGCCCTTCTCGCATAAGCAACCGCATTCACTCCAAACAACAATGAAGCTCTCCGTTGCCACCCTCGTTCTCTCCGCCACCATGGCCCTCGCCAGGCCGGCTCCGGATACTGAAGGCAATGCGGACGCCATGCTACCCGTCGCGCCGTGGGTTGTCATTGTGGCCGCCTACGCCGATGAGCCTGGGCTCAAAGATGTCCCAGAGAACGCAGTTGTCGCCAGGGCCACCCCAGAGTCCATCCAGGCTCTTAACAAGGCTCGTGTAAGTGAACCACCCACCTGTACAAGGACACTTATTCCACGGCCGGTGAAAGCTAACGAAGACATGTAGGCTATCAAGCAGCGTGGTAGTAACGAGGATGGGGTCGTCCTGAGTGTCGCTTACATTGCAGCCGTGGCCACCGATTCTGTGAGTCTGTCTGTCTTTTAGCGTGGCTCCTTCTAATTCAATACCAGACCGAAGTCTAGGCTATGTGTGGATTCCTCAAGTTGGTGTTGGCAACGGGACATTTCCCTATATTCCCTAAATTTTCGTATTGATTTGTAGTCTCTCATTCGGGCGATTTGTCCACGTAATTCTGGCAAAATGTCTTCTAGCTCTAAGCACATCAATATACAAGCTTAGTCCACACCGACCCGATGTTCACAGATGAGAGTTGGAAGCTAACACTCCGAAAACGAGGATCGTCAGGGCGGAAATATTTGCAGCGGCATACCGAGCGAGAGTATGCACCGGGAAGGAAACAGTGGTCTTGTTATTAGCAAATTGAACTTGGTCGACTGACACCTGCTGTGTCAATCGGTGGTCGGGGCCTCTTGCTAGGTCCGGTGCTGTATTAACCGTGACCCAACTTCGACCACTTCTGCAAGTTCGGAAGGACTAGTTATTGAGTGATGCGGTCTAACATGGCAGCGGAACGGAAACATTCTCGCTAGTTCATGCGCATCCAATATGACGGTGCCGATCACAGCCTGTAATGTTGGTACTTCAATATACTACGTAGTAGACCGAAAGAAACCTGAAGCTGTTGAGGGAACGCACGGTGGCGGTTAGGTCGAAGGAGATGGACCTGAACGGCGGTAACTATTTGCAAAACAGATACCCAATTACCGGGTACGAAGGGACCAATCACTTTTCAGGCAAGGCTAGGAGTGCCAAGAGAAATGGCTGGTGGCTAACACCGACAAATCAATGCCAATACCTGTCGCTAATCTGGTTGCGGCAAGTAGTTGTCCCTATACATCAATGTGCATTTACTCCTCCGTGCCATAGGAAAAGGCTGTGTTACCAACCCACCAGCCGCATATTGCTATACACTTGTAAACATCTGAATGGTCGATTCGAGGCACGAGATACGCAAGTATGCAGCCAGCCCTCCACGAGGGTAGCAGATACTCAGTCCTAAGGCTTTTGGCGGAAGGGTAGCCAGTCACCTCCCAGGATCATACTAGCTGCGCCAGAGAGACAGAGATCATTGAATGCACAGAAATGCATAGTTAACAATCTCTTTAGACTAATTCGCCCTTTCCTCTTCGTCATCTATTGATTAGTTGGCGGGGTTGTCGGTACCCATCCTGTTCAATGGAGGTGAAGAGTTTATAGCATCCTACAATAAAATCGAAAGGCGGAAGACCAGGATATGATGTGCCCGCTAGACGCCACTCGACAAGCACTCCATTTGTACACCGCATCTTACCGTCACGCACTTGGCAGTCTGTTTGGCTCCCAGCCTTTATGGCCGGATTTTACATCACCGTGGATCACAGATCGGATGGGCATGCATGGAGTCGGGCAGGATACGCTAGTCGTTGCCGTTTAAGTTACTGTGGTGTGGTCTGGGTTTCCGCCCGCGACGTAACCGGTACCCTGGTTTGCTGTTGCAGATCGCCTTGGGAGATCCCCGCCCTACGATATACCCAAAATGGCCACTCCGGATAACTGGTCCAGACCTAATGCATGTCATCACATCTCATCACCAACAACACATACCCGCCCTCCTGAATTCACATTACCAGTACTCCTCTACTCCTCTACTCCTCTACTCCCGTCTTTCGCTTTCGCTTTGGATGAATTTCAAATGATTCCACCCGTCTCATTAGCTGACGGAGACTAGCCTACTTTTAAACACAAAGATGGTTCATCGCACGTCGACCCTCTTGTTTGTCTGGACATGATTTGCTCTCCCCAAATTGTCGACTTTACCCCACTATCACGGTATGGCAGATGATCCACGCGACCGCATACCCGCTACAGCGGGGATCTACGCCCAAATCACGCGATTACATCAAGAAATCAATAGAATCGTCTCGGAAACAATTAATAACGAGCGAGCCGCGAGGTCAGCCTACGAGCAGGAACTGCCAGCCCTTCAGGATCAAGTCGACGGAAATGAACAGAAAATCCAGCAACTGCAGCGAGAGAATGAAGGACTCCGGGATAGGATCACACAACTACGCAACAATTACGAGGCTGCTAAGAAGGATAGGCAACTAGCAGAAGCCGCCCGTCGGCATAATGTAAGCCCTCCACCTCTTGGCTGGTCTGTTTGGACAGGGATTGCTAACTCGCCCCAGCCTCTGAACCGAGATGACCCTCACCTTGATACACAACGACAGAGCCCACCCGGCACGCCACCACGATCAGCAGCTGAAAGCAGGGATCAATCGGGAACCGAAACCGAGGCCGGGGCCGGGCCAGCGGCTGGACACTCCCCATCTCAACAAGACGATGCGGCGGCTGAAAATGATCTGCAACGAAGCTCGATAGAGGCGGAGACTCCACAGCCAGACGTTCAACAACAAATCCGACGATCGGCGCGTGATCGCAAGGCACCGAAACGACTTTCCCCAGAACCCGGGTCGACTAGGGCACGCCCCCGGAGTCACTCTCTTCCTGATACAGAACGGATAGCCCCCCCACCGCAAGGGGCCGGAAGAGTGAGTCACTCTCCCCAACGCCGACAGGCAACCTTGAGTTAACTTGCATGTCTGCAGGGAAAGCGAGCATCAGACGTTCCGCCCAGTAATGATCAGCGCACACAAAAGCGCAAACGAGTCACGGCGGATGATGGCAATCGGGCGTCCTCTTCTCGTAACCCGAATTCGGGTAAAGAGAAGAATGCTCCATCTGGGCAGAAGAAGCAGCCGCCGAAGACCCTCGAATTTGATGAAGTATTCCAGAACGGTCATTCCAAGTACAAGCACAGGATCATCCAGTTTCCCAAAGACAGCGGGGACTGGTTTATTCTCCGGTGCGACGATCATGATGTACATTTCGGGTCCAACCCAATCCTTGGGGCTGGTGTACATCTCCGTAGCAGATTACATGGTCAATCGGTTCGAGGAACCTCCGTAGCTATCCAGAAACTCGGCATTCAAGTACTTAATTGCGATGCAAGCAAAGCTGTGCAGAACAATGTTAGGTTTTCCGCTGCACTGAGAGCTGGATATCAAGTCCTTGGGGGTAGAATTTCCACGGATTCCCGGAGAACGGAGCGAGAAGAAAGCACAAGTCCCCAAGAGGAAGCTGGTTCTTCTTCCCATCCACGCTCCCAGCAGAAGACATATGGGCGACGCGGAAAGGGCGGCAAATCGGGGGAAAGTCCAGTTGCCCAACAAACCCAGCGACCGTTAAAGTCGTTTGATGGGATACCTGATCCTGAAGTAGGCAAGCCTTATATTGGATATTGGCGCTCTAGAACCGCTTCAGGCGCTGCCACGGGTTGGTACGCTGTCATCAGATTGCCTATGGGGGATCTCGAAACAGTGGGAATATCAGGATCCATTTCCGACACGCACCTCGTGAAAGGTCATATCCCCGTTTGCTATGAATCCAACAAGAGCAGTCATGCCATCTATGGATGGGCAGAGGGCTTCAAAGACGGACAGCCGAATGTTCATAGACGAAAGTTCCCCATTATGTACTTCGATGATGATCAGACAATGCCCTTGGAAGGGTATCTCCCATTCCCGTCCCCGGATTTCTTGGGTTGGTTGCCGGCGAGTCAACTCCGGCCGTTCAGTGAATATGATCCTGAAAACCTGCCGGTTCATGGCTATGACGTGGCGCTGAGATTCTCTGGGATGTTGCGCACACTTAAAAGTACAAAGCCACTGCACCAAGATACACCTACGTGTTCTAGAGATACCTATGGTGTGTTATCCACTAGAAACCTAATCTGCGCTCTGTGTTAGTACTGACGAACCAGCGATAAGCAGCGGGTCAAGCTTGTCCTCAGGAAGGAGCAGTCCTTATTGACATGACCATGAGTGCCTCTACTTCACCTAGCAGCCATGGTGGGACAGAGGAGAACGGCGCCGGAGCTGTCGATGATGCACGACGATCGATCTCCTTTGCGAGACCTAGCGATGAATCAGATCACTCCTTCAATGATGAGTTTCATTACCCTTACGACCAAAACGCCAGCATCGACAGTCCAGCTATGAGTAACGATCAACAAGATGTGGCCATGTCAGAAGTTACGGAATTGGAACAGGATAGTGACCGTGGGCATATTAGTCTTCGGGACTTTGATGTTGAGATGGTAGGTGATGCGAGAGAGGGGGATATTCAAAGCGACAATGACATGGAAGTGGGATTCGATACCGCATCATATATTTCCTTGGCGGCCAGCACGACTTCCACTGAATACTCATCATCAGAGCAGCCGCACATAGACATTGATAGCACAATAACCATTGCTGGCGCCGGACGCCCCTTCACCGCGGCATTTATGTCACAAAACCAGTCGTGGGGAACGTCTGAGCAAGCAGAGCAACTTGCCGTCGAATCACTCTACAGCCAGAGTGCCAGTGCCGCAGCGATACGTTCTGTTTCCGAGACCATGACCGCTTTAGCATTCGATGCACTGGCTGCGGTAAGGCTTTTGCCACTCGAATATGGCGAGGAAATATCGGATTCTCGGCGAACTTCTCTGGCAGATGATACAACTTTGATCGAGAATCAACCCGAAGCTAGAACGGTATTGCAAACTGAGCTAGCTGTCCAACAAATCTCCAGGAATGCAGTCTCAGGCATCCAAGATAGAGTCAAGCCAGTCTGTGCAACTATTGCCTTCCTCGCCCATCGTGATCAATTCGGAAACGTCGCAGGAGGATACTACCAGCTTGCAGGCATCCGAACCCTTAGCCGTACATCGCACTTCCGAGGCAATCCGTACTTACTTGGCGATAACAGATCTTCTAGTTTCTACCAACCAGGACGAGAACCCTGGCAAAGCTGCTACAGCCACAGAGGAGGACGTCTCCTCACAAAGAGCCTATTTCAACCAGGTACAGCCGATCATGAGGCCGCCAGAGGCGCAATCACTACTCAAGCTACAGGATATTGCTACGCAAGACTACAGTTGCCAACCAAGCCAAATCAGAACGGATAATAACGAGCGAGGTGGTACTATTCACAACTCTGGAGCTCCAAATCTCACCACGGCTCTGGATTCTACAAGTCAAGGAATTTTCTCAGGCCAGACTTCGCACCAGTCGGCAAGTCAGACAAGTACAGATAGTTTACCTTCGCTGAACCAGTTTATCGAGCCTACTCGCCCAGAACGCCCAGTTACATCTATCCCAGTGTCAAACCCAGCATTGGAGCCGGTTGGGGGTATCTATTTACAAGCCTTAGGAAACGCACAAGGAATAATCCCTATTTCACCCAAGCCACCTGAACATAGTCACTCCGTCACCAGCTCTACACCTATGCGGCCGAGCCTTGAAACCTTGAGGCAGCATTGGCAGCCTTCGGCCCCACCTCTGCAAATTTCAGAAGGGCTTTGGGTAGCAAGGTGCCCAGATCAAGAGCAGCCAGCACCTAAGAACAAATCCCTGACATCCCCAGTACCTCTGGCTCCTCGGCCACACTTTGAAGCACCAAGGTCTTTTACTGAATCTCCTCACGTGCCGCCACAGCAACATCGGCACCATGATCCAACTCGCCCACCGCCCACTAGTCCCCATTCGTCAACGGGAACGATGAGTATGCCTCTGGAAGCGAATCCAATCCCTGTCATGACGAACGGCAGCGACATGGGCAGGAAACCACCATCGTTCCACCAACCTCCCAATACATCACAGCCGCCGTCTGGCAAAGGCAGCAGCTCTGGTCGCCCCCATGCCACTTTATCTGCGCCCTCGAAACCCGGATCTTCATGGCCTAATCAAATGATACCTAAAATTAGCCCGCCAGTGTCGCCCGATAGAGGTCACATCGACCCAGATTTGTCGCACAGTCTCTTTTCCTGTTCTCAATGTGATCGTCTCTTCAGCCGCAGGACTATCATGGAGAAACATATCATACGTAAACATAGTAGGCGGGTTCCTGCCTAGAACCCGAGGAGGCTGGCGATAAGCCAGTATAGGCGACCGTCGAGTCCTAGATATGGAGGTGGCTTTTGACTTATTGGCAGCATTGCCTTCTAATATCTATAGCCAAAGGCTCAAACATATGATATGGTTGCCGTCATGTTTAATTATCACTACGTAACGAAGCAAATGGCGATCCCATATTATTATGGAGGAAACGGAAACACTATCTGAATCTAGAAATCAATGTTACGATATACATTCTCAATTCTTGTTATACCCATGTCCTTGGTTCATTTACCAAATGTCCACATTTCGAAACTCTTTCCCAGTGGGTCTCAAAACCCCTTGACTACTCCTCGCGTTACACGAGATGCGATACATCTTTACTCGTCTGTGGAAATCGTCACATGGTTCTCCCTTGAAATCTTCTTTTTCGATTCTTGAAGTCTCATCGTCTAAGCTTGTTTCCCTGAGTCGCGTTATCTTTTGTTATATCTTTGACCTAATTCCGGGTAGGCTTTGATGGATGATATTCTAGTCGAGTACGAGTTTGCGTAGCGGCTAGTTATGTCAATTACTCCATTCAAATCCGAAGGTAGAAACTTATCCCAGATAATCAAATAGAATGCAGGTTTTATCTGAAGGACTGCAGTCTTATGCATGCCTTTGGGGTGACGTTCAAGTGAGTATAGAGTAAGTATGTCAGTCCGTTTTGGTGGGCAAATCTTGTCACGATGTACTGTAATCTTCGGTGTGCGCGTGCCAAGTTGTTTTCAATCCCTACCCGCAGCTAGGAGATGCTTAGCAGTCTTGTCATGCTTGCCAAGTTCTTGTCGGTGCCGAAAGGGTTCCACACAATCTGGTCCCTGAGGCTCAACGGCTAATTATAGGTGCGCATATGTAAGCGAGCACCTTTGTCGGAACACTCTTCGCTAAGCATTGATTGTCATTAGTTGAGAACTCTTGATATCGGCAGCATCCAACCGACTATATAGTAGCTCGTGCAGAGTCCGGGTCCGCCTAAATTTCCTCGTTGTCGGAGAAATGATTGCGTGTCCCAATTTAGCTAGTTAATCCTCCTCATCCGAAAGACTTCTGCTGTTCGCCATCAGCATAGCGCATGATCGTGAGTGGCATCATCCCCGCTATGAGGTCGGGGGCGGCAGGAAACCCAGCAAACCGGAGGTCCGACGATGATTGATATTAACCCTCGCCCGGAACCGTCTGGGTAAATTGAAAGGACAATATCAGCTCCCCAAAATACACTCAAGCTTCCCTGGATAAATCGGCATCGCAATATGAATTGAAAAGCTTCATCAGCTGGGACTCCATGGCGCCAAGGTATAAAAGGACGGACGAGCTCTAGTTGAAAGCCCGGCTCGACGAAGACATCCCTTAGATTTCCTAATTGCATTCTCAAAGTTGAAAGCATCGCATCTATCACAATGAAGTCTTTCGCCGCCCTCACAATTGCGACTCTCGTCGGCTCAGCCGTCGCAGGACCCTTATCAAAGTTCTTCCCCCGCCAGGACGTCGCCTGCTTGACTGAGGCTGAGGCAGAAGACGTTGTCGAAGTCTATCGCCTACTTATTGCCGAGTACACGGCTGAACTCGGCGAGAAGTACTTGTCGGCCGACTTTGTCGATACCAGCGACAGCATCAACACCTTCATCCATCAGAAGCTGGGCGGGCCGACCTTCCCCACCAAGGAAGTCTTCCTGGAAGTGCAACTGCAGAACCCACCGTTCCCTGTTGAGATCCTGTCTGTGGACGCCGTGGATTGCCACGCCATCGGGCTTCAGTGGAAGGCCAGTTTTGGAGCGGCTCAGCTGCCCAGCAAGGGTATCACAATTGTCAAGACTAAGAGGGAGGGTGCGGACTGGAAGATTCGAAGCATCGATGTTGAATTTAACGGACTTGCTTGGCTGTTGAACATGGGCGGAAGCTATAGCTGGGAAGGAGAGACTTTTGATGCTGAGCATATCGATCCCACGATCACTGGAGCGGCACCTTCTCCTCCACACCATGCTCCCCCAACAATTTAGGAGGCAGAAAGACTTTTAAAAAGATATAGTATAGGCGATCTTCTTAAAAAAAAATTGCCTCTTGTGCTCACCGCACCATGTCCTGCTCTTACGGATGCATGTTGTAGTGTGCCCGCGCGTGATTATTTGTGACAAGCTTTGTACTCATCCTACCCTTGACGCCATGCTGCTGGATCAACACATGTTACTGGGTCAGCACATTCTTATGCTGATTATCAAGGATATTCTCCGAGACGTTTTGAAGACTTTGGAGCGTTCTGCAAAGATGTGTTGACTGGCTGGACAACTGTTTCTAAGGTACTTTGCTCCCCTCGAATGAGTGGTGTCATCAAAATGAAACAGACCGCGTTGTCACGTGGCAGAATATGACTCTGCCCCCACATTACCCCTCCAGCCAGGAAAGGACCCCTCAACCCTATGACTGTTTTTTTGAATTGCCTTACAGTCACCAATTACGACAAACACCAACATCATGGAAGAGTCGAGCGCTCCGACGTCAAAGAAGGGCGCGAAGAAGGCCGAGGCTAAGGCGAAGAAGGAGGCTTTGAAAGCCCAGCGTGCTGCAGAACTCGCCGCGGCCACCGCCGCCGTCAGTCTCGAGGACGACCCCGCCAAGGACAACTATGGGAACAGGCAGACCACGGCCCCGGCCTTCAGCCATGACGCCGAAGAAGTCGAAATACGCTCCCTTGACGAAACCTACAACGGAAAGACGGTCGTCGTGCGTGCATGGCTTCAGAAGTCTCGCGTACAGAGTGCCAAGATGGGCTTTGTTGAGCTCCGCAAGGGGGGTAATTGGGACATCCAGGGCGTCATTATGGCCTCAGAGGAGGAGCCCCTTGTCAGTCGACAAATGATTAAATGGATAGCCAGCATCAACCCTGAGAGCTACGTAGCGGTTGAAGCCAAGGTGAAGCAACCTCTCGAACCCGTCAAGAGCTGCCGAGTCTCGGGACTCGAGCTTCACATCACAAAGTGCTTTGTCCTCGCGCCGGCTCCCGCCATGCTTGGCATGACCATGGGGACCGCAAGCCAGCCCATCGTCAATTTTAGCGACGAGAGTGTCCAAGCCGGAGATGTTGACGCAGGGAAAGCTGCGGAGGCCGCTGCCGAGAATACAACGCCCGCTGCAAGCATGCTCACTCATCTCGACAACATTGCCATGCACAAGCGCGCTCCTGTGCAGCAGGCCATTGCGGTACGTCGATTTTTGTGATGGGCTATGGTCTGTGTACTAATTAACACGATGCAGGATATCCGCATCGAAGTGAAGCGGCTCTTTCGCTCATACCTCGAATCCCGCCGTTTCAAGGAATTTGAACCACCCTGCCTGATCGGCGCAGCATCTGAGGGCGGTGGAAATGTTTTTAGACTCAAATATTTCGGCGAGGAGGCCTTTCTCGCCCAATCGCCCCAATTCTACAAACAATTTGAGATTGCAGGAGGCAGGGAGCGTGTGTTCAGCATAGGCCCCGTTTTCCGGGCCGAAAATTCCAACACACCAAGGCATATGACCGAGTTTACGGGACTTGATGTTGAGATGGAAATCAAGAAATCTTACACCGAAGTTCTTTCCACACTGGAGGGTGTTCTGTTGGCCATTTTCCGTGGAATCCAAGGTCAGAATTCATCCGCCTCAAGGTTCTTCCAGAAAAACTTCTTTGCGTGCATGTTCTAACCGGATTTGTTGCAAATACAGAACGATGTGCGGACGAAATTGAGACAATCCGATCCGTTTACCATTCAGAACCGCTCCTCCTTCCCGAGCCAGGCAAAGAAGTCCGCTTAACCTTCGCCGAGGCACAAAAGCTTTTACGAGAGGAAGGGCCTCCAGAGTTCTCAAATGTACGAGACGATGAAGATATGAGCACCCCACAAGAGAAGGCTCTTGGCCAAGTCGTCCGCACCAAGTACAAGACGGACTTTTACGCCATTGACAAGTTTCCTGAGACGGCTCGGCCATTTTATGCCAAACTTGACGATGCCGGTACTACGGTAGGAGATGGTGTTCGTGTTACAAATGCCTTCGATATGTTCATCCGTGGGCAGGAGGTGCTCTCCGGTGGTCAACGAATCAATGACCCGGCTGAACTCGAGGAGCGCATCCGCGCCAAGGGTGTCGACCCGAAAAGTGCCGGCATCAAGGAGTACTTGACGACATTTCAACAGGTCGGTGTGCCGCCGCATGGTGGAGGTGGCATTGGTCTTGATCGCGTGGTTGCTTGGTTCCTAGGACTACCAAGCGTCCACCTCGCCGCGTATTATCCTCGCACGCCTAAGAGATTGCTGCCCTGAGGCATTCGAGAAGAGAATGCCGAAGTGCAGTACCTAGAAGGTACGGAAGTAGGAGCATGAGGGTCAACTGTAGAATTGAGAAAGAAACTGGCTCGTACAAGGACCATAGGGCCAAGCCCTGGCAGTGGTATAGCATAAGCACTCTACAAATAGGCATGCTCTTCGAGAAGGAGGTTGACTTTCAGTGGACCAGAAAACTGGCATTTTGCAGATTGTGTAAGTTACAGGGCTGGCGCCGTTTATTCGCCATGTAGGTGATGAATCTCGTCACCTGGGGACCAACCCTTCCTACCAACGAGCCCCGTAGCATTCTCTTCACTATTAGCACCCCCATATATCCAACTGGGAAAGATTCGGATCCGAGAGTAAATCTTTCTTGCGCTGCTAGAAGTCCATGATGGATGTTCGCGTGACTGAAGCAAGAAGTCCCGGCCGCCAGTTTCTCGTTTTGTTCCTCTGTCAGCTGGCATAGCTCGTCGACGGTCAGAGTTAGAAATCTCATTTGAAAGGCATCTTCCACAGCCCGGCAGTTCAACCTAATCAAACTATGGCGCAGGAAGAAGATCGGAAAGAGCAACTCAAGCTTTAGTGAAAAGGCCTTAAGGTCGCGTAGGACCACCGTAAGACTGTCGTGGAAGGGCTTCAATCACGAGATACAGCTTATTTACATGGGCTTGGCAGAGAATTGGTCAAGGGTGACGATTACAATTCTACTCTCAGAACAGGATGAACCTACTACTCGATTTGGTAGCATCAGGTTTCCTCAACACGTCCATTCATGTGTTTTCAGTGTCTGAAAAAACATTGTCTTGTTTTTTAAATCTACAAGTAGCGGTATCTATTCAAACGGTGACAGCGACTCTCAGCTAAATATGAAGTCCAGCAGTCTTATGAACCGATTCCTATACGACATTAGAACAGAGCAACGTGATAGGGAGAATTGGACATACGTTGACGGTACATGAACATACGACCTTTCGTATTCCGCAATCTCATCCATGTTTTGCAGAAGATCAACTTCATGCGGTCGATGCCATCTCGTCTTCATGATGACCTTATACCCAACGAACAGAATGGGGAAGACGAAAACCATTGTATAGCTGCCTGGAGTCAGATGGGGGCAACTCACTCAGACCGTGGAGGTACTTACGAAAAGAGGAAGTTGGGAACATTCCAGTACCCCTCAATTGGGAGGAAGACCGTGTAACCGCTGACGAATGTCATGACGAAAGTGCCGATAAGACCGTACCACGCTGCGTACGGCTGCCACCAGGCCTTGTAAGGCAAAGTATCCCGACTGATACCTTGCGCCTTAAGCGCGCGGTAGAAACACAGGTAAGCGGCGCACATCACCGCGAAGTTGATGAGTTGCGACGCAGTGACGAGACTAACGAACCAGTCCAGAACCGTGGCGGTGTTTGCGCTGAGCTGCAGAAAGCTGAGGAGGGCGATCATCAAAACTGCAACGACACACCAGATGGGCACTCCCTGCTTGTTGCACTTTCTGAAGATAGCTGGTGCCTTGCCCTCGAGAGCTAGGCCGTAGAGCGAGCGGGAGGCACAGTATACGTACGAGTTGCCAGCGGAGAATGCGGCCGTGAGGACCATGGCATTGACAATGTGAGGAAGTCCGCTAATCCGGAGGCGGTTCATGGCTACCACATATGGGGATGCAGCCGCACCGGGCTTGCCGTCCTTGAACGCTGCGATCAGGGTCTCATCATTATGCGGGACGAGGATGCCGACGCAGAGGGAGCCGAGGACGAAAAAGGTTGTGAGGCGGTAAAATACAGCATTGTAGGCTCGTGGCAGGACCTGCCGGGGGTTCTCGGCTTCGCCCGCTGCCATGGAGACGTAGTCGGGACCGGCAATGGCGAAAGACGCCTGGATGAGGCATTGAAGAAAGCCGAGGAAGCGGCCGAGGGAGCCATCGTAGTACAATTCCGCGAATGAGCCAGGCTCGTACCAGTATCGGAAGCCAAAGCGGTCGCCGAGAGGGTTACCGCCGAGCATGACGATGAAGGTGAAGATGATGAGTCCGACGATGAGCAGCACCTTACCCAGGGCTGCCCAAAACTCTGTCTCACCGTACCACTGCACTGCCAGCACGTTGATGACCCCATAAAGAACGATGATGATAGCAATGATGCCGCCCGCCGGCACCGCAGTGCTCCAATAGTGGATGATGAGATTACAAGCCGTGATCTCGAATGGCACCAAGGCCGCTTCGAAGACGAAGAAGTTCCAACCGGCGGCGAACCCAAACGCCTCATCGACGTACCGACCGGCGAACCGAATGAACGGGCTGGAGATGGGAAGATAGGTCACCAGCTCCGCCATGCTAAGTGTCACGGCCAGTATGAAGGTACACCAGATGCTGAATGCCAAGAACAAGCTGGCTGGCCCGCCATTGATGAGTCCTCTACCAATTTGAACGTAGAGAGCAGTCCCAATGGTTCCCCCAATACCAATTAGCTGGATATGGCGGGCCTTCAGCTTCCGGTGAGTAAAATCGCGCTTGCCGCCAGAAGAGAAGGACGAACGGGCATCTTGCGGTTCTGGGAGAGCCCCAATGGCTTTCTCATCCGGGTAGCGCTCCTCACTCGGGTACGTGGGGAGGGCGCCGCTGCTGGCGCGGTCGATGCCGGTCGAGGTCATCCTGACGTGACTTTCGCAAGGTCAGTCCTGGCCGTGGAGATCGGTTGAGCTTTCGCGGAAGTCGCAAAATGTGCCGACTTGTAAATTTATCGAACGGCCTTCAAGAGGAGAGAGAAGAATTCGACTTTGAATTCCATGTGGGGTTTAAAGACAATATACAGTCCCAAATCTCAGACACGGAGGACGGTAGAACCAGGACATGGGAAGCGAGACTTGGGAGTGGAGATCATTTAAACAGATTCCAACGATGACGCCGAGTGCTAAGCTCCGCAATAACATGGTACGGTGGTAGTCTATGGCGTGCACCTGAGCAAGTATGTCGCGAGGAGCTAAAGGAGCTGCTATCTCTGGTCATTTATGCTAACAACGATGTTCCAGAGGTCGGGATCGTTCTATGGGACTCTACAAAGCTGGACATGACTCTCCAGGGCATCGCGGAAGATCGCAAGCATGCATATAGCGCCGGCCCACTGACGCTTGACGCGGTAATTGGTGCGCCAAAACCAAACTCTTATCAGCCACTTGACGAGTCGAAGTCGAAGATCGGAGGATCTGTGCATGGATGGACCCTAATGCTGAATTTTGCAATGCCAGCCTAGCCATTCGCTGGTTCATCCCAATGGCTTGGCTCTCGGATACGCCGTGTGGATGGGATGAATATCACCCGTAGCAGTACCACAAGAAGGCATGGAGAGGGAATTAGTGTGATTGGTCGCGGTCAGGTAGGATCGGGACCCGGCAGGGGCGTATCTGCCGGCCGATCACCGTGATAAATCGCCAGAGCTTTCGGAGCTTCGATCCAACCTCCGGCTCGGAGTTCACGGCGGTGGCCGAGTCGGAACAAGCAAAAATAAAATTCAAGCAATTGGGCGTCCTTCCAAGAGATCTCTCGGTATTTCGAGAGCTTCCCAGAGCTGACTCCATCCCCAAACGAGCGTTGCTTTTAGACCGCCTCAACAGGCCCATCGTCTAAGTACCTTAGCAACTTGGCAACTTGGCAGACGACAATAACTCCGGGCACCCAGAGACTCCTCTGCAGCTTGGCGTCGGAAAAGATTCTTATCAAGACCCGCCGCGATACGTCATATGCGAATACCACTAAAACGCTTCATTGGATGCGGTAGACAACCCTGACCGGGACGGTGCTTCTACTCTGATCGTAGAAGGCGACATGACAACTAGATCATGCCAATTCATACGTGAACCTCAGAAGCTTTCTTGGCTGCTGTCTCGTGCACCCCACAGCGACGGGTTTGAAGCCGGCTTGGCCGCTTGACCATAATACGTAATCTCGTGTTAGGTCCATTGGAGGAAATAACAGATGGTATGTAATAAACAAAATGGACGAGTCATGGAATGTGATAAGGGACCATTGAGAGACCCTTTGCGGAGACGGTGTGGAAAGCAGCAGTGTGGAGTTGCGCACAAACTTTACTTTGGAGGCTTTTGGTTTTATATTTTCTGCTTTTTACGTTGGCGTTCGCAGGCGGGGATAAAATGTCCGAGTGGCGGGTAGTTGGGCTTGGTCTCACGTGATCCGCCGTTCATGTTGGACACGACATGACTTGATGAACGCAAATTGAGTTGACACCATTGGTCTAGAGCGACACTATCCAGGGGCCTTCCCCTGCTGCCCAATACAGTCTATAGCTTGCACTACATTAAGTCTTTCCCTTGCCTGTCCGGACCATTACATACCAACCAACACTGGGCTTGGGCGGCCCGGCGCTATGAAGCTCAATCTAGAAGCGGCGTTGACCTTCCTGAACCATCGGACTCGGATTCGAGATAGCCCTTCTCGTTGCTCGAATCAACGTCCGACTCTGTCGACCATCGTCCCGGGCACCCTGGGATGTCCTTCTCAATCTCGTGATACACCCTCTCGTCAACCTTGGCCGGCACCGGCGCTTCCTTCTTCCCCTCTTGCTCGCTCCCAATCACCACGTTCATGTCCTCCTCCTGCTCAACCTCGGCGGTCGCAGCCTCGTACATTCTCTCTAGCATCTCCCCCCGCTCCTCACTCCTCAGAACCGCGTCGAATTGGAACTTGGCCGGTTTCGCGATCAGCAAGGGAGTATAGTCGTTCCAATGGACCGGCACCTCTGTCCCATCCGCGTTGCGCTTCTTCTGGATGTTGAACGCCCATGCCAAGCCGCCCATCGAGAGGAAAAGATCTTGCTCGACGATTGGCAGGCCCTGGCAGGTGCGGCGGCCGAAACCGAATTGACTGTAGCCGTTTAGGTTGGGGAATTGGGTAAGAGGTTCCTTGTAAGTCGGATACTTTGGCGAGACCCATCGACCGGGATTGAAGGTTTCCGGGTCGGGATAGATGGACTCATCGCGGGTCATACCCCTAGGTCATGTTACTATGAGTTCAATGTGATGGTTGGGAGTGCTTACCATTCAAGTGCATGGATTGTCGCCCCTGCGGGAATGAAGTATCCGTTATAGACGTCGTCCTTCTCCAGACAGTGAGGAATACCTGTCAGGGTGTCAGATTGGCCGGAAAAGCTTGAGAGGTGTACTCACCAGTAGGCACAGGCGGCCGCCATCGCATCACTTCCTTGACCACAGCCCGAAGCAGCGGCAACTTCTCACGATCGCCCCACTGCGGACACTTCCCCTCGCACTGCTCATCAATCTCCTGCTGCAACTGTCGCTGCCAGTCGGGATAATGGCACATGGCGAGCAGGTAGGTCTGGATCGGGCTGCCGATCGTTAGGGCCCCAGCAATTGCCATCAGGCCAACCACGTAAGTCGCCTCGCTGAGGTCGCCCCACTTGGCCTTCTCCGACCCGAGCTCCTCGTCAATGAATGCACTGATGAAACTCGGGTTGGCGGTGCCTTTTTCCACTTGGTCTTTGACGAATGCAACGTTGCTGCTGAAGAGCGCTGCCTCGACGGCGTGTCGAGCTTTCTCCGTTTGTTTCCAAGGGGAGAGGAACGCTGGCAGGTAAGATAGCCACGAGACGACGTTTGGTAGCGCGCCGGACGGGGAGATGGCTTGGAGGAGGCCGAACGTTGTCTTCCGGAGTGTGCGGGCCGGGTGGGGCGAGCCCCAGCTCAGGCGTGAGACGGTACGGCTGGTAAACTGCTCGATATACTCAAGATATTCGGCGGGGTTCTTGCCGAGAAGATACAAGAATCGATCGCGCTCGATTGTGGGGTAGGTGTGAAGAGAATGGGTTGCGCTGGTGCTCATCAAGTGATGGCACAGCTTGCGTTGGCGCTTCCACGTTTCTGCAAGTATCTCATATCAGCGAAAGTTTGCAAAGCAGCCCGGATTGTTGGTCTTACCTGTTCTTCCGAGTAGCGCAAGGTAGTTGCCGCTGGTACGGTTGTCTGGGAGGTTAGGGATGACTGGCCGATCGGAGTAGATGGCGCTCTTTCGCGACATGAGATCGTGGGCGACTTGCTCCGAGGAAATCCACACATGGACGGATCCAAAGATCTCCATCTGGTAGATGGGGCCATAGATCTTGCTCCATTCGTAGAATTTCAGCCAAGTGGCCTCAGCGGGAACATCGTGAACACGCCCAACCAGAGGGAAGTCTGTATGGCATGGTTAGTAGGATTCAACAACCCAAATGCGGTTGCAGAAAACGAGGAGTCTGTGAACGTACTGGTAGGTCCAGGTAGCGGTCGTGATCCCGCCGGGAGCTTCTTCTTTGTGGTGACGGATATGTATACTCGATAGAGCACCAACAGTATGACTGGCACGACTACCAGGCTCAGGCCTGCCATGGCTGGTTACGCGGTATTGCACGGTTGGTTGTGTGGGTTGGTCTGTTCTCGACTAGGCTCCGAAAGAGAGTGTCATGGAAGAGTAGTACAAACCCAGGAAAGGAAAGGAATGCAGCGGACAAGGAAAGGACAGATGAGCGGCCTGGAACTGGGAGAGTCTGTTCTATTATTATGTTTGCAGTCTACGAGAACGATACTTGTATCACCGCACCGACCAGTCGGGTCCCATCTTAGCATGTCTGGACGACGTGATCCACTAGGGCTCATAGGAGCCCACAAGACCCCATGCCAGGCTTCAAATCCGGCGGCAGCGTCAAGGCGATCTACCGTGGAGGTTTGAGAAGGACTTGACACCCGTGTTTCGCCCAGCCTTAAGTGCCCAGAGCTTCGGAATATCCGTGGATAGCTTATCACAATATGTGCTAGCTGCCTGTGCTATGTGCTAGCTGCCACATCCTCGCTGATCAGCGACCTACTCTCGGTCCAGGTCATAGTTCGGACGGGCGTCGCACGATGACATTGGAGCTCCTCTTCGCAGGCCAGGTGTAAGACAAACACGCGTTACGCTTCGAAAGGCGAGGGGCGAAGACCGGGGTTCACAAGTTGCAGCTGGAAAGGCCGTAGGGTGGAGGTTTGACAAGGATCCATCTTGGCCCTATTTGATAACAAGGAGATCAGCACTGCTTTAATCAAAAGAGAGTGCTCTCTCCCCATCTGCGGTCGACGTGGTTGTGGTCAGTCGAGAGATGGTGGGTAACGCCAGTCCCGCCTCACCGCTGAACTAGCGGCCCGACTCGGTCTCCTCCTACCAGAGAACAGGATCATCCCCGCTTCAGCTTGACCCGACCACAGGTAAGGGTTATCCGATCGCACAAGGCCAGGAACGCCGTGCACCACTAAACCAGCCGCTGTGACATCTTTTTCGATTTCACGGTGCGCTCTCGGCAGCTGTGGACCGACGCCATGCCTCAGGTCGGAGTGTTAGTGTTCTGTGCAAAGTATATAAGGAGCGCCAAGACGAGGTAGGAGATTCCTAAACGACCAACGGACTCGCCTCTATGACTCCAAGGCATTAGATGTGTCCATCTGCCGCGAGATAACGCAAGTTAATGATGGGCCTGCACTACCACACTCACATACTGTACCACCGAGCTGATACGGACTGTAATGAGTCGTCATGCTTGGTACTGTTGGTCTCGGGCTCCGTCGACTGTGGGAAGAGGAAGAGATCGTCGATTAACCATCGCCAAGAAAGTAGTGATTAGCGGCAGGCAGCTCGTCGCCGGTGATTAGGTGTTCACTGTCGCGAAAAGGTATGAAAATGTCAAAAGAGAGTGCTGACCCTAATCAAGTTCATATACATGCCGATCGAATGCGGCAGAGAGCGCCATGCCGCCTGAAAAGGGCAGTCGGCGGAGAATATTGATGAAGATTACTGGAAAAACGACACGGCAGAGCACCCCCCAGCGGGCCCCCCCAGGCCCCCCAATTGCGGGCAGCGCGGTCTTAGCGTTTGGGGATATGCAAGATTCGGTGATTCAGGGATTCGTGAGACGTTAGCGTCGGGAAGATCATTTTTTTTTGTTGGCAGCTGGAATTCCCCCACATTCCACTGAAATGCTGCGTGCAAACGTCGTTGGTGGAACGTGACAATTTCAGCATATGGGCACAATGCGAACATGACGTAAAGCTGGGCTGGAGAAACATAGTCAGGCTTTGGTATTGCACGGGGCACGAAATAGACTTCAGAATTACAGGTCAACCATCTGGGTATTGTCGCCGGCTGGGCACTATGAGCGATTGAATACACCGAAGATAAACCATCAGTTGGTGAGCTCGAGAGATGTGATAATCGCCATGCTGGTCGATCAAAACGTGGCCGGACCGCTAGCCAGGCACCGCAATCTCTATTTCGTCTCCTCCGCCCCCTCGGGGATGAGGTGCACGGTTACACTACGTAGAGCGTGACGCGATCACTCCACTGGACACTCCACCGGAAGTTGCCCTCACCATCCCGGCAAGAAGCACGCGGATACAAGTGTCTAATTCCAATGAAGAACCGGGTTTCTTTTACATCCTTCACGAATAGTCAGCACGCAGTCTTTCATAATTTGCCGATTAGCATCACTCACCTCTCAACTGGCGACAGCCCAAGCAGACGCATGCCATTGTTCAGGACAATCCTGACAGCCGAGTAGAGCGCCATTCGAGCCTTCATAAGCTCCCGCTCGGACCCGATGATTCGAAGATGGTCGTAAGAGCTGCTGAGGAGGTGGGTCATACGGAATAAATAAGTGATTACCGTTGCTAGTAGTTGCGGTTAGTCAAATTGAGGTTCGATTGACTGGATTCAAAAAGGAGGACTTACTGGGCTCCAGAGTCTTCAGAGTATTCGCCACCACATCCGGATATTGGCTATATAAGTGTCAGGCTACTGTACGCGGCTCATTCTCAGAGTGGACTTACGAAATTGCGCGAATCAACTTGATAGCATGAGGCTCAGTCAACAGACTCAAGTCTGCGCTAGCAACTTCCTCATCGCTGAGACCGGCCTTTCGGGCAATAGAGCACAGGCGGGCATGGGCGTATTGAAGGTATGGGCCGGTATCGCCCTCAAAGGAAGTCATTGTCTCCATGTTGAACGTGTAGTTGTTAATCCTGAGCCAAGTTAGTAAGCCAACGAGCAGTCTCGGCGGAAAACACAGGTCCAAATTTACCTCTTGCCAGTCATATCTTGTACCATCACACTGCTTATCCCGAGGATATCCGCCGTTGCCTCGGGATTCTCTACTTGAGAATACTTATCTTCGTTCTTTCGCATAACCTCGTGCATCTTCTCACCCACGTCCCGGAGGATGTCGTCCAGGAACTTCACGGTTCCTTTTCGCGTGCTCATACCTTGTACTAAGCCAAAATTGATGTGCTGAACCTTCTTGGCAATCTCCGGGTAGCCCATCAGTTCGACAATCTTGAAAAGCTGCTTGAGGTGCAGATCTTGCGCAGAGGCGACCACGTAGATGCAGTGGTCAAACTTGTACTTCTGCTCTCGGTGTAGTAGCTCTGAAATATCCCTCGTTAAATATAGCGCTGTTCCGTCCTTCTTGCGAATGATCGGCCGCTCGAGGCTCTTGCCGGCCTTGCCAGGGACGTGCTTTGAAAAGTCAATGATTACGGCCCCGTCAGACTTCTCTGAGATATTCAATGCTTCCAGCTTATTTGCGGCGGCCTCCATATCTGCCTCCGACACCTGACTCTCTCCGGAGTAGTCGTCGAAGTGGATGTTGAGGCGGGCGTACGTCTCCTTGTACCGAACAATGCTGTAGTCTCGGAACCGCTTCCATTGCGCAAGCGCAGCCTTGTCGCCGTCTGTCATTTTCTTGAAATACCCCCTAGCTTGCTCGTCGAACCCACTGTTCTTCAATTCACTGGCATCCTTGCCCTCCTTTTCCAGCGCCTCGATTTGCTCCTTCTCCCTCGCGAGATCCTTGTTTATTTTAACATAGACCTCGAACAGATGACTTATAGGATCCGCTTCGAGGGCCTCCTCATTGCCGTATTTCTCGAAACCAAGGGCCAGAAGGCCATACTGCTTCCCCCAGTCGCCGAGGTAGTTGATTCGTATTACGTCCCACCCTGCACCGTCGTACAGGTTGGACAAGAAGCCTCCAATGATTGTGCTTCGGAGATGTCCGGCGTGGAACGGTTTCGCGATATTCGGAGACGAGAACTCGACAATGATTCGCTTCTTGCCTTGGGATGGGTCCTCTGGGTTCCTGAGGCCGAGCTTCGGGTTAGGACCATATAACGTCTTTCGCTCCAGGATCTGGGGGATCAGCATCTGCGTTAACGGCGCCGCCTTGAACCAGAATTGCAGAAAGGTTCCGTTCGCAAATGCGACCGGCTTTTCGACCAGTGGTGAATCAGGAAACTGGGCAGGCACATTAGCTGGTGCGAATTGATGGGAACATGGGACGGAGGGCATACCTTCTCGACCCATTCGGCTGACAGCTCCGCCGGCTTCTTCCCCTTGACCCGCAAGGCCGGAACTGCCAACACCATATCACCGTTATCTAGCGTCTGAGTCCATTGGAGGGCCGGATAGATGATGGTAGGGTCTACCCCCGTGACCTCTTTCAAAAGTGATGTGACGTGCGACCTGTATATGTCGACGGGGTTAATATCAGGATAGGCGTTTGGGTACGGGTCGAGCTTTCCGATTGCGAACTTCTCGAGCTGACCAGCGAGCTCGCCGACGGGAGCTTCGGTCGCCATTGTCGCAAAAACGGCACGTTTGTTGGTCTGATGGTAAGAAATGCGGGGAGGTAGGCGAAGGGACTGTCGAAGGCGGGGTGTTGGGCGAAACGAGATTGGGATAAATGGGATGTAGTGAAGAGAAGGTGCAATAAGAAGACGGGATACACAGGCACTCATGGAAACTTGACCATTGCCTATCACTGGTGTTTTTCGGAGAAAATTCACCCAAGATTGCAAGTGACTCAAGTCGGGTCGTGAGTCAACTTCTTGGGATGGAAATTTGACCCTCAGATCAGGTACAATCGGCTTGTGACTGGCTGTTGAGCCGGGAAATGGGGGATTATTTCTCCGGTCGTTGAACCTGGCCTTGGCTCACTTTTACAAGGTGATGCGTCGCAGTGACTGGGTAAAGACAGTTGCAGTTCGAAATACACACTTCAGCAAGTCTATAGGCATAGTAAATCTAATTTTGAATATATGCAATTGTTTGTACTACACTGTAAAGTACCTATGTCATGCCACATGAACATCGTCCAAATGTGACCCTTTCCAAAACGCCATTCCGAGGGATACCCATCCCGGGCCCGGCTCTGCTTCTTGGGTCCGTGAGCCCTCCTGTTTCTCAAAAGGAGTACTCCTCGACAAATAAATGAATGCCCTGCGCACCAGTCCCTTTATGCACCGCTCGCTCATCTGACAGGCTCGCCACGCAGTTCCTAACCCTGCTCGTTAAAGACTGGCCACCGCAGACAACCACTGACGTTTCTCCGCCCGCTGCCTCGACTGGTTCGCGGATGAGCGCCTCTATGTCTGGTCGGCATGTATACTGGCGGACGAGGTCCGTGCCTGTGTAGCTTCGTGATAGATTTTCCGACCTTTGGTCATCATCGACGGCCACGCTGACTTTCTCCTTCTCCCGATCTCCGTCGGGCGATGCTCGCCTTTGCTGGACAGGCAAGGAGGTACTGCTATCTCTGCCGCTGTTAAGGGAGATGGCTTGTGCCTCCACGCTCTTGCCAGACCTCGTCACGGCGATGTGGACGCGCAGTTCAATGCCAGTGTCCCGGGCGCGGCTGATGGATTCCTGCAAGCGCTGCACGTAAAACTCGATCTCCTCGCCTTGACAAGCCATCAAAACGAACTCTATTCGCTTCGTACACATTGTCTCTTTGTGTTGGATGATGCTCTCCAGTATCGGAAGCGTGAAGGACGTTCCCGTCGATGCCGAAATCAAGACCATGGTGTCATATACGTCCCATCGTGGCGGTGTGCCATACGGGCCGGATATAAAAGCTGCCAGATTCTCCTTCCTGCCGGACTCCTGCATTTTTTGCGCATAGTCGTGCAGGCGCTTCGAGAACCCGGCATGGGATCTAATGACTAGTTGGATACTATTGCAGATACAGGTCTCAGGTAGTCTGTGGGCACATGCAATGGTGTAAGGATGTGCTTCCAGAGGACCAAGCTGGGGAAGCCACAGGTATAAATGCTGTCCGGCCGTCCAGGAGAAGTGCACATCCTTGATAGTCAGGACCGTGGTGGATCTCCCCACGGAACGAACTTGCGTATCGTGTCCAAACCTCCTCGTGCCCTTGCACCTAGACGGATCTGACTTCAGTCGCAGGTTCTGCCACGCCAAGAGGAACCATCGGGCGAGGCGATCGAAAGCGAGGATGGCGATGCTGAGCCAGAGATACGGTCTCGCATACACCGGTATATGTACTGAGACAAGCCAGATGAATAGTACCGCCGACACAATGTGCTGAATGATAAACACCTCATATGCCATGCGCCGAAAGGGCCGCATGCCCGAGAGGACCGTCCACAGCAGGATCGCCCAGGCGCCGAATCCGTACTTGATGAGGGGCATCATCTTGATTTGCCTCTCGACGAAGTCTGCGCGAACCCATTCAGTGTAAAAATGGAAGCCGTGGACGGTGGAGGTGACGAGCATGGTCCTCGCAACCCAGCGATGCAGCCAGTTTAGTCGCTCGTGACTCGTCCCGATGATGAAACCGATAACGTTCACCTTCATTGTGAGCAGATATATGAGCGGCATTTGCATGATGGTAACCCAGGCATTCCGAAAGCCTATTCGCTCCCAGAAATAGGCATCCTTCACAATAGCACCGTCAGCCATCATGTAAATTATGACGGCCCAGTAGCAGAGCAGGACGAGAATCCGGCCCAGAGGGGGCGGGGTTGTCCATCTGAACCCTTTGATGGGAACGTAGAGCTGGGGGTAGCTTGCTTCTCGGATGATGGCCGTCATTGTTGCCCAGGCTTGGAAGAAGCCATTGCTGGGTAAGGTTGGGGATTTGGTCGATTCGGTTCGGCATGCTCTCAACCTGCGCATTGAGTTTTAGTACTGCGACGTTAGTGAACGGGCGAACCTTTTGCTTACCGCTTCACATATTGCAAATGATTGACGGCGCGTATGGCCCCAAGAAAGGCGATGACGGCGATAATGATGTACCAGAAGGCTTGCGCAAGAGCAACGTTGGTTGTTTGGAAAAGCCCAACGCCCATGGTCATGCCGCCGCCATGGCTATGATCCATCTCGGCGACTGATGATAGGATTCTCCCCCTTTAAAACCTTGCCAACTCGTCGGGCTCAATTGAACTTGGCACAACACGAGTTCACCTTCGGTTCAGTTGACAGACAATTCTACAGCGGCGCCGGCTGGTTGTCGAGGTTATCCTTCACCTGCAAGCGACAGTGCGGAGACGCTAGCGAATCATGAAGGTCGATTATCGGAAACAACTGCATTAAAAGATTATAACGGCATGGCCTTTTTACAAGACGCAAACGATGAAAAGCCCTCGGTTTAACGGTGGCTCATGTTTGAAACCGCAGAGTTGGATGATGGAGAAGCGAGGTTCATGTGAGGCGGATTGAGCAAGTTGGAAGAGGCGACATGATCGAGAGGACTGGAGTCTCTCGGACGGCAGACTTGGCTTCCGTATCGGGCACCCCTCCCTTAAGTTCCACCTTCACGGAAGTACTGGGTCGTAGGGCTTACTCGTTACCTAGACAAGTATACTACGTACATAGTACCGCGGGGTGTATTCCCTCGGGCAGCGTTTGCGTTTTTTAAATATACTAGCCCGGCTTTACCAGCAGCAGCAACTCTTCTCACTAGAGACATCTACTCCGCAGGTGCTTTCACTTCTATTGTGGAACGAGACATGCCCCGGGGTTGCTTGAAATATGTCCATAGCTGCCTGGGCCTGAATATCTTCGGCGGGTGGTCTAAATTGTACTTATGTTGTGTCTGTTGTCCCGTGGCAACCATTGTAGAGGAATGTTTGCCGGCCGCATGCTTACTTTTAGCCGGTCATTCCAGTCATGAAGAGATGATTGCAAAGACGCACCCGCATTCGGCACAGGGTATATGGACGTTTCACTCTTGCAGTGCGATGATGAGTGCATGAAAAGTCCACCTTCATACAGTACCTCGACTTCGCGCCTTCTAGATGGGCTTCTCTCGTTTCGTAACGTAGAAAATTCTGTGGACAAGTGATGTGGAAACATGCTCAAGAGAGGAGGGGGATCGGCGGCCATCTTTTTCTGGACGAGATCCAGGGCTTCGGACGCTAGGACGCCACAATTTGCTCAAAAGCCCTCAATCCCACCCCTCCGTAGGGATGTCGTTGCGGTTCATTGGCTGGCGACGATCTTCTAAGCAGTTTTGGTCCGGGCTCAACAGAGCATGAAGGGATCTCGTGCATGGGAGCTAACGGCAAGCCCACTCACACCCCAGACGACCATCATCCAACCTCCAGCCATGGCCGAACGTCGACGCCCCATCCCGCACCTCCAAAAGTTGCACCCCGCATCGTCCCAGCACCCCAAATGCGGGTTATCGCAGCTGCGACGTAAAAGCCAAGCCCAGCCATCTACGTAGGGGAGGGACTCTGCAACCGACCGACGGACAGACAGACACAGCTCGCAGCCTGCTGGAACGCGATCAACGAAGCTTCAAGGTTCGCCCTCTACCGGGTATCCAACTTCCCGGGGGCGGTAATCGGTGACAAGAGAGACATCGCGGGGTCGCGTACCTGAGCAGGCAAGTAGGTACGAGAATGCAAAACACACACCTGCAGGTCGGGGCATTCATTCGGGTGCAGCTTAGTAGGGGATCCTCGGATGCGATGAGCAAGTTTTCTTTTGCAGATAATGACTCCCGCATGTTCCGCTGCCATGGATCGAAAGCCAGCCACCAGACGTGCCGAGTCCCGAGCCATGCCCATGGCCGTGGAGCTCATGAAATGAATGAAGCTCTCTCTCTCTTGCCCGGTAGACTCTCTAGTATGTATGCATGCGTGAACGGATGTAAGTTTCATGTACGGGGATGGTAGTACTGCGCGTACCGGTCAGGTCAGTAGGTATGATTCCGTCTCAGAGAAATCGTCCCATTTGCCAATAAAGGAAAAGACAACGGCGCAGCCAAGACTATGTTCTCGGCATCTTTTCTACCCCCAGCTCCGCATTAGGTCGTAAACGAACAGCCATTGACTTTTAAAGTGACTGGAAGCTCCGAACCCACGTCTCTTTAAAAAGAGCTCACCACCCGCAATCCCTCCCCCATCTCACGGCCTCACCTCCTCTCGTCTCTTGTCCGGTCTCCCATTCCCATAACCAAACCCAACATGGCCCGCCTAACCGTCATCGCCGCCCTCGTGGCCACCGCCAGCGCTCACTTCGAGCTGCTCACGCCTCCAACCATTGGTATCTCCGACACGAATCTCGGCCAGGCACCATGCGGCGGCTTCACCCCGGACTTCGCCACGGCCACCTTCACTGACTTCCACGTCGGCGGCGACGCCATCGGCATGTCCAATGGTCACCCGCAGACCAATTGGCTATTCCGTGCTACCCTGGACCAGGAGCTCGACGGGAACTGGACCCAGCTGTTCCCCATTGTTTTGCAAAGCGGCCTGGGCGACTTCTGCGAGCCCGGCATCACAGTAGCGGATCCATCTTTTGTAGGCCAGAAGGGCATAATTAGCGTGGTCGCGCACTCGCCCGATGGTCTGCTCTATCAGGTACGATTTTCTGCATAGGGATCACAACCAGTGGCATATCCGGCTAATCACTATCTCCAGTGCTCCGCAGTGAACTTCGTGGCGGGATCAGGTCAGCCCAATAGCCAATGCAAGAACGCAACGATTACCGTCGATTTTGCTAGTGACCCGGAACTCACTGCCCTTCTCAACACCACTACGACGTCACCGCCAGCGACGACTTCAACGCCTAGTGCCGCCGCATCCTTGCAAGGAAACTTATTCGGCGCTGGCGCTGTGGGAGTCCTCTTCGTTTCTCTGTCCATGGCCCTGGCTGGTGCGGCGTTCATCTTGTAATGGAATTGGACTGCAGAAACTGGACATCGGAAACCCACCTGTTTACATATTTATGGGCTAGCGAAATGCTGATAGAGTGTACAAAGCATTGTTTTGATGCTCAAAATCATGTGTAAAATGAGAGAAAAGCCGCATTACTAAGGCACCCAGGCTCACAGGGAGAGGGTACGGCCTTGCGGCAGATTGACATTGGCGAGGTCAATTGTCCCTCAGAGCCCCAAGTACCGGAGGGTTTCGTATCCATACAAGTTATATTTACGTCAAACAAACAAAAGAAATGTTAAAATTACCCGACTTCTTGGTGAAGATGCTCATGCTTCGCCCGTTGCCCGTGGGAGCAAACCCATTTGGACGGTCAAGCGCGCGATCTCTAAATCTCGCCGAGAAGCCAGCGTTTGCCATCCATCTATATCTCTGATCAAGGTCTTCGAGATCCTGAAAATTCACGACCCTTTAGAGGTTTCTACTCCGTGGGAAGCGGACAAACTTTTGTAAACGAGGGCCCGAGAAACGTTCTCAGCTCCAGCCCTGCCAAGACCCGGTCGATGCCAATCTGCTCCAAAATAATGCAGACACCCGCTACGTCTTACATCTCCCCCTTTTCCAATCGCAAATCGACTCATGCTCATGCAAAGTACGACTGGGACGAGGGTTTGGTGCGCTTGTAGTTGCATTTTGCCAGTGGCTAAAGACACCAACACGGCAAGCTCGGTTTCGTGTCACGTCGTCGCCCCGAATTCATCGCGTCGCAGGCTGGAGATGAAAAAGTCCACGATAGCAGTCCTCAAACAGAGCTGAAGTAGATCAGGAGATTCGGAATGCCAGTCTCGGATCCCAGGCGGTGGATTGCTGGGTTTGAAGTATATAGGAATCGATTGCCTTCCCGGATTGGACTAATACTATTCATCTCGATGCGAAAAGCGTTTGTCTAAACATAACAGTCTTCGCAAAACTCTAGAAATTTTCTCGCGATGATCAGACTACCGCTCATATTGTTGCTAGCAATCCGTCTCGCAACCGCTCAGCAAACCCTCACTCCAACTGTAGTGACTGCACCGGCCTTTATCGGCTCCCCCTCCACGACCCTCTCCCTCATCCTCGACGGCCCAACCCAGACCTTCAGTCCCAATGGCCCCCCTCAAGAAGCCTTAGATGGAGAAGACACTTCTGGACCCTTCACCCTCCCCTCCCTCCCCGCCTTTGCGACTGTAGCACCATGCATCCAATCTTGTCTCGTACCGCCCACCATCCTTCCTACCACGAACTGTACTGCCTTCACCAATGACTGCGCATGCTCCTTCTTTGAAGATGGGATTGCGGCCGTGAACAGATGTCTCGCCACCGCCTGCGCGGAGGATGCAGCGGCTACCGGGGGTGCGAGCGGGTTGTACGCGAGCTACTGCGCCAGTATCTACGGCGCGGAGTTCACATCCGGAGAGGGGGCGACGAGCACAGAGATCTTAACGCCGACGACGAGTCTTCTAGTGCCTACGACATCAGCCGGGGCTGCGAATGGAACATTCAGTCTAACGAGGGCGCCGAATCCCGCTACGAGAACGCCGCCGAGTCGGTCGGTGAGTTTGACGAGCTCGACGACATCGAGTGGAGCCATGATGGGTGCCGAAATGAAAAGGTACGTCTACCAAAATGAAAGGGCCGGTGGCTTGGTTAACATAATCAGGGGTGGGGTCGAGGTCTTGCTTGGCCTTCTCGTGCCTGTGTTGATATTGTAGTTGCTTCGCATGGCCGGTCTTTGGGTGCGTGGGGTTACGGACACGAATCGCAGGTGGAGCATGTGAAGCCTGTGGGGATCAGAGCTATGAAAAGCAAGAATTAGGTGTTGGAACACATCACTGACTATTCAACTTAATCTCAAGTCGAGGGGCACTCTTGCGCATTTACAGTCCCAATTGGGTTCTCTAATACATAAACCAACTCCATTCGCCGAAGCCAACCTGGCTATGCCCAAAGGGATATCCTCTTTTCCTCAAGTCATCTAACATTGCGCAATACTGGCGCAATAGCCAACGTGACAAGATGCACGTAGGCAGGTATCCATTACAACCTCGCCCCCCTGACCCTCCAGGGCCCCTTCGTATTAGCAGCGCCTGCAGCGCCAACCCCAAAGTTGTGCAATCGTTCGCCAATGAGATATGCTTCGTCACGGATCCGGGCGGTCCATGTCTTGAAGATGCGTATGGTGCTAAAGAACGCCATAGATGTCAAGGCAGTGAGCATAGCCAGAGGATAGGACACCCTAAAGAGTGTAGCAAGCTCCTGCGGTGTCGGTGGCGCCGTCCTCGGCACGGCGTGGATAGCGAACTTGACTGCGAGGCCGGGACCGAATATCGCCAGCGCACCAAATAACAGCCCAGGTATGACGAATGCTCGGGTCAGCACACCGACATCAGGCTGGAGCCAGCCGCGACGAAGGACCGCTCGCACAGCACTGGCCATCCTGGTGCCCTCATATACCCCTGTGATAATGCGAGCACCGAGCTTTAGGTAGAGGAGGCCTAGAGTCCATGACTGTATGACGCGAGTCGTATGTTTACTGGTCACCACGACACCATCCACAATGTGGCCAGCAGTGTGCGGCTCGACAGTCACAGATGTGAGAGGGTACATGTAAGTGTGGAGGGGGATGATCAAGTAGCACTCCATAAGAACTGCTACAAGCATAGGGAACACAAAGAGAAGAAAGAAATATGTGTAGGCAAGTTTCGCCACGCGTGTGGCGATGCTTGCGACCCGCTTCGGCGTCTCACGGTCCCAGACAGCGTTGACAAGAGACGACAACCACACTTCCGCCTTGCCTGCCATAGATCTGAGGTGGAAGATGGAGTAGGCCGCGGAGCCCAGGACGTAGATGCCGATGCTGAACGCATAGATGTCGTTGGTTCTGATATGTGCTGGAATTAACACCTTGAACATCTTGCGACCGAAAACCAGAGGGAGGATTGTGAAGCCGACGCCGGTGACAGCGGCAAACAGCCAAATGAAGAGTATGAAGAGGAATATGCGTAGGCGGAAATGTGGAGGGATGTACACCAATTGGTACTGATCCGTTGAATAAATATCCGTCTCCGGCAGGTCGTCTTTGCCATCTAGTCTGCAGTTGGTCTCCGACACCGTCATAAACACCATCTTTCCTTTAGGAATCTTTACTTGATCAGATGCTGGCGTGCGTACGAAGTGCCCGTCATCAATCAGCTGCCCAGAGTCGACAAGACGCTGCTTATTGAGGTTGAGGACAATCATCTGATCGTTTGGTATGAGCGAAACCGGCTTAGCCGTCCCGCCGTCAAACGCATCCTCCCATGTTTTCGGTACCACCTTATTTTGTTTGTTCACTTCGAGAAAACTACGCCTCCACCACGGCAGTTCGAGTTGAGGGGACTCTGGGTGCAGAGCAAGAATACCCTCCTCGTCGATCTGGCGCTCCCCAAACAGAAACCAGGTCAGCCGAAGCCCCCGCGCGCACTTCCTGAACCACCAAGTATACATGGCATGCAGTGCATCGCTGGGTTTGAAAAACTTAACGGCCAATGGCATCAAGAAGTTGTAGAAGAGCAAATCAATCGGGAACTCCAGTACAGGCTCGTTTGAGGAATAATGTATGGGGAGGACATGCGGCCTGAAGCACGACAAGCCCCAAACCACGCCGCCTAGGCAGACGATGACCAGGGCACCGTAGACGAAGGCAGAGAAGGCTATCTTCCTGAGTTGGGTCATGACGTTTCGTTCCAGCACGTCACGAACCGGATGAAACTCCGGGTCATCGGGATCTCTGATAAAATCTGCCACAAGGTTAGCGATATCTCTGAAAGGGACTCTGATAAGCTGTCAACGTACAGAGCACACCTTTGCGCATGATCTTCCGGCACATGGAAACGAAGAGGGCGAAGTGGAACATGTAACCTGTGCCCACAAACCAATGCACAAAAATCGATGTCAGAGGGTAATTCAGTGTGAAGATGAGCCGTGATCTTAACGATGTGTCCTCGAACAGGGGAAGTAAAGCGAAGTCCAAGAGGAGGCCGCAGTAGAGAGGGAAGATGAGCATCTCAATGCTAATGATGAGAATCACCTTCATGACACCGCTTGCCTGGTTTAACAGGTCAATCACAGAGGCTTCCCATTCCTGGCCGGTGGGGCTGGTCGAGAAAGGAGTTCCTCGGCGAAGGTAGAGGCCGCCAATTGCCGACAGGCTGAAATATCCACAAATTATGGCCCAGAACCTGTCCATGCCGCTCCAGTACGCGAGCTCCGGGTTTACAGTCGTAGTAGACTCGGGTATGCTGAAGCTAATAACCCAAGAGCCGGGGTTGAAGAAGCTCGACGGCACCTGGTTGATGGCTTGCCAAGCAAAGGTTGTGGCGTTTGCAGCCATGGCGGCTGTCTCCGAGATTTTGTACGGCAAGTCCCCTGTCACAAGGAACGCAAGCGCGTTGTCGATGGCCGCAAAGGCTGCAGAAACGTGACCCTTTAGCAGAATCAGCGACTCGTGGCTGATGGCAGAGAAGTTCTGCATCTCGGACGCCGAAATAATGGGAAGCTCGGTCATGACGCTGTCCAGAACTCTGGAGGAAGCATTGGCGGAAATGACCCAGGTGTTCATCATTGCATGGCCAATAATATGACTCGACGGCAGCCAGCCGAGCAACCGCCCGGCGATGTAGACGATCGAAAGAAGGGCACTTGATAGTCCGGCAACGATCGTGACCGCGAGATCCTGGACAAACTTGGTCAGGCTAAAGAGCATGCGCACTAGTCGCATCGGGTTCATTGCAGCCCAGACACTGATCCTCCCAATGTTGTACGGCAGGAATACGCAGAGAAAGATCGTGACGGAGACCAGAACGGCACAGAATATAGCGTTCTGAAATAGCCCTGCAATTGGCCCGCGCATGCCGATCAACTCCATGATGCCATCAAAATCTTCAGCATCCTCAATAGCCTCCGGATCTAAGCCAGCAGCAACAGCAGCTTCAACGGCTTCTCGGTCTTGCTCGAGGCCGTCCGGCATATCCTCATCAGCGACCGGGTCTACGAACAAGTCCTGTATGTTGAGGTTGTCCTGGAGCCCTTCTCCTTCGCCATGGGCGTCGTTGTCCTCTGCCTCCCGGTCTTGAATGTCGCCCCACATGAAATCTGCAACCCGATTGATAAGCCCATGTCGCGGTGGAGGCCGTTGCACTGGCCGATCTTCCAGCACAGGTTCGCGCTCTTCGGTTGCAACCTCTTCCGCGATCGCCGCTGTGCTGGCATTCTCGAGGTCCTCATCTACCACAGAACCAAGTGCCTCTGACACGGATTCCAGGCCAAACTCCTCGAGGCTGCCATAGCTCTCAGCAGGCCTGGGGTCAAAAGAGTAAAGTTCTTCCCGCATATCAACTGGTGAGCCTTCCTCAGCAGCAGTGCTCGAAGGACCTACGCTCGGAGGAGGCGTGGCATACTTAGTCTGAGGGCCAGCTGCATCTTTTGGTAACTCCTTTGCTGGGATTGAGGAAAATGACCAGCTATTGTTCGCAAGCGGGTTGATGGAGTCGATCCTCTGAGGCCCGTCCGAGATGGAACGGGGCCTCAAGGGGCTAGGAACGGCGTTTTGTTTCGGTGCGGGGGGGATGTCCCTGCCCGAGGACTGCATGTCGGCTTCATCAGTCCTGGTCCGCGTGGATTCCTTCCCCTTCCCCTTGTCATCTCCATTTGCGTCTTCAACGGGCCAGGAAAATTCTGGAGTAGATGGCGCCGGTAGTTGGACCGAGAATGGAATCGGGGACGGGCTAGGTTGCCGCGGAATGGCCAAAGCATTCGCCACAACCTCCGATGTATCTTTCGCAGATTGTTCTTGCTCTTCACTAGTCTCACGATTCTTGTCAATCATTGATCGTGTGATCCGAGCCCAGTATCCTAGTGTCTCTTCCAGGTTCTCCTCCTCGATGGTCTTGAGAATTTTCTCCGGATCGCCCCCCACTTGGCGGTAGATCCGCAGGTACTCGTGTACGGTTGCCACTGGACTTGGTGGGGGGCCGTTGAAGTTCCCCTCAGCCACTTCATCTGTGTTTGGGTCGGCAGCGCCGTCATAATTGCTAACATTGGCATGAGGCTCGTCTACAGGGCTGGAGTTTGCGAGTCCGGAAGGCCGCCGCCGAAAGCCGATCGAATGTGGCTGTGAGCTCCCAGGTAAGTCTGGAGTTGGCTCTTGTTCCTCCCAGGGTAAATCTGGGTATACCATGTTTCGAGCTGATTCCGCCGTGCCCTCTGTATCCAGGGTGTCATCGTCGGATTCTTCGGGTCCGCGGAGTTGATCGACCTGGTCCGCAAGCTCTTCGTCCTGCCTATTTTGCTCTTGTTCTCGCCCGTTTTCATTGGCGAACGCTGCCCGCATATTAATCTCCGGCTGCTGCTGGACCACGTAATCCCTAACGAGAATGACAAGTATAAAGCAGACGATGACTAGGAGGGTGATGATCTGACCCTCCAATACGTTGATCAGCGTCCGATTCAGCACGGGATAGCGGGTGAAATTGCGCAGCCAAGACACGTCGCTCAGGAGGGAATGGTGGCGATCGAGATGCGGTTCACTGCTCGTCCTGTTCGTCCCCGTCGAAAGCCCAATAGAGCCAAAGAGGATACGAAGGAAGGCGCCGGACATGGAGTCGGTGGTGGTGACATTGACGCCGTAAATTGTGTTTGTGAAGGAGGATCCACGGCACTGACCCATCTGATCTAACAATCCGCCCATCGTAGACACTGTAGTGCTCGCGATGAACAGCGGGCTGGAAGGACATGTAGACGAGCTTGTCGCGGCCGAGGAGACCTGAGTTCCTCGAGTGCCCGAATCGCTCGTCGGAACCCACAGCAATCCACCACCCAACCCTTCGTCGCTGACCCAAAACAAAAAGGCCCAGACCTGTCGCATTAGATACGGTAGCCAACATAGCCATACACTGATGACTAGGGCTGCTCTCAGCCAGATCAAAAGGTTTCGGAAGAGGTACTTGGCCATGTGACCGATGAAGACATGGACCGGCAGGGATTTGGGCATCTTCGGAGAGTATAGCTTCGTGAATCGAAACGGAGTCTTGCAGAGCTCGCAGTGCTTCTTCTGCGAGTGCGACAGCCACTCCATGAGACAGTCTTGGTGGACATACTTAATGCTCCCACTGCATTTGCACGGGTAGAAGAGGGGTTCGTCGACGGTGGCTTCCCCCCTACATATCCGACATGTATCGGGGTCAACGGCGGCAGCAGCGGCGGCGGCGTCGTGGGTATGAGTTCGCGACTTCGAGGGCTCGTGGCCGGCAGCAGCGGATCGGGAGGATGAAAAGCGGCGTCGTGGATGCGCCAAGTGATCGGCCGCCAAAAGCGGTTCCGCCGTCGAGTCCGCCATTCTGCTCTGCTGCAATGGTCAACAAGGACTGAGGCCCTTCAGGGGATGGCCGAGATGTTTATGACGGCATCAGAGCCTTGATCGGGAGGCTGATGGGGCGCGGCGGGACGATACTCGATAATTATCCCCGGGTTTGGGCAGCCCAGGTACAATGCGTTTAGGCAGAGTGACAGCGGCAAAGACAATCCAAAAGAGTGGAGGAGATGCTGCTATGGGTAGAGAAGTGTGCAGCCGACACAGACAGAGACAAAGAAGTAGGTATATAACGGGCGTTGAAAGAAATGGGAAAATCTCCAGGTGTCCTGAACGCAATTATTAGTAGAATCCAAGGTTCAACTGATGATAGAGCCTAGTAGGTAGGCTGCATTCAAATGGCCTTCTTTCAATCACCGTGCAGCAATAGGCCGGCCCACTTTTCATACCTCGAATAAGGGGTGGCGCCGGATTATCTATACGCCGGATAATTACAATGCACGTGATAGTGGGCCAAGCACCGAACTCCGTCCGCCACTTTTTGCGGGCCTGGGCATATGTCATGGAATCTTGCCTGTCGCTGCTCGCGTGGTCTTCAATTTTTTTGTGGGGGTGGGCTATCAACAACGGCTAGGTACAGTAGCTACATGTTTTGGCAAAAGATTTCGCGAACAGCCAAGTAATCAAACGGTGTATGGTTTTCATCTCGGAGATCCGACGCGGTTTGGATATTGAGTGCATACTACGTGGTACAACGAATGCTTGACTCGGCGCGACCACCCTGGTACCTGCAAAAAGCGTTATTGGGGGGGGGGGGGGGTTAAGAGAGCATTTGGGATTCAGCTTGAAACATCTCCTAGCTGCAGGTTCGCGAGTGGAATCATGGCAGATGCAACTCACCCAGGGACATGGGATACAGTCACGTCATATTTATCCACGATTGCACGTCCAGCCCCATCAACGCGGTCATGGATTATCCAAGTTGAAATCATACTGGAGACTCGGCTTGCCATGGACCCAGGTTCTGGAGGTAGCCAACTACCTTACCTTAAGGTAGGTAGCTAACCACCTTGGTTTAATATCCATGTCCCGCCATCCCTTCTGATGCTTCAGTCATCCATCGGCCCTTCTGCCTACGACACTATGTACGTACGTGCTTTGAAAGGCCAGCAGGAAATATTTAAGAATTCTCCCAGCTCTGTTGAGTGGCCGCATTCCAACGATGCAATGGTGCGTCTCTAGTCTCTCGTAGGTGCGTCCCCGACCCCGTCATGATTGGCCCCGTTGAAGGAACTATGCAATCATAGAAAGTCCTGTTTTCCAGAGCCGTGGCGCGACTATCCAATCATCGAAGTTCAAGTCCCCCCCCAACATTCAGCCTGCCGACAATTGTGGCGGGCGAGACATCGGACGAGTGACCGATTTGCCTATGATAATAGTGATAGGCTCGATGACGTTCTTTTGTCGCATGGTTTGGGGAAAAGACCTGTAGGTTGGATGAAACTAGCAGTGCCCTAAGGTACCTACCCTAGCTAGACACGCACCTTGGCGTCCTGCTCTGCCACACAGGCTACCTAATTACCTCTAGGGTATCGTAGAACTTACCAAGATTGCCTAGGGAGGTACAAAATACCAGCAAAAACTTGGCGGGGAAAGACAACCCATAGCTCGATAGCACCAAGAGAAAGAATCCGCCAGCTGCTATCCCTCTCCTCTCTGTCTTTTTCTCTTTTACTAACTACCTATCTGATATTTATCATCTTGGTTGGCTCGCATCGTCTCGATACTACCTGCATTCTTCCAGATATCTCCATCCGTTTTGTCTTCTGTTGCCAAATCCCCCCCCTAAAGGAATTAACGTCGCATCTTTTGAAGAAAGCTCCTGCCTGTGCCCGTGGTCCCACTCTGGAAACATCCCTGCAGTGCCTTCTCTGGTGGTGTGTTGTGCTCCCGCAGCGAAGAGCCCGGACCCCGCCCCCCTGTAAAAGCTCGTGCAAAACGGCCGAGACGAAAACCCCGTTCGTCATCTCCTGCTTCTTTCTTTTCTCCTCCGTCATCCTTTGTTGACTGACAACGCCAACACATTAGACCAAGTAGGTAGCCCATTCGACTCGATCGCTACGGCATCACAATAAGTACGATACACAACGACGTCGACGCTCGCGACGACTCGACTTTACTTTGCACACAACCAGCCAGCTACTCCAAATCGAACTCTCCACCCCCAGTGGCTCGAGTCCACCGTAACCCTCCCCAATGGAGGCAACAAATGGCTATGCAAAGGCCCCCAACGGGACGAAACATCTCAACGGGAAGGCGAACGGAAAGCTGAACGGAAAGCTGAATGGCAACGTGAATGGGAAATTGAACGGCCTCAACGGTCATGCTGTCACCCTCAAGAGGAGACAGTCTCCCATCCCCAAGTCCAGCATATTTGCCCGTCTTTTCAACATCGCTGCCAGGTTCGTCACGGTCGCGTTTTCTCTCATATATCTGTGCTTGTCCTCTTCTCTCCACGTCACACTTCTAACGCTTTCACCGCAGGCTTTTGACATGGTACTCCATCATAACGGTCCTGCTCCGATGCCCTGCTACCTTGGATGCCTGCGACGAGACGTCCCCCAAGATTTGCAAGCCATACTTTCAGCTTAAGCAGGCAGCATCCCCACATCTTACACCGTACTACGACACCTACGCCGCTCCGTATGTCGAGAAGGCAAGGCCGTACTACAACTCCGTCGACCAGACCGTCTTGGTCCCAGCCCGCGCTTACGCTACCAAGTATGGCGCCCCGCGACTTCAGCAGGCCCAGACGTTCGGGCAGGCCCAGTGGGATAAGACCATCCAGCCCCAGTTGGCCGTCTACCAGAAGCTAGCCCAGGAGAAGTACGATCAGTCCCTCGCTCCGCACGTCACTCGTGTCTCAGGCACGTTGTCTCCATATTACGACATCGCTCGTACCAACGCCCTTCAGACCTACCACGAGCTCCTACTACCATCTTACAAGTTCCTCCAGCCCTATGCGGCGCAGGGCTACGGCGTCGCTTCAACCTTCACAACCGATACTGCGCTTCCCTCTGCCTACTGGGCTTGGAACAAGACGTACGTGTTCCTGGACAGCACCGTCTGGCCCCATGTGCGAGTGGTCTATCTGGAAAACGTCGAACCGCAGCTTGCCAGAATAGGACAGCGTCTGGGTCGGTACAAGGAGCAATCCAAGACAGTCATCGAGAGCGCTCCTGAAAGGTAAGCCAACCCTTGTTTTCCTGTCACACCTATTACAGGCACTAACGAACTGGACCCTAGCACGGCCGCGGCAAAATCCTCCTCTTTCGCCAAGCCGACTTCGTCTGTCGCGTCCTCGATATCCACTACCGTCCAGTCTAGCACGGTCGTCGAGAGTACGCCGATTCCTGACGCCTCGTCTTTCCCCAAGATCGAAAAAACCGACAAGAAAGGCCCCATCGTCATTACACCCGCTGAAGGGGAGACGGATGAGCGCAAGTCTGTCCGCGAAGTGATCGCCGAAGATCTCGAATCATGGCAGACCAAGTTCGCCAAAGCTGCCGATGAAGGTGCTGCGGAGATGGAAGAGCGTGTCGGGGAAATTTCCAAGCGCATGATCGAGCGCAACATCAAAACCATGGGCAAGTCCCTTATTTCGCAGCTGGAACACACATCAAACGAAGAGGTCGAGACTTTGAAGAAGGAGATTTCGAAGATCGTGCAGAAGTCGGCCGACAAGCCGGATACCGCTACGGAAGACCTTAATGCGGCCGTCCGGAAGGCCGGTTTGTCTATCAAGGAGAAAGCTCAGGATATTCGAACTTGGAAGGAGAACTTCGAGCTTGAGATGGAGGCAGCCATCACCAAAGCTGCCCAAAATCAATTCAAGATTTTAGATGGCATCCGCGACCTCGCAATGCAGAAGATCGGTATGAAATGGGCCTGGATGGACGGCGTCACGTATAAGGACTGGGCGAAGTATCACGAACTGAGAGACCGCTTCTCGGAGTGGATGAATGATCTGAAGCAACTCATCACCACTCACCCCGGCCTGGACGAAACTCGAGAAGCCTCTGGCGAGATTGAAGATGCCGGCATGCAGGCCGCGCAGGCCGCCGCAAAGGAGCTCGCCCGTATCAAGCAAGTCGGTCTCCTAAAGCTGTCCATCGGAGATTCATCGGACAACTTCGACAGCGATGACATCCAGGCGGCCGTAGACGCAGCACAAGCCACATCTACTCCTGAGTCAGACCCTCTCGAGTCGGCGGCCAGCTTGATCGAAGATGAATCGCCAGCCACAACGAAGCCCGATGACCAGGCAACGGCTAGTGGTTTGATCAGCGATGCCAAGGATAGTTTGAATAGCGCAGGTAACTCCGCGACTAAGATCGTCGAGGACTTTGCATCCGCGGCCTCCGAGACTGTCGGCAGCATTGTTAGCGAGGGCTCGAGCGTCGTGAAGGGCAGCCCCTTGTCTAGCATTGCCAGCGCCATCTCATCATCGCCCGAACCCGCAGCCCCGACTGAGGATCTTGCTTCAACGGTCATTGCCGGCGAGGACCAGTCAATTATCGTCGACAACACCGGTACATCACCGGCTACTGACGACGAGGCACAGGAAGTCCCTCCCAAAGCACAACTCGAGGAGGAAATCATTTCAGAGTCCGTGGAAGATGTTCCTATTCCTACCGAGACTGAATCGGTAAAGCCAGTGTTCCTCGGAGCAGCTGCACAGTCAGTCCCCAGTCGGCAGCCGATCCTCGACGACTACACCGATGTAGAGAGTATATCATCTAAGGCTCAGGAGGCATATTCAAACGCCATCTCGCAGGCCTCCGACAAGTATGATGCCGCTGTTTCCGCTGTCTCCGCCCAGATATACGGAACACCGAAGCCTGCACACGAAGAGATGCTGTCATCCGTTTCTTCAGGCTACTCCGCGGCCATAGCCGCTGCCAGCGCCCGACTAAGCGAGGCTCTGGACGCCGCCTCGCAGGGCATCCACGGCACGCCTACCGCTCGTTCTCTGCCCACCCTTGTCGATTGGACTCATGTGGAGTCCATCGCTTCTCAAAGACTGAACGAAGGACGCGCGTGGGCGGAGGAACAATACGAAAGCGCCAAGATTGCTCTTGGTCTCGCCACAGCGACACCCACCGCAACGGTTGAGAAGCTCATGGAGCAGGCCAAGTACAACTACTATGCTGGCTTGGGCGTCGCGCATGCTCGTTATGCCGAGTTCATTTCTGCTGCTTCGTCAGCCCTTAGCTCAGCCACGGCTACGCCAACCCCAACCAACTTGGCCGGCACTGCATCGTCCATTGCCTCTGTGGCCACCGAATCAGCAGCGTCGGTCGCCTCCGATGCCACCGAATCAGCGGCCTCGGCCATTTCGGCTGCCACTGACAGCGCCGGTTCCATCGTGGCTGCTGCAGGCGACACTGTGTCGTCTGCGGCGTCTATTGTGAGTGACTCCGTTTCTTCCGCAGCGTCTGTCGTAAGCGAGTCGGTATCTTCTGCAGCCGTCGGCGCCAGCGATCAGGTTCTAGCCGCCGCCAATGCTGCTGGAGAGAGCGTGTCTGGCGGCTGGGATGCGCTGGTGAACCAAATCAGCGTTCAGGTCTACGGCGCACCAACGCCCACGCCTTGGTACGAAAGTGCCTTCAGCGTCGTTGGCGATTATGCTGGTACGGCCACCGCAGCCGTTGGCAACTCTGCTCAATCTCTCAATGAGGTGGCTGGAGGCTATGCTTCGACCGCATCTCAGGAAGCAGCCAAGCAATACGAGGCTGTGAGCAGCCTTGTTTCCGAGCTCATTGTGGGCAAGGAGCCCACGTATTCCGAGAGTGTCTTGTCCCGTCTCCAGGCAGCGTATGCTACCGCCGCGTCCTCTGCCTCGAGCTACGTCAGTGAAGCTACTGCAGCCGCCGGGTCGGTTGCTGCCGCTGGTGCTGATACCGTTCAGTCTGTGGCAAGCCAAGCGGGCGATGCCGCCCAGGGTGTTGGAGAGAAGGTTGCGAGTGCCGCATCTGTTGCCACCGATGCGGTGAAGGAGACTGCGCAGCATGTCCGAGATGAACTATGAACAACGCGCTAGAATTGAAGCTTACGTGAATCCACGATTGCACGAGAAAACAAATACGACTATAAACCCATCCAATTCCGCCATACCGGCACACCATTCGCTCACTCTTTCTCTCGAGTTTTAGCAGATACCCCGGACTCCCTGCCTTGATCTCGACTCTGGTCCGCCATTTTACTTGGTTCTTGTCCTACCATCAAAGAACAACACAAAATAACGGCCCGAATGTTATCTTATTTTCTTAGTAGGGAGATGATCCATGCTGCCAACTATCCCGCTCTCAGGTCACCATTTCTTATCATCGTGCAGTACCACAGCGGCATGGGGTTGGCGTTTATTTGGTTACAGCGAGCTTTTACTTTGGAACTGCACTGGTCGGCAGGCCCAACAACAAATTCCAGAATGTCTTCTGGGGGAGGTGTCATGCGCATATACGCGTGTATATATCTAGCAGTTCGATGGAGTGTAATAAATGTGCAGATAGCAATGTTCTGACCCGTTCACTTCTGCTCACTTGTGTTGAACTACTGGACTAAGACTCAACTGCCACGATGCACATTTCATGCAGCGTCCCAAAGCAACCTTCTCTGGCTCTAAATTTAGACCCGGCGCGATGTTTTGGGGGCTTCGATCATAAATAAGGATCCATCTATTCTCAGCCACGATGCCATGTGCATATAATTAGTCCGTACTCAGGTCCCAAATTGATTGATAATAGCGTTTTCATTTTACTAAGAAGCAAGATCTACTGTTAAAATAGACCTACGTAGGGGTTTAGTGTGATACTGTCAGACACCAGTATAACTGCATCATAACGATTTCTGTGCTGGATCAACGCAGGGTTGATGTGAAGTGCTACCACGGTTGGTTAATCAGCCAACCGTTCATGCTGTAGTGCCATTGTCTAAGCGGAGAGCTGCACGTCTCGTAAAACCTTCGCGGATGAAATCGGGGCTGGACACCTCATCCAGACTTTGGTCCGCTGCCAGGTCCTAGTTAGTCGAGCCTTACTTTAAACCCATCTAGGCCACATCGTGCATAGACGACTGAATCGCTCCAGTCTGGCTGTCAACAAGATCCTAATCTCATCGGAGCTATTTGCTCACTGCGCCCCAGGATGGAACAGTGATATCAGGTCTTCCGTTGCAACTGCATGACGGATGAGTGTCCCTACATGACTGCCCGATGGATATTGTATGGACGTATCCCAAGAGACTTGATTTGGTCAACGCCAAAAAAAAAATAATGAGGCACATTGCGCGTTTCTCAGCCTTTGATATTATCGACGAGGCACAGAAGCTTTAGACTGTGCGTCTTGAGCTTTCGAGATAAGCCAAGAGCAAGTCCGTGATATCTCCATAATGAAGTTGCAAAGAACTGAGAAGATGGCAGATCTATACACTCTTAGTGGCAACTGATCGCAGTCTAACAGGTGTGGCGCATGCAGAGGTCACACACACTCAGGAAGCAGGAAGATGCATGCTGCTCATCAATCAGGATAAGAATGCATGTGGGAGGTGGGTGTTGGCTCGTCGGCATGAGCATGGTTTCTAATTGGAGGAGCTATCGCCAGTAGGGGCTGTTCTCGGAGCCATTTTGGTCTCGGGCCAACCAAGACGGGAGATTTCTCAGCGCTCCGTCGGGAGTGACGGTGTAATAAGCCTGCTCGGCAGCTTAAGGCATCTGCGGGTCCCCCTTAACGCGTGCAACCTCTATTGGAGTAACGAAGTTAGGCAGCGAGATTTTGCACATGTAGCAGGGATTGATACGCAAATTCGGTAGCGGCCGTCAAGGGAACGTCCCTGGCTCCATGAGTTCCGGGAGCATTTGCCTGTAAGGGTTTCTGTGTTTGCCTGGGAGCGAACGAGGTACGAAGTAGTCTAGCCTCTGAGACGACAACGCTATTCAGTAAACGGTTTGAACTATACGCAGGAATACGAGCATGACCGAGGGATTGGGTTTTTGGCCAAGAGCCCGAGTTGGTTGGGGGGAAGGGGATGCATCGCGGATCAGTCAGCATGTCCGGACCACCTTAAAGCAACATGCAGCCGTCGTGTATGCTGGGGAACATAATTATCGCTCGGATTTCAAATCGCGTGCTCGACAGGTCACCCAAGATCCCGTCAAGTAGTCCTCCGTAACATTACGATGGAGAATTTCATATCTGCGGAGTGGCTACGTTGGTAGTCGTCAGGGGTCCATCACGAAGGCGTCCACGACACCAACACATACCCAGGAGCAAGCCAGGAACAGAGGTATCGGATCTGGCACGCAGAGTGCCAGGCGCCGCAGCATTTGAGCTCGCATGGAATCAGCCACGTTCGTAAATCCAGGCAGTAGCCTGAGCCAAAACCCGGAAAATTCTTCCCCTGGAGATCTCGCCCCAGGGGACATATTCACTCCTCAATTGCTCATATAAAAGGCATCACATGATCTCACGCGTGACTTTTGATCTGTGCACGGGCCAGTTGCTGGCCTTAGCATGAGTCTAGCCAAGGCTCCAGAAATGGGTGGCCAGCTCCACTTCTCAGGCTCCAGAATTAAACCGGCCAATCAGGCGCTGCAATCTCCCATCGGCTGGCCCGCTCAACGACACACGATCTTCAGGCAACAGCATTTGGGGGCCCGTCGCTCAACCAAAGCGCAGAGGAAGGGTCAGAGTCTCTCCATCATATCTTATTACGCAAGGAGCATTCGTCGCCGAGCATTTCCCATGGCTCCGCCATAGGCACCCGAATACCATCGTTCTTTGTAAAGGGTCATTGAACCCGAAGAGATCCTCCGTGCTTTTGCTTCCTCTGTCCTCCAAATCGATCCCCGCATAATCATCATCGTAGTAATACTCACTCACTCACTCGCTCACTAACTCACTCACTCCGCCGCTACCAGTACCGGTTGCGACTATCACAGCCCCGCCGCATCTTGAACGGACATTCGTGTATATTCCAGCCGCGGTCCGCCTGCTTACTCTACATCTCCCATCTCTGCGATTATATACCATGGCTCTTTTTCGGCTCTAGGACCCATTTACTCATGCATATCTCAATCGTCAGACACCTCTCCTCATATCGTTCTGGCTGAGACCGACCTTCCAGAACCCCGTCTACCCTCCCCCGTTTCGCTTCTCACACTCGCCCACTCAGCGCGATGGACTCTTTTCTCCCCCTTGGGGGCTTCCAGCTCCCGTTCCAGCGCCGCCTGAGCAGGCTCTACAACGACACCAAGAAGTCGTCCGACTTCGTCAGCAATCCAGTCCAGAATGCCGAGGACCCGGAGATCAAGGCCCTGCACAGGAAACTCCGCATTCAGAAGGACCGCTTTGTGAGCTGGGGCCTGGAGTGGTCCGATCCGAACCAGTCGGCGGAGATCGATGAGTCTCTCTCCAAGGCCGGCCTCAGCGAGATCGTCGGCAGTATCATGTCGACGATCAAGGACATCCTAGCCGAGGCCGAACCGTTATGGCAGAGCTCCAAGAGGCAGCTTGCCAGTGAGCGGCGGTCCGACAAGGCGAGTGGGGATCAAAAGATCTCCCTCGTGGTCTGGGATCGAGGACGATTCGAAGACCTCGTGCGGGACCTGACGACATCGATCGACACGCTCTATGACCTTTCCAGAACCCGGTCGTCGGCTGCCTTGTCTTCCCAGCAAGCGCGCGCGAGGCTGTACAAGTCCTCCTCTTCTACCGAGGAACTTCGGCCGTTCGAGTCGACGCGAATGCAGACGCCCCAGCAGATTGACCCGCTAACCTTGACTAATCTGCGAGAAATGCAAGCCGAGCCCATGACGGAACCTTCCATCGGGGCCTCCCGACGAGAAGTTGTCTTCATGAGCAAGCAAGCCTGGAGCGAGACCGCACAGCGTACCGGCCGCCAGCCGTGGGCGCCCCTGCTCCTCGAGTTTGCCGGCTTCGACTCCATATACTCGACTACCGGCATTATGCCACCTATGGCCCGCTTCGAAAAGATGTCCGCGGGACTGCAGCAAGAATCGCAGAGGTCGCCCGGCGCATGGACCGGACTCCCCAGACTCCTCGGTTATTTTGAAGATCTGGAGCGCTCTCGCCTCGGGCTGGTCTACCACTTTCCACAGGGTTTCAACGCCGTGTCCTTTGAGCACTACACACAGAATCCACTCTACAATCTCTGCACCCTAGGTGATCTCCTGTCTCGACCAGACTTTGAGCCGCGGCTGGAAGCGAAGTTCCGCCTCGCTTACAACCTTGCGAATACAGTCTTCGATATGCATGTCCGAGGCATCACGCACGGAAACCTCGTCGACTCGAACGTGTCCTTCTGCAACGCTGCCAACACGGAGCCGGGCACGACCACGGGGGAAGTGGATGTCCGCCGGCCGTTGGTCTCCTCGTTCGATCTGTTTCCCGATGCCTCGACCGAGGAAGCGCCATCGCCATTCTTACGTCTCTTCCGCCACCCCCTCGATCCTCGCACCATGTCGCAATCACCGATCACGGATCGGACCGACTCCCGCATCTTAGACCTTTACTCACTCGCCATGGTGCTCCTGTCTATTGGCTTATGGACTAAGCTGGAGAATCTCGTACCCGATCCATCGTCCCCGTCAATCCCCGAATCTGTCCTCGAGCAGCTCGCCATTCGATGCGGCACCCTATACACGAAAGCGGTCCAGTCATGTTGGGACGCCGTCGACAAGGAGCTATCTGGTCGATGTACCGGCGAGGAGCTTTTGTCAAGCGTTCAGGTCAAGGCCAGCCGCTACTTGGAGGCTTGCTGCATCTTGGACGGCGTGAGTGGCTTGGAGGAACGGTTGAGCCAAGACCTGGGCGACGATTTGATCTCTTCTACTGGGCGAACCGCGCAACGAAGTCAGTCGGGACCTTCTACCGAGTCAAAGCCGGCAGACGTCGTATCCCACAAGGCAGCTACTATGGCGCAATCCCGCATCGTTCCGGAACCGCCATCCGAGAAGGGCGAATTCTTCAAGCCTAGCATGGGTGGTGAGTGGCCATATGGGGCGTTGCGGGTGCCCGGCACTGACATTCTGGTAGAAAAACCGAAGCAAATATCTCCGATCAAGCCGGAACCCACGAAGCTGCGATTGTTCCCCCACGTGCCGTTGCCACCCGATGCGATCGACAAGTGGAATACAGTGGTCATGCCCCAAATCAACCATGCTCTCCGACATTTCTACCGCAAGAACCCCGAATCTGTTGAGATATCACTCGAGTCTATCGGCGTCTCGCCGCAGAAGACACGTCCGACCGTGCTGGTCGTGTGCACATCTGTCAGCAAGGTGAAGGCGATATTGACCCGTAAGATGAGTGAGCTGTCCGACGGAGCGCAGGGCTTCGGTCTCAAGGTTTGCCGGGGACAAGTTCTGCGTTCCCGAAAAGAGCCAAAATCTGTGAAAAGGAGCATGGCTGAAGGGGACGATGAGGAACAAGGCGATGATCGCGAAATTGTACCGGCAAACCCCGAATTCCAAGAGCGGCCCAACAACGGCGCCAGTATTGGCGCTTGGATTGGGGACCGTCACCTGCCACCGGTCAGCTTTGGAGGATTGGTCATCGTGGATGACAAGCCGTACGGCATGACGGTGCACCACATGCTCGACGACCCTGACCAAGCTCATCATGCTTCAAGTCAGGATGAAACTAAACCGACCCTGCGCAGTATGGCAAGACCGGACGATGTACGCTTCGACTGGTACGCCGATTCGTCGGGAGAAAGCAGTGGCACGGAGGACTTTGCTTGCGAGTTCTCGGACTCGGAGTCAGAAACATCCGAGACGGACATCACGAGCGATGCGTCAGATGACGAAGACGAAGATAGCGAGGATGAGGATGGCGAGTACAACGAACAAGGCGATATCCCTGGGGTTGAGCCTGGCTGCGGGGAAGGCTACATCGTGACCCAGCCTGCGATGGATGACGTCGAAGAGGGGTTCTACCCTTCTCCGGAAACAGCTGCAGAGGATCACCTCGATACCTTTAGACTGGGCGAGATCTATGCCTCCAGTGGAATCAGGCGGCGAAGACAGAATGGGCTGGTGCATGAGATTGATTGGGCCTTATTCGAATTCCACGACGACCGGCTACCCGACGATAACTTGATTCCCCGGATCACAACCAACGTTTCATCGGCGCCAGGGGCCCGGTCATCGAGCGAGGGCATCGACCTTCACCCAACCACCGTGGCACCCGCATCCGCCTTACCAGGTCTGGAAGTCCAATGTGTCGCACGCACAAGTGGGCTCCAGGGCGGGCTAATCCTGCCAGCACTTACGAGCGTCAAGATATTCGGACGGGCGTCACCAAGCCACACGTACCAGGTTACCAGCACTGCTGCCGAGAAGCCGACCGAGCAAATCCCCGATGGCAAGCAGCTACCGCTGGGCATCCCAGGAGACAGCGGAGCGTGGGTGATTGAGCGGCGCCATGGCCGCGTTTGTGGCCATGTCTTGGCTTGGAGTGCTCGGAAACATGTCGCATACATCTGCCCGATGGATGTGCTGCTTCTCGACATCGCAGAGACTTTAGCTGCGTCGGACATCAAGTTACCCGGTGGGGAGACGATTGTTCGGCTCGCAGATGAAGAGGAGGAGCATGTGAAACATCCATCAAGCCGCCTGCGAGAGGAAGAGCCCAGCTCGTCGCCGTTTCTCGACCCGCAGGATGACCTAGACGATTTGTTGGATGAGGAAGCGGATGACGACGATGAGCCACCAGCCCTCATTAGCCGTCCCGATGAGGTGGGCAGGTCAGGGTCAAAGCGCGAGAGAACAGTAGTGACGGCAGAGGAATCCAAATCTGCTGTCACCGGTGATCATAAAGTTCATGGTCAAGTTGATAATCCGGGGGCATTGGATCTTCCGGGGAAAATGGAGTCGCTGGGGATTGGCGACGGTCAAATTGGAGTTGGGATGTGTAGTTGACTCGGGGCAGACATGGGCGAGGGTCTAGGACATCATTGGCATCCGTCTCCTTTGTCCATGTTGATGACACGATTGAATACCCCTTTCATAATTAGATAGCATGCATATGTGGGAACGAAATGTATTTGCCCATTCTAATCCTCGCTGTCTCCGTTCACATAACTTTGTCGGCATCCCGCAGGCTGCTGCTGCCTTCACATAAAGTCATCCTCCCAGTCCTCGCCACGGTCCTGATTGTTCGAGCCTTCCATGTTCTGCTCGGAAAAGAGCTCGTCGTAGGCATGGTCTTTATGCCATTTCTTCTCCTTTCTTTCCTGCGCTATACGCGCCTCTTCCTTTTTCTACTCTCATGTCAGTTCGAACGAACGATCAGAGGGCTGAGCGTTAGGGATATGGGGAACAAACTCGTATCAGCAGCGCCGCCTGCTCGACCTTCCGCAGCTCCCTCAACCGATCCTCCCGCTCCTGCTTCAGATCGGGTTTCTTCTCGACTTTGGTCTTGTTGAGCCGGTTCACAATCGGATTCTCTCTTTGCGCGACAAGCACGCGCTTCACCTGCTTGGAGTCAGATACAAACCGCTGCCAGCCTCCAAGTGGGGAGATGACGGACCTTTCGCTGGTCCTTGAAGCTGACCTGGCCCACCTCCATGCTGCCGTCCTTCTTGAGGTTCGACCATGGTGTGTAAATAACGGTGACGTTGTCCTTCTTGTTGCCCTCGATGGAATTGGCCTTCGTGAGCTGCGCTAGGTCGGTGATGAGTTCCTCGGGTAGGGCATCCCAGGTCTCGCCCTCGCGCATGCGGAGGTAGATGTGGGCGCTGGAGAGCTTGTCGACGTGGAACTGCAATCGCCAACCCATCAATGCGCTGAGATACCACCATGAGTGTGGCGTGTCTCTTACCCTATAGACCGGATAAGTTTGGCGTCACAGATAGAGGTCAGGGCATGCTTACCATATATCTTCCTCCCAGCCATACTTGATCAACTCCTCATCTTACATAGTCCCGTGTCAGCGGATAGAGCAGGCAGCCGAGGGGGGTGTGGCGATCTTAACTCTCGAACTTGTCTTTCCCTACGTAGACTTGCGCGGACGGGTCCACGACGGACGAAGTGAAGTAATAAACCATCGCGGATGTGAAGCCTCGGATATTCCGGCGGGCAAAAAATGAGCGTCTAGCTCCCAAGTTGGGCTACGCAGAGTCCCGGATGAGTACCAGATATGCTCGTTGAGTTTGAGATTGCGAAGTTCCGGAGGTGGGGGTGAGAGGGGATTTTCGGTTTTGTGGGTACTTTATGAGCATCTTCGTTTATGAGATTCGTTTGGTGGTTTTCCATGAGCAAAAACAGATTCATGCTAAGGCTAAGGTACCCTCCGAGAATGCTGTTGGTCAGCTGCAAAATATCGATCCCACAAGAAACCAGCCTGCCATTGCCAGCACATACTCCGAATAATGATAAATGATAGAACAATCTTTTACAACTGAACTCATTCCTATATCCGCTCCTGGATTTTCCCAACATACTGCCGAGGATACTTCATGTGTGGTTGTAACTACGGCATTTACATTGGAGACACTCGTCGTTGGTACACTACTAGTAATACGTTGATTACGCTTGTTTGACCAGCTACAAATGGAACGCGGACGCAGCGCAAGGCAGGCTCCTGCTTGTGTATTTGAAGCAATTAATCTATCTCTACGTCATTATTCCAAATCTTGATCTAATCAGTCGAACTTTGCGTCGTCGTAAATGTCGTCAGGGTCTGCAAGCATCGTCAGCGTCAGGAAACAAACAGCGTCAGGAGCCAACAGCACATACCTTTGCCATTCTGCTTGATGAAATCCCTAATATCCCGGACTCTAGCCTCGATTTCTTTCACCTTCGCCTCTAGATTTCCCTTGACAGTCTCGTTCACCAAGGCGCCACCTCTCAGTGCGCGCGCGGCGACATCAAACCGACTGACGCAATTGACAAGCATCATGTCGAAAGGAGTCGTCGTGCTTCCCTCCTCACGATAACCCTCCACCGACATCCGCTGCGAGTCGGGCCGTCCGAAGATCAACCCCTGCAGCTCGGTCGCGTACCCGTGGTAGTTGAAGCAAACCGTCTTGTCCTTCGTGAACATGTCCACAAACGCGTCGTTGCTCAGCGAGTGTGGGTGCCGCGACTCGGCGGAAACAACCATCAAGTCCGTTACGTTGACGACACGGACGCGGAGCGAGGGCTCCAGGGTGCGGAGGAGTTCGGCGGCCTTGACCACTTCGAAGGTCACCTCGACGCCGATGCCAACGATCACCACATCCGGGTTCTTGCCTGAGTCGGTTGATGCGAATTCCCAAATGCTGGCGCCTATGCGGCAGTGCTCGGCGGCTCTGTCAGCGTCGAAGTAAACGGTGGTGGGCTGTTTGGAGCCGATGACAAGGTTGACGTAGTTTTTGGACCGCAGGCAGTGGTCTACGGTGCTCAAGAAGCAATTGGCGTCGGGCGGGAGGTAAACCTGTACGCGCGACCGGCTCTGTCAGTGCTGTCCCGTCTCCCGAGATGGAAGAAAACTTGCCCGCGCTGCTTCAGCTTTCAGGTTCAAAACGGCTCCGATGAAAGATGGATTCTGGTGAGAGAATCCGTTGTGCTCCTGCCTGGCCCACGTGCTCGTCTCGATGTAGTTGATCGAGCTCAGATCGCCTCTCCACTTCACCTCCTTGGCGATCTTGTTGAATTTTGCATACTGTATCATCATCGTGTGGACGATCCCCAGGAACGATTCATAACTAGGGAAGAGGCCCACCCGCCCGGTCAGCGTGTAACCTTGCATAAAACCCTGGCAGCAGTGCTCTGACAGGATCTCGATAACTCGGCCGCCCTTGGCGCGAGAGTATTGGTCCCACTGGAAGTTCCGTCCGGTGTGGTTAAGCACCGCGCTCAGCTTGTTGCTTTCAAGCTCGTCGGGCGAGAAGACCCGAAAGGTCTTTGGGTTCTCCTGCATCACCTTGTCGAGGAACTCGCCTGTGACTTGCATGCAACTCTGCTGCCCTTCAGCTTTGACGGCGAGTGGCTTCCAGTCGGGCATTTTGAGGCCTATGTAGGGATCATAGCTTGCTTTCAGCTGTCCAAGCCTCTTGGACTCATCTTTGGGAAGAGAACGCAAGATGCTCTCAATCGGCTTCCCGTCGTCGTCGAGTAGTGCGCCAATGCCGTAGCTCGACAGCCATTCCTGGAGCTGCTTGAGATGGGTCTCGTCCGACTTTGCCTTGGACAGAGGCACTTGGTGTGACTTGAACGAGCCCTCAACAATGGCACCATCGACCTCTTTCGGACCCGTCCATCCCTAAACCGCATTAGACGAGACCGCATTCATTCTCAGGCAGCACTCACTTTGGGGGTTCGCAGTACAATCATGGGCCAGCGCGGCTTCACAATTGCGTGTCCGGAGCGAGCAGCCTGTTGTATTTTCTTGATCTCCGAGAGGGCCCATTCCAAGGCGCTCGAAAGATCAACGTCAACATTGGCAAGATCTTCCACAATGCACACCTGATATCCGTAGCCGGTAAATAGGGCGACAATCTCCTTGTCGTCCATGCAGCCAAAGATGGTTCGCTCGCTGATTTTGAACCCGTTGACATGGAGGATCGGAATCACGGCACCGGATTCCTCCGGGTCAAGGTACTTGATGGCGTGCCAGGCTCTGTTTCCGAAGTATCAGTTACACGGATTTGGCCAAGCGGGTCGTCCTCGACTTACGTTGCGGTTGGCCCACTTTCTGCCTCTCCGTCGCCAACAACGCAGGTCACAATGAGATCAGGGTTGTCCATGACGGCGCCGAAGGACACCGCGAGTGCATATCCTAGTTCTCCACCCTCGTGGATGGAGCCCGGTGTCTCAGAGTTGATGTGACTGCGTGCAACCGGCCATTAGACATATGATACCAGCCAAGGGGTTACGGCAGACACGAACCTAGGGAAACCGCCCGGAACGGAGAACCTCGTGATGAGATTGTACAGTCCTTCCCGGTTGAGGCCGTATTCGTCTGGATAGAACTTCTGCAGTGATCCCTCGAGCCAGAGGGCGGCCAAGGCGGCAGGAGCGCCGTGACCAGGGCCGATCACATAGATCATGTCCAGGTCATGATTCCGGATGAACAGGTTCAGATGTGCCCAGACCAGGATGAGGCCGGGACAGGTACCCCAATGGCCTGTGAGTGAGGTCAGCCGTTGCTCGTCATGCCGGTGCCTTGCGGGTTACCAAGTAGACGTGGTTTCACATCATCGAACGTGAGTTCCGAATCGAGAACAACGTTCTCGCGGAGGAAGATCATAGCTAGAGGAGTATTAGCATGAAAAAGTGGGCGTTGAATAGATCAAGGGTCCCTTGCCAGCTGCAATGTAACGAGCCGCATTTTGGAAATCTTGAAGCGACCGGGCATCCTTCTCGTCTAGGGCCTTTTTCTGGGTCCTGACTGCGAGGTCCAGCACATGGTCGGGTAGGTGGGAGGGGAGAGGCGGAGGATTGGGTTGATCAATAACTTCGCCAGGCATCTTGACGAAGCTCAGCCCAGAATGGCGAGATGTACGTTCTTTCTAGCACACGAGAAAGCGAAGCACAAAAGTTTGTTGTCGGTAATCTGGCAGTCAGCTTGTTAATTTACATTCAACTCCTGGTTGTGAGCCCAGAAAGCGTACCAGGTGGGAAAATGGTACAGGGCTAAGCAAGTACAATCTGAATCTGTCTACGAAAATAAATCGAATTTGAAACCACCGGGAGAAGCAGTGGCCCGTTCACAAGAGGCTATCTCTGTTCCGGGACTTCCTGGCTTTGGGGAAGTACGAATGCTGGTCCGGCGAATATTGCCATATCTTGTTGAGCCACATAATCGATGACGTCGACAGGCTGTCTCCAAATGCATGCCCAGGATGCAACCTCCACCCTCTCTACACACGCCAAACGACAGAGAGCTGCAGGTACAACCACCAGAAATCGGGACCAGGGACGGATGTGCACTATCTACCTTGGGGGTAGGCAGTCATTACCAGGTCCATAGGTAGTTAGTTTGTTGGCTAGATACCGAAGCTTGGACGTACCGTGCTCTTTGCTCCGGTCAGATGTTTTAGCTCGGAGCTGATAGGCTCATCGTGCCACAACCAGAAACAGAAGAAACAAATAAATCTGCGAGCTAGCTCAAAGTTGTCTCCAGACCCGAGGCCGGTGGCGATGCGCTCCAGGCCGCAGATGGAACATCCCATTCATTGATTCGTAGTAGTAGTAGTAGTAGTAGTCACAAGGAGGAACTTCAGCATGGTGCACTTGAGAGTCAATTGGCTTCTAATTAATTAGGAGGCACAAAGTAGATCCTCCATGATTGTCAAGAATCGCAAAATCTCCCGCCTTCTCACCGTTCATCGTCTACCCCGATCCAACAGCCTTTCAATCGCTTGGGCCAGCCATCTGAATATTTTCCCCATGTCACTTTGCCCCTCCATTTCAGATCAAAATCCCATGTTGGATGGATAATTGCCCCGCACTTGTATGTAAAACTCCATCATCGATTCACCGTCTGACCACATGGCAAAACAGCGAAGGAGTAACCCCACATCCCGGACAAAAGCTCCGCACCCACAACCAAACGAAACCTTGAAGCACCGATATGATGAGAAACACACCGATTGCCTACAGCTTTCATGATCTCACGAACCCTCCTGTTCTCTTCTATCCCGGCTGCTCGACCTATCGTCCACCAATGGACGATCGGAACCGGCACTTCTCGACGGCCAGGGGTTCCACCTGCCGTCGGACGTGTGTTCGTTTGAAATGCTTGACATAATCGTTGACGTCAAAACCTACATAGGGCCTCAGAAGAGAAAGCCCAGGCTCTCTTGTCCTCCTCTCTTGATAAGGAGGCTGTAGCCGCGACCACTTTAATTGCCCAGCTCCACCCCTCTATCACGTCTTCGTCGCAACTTTTCTAAAATGGCATCGAAACTCATCCCCGATACCCTCAAGAAGGCTCAGAACGCCGTCATGGGTCCCAATGGTAACAAAAATGGGCAGCTCCTCGAGTCCATGGTCACGCCAGACCAGAACTCTCGCATGACTTCCGACTTTGGCGTGAAGCAGAACAACACCGATGACTGGCTACGAGTCACGACCAACGGCCAGACCGGCCCATCGCTGTTGGAGGATAACTTTGCTCGCGAGAAGGTGAGCCGTCTCTCTTGTGTATGTGTGCAAGTACATGACTGACCTGCCTCAGATCCATCGATTCGACCACGAGAGGATCCCCGAGCGTGTCGTCCACGCCAGAGGAACCGGCGCTTTTGGAACCTTTAGACTTCTCGAGAGCGCCTCTGACGTGAGCCACGCAGGCATCTTGACTGATACCTCGCGAGAGACTCCCCTCTTCCTCCGCTTCTCCACGGTTCTCGGCAGTCGCGGTAGCGCCGATACCGTGAGAGATGTCCGCGGCTTCGCCATCAAGTTCTACACGCCCGAGGGCAACTGGGACTTGGTTGGTAACAACGTAAGTACACTTAGGACTTGTTCCTCGGTCTCCTTTAGCTCCCAATTCGACGCGAGATCTGATCGTGTCATATCGATGAGACGAGATGTTCCTTGGAAATGTTTCATGGGCATTTCTGGATAATCTCTTGAAATTGTGAAGGGATGAACGAGTCTGACGATTCAACAGATCCCCGTGTTTTTTATTCAAGACTCCATGAAGTTCCCGGATGTGATCCATGCCGGAAAGCCCGAGCCCAATAACGAAATTCCCCAAGCGCAGTCGGCCCACAACAACTTTTGGGACTTCCAGTTCCTGCATTCGGAGGCTACTCACATGTTCATGTGGACTATGTCGGACCGTGCCATCCCGCGTTCATACCGCATGATGCAGGGCTTCGGCGTCAACACGTATACTCTTGAGAACGCTGCCGGCGAACGTCACTTCGTCAAATTCCACTTCACACCCGAGCTGGGCGTACACTCTCTAGTATGGGACGAGGCCCTGAAGCTAGCTGGGCAAGACCCCGACTTCCACCGCAAGGACTTGATGGAGGCAATCGACAATGGCGTATTCCCCAAGTGGAAGTTCGGAATCCAGGTCATCCCCGAGGCCAAGGAGCATGACTTCGACTTTGACATCCTTGACGCAACCAAGGTGTGGCCAGAAGACCTGGTTCCCGTCCGGTACATTGGCGAGCTTGAGCTCAACCGCAATATCGACGAATACTTTACCCAGGTCGAACAAGTCGCTTTCTGCACGAGCCACATAGTACCTGGTATCGGGTTCTCGGATGACCCCCTCTTACAGGGACGCAACTTCTCCTACTTCGATACACAACTATCTCGCCTGGGGATTAACTGGCAAGAACTGCCTATCAACAAGCCGGTTTGCCCCGTGATGAACTTCAACCGCGATGGCGCCATGAGACACACCATCACCAAGGGCAGTGTCAACTATTGGCCAAATCGCCACCAAGCCGTGCCACCGGCAACCAAAGAGGAGGGCGCGTATATCGAGTACGCCCAAAAGGTGGCCGGCATGAAGCTGCGGACGAAGAGCGCCAAGTTCAAGGAGCATTACTCCCAGGCACAGCTGTTCTTCAACAGTATGTCGCCTATAGAAAAAGCCCACATGACAGCCGCCTTATCCTTTGAGCTGGACCACTGCGATGACCCGATCGTATACGAGCGGATGACACTGCGCCTGGCTGATATCGATTTGGGGTTGGCCCAAGCCGTCGCCGACATGGTCGGTGGCAAGAAGCCTACTCAAGCTGGCAGACCTAACCACGGGCGCAAGGCGAAGGGCCTTAGTCAGTTGGAGTTCCTCCCTGCAACCCCTATGATTGCGACCCGTCGCGTTGCTATTATCGTTGCCGACGGTTTTGATTCGGCGTCTCTTACAGCGGTTCTGGCCGCTCTTGGAGTCGCCAAAGCCACCCCCATGATCATTGCGCCGAAACGGTCGGAGATCTTCCCAGCAGGAGGGTCGGCCAAGGGTGTGATGCCTCACCACCACCTGGAGGGACAGAGGTCGACCATGTTTGACGCCATCTTCGTTCCCGGCGGCGTCGAGTCGATCAAGACTCTGGCGAAGAATGGCCGAGCCTTGCACTGGATCCGTGAGGCCTTTGGTCATCTCAAGCCCATTGCTGCCAGCGGTGAGGCGGTGGAGCTTGTTCGAGCGGCCATTACGCTGCCGAGTGTCAGTATATCGAGCGACAGCAACGTGGTGGAGTCGTATGGTGTAGTCACGATGCAGTCGGTCAAGCCAGAGAGCTTCAAGGAGACGGTCAACGTTGTCAAGAACGCGGCCGGGTTCCTTGAGCAGTTCTTCTACGCCATCTCGCAACATCGCAACTGGGATCGCGAGCTGGATGGATTGAGCACAATGGTGGCGTATTAATATATATCCGAGAATGATAAGAGTTGTACAATCAACTAAGAATATATTTACCTGATTGTTGTAGTCCCATGTTCTTCGTCCTTCCCATCTCATACTCGTGCATAAGCGATTAGCATTGACATATGAAGAAGTCGAATTCCGTCAAAAACACACCCCGCATTGCAGTGCTGAGGTACCTACCTAGTGGGGAAGGCAATGTCAAAGGGACCGTGCCAGGTCAGGGAGGGTTGGTTACCTTGGTTCTTTATGGAGGAAGTTTATGAGCACACTTTTATCTTTCCGCACTTGGCATGGTCAATTGCATTTGGGCATTACTTTATATTCACTACTATCCCTGCTTTGGAGATCCAAAATCTAAGAACTCATTCACGGATCGGCGAATCGCAGACGCTGAACGCGATCGCGTCGCGGATATCCTTCAGTGCAAATAGCTGGTCCAACCGCGGAAGTCATGCCGCCGTCAGGAAAAGGCAGCACCACCACCATCTCTTGCTTTTCGGCAAGATTGTTGTTAAAAGCGAGTCGAGCCGTATACTTTCGACATTCCAATGCGGTATCGGCATCACCCTCGGGATGCCACGATATCCTCCCTCCGTCGTTTCTCGCGAATCGACCGAGTATACACCAGCTCGACCATTGCCGCCCTTCCTAGGTCCTCTTCAACCGCGCGGTGCAATATCACGCAGGCGGGGCGGTGGATGTTGGAGGCAATGCCACAGTGGAGGTGGTGGGTGCCGCTGGTGCCGCCGAGGACGTTGTGCCCTGGCCCGGTTGGGTAGCGCCACCCTTAACGACAGTGGCTTGCACGATTTGGTTGAGACCGTTGAAGACAATGTTGACGAGCGCCCCGAGCGGGGAGTATTGATACGTTTTCTGCACCTGCCCATTTCCGAGATCCTTCTGCTGGCCAGTGAAGGTCATGTTCTGCTGGTAGTTGCCGATGATGCTGCTGAGGATGTTGCCCCCCGCGCTCACGACTTCCTGCACAATGTTGCCGAGATTGTCGATTATGAAGTTCAATCTCGTATCGCCCTGGATAATGGAGCCGAGCAGGCTGTCCACCGCTCCAATGACGCCTTCTACGACATCCGTCACCGTGTCGAGGAGATTGATCAGAAGAGGATTCAGGTCGAGTGACTGCAACGTCCGGTTCACAATGTCGACGAGGTGGCCGAGGCGAATGACAAGCTCCAGTTCAGCTCTGACGTCCGCGATGGTGATGTTAACCTTTTCAATGCCAACCTGTATGCCGACGTTGATCTCGACGAGCTTCGCAACCTCCGCGGCAAGATTGATGTCCGCTCGCAGGTTATCGACGTCGAGCTCAATGCGACCAACGGACAGCTCGGGTACTCTGAGGTAAACGTCGGCCGGGGAGTCTGTTGCATAACCTCCACCGCCTTTTGTTGGAGTACTGCCGCCGCCGCCGCCGCCTCCAGCAGGCGATGAAGTGGTTGGTGGAACCGTTGCTGTAGACGGTGGTGCAGAAGACGCTGGCGTTGTCTCAGCAGGAGGTGCCTCTTCTGGAGGAGCCGATGACTCTTGGGGGGGAGCCGGTTCCGCGGAACTTGTCGGTGCTGGTTCAGCCTCCGTTGGAGTAACTGTCTGCGCAGCGACGAAGGCAACGAAGAACGCCAGAAATGAGAGTATCAGTTGGTACCGCATCTTGAAAGCTGGACTAATGGTGAACGAGTGAAAGGAGGAGGGAACGGCAACACCAGGTGAGGAGGAGACACGAAGTTTCTGCCTGGCACGGAGAGGTCGACGAGCTCACAAAACAAAGAGCAGCAGTGGGGATATAAGACGCTACGCGTTTGCCCTCGACCAACCAGCCCAATCTCCGTCCGGCTCCCCCCCCCCCCCTTACACATTGACGTAGCTTCGGTTCCCTATAGAATGCATGATTGTGCCAGCGGGGAGTAGACGACCGTTTGTTCTGGCTTACTCGCACCCCCCTCTCTCCGAGTTATCGGTTGGAGATTTGAACCAAACTTTGTGCAACGCTCGAACTTGAATTTCCAAGTTGCAGAGAAATTAACGTGCTTAATGCATGGGCACCCCTGCCGTCGCATTGACGCATGCACGCGGGCGCCAGCGTTCAAGCCAGTCGGAGCTTTAGAATCGGCGCGGGATCCTGTGCGGAGTCGAGGACAAAAGGGGAAAACCTGCTTTCTCCACTCCGAAATGGGTATCCCCTGGGCTTCTAAGTGAACGTCGCATTGTCATAAGCGGCATGGGTTGAAGTCAGTCACGGCTACCGTGGGAGGAAACTCGAATGAGGAAGACACTCTGGGCCTGGCAGGCATGCATGCACCGGCTCTCAATTTCATTGTGCCACCCCACCCAAGTCGTCTGGAGGAGTCCGGGACAAAGACTCCATATACTTCTAGCAATTGGTCCCCAGCGGCATCATTGTCAGCCAGTCCCTGCAGGTTTGAGCAAATACCTCTCGCTTCAACTCATACCTCAAGCGGTCCTCGCCAGTCCTTTTCTTCTCCAGTCCAGTCATTTGAACAATCCATTCAACAATGGGTGCCTTTTTCGTTCGCAAGGCGTTCGCCTTGCTCGTCGTCTCTCTTTCCACACTTGCTCTTGCACAAAAAGATGGCGACGGCTACTTCGGCTACAAACTCGAGCAAAGGGCTCCCGACGGCGACGTGGAGTCAACAGTCTACGAGACAGAAAACACAAACACAGCTGGTGGCGTCGAGCTGAGCCCCATCCCGGATGTCTACCTCAACGCGTCAGTTTTCGTCGGAGAGATCAGCGTCCAGGTAGACAACATTACGGCAAAGGTCAACCTGGACGCCAAAGTGCTGAATCTGCTGCATTTCAGCGCCGGCGTAGATGCCAGCATCGATCGCGTCAAGTTGACCATCAGCAACATCACGGCTAGGGTCGAGTTAGAGGCCCGCCTGTCGAACGTGGTCCAGATGGTCAACGATGTGCTCAACAGCATCGATCTCAACCCCATCATCGCGACTCTCGGCCAGGACCTCGGCGAGATCATCAACAAGACCGTGGATGTCATCACTGCGCCTGTAGATGAGGAGGGGAACCCGATCGGGAAACGAGATCTGACATACCGTATCGATCATAACATCCTGTATTCGGTGAACGACTACACGGGCCACACGCACACCAACCGCGTCCTCGCACAGAATGGTTCCATCATCGATTATTTCCTCGACAACAACGGCAACTACCACGGAGAGCAGGTCGTGGGATACTACAGCCGCGACATGACTTTCAACGGCCACAACAAGACCGTCACGGTGGATGGAGTGGTCCGGGAGTTCGAGCTACAATATGTCTACACCCCGTATGCGGGACTGGAGGCTTACAGCAATATCTACATGGACACCACCGGCCGAGTTGTGCGGACAAAGGTCATTGCGGAAACGGAGGGCGGAGCGGGAAGTACCATCAGTAATGATGACGAGCTGTGAGTGTGAGGGCAGTACTGCGAAGGGATCCTAGGAGAGGGGATATTCAATGCGCCAAGCGTCTTCATTACTAGTGATCAATCGGAAGTGATACAATCGTACTTTTCTGGTCTGGCTGTCAGGGGGTGGTCTTTACAGCATCAGAGCAGGACGAGTCCACATTGGCCATGAACTACTAGGAAAGCGGATAGGGTGCAGGGGGCCAGCACACACAGGGCCACCGGCTTCAAGGTTCGAGGTTCGAGGATTCAGAGCACTAGCGACAGTTCTCTGTACATATTAGGGCATTTCGTGATATCTAGCCCGTGTTTGGTTACATAGATGAATCAACAAGTTGCAATTCCAGTCTGTACCATTTGTGCCTCGGTGGGTGGCGCCTTGCTTCTCGAGAAGTGTAATTTCGGCTTTCATGGGAAATGTCACCCCACCCCGCACACCGGGACCGCCGATGTTAAAGAAATGCTGCGCCCACGCCCTATAGCTTCGCCATTGGGAATGGCTCGCGACGGATAGAAAAGTTGGCAGAGCAGGGGCAGAAACGGCGAGATCCATGATGTGGCGTCTTGTTAATGTCAGGCACAGATACCACGTCGTTTGGTGGTTATGGAGCCCTGAGGGGAGTGCGGGGGCGGAGCTTTACTTAGTGGGCTAAGCGCTGCGGGGCTTCCCCCTAGCGGCAAAATGCAGTAACTTAGGTAACGACCGCGGCGGAGAGCAAACCTCATTACAGAAGAGGCACCCCACCCGACGTGTGCTGCGGGGCGTGCTAGACTGCCTTAATTAATCAGTGTTCTTAGTTGCCGCCATTAAGACCTCCTTCCAGCCCAACAGATGATCGTGGGCGGCGGTGAATCTGGATCGGTATCATGGCATTTCCTGCTGTCTCGGTGGTCCGTGTGTGGACGAAAGGGGGTTGGAATCTCCGGGCAAAGGTCGTCGCCAGCGATATGGTTTGGTACATGCTCAGGCAATGAGGCGCTCCACAGAGTCTTCCACGAAGCAGCCCCTCTTCCTGGCGATGTCTGGGAGCCGCGGCGCAGATATTTGCATTGCTGATCGCCAACCTACGGACTACGTAGTACTGTAGGTAGCCACGTGGATTGTGGAAACAGCGCCGCTGTGTCAGCTGGATATCCGAGTAGCTATTCATGAGAATATTGCACTGGATACATTGTAAAATATCAAGGTATTCAAATAGCTATTCATAGGATTATTGGAGTGAGTATATTAGTGAGTAAATATGTAGCAGTGATTATAAGAATCGATAACTTCTCATGCTATCTTCGATGTACTTTCCAAAGGAAAGTTGCCTGCAGCTGGCAAAAATGTTATCTGCCGTCTTTTTCGTCCCACAGTAAACCGGCACTGTTTATTGCAACCCGCTCGCTTGGTAGCCACGCCCAAACTGAGCGGGTGGAGTGTTTTGTATTTCGTACTGCGTAAGTAGGGGGTTGAATATTTTGGAGAACTCGACGCAACAGGAATCCCTGCTCCCAGTCGAGCTCAACGACTTATTATTACACTGCTACGTAGCTACGTCACCATTTCTCAATCCCGTGCCATGTCTTCTCTACAATGTCACTCGGCGTAAGCCAGCATCAGGGGCATCGATAAAAAAATAAAAATAAAAGGAAATCGAACTGATGACATTGACAAGCCCCAGAGTACCATCGCAGCATCGCATCTACCCACAGGGCGTGAAAAGCTGGGACGAAAACCAAGGCGTTGAAATTTGGCATGTTTCAGAACTACGACGTAAAAAAACAACCCAGACTAATAAATCGACACCGTTACCGGATCAAATGGCCCGATCATTGGCTGCGCCAAGGAATAGATTGCTCTGATTGCGCCAGCCCTGGGGCTCGGATGCAACAGTGATGCAAGTTGCGGTGCATAGCTCGGATAATATGCCTTGAGGATGCAGGGATTCTTCGAGGCCCGTGGGCCGCTCCAGAAGCAAAGATGGGCAAGGGAATAACTTAGGGGAGATGGGCTTTTGGGTTTCTGCACTGCATTCCAGAATGATGACGATCCTTCCCATGGATCAAATGAGCTGCTTGCCGCCTTCCAGTATCCCCTAATTACATTCGATGCCACAGAACCACCCCACCGTCGTGGTGTGCCGTCGAGCTAGCGATGGTTCAGTTCTAGACGAGATGACCATCAATCTGGCATCGAAGGGCTCTCATCCGCACCTATGTAGACACCAATCTGAGCATCCGTAATCTCTGTTTAATAGCCCTCTTCTGCATTTCACTGCTTTGATTGATCACACCATCATCGGTCAACGCCACACCATGTCACGGCGGGACATCTCTCCGGAACAAGGTGTATGTATCTAACCCGCTCCCCACTGTTCGTAGATGGAGGGCAGCTGCTCTAGACGCATGGCATTCCATATGAAAATCGGTCAATCTGCCGGCGCCAGGTATATTGGAGGATTCTCCATCCCGAATCCATCTCATGTGTGACACTCCATGGTTTCGTCCCTCGATTGCCTTAGGAACGGAATGAGATCTGCGCCTCCAGAACCCTTGAGCTCATCTTCTCTCCCAGCCTCACAGCCGGTCACCTGACTGCCCTTCTGAGCCGCTCTAGCAGGTCGCACGATGTACTTTGATACGACAGCAATGTGCTTACTACGCCAAAGCCGAAGCTGCTTCATGCAACCCTCATATGCATCAAAGAGAACTTCATCTGAAAGGTTTGTCTGAACAAAAGAGCGAATGGATGGGAGCGTGGAGGCAAGTTCGAGAAATTCTCGATGCTGGCCAGGCATGTACAATCTCATCTCCTATTTTCAAGTTAATTCGATACTTTTGACGACCAGGCTCTAATTCCCCGAGGGGGGGGGGGTACCTTGAATATCGCAACCTCAGCACCGCCAGGCTCCTTGTGTTGTACGCCAAGCACAGAATCCAGGAAAGGGAACAGGCTGCTTTGCGCAGCGCTCCCTCCAGCTACCTTGACAGGCTGCTCGGACCCATCACTTCTCTGAAAGACCATCCCACGAGGCAATCCTTTATCCTCCATACCCTTCCCACCACTAAAAAAGGGACGAAGTTCGTGGTAGAACATGTGTGCATCGAGCAGGGCGTAAATCTTCGAGAGATGATGCCCCATACGTATAAATACACCCGCAGTGATTCTTAGTGCATCTGTTACAGATGCGTTATCCCCTCGGTCGGCTGCAGCCACAGCTCTCAGGAGCAGCGGCACCAAACGGCCACCCTCGGCCTCAACGAGGACGGGGACGAGCAGGAATGCCGTTTCACCGAGCGTGTCTGTGAATGAGGCTGCCAATTCAAGTTGCTCCAGTTTGAAGCAGCTCTCTTCCTCGGTGCTTACGGTTTCTTTTGCAATCCAGTTCCATAGACATAGTCCGGCGTAACTCAGAACGGGCTCCATGCCGAAGTGGTTGCACACGGCCAGGAACGGCTCTGCCAGCTGCGGCGGCACGGTCTCTATGGGCTTACCATCCTCCGAGCCTCTCCAGACGTAGGCATGGACCAAGAAGCCAAGCACCACATACGCGCGGCGAAACTCGAGCTCAGAGGACAGGTGGGAGACGGATAGAAGTGATAGCGAACGAATCTCTTCTTGCAGTCTATGAGATCTTATGAGCGCCGGGAGTTCTGTAACAAGCTGATCCCATTTCTTGTAGTACGTGTCGCTGAAGGCAGCCACAGGCGCCTCGGTTGAGAGGAACCCTCTCGTGGGAGAGATACCGAAGGTGTCCAGATTGACCAGGCTAGGAATCATACTGGGTGCCTATGGTTGTCCCAAACAAGGGGCCTAAAAGTTGGTGATAAGGAATCCGAAGCCACGAAAATATTTGTATTTTGGGACACTCTAGCACGATGAAGTCCAATTATGGTAGGAAAATGTCTCGCTTCTCAAAGCCGAGGCTAATTGCATTCCCATTGTATCCATTGGTTCATTTATAGTCATATGCAAGGTGGTGCTGGATGCCATTAGACCGGCCGAGCCCTATTGTCCAGCCCGAACCACGCCCTTCAGTTGGCGAGTCTTGGCAGCCTATACGCTGAATACGGGACGACATCCATGCGATAACCCAACGCGAAAATTGAATGTAGCCGCACAAAAGCAGTCAACCGCCATCTAAGACGGAAGCTGAATATGAAATCAAAAACACATCGTTGAGGCTCCTGGCCAGAGATCCTATGAACACACCACTCCCAGCGTAGAGTCTATTCCTTAGCGTCGGCGAGTACTTGAAAATATCGAAGGACACAATGTGTTTGTCTGCTCAAGCAAATGCGGTGTTGGGCTTGCCTAAACAATAAAGCTGGGGTGAATTTGTGCAATGCGATAGTAAGAGGTTGTAGAGAGCACAATAGCTTTATAGTAGCAATGTTGTGAGCCTTTGGGTACTAGCAACAAGTAATGTATCCAAGTGGCTACAGAATGAAGCTATTTGTCCACGGGCACATGTTGGTTCCAACAATCTTTGAGCCCGTATAACTTCTTGACTGTGATGACTCTGGAGACGAGCTACGAACTCTGCCCCTGATCAATACGAGTTGGTAGGAGCGAGAGCAAGTGGCTAAAGTATCTAGTTGCTCAACTGGTCAGCGCACGTAAGGCTAACCATCGCGAATGAGATGCTTAAAGAGCACTCCCAGAAAAAGGGCCGATCGCTTTGCGTATCTCTTTTTCTCCGGGCTCTCGAAGTCCACCCACGTCGCCCCGAATCGATCGGAGTACCCAGCGGCCCACTCCCAATTGTCGGTAAAGGTCCAACCAAAGTATGATTTGATGACCACACACTCCTGGGACGCCTTGGCAACTTCAGTCAGATAGCTTTTGAAGAAGTCGATACGGTGCGGGTCCTCCAAAACATCTCCTGGACCGTCAGGCTTCCAATCGTGCTCCCCCTTGGCGGTCGTGCCGTTTTCGGTGATGAAAATAGGGACTTGGTACCGATCCCAGATCCAGCGAAGCAGCTTTCCCCATCCCCATGGCGACGTGCGCAGCCACGGCGTATCGCTTTCGATTCCGCGCTCCACGCCCGCCTTGTTTCGATCGAAGACATCGACATTCCCTTTGTGATCGTTAATGTCGGCAGGCTCATCGCGGTGCTTGACGAAGAAGGCAGTGTATGAGTTCATGCCATAAAATTTGGAGCTTCCCAGCACTAACTTGCTCTCTTCTGGCGTGAAGTGCGGTAGGCGATCGCCGAGTTGGGCCCGCATCGATGCGGGATAGTCGCCTGTCTTATACAGTGGATCGGCGAACCAAGCGATTTCAAATTCGCGGGCGCGTTGCGCTGCTTCCACGTCGAGGGGGTCCGATTCATCCCATGGCTCGGACCAGTTCCCGTGAAGAGTAATCATGACACTGCCCCTCTGCTCAGGTTCGAAGTCTTGCTTGTACATCCGGGCAACGTGCGCGTGCGACAATAGCTCGGTGTGGGCCACAACGAAAGGCTCGGTGCTCGAGTCCCCCTCGCTGTTGCGGTCGCGAAAGCTAGATCTGCCGGGAGCGTGCACACCGGCCGCGTACCCGGCAAGCGTGTAGACGCCAGGCTCGTTGTATGTGATCCAATGCTTTACCCGTTTACCAAATCGTTCGAAGCAGACTCTGGCATATCGGTTGAAGTCGGGTATGTATCTGTCCTTGTCCAACATCCCCCCGTATCGATCTTCTAATGCCTGCGGCGTATCCCAGTGGAATAGCGTCAGGAACGGAGTGATGCCGCTGGCCAGCAGCTCGTCAACCAAGCGGCTGTAGAAGTCGATACCGGCTTCGTTGACTGGATCATCTTTCCCGCCGAGAGGTATGATGCGGGTCCAAGCAAGGGAGAAGCGGTATGCCGTCACGCCGTATGATTTCATTCGAGCAACATCTTCCTTGTAGTAGTCGTACGACAGGCACGCGTCATCAGCGGTGCTCCCGTCCTTTACAGCGCCGGGCGTGTGTCCAAACTTGTCCCAGATGGACTCTCCTTTGCCATCTTTGTTCCAGGCCCCTTCAATCTGTGTCGCGGCTGTCGCAAAGCCCCAGTGGAAGTCGGAGGGCAGAGCGCCGCTGAGTGTGGGGTCGAATTCGAACTGGGACGTCATTGTTAGTGCCTGGAGAGTTGCTAACGAACACTATGGGAAACATACCACTGGCGAAGGGCCGGTTCTTGTAGCATGGAAAAGGGTGACAAGATGAAATAAGTGGAAAGTGTATTGGCGTAAGTCAAGAGTTTGGACTACCCGTTGTTTGGTGATTCGTGGAACAAGTTGGCATCGGTCGAATGTGTCCCGACGTTCTGGCGCAAGTTGGCCAAGTACCCCACAATCTACGGCTCACAGGGCACTGCATCCGTTACTGGCGGCCCATTAGTATCCTCAGGCCATTCAGTGCCCATTGACAGAAAAGAGCAATTATCCTTTAAGTATGTTGGGAAGATCGATTTGAACCAAGAATATGAATTCTATAATTAGTCGTGAGTGGTCGATCGCTTAAGGTAAGGATTTGGTGATCAGAGGATAGTGATGAGCAAGGAAATATGCTGCTGATAAATGCATTCCTTGGTCAATATACTTTTCTCCTATGGCTCTCTCAGGTCTGCCACGGCTCATAGATAATGTGTTCCAATCGACAACGCTTGTCTGATTTAAGTTGTAGTGCTTGGGGTGAAACCAACGATGGTGTTGTCGACGTATCATAAAGCATGTAATTGTATCAACCTGAGAAAGTTCCTTTTAGAAAGATAGGCTAATGGTTTCAAAAAGCCGTAATATAGCCAATTCTAGAGGAGACTCAACCTGGTGGCCAGTCACCCAGCCATGATTTGGGTCATGACACCCAGCGCTGATGTTGATAGCGGCTTCATAATCACCCTCGTTGCTAGAGGTGAAAAAAAAAGTCCTTGACCTTGTGTTCTGATCGGTGGAGAGTATGCGGTAAGCTGCGAATGATACAAGCAGGGAAGACGTCTTGGAGCGAAGGTAGTGGTGCGTGCAAGATTGGGAGAGAGTGTGACCGATCGACACCACATTTACACCGCTCGGTGGTAAAAAATACAGCTCCTCCGCAGTGAGAAAGCCAAGTAAAAAAATAAAATAAAATAAAATCGAAATCGGAACAGCGAACGAGTACCGACGGAAGACCCTTTTACCCTTTCTCCAGGGATTGTTCGAGGGACTTATCTGATCGATGGGCACACATTTCGGTTCCTAGTGGAGGCGACTAGTTTGGGGCTCTCCTGGGCAGATGGACGACCTCGATGGGCACAATTCAATATTATGAGCTTGACATGGTTTTCCAATCTACTAGCTAACTTGTACACTATACTGCGTGACCAGGTTTTTCCTCAACCTGTTTGTGTTCCAATAGTCACCAACCAAGTCTTCTTGGAATTGTCATGCCTTTGAATTACATCCCAAGCCTGACCACATCTATGGGTATTTCTACAACAAAATCTTCCGCTACATGCATGCAGCACCGTCAATTCCCAACACCTTGCCGTTGATCCACTCGCCGTCTTGCGAAGCCAAGAAGCACACCACGCGCGCAATGTCGATTGGCAGGCCTACTCTGGTGAGCGGCGACCAGTGCGAAGCATACTCATCGACATCATCGTCGTTCAGGTTTGCACCATCAGGGATGTACTCTCGGCACACTGCGTGGTACATGTCTTGGCTTCGTTAGCTGCGTTCTGAAAAGTGGAAACATGTCCGACTTACCGGTCTTAATTCCACCAGGGGCAACGGCATTGACCGTAATCTTCTTGTCACCAAAGTCTACCATAACGTTAGCCAGAAACCTGAGAAACTTGGGAGATATCACACATACCAATAGCCATGCATCGGACAAAGGTCTCGATAGTTCCCTTAGAGCCGGAGTAGACGGCATGCTTCGGAACACCCTTGGCCTGTCCAGTGATGGATCCCATAAGGATCAGTCGGCCACCGACCTCGAGGTGCTTGTATGCCTCTCGGGCAACGAAGAACTGCCCTCGGGTGTTGATGTTGAAGACGCGGTCGAACTCCTCGGGTGTGACGTCCTTGACATGGCCGAAGGAGACGACACCGCTGTTGGAGCAGACAATGTCTAGTTTGCCGAATACTTTGACCGCCTCCTCGAACATGGCCACAATCTCATCGACTACTGCCACGTTGGCCTTGATGGATGCTGCGTCTGAGCCACCCTTCTTAATGGCGGCGACAACCTCCTCGGCGGACTCGGTGCTATTGGCATAGTTGACAATAACCTTTGCGCCACGGCGCCCGAGCTCTAGGGCCATTTCCCGACCGATACCGCGGCCTGCACATCAACGTATATTAGCGATCGGCTCAGTGGCATAGATCAGGAGCGGTGCCAGGCAAATCATATATTGGCATCGTCGTTGGGGGAACACCCCATTGTGGCCCGTGCGGCCCTAACTCAACGGAGCGAGAGGGAAATCAACAACGTACCGGCGCCAGTGACAAGAGCGACCTTGCCCTCGAGAGATGCAGAAGCCAGACCCAAAGGGCCTGGGATTCTGTTGAATCGTCCAGGTTCTGCGGTGATACCAGGCATCTTGATGACTGAAGATTCGTCGGGTGGGGATTGAGAGTTGGTTTTGATTGGTTTGAAGTCGATGAAGTCAGGAAGTCACTTGGCAATGAAAGTCTGATGAGATACCAATATCAAACACAAGTCATGCGGGCCGTTAACAGCTTAAATACGACAATTCAATCGAATCCAACTACTACTGCTCCCGTCCGTCGGTAGTGGCTGCAGTTGGGCCAGTTCGGAGTCCGTGGAGACAGCCCGCCGGACTTGGGACGTTGCGACCCGGACGTCCGCGTCGCACGTTCCATAACCCACGTACACCTGAATCGGCCATGTCGTCTCCCCTTCAAAGCGCGACGACCGAGTTGGGGCTAAGGACAAACTGTCCGCGAAAGTTTGGGTGAAACGAAACGGGAAACTCGACTGCAAATCCGCACGCGACACAAAGCACCACTGACGATCCAGGGTTTTCTGGCAAACTCCGGATCCACCAGGCCCTAGTTCAATAGTGTGGAACACGCCGGCAAGCCCCATTTTCTGGCTCAGCATACGCTATAACGCTTCCTAGATCACAGTCCTGGGCATCTGTGCGTGTCTGATCTCTCTGCTTGGTCCAGCCCGGGCTCCCTTCCTTCAGCGTCCGGTCCGATGGGGCGTTTCTGCGTCGCTGGCGCCATGCTGCATCCCCTCTCTCCTGCCAAGAGGTGCGACTACGGCCGACTGACGCTCCAAAGTTGATAATAATCTCAACGCTTTCGTGGTGTGAGACTGGCAGCCATCGATCGCACGTGGAGATTCTCGTGCCGATCACTGATACATATGCTGCTGAGCAGTCCTCTTGGATGTAGCATCACTGTGCTGATTGAAACTGGTCCCTGGCCACAACCGCTTCCTGCGCACCTAGACATTGTCTTGGAAGCAAGAATCTGACATCTCGGAATGACTTTGATCGCTCCGCAAAAATTCCGGGGCATTCGACCGACTGTTCTGGACAGCAGGCGAGGCCGCCACTCGTTCGATTTGCTAGGATCGTTGTGGCTTCAGTGGCTTGATTTGGTGATGGACGCCACCACTTCCGAAACACCACGATTTCAGTGCCATTCAGCATGACGATTGGCAGCTTAGTGTACAGTCTTCGCACATTAGACGCCTTGCGCGGACCAGAATATCGCTCATGGCCTTGCCCACTCCATAGCACTTACGGCAGCAACTCGTACTCTAATGGGTGTTTTGTGGACAGGATCACACTATCTCTGGCCATACTCAGATACTCCCGCAACAGCTCCGATGGGATAAGGGAACGTCCTCCGGTTAGTAGCCGGGATGCGGCAGGTAGCCTACTACGGAAGCAGGTTCTTATGTTCGTCGGCCATAACATTGGTACTAGTTGGATTGAGGCTTCTGATAAACGCTGCTCTCAGCTCTGAGCGATCCTGGCCGAGGACTTGGTGTAGAATATTGCGACATCGCTGAATTTGCGGCAAGGTGAGTCACGGAAGGCTCATCTACAAGTTTTAGAAGATGAAACCATCACTTTGCCCCTTCAAGCGTGCCCTGATTTCATTCAATGCTAGATCATTGCGCATGTAATGTTAGGACCATTAACGAACCATTTCTCCCCGTTTTGACTATCTTAGCGTCTTTTTGTAGCATTTTCACTGTCATGACAACTCTGATCGCACAATGACCTGACGAGGGAGTGGAATGAATCTTAAGAAAGGATCATAGAGGCAACACGAGAAATCCAGCATGTATAGATGCACGCAGCCATTGCATAAGATAGTAGTAGGGTAATAAATTGGGAATATGCGTCAGTAGTTGCCTCCAAAGTGCGATATCTACAGTTGGGGATGAGGTTCGGGTAGTGCATATTATTGGTCTCTCAAACGAGATCTCTCAAGGGCGGCAGCATCCATTAATCCACCCTTTGTTCCCTGATTTACAAGGGAGAAGAGTTTGTCCGGTCTCGCCCAGGCCGAAAACCTCTGATATTGTGCTACCCGCCTGTCTGTGACATCCCCATCAATGCAGGTACCATGTGGTGGTTGGTACAATCTTAAGCCAAGCTAAGGTACCTAGGTAGTGAGAGTTGTGTCGACACAGCTTTGACATCGTCACGTACGCCGTAGTAAGCAATTCGACAACATCAAACAAACAATGTCTCTGTAGACTTGGATTTTCTAGCTCCATTATTTCTCCCTAGCATCCGATATCTGAAGGCCGTCGTCTGTACACAATTGAGCTCCGTGCCAAAAATAGTATCTCCACCTCCGGGCTAAATTAGGTATGGTAGCCAATGTAACATGGTAGCATCAGCGAATCTAGACGCGAAGAATAGATGAATATGACGGGATGGACCAAAAAGGACAGCGACATCATTTCGACTTTTTAAAGTAAAGTCTTCAAATACTTGCCAGTGCCGTGATGATCCCCACGCATCATCCTCCAGCCAACCTCACGACCACCCACTGACTGCCATGAAGCTCAACCGAAATCTTCTACTCCTCGTCGCAACTGCCGCTGGAAGCACCGCGGAGGTCGTTATCGGGCGTGTAGCTGACGATTTTCGCTGGGTTGATCCATTCGGCGCGCACTCCTCGCCACCCGGCTTCACGGTGACATGCGAGGCAATAGCGACGTTCCGCGCAACGCAGCATGTATTGAGCGACTTAACGAAACCGCCTCCCATCGGCCTGGCCCCATGGGCCGATGCACTAAAATTCTTCTTCGGGGGACGGCCCTTTCCTGGTAGCTGGGACGGTGTCGACTCCCGCGGCACAAACCGCGATGTGTTGATGATGAAGTACGCAGAGGTGCCTCGCAAGGTGCGTGATTGGATCCAAGCGCAGAGAGACAAAGAGAGCGATACAAAATGGCTGTTTGCCGTGTACGAGAAGGCTGAAGGCGAGAAGAAAATCCGTGGCACTGCTAAGTTGCAGCCTTCAGCTGCTGTCGGAGAGAGTGGAGAGGAGGCTGCGGGACCAGCAGACGAGGATTTGGTAATGCTGTTTGCAGCCGGAGCTATTTACGAGATCTTGCCTCTCTGGGTTGCCGAAGGAAGTGGGTGCGAAGCCGATCTGGTAGATCTAGAAAAGTACCAAGCCATACCCAAGGACGGAGCGGTAGTCGCTTGGCCCGTCCAGCGGACGGAGCCGGATTGGAATTCGGAAGTTAGAGACATCACGTTCAATGTCAAGGCGCAGTTCCTGAGAGAGACTGAGGAAGGAAAGGCTGCGCGGCTCGCAAGGGAAGAAGAAGAGGTTGAGAAACAAGCAGAAACAACTACCCATCCAGATCAAGAGGCGACGGTGGAGGATACCGCTTATGAGACATCTGGAAGTGAGAGTGCTGAGAAAGACGAGCTCTGATATGGAGAACTGCTCATCAATATATCTATACCGCCAAGTACGTTGTGGTCTCCGCCAGAGCAAACCCCTGTAAAATCAGTATCTTTCCAGTATGGTAGCTGGCTGCACTCATATACAACTTGTCGTTAACGCTCGAGAGTAAACGGATCGGGAGATATTGGATCAGAATGAGGAAATGGCTACACTGGCAATGCACCTCTCGTGCCAGTCAGTAGCGAGTTCAAAATTTGGGGTGTTCCGCGGCAGAGCACCGTTCGTGATTGCTGGCACAAATGAAATCTAGCCCACCATTAAATACTTCTTAAGCAGCATTTTCATGACATTTCATTATTTGAGGAACAGTTTCTACATTCGGCAAATGACAGTAACGATGGCCCGCATTGGGAGAACTCATGTATCAACTCTGCACGACCAAGCTTTGTCAGCGTATAACGAATGGATGAAGTCCAAGAAGAAGAAGAAACTGCCGAGAAAATAGACCGGAGCTAGAAATGCAAGTTCCTATAATTGGGCCCTAGGGGCCACTGAAGGTGTAAGCCAGCCTGACCATAGTTGACCAAAACTGCCGCAGGTTAACGAATCATTTTGGTATACTTGAACAGTCTCGGAGGCACTTTAAATACAGTATATTCAACTGAAGAATAGATGTATATCACCTGTGTGGCTCAAGTTCTAAACTTCATTCCTGGGTTGCGCTGCCGGCACTCTGCTATACCCTTCAGAAATGCCGTATATTTGTAGTTGTTTCCTGTCACTATGGTACATTACTTTACGTTAGGAATTGCTTTGCTTACTCCTAATCCTACAAACTTGTGTACAGGTGGCAACCCTGAAAAGAATTCAAGACGGAAACCCCCAGCCAGTCATTTGTTCCAAAGTTGCTACACTCTCAGGCCTTGATATTCAGTCGCGTGCTCGCCAAAATGGTGAAATATCCTCGCCCCTCTTTTCTCACAAATACCAGTGACAACGCCATAAAATCGCATACGAAACAAGAGTTCAGACACTTTACAGTTGGCGACCAATCAGACCTGGTCTCTTGATAGTCGTTCTGAAAGTCGACGGAGGTGGCATTTCCGCAACGCCGAGTATCCCAGTCAAAATCGAGGTCAACCCAGGCAGCAAGCCACCATCTGAGGAGGGACTGGGCTGCTGGGTTGGAGCTGGCTGTGGCTGCTGCGTTGGCTGGGCGGGTTGTGGTTGTTGTGGTGTCTGAGATGGTTGGGCTGGAGCTGGAGCGGGAGCTTGTGACGGCGCAGCAGGCTGAGATGGAGCGGCAGGCTGAGATGGAGCGGCAGGCTGAGAAGGGGCGGCAGGCTGAGAAGGGGCGGCAGGCTGAGAAGGGGCGGCAGGCTGAGAAGGGGCGGCAGGCTGAGAAGGGGCGGCAGGCTGAGATGGAGCTGCAGGTTGAGAAGGAGCAGCAGGTTGAGATGGGGCAGGCTGAGCAGGGGCAGGCTGAGCAGGGGCAGGCGGAGATGGAGCTGGAGCTGGAGCTGGTGCCGGCGATTGTGGTTGAGCAGGTTGCTGCTGCTGACTCGAAGACTGGGCCGGTGCTTGACTAGGGGCAACCTGAGTCAAAGATGGGGAGGCCTGAAGAATGCTTGACAGAATGCTAGACATGTAGGCATTAGGATCTACTGAGGGCTGGGCTGGCTGCGAAGGGGCGGCCGGCTGGGACGGAGCGGGCTGAGAAGGAGCTGCTGGTACTGATGGGGCCGCTGGTACCGATGGAGCTGCCGGTACTGATGGCGCAGCCGGTACTGATGGCGCAGCCGGTACTGAAGGAACTGCCGGTACTGAAGGAGCTGCTGGTACTGCTGGTACTGATGGCGCTGTTGGTACTGATGGAGCAGCCGGTACAGACGGTGCAGCCGGTACAGACGGGGCAGCCGGTACGGATGGGACAGCTGGTACTGACGGTGCTGCTGGTACTGAAGGAGCTGCTGGTACTGAAGGAGCTGCTGGTACTGAAGGAGCTGCTGGTACAGACGGAACAGGTGCCGGCGCCTGAGGAGAAGGCGTCGCGGGTACTGGAGCTGAAGTCCCAGAAGCACTTGAAGCGCCTCCTCCGATGATAGTCTGAATGATGGTAGTCAGAATCGTTGTCAGCTGCCCGGGAACCTCCGGAGCCGGAGGTGCAGGTGCCTGCCCCTGGGCATTGGCTACTCGGCAGTTAGCATGTACTTCACCATGTGGGCGAATTAAGGCGACGAACTCGTGACAATGAGCGCAAAGGCGCAGACGGCAGTTGGAGAGATCCTCATCTTGCAAGGTAAGCCGCTAAACACGGATTATGCAGTTGAGATGGGCAAATTGTCAGTTGGGAAGCGTTCGTCGGGCCAAAGTTAGCTCAAAGTGGATTCCATGGGGACGATCGTGGTATTTAATAGAACCCACGCCCCGCCATCCTATCTATAACCGTCAACCGCCTCTTATTTTCATCCCATCCATGACGAGTGCTGGGGCCGAAGCCAGCATGCTGGTATCCGGGGGCAATATAATCATACAGGAATCCGGTTGCGTGCTGAAGACGATAGATTCAGACATATAGGCCAGAAAACAGCCAATGGACTTATATAGGGGAAATGTTTCCTGTCCGAAATAGGCCTAGAGCAAAGTTCGCCCAGGCCTTCGTCCTCAGTTTCAAGGAAAATCCAGTCAGTCACGCACTCAACTGATGTCAGTGCAATAACGTGACTTGGCGGGAAGACGGCAGAGTATATTGTGTTGGAATAGCCGAATAAGCCCGGCAGATGGGACTTGTATCGATTATAATGCGGTGCAATCGAACTCTACTACCACGAACGTCGTTGGTCCAGGACCCGGGAAAACGGCAGAATTCACCGGGTCAAGCGGGAGAGTGCTCATCTCACGGCTTCTAGTCTTCACTCCCCCCCCCGGACTTGCTGCTTGGCCCGCAACGTGGTCTAAGACCGGATGAATAGTTTTTCCTTCTGCTCCTATCAGATGTGGGTGCTCAGTCCCGTCCGCCATGTGGCGATTGATGGGTCGGGTTTTGCCGGAGTGACTACGAGAGCAGCATGAGTACCCTGCACATCTTCTCGCATCCGAGACTTGGGCTTCGGTTTGGCCCTGGCCATGTTGTAGCGTGGTTCAGTTATGGCTTTTCTAGAATGAAGATTTGGAAGCCTGCTTCAAATCCGCAAGCCTCTTTCGCCGCGAATACGGACACACGCCGTGCGACTTGAGATGGCTCCGGATGTCCATCCAAGTGTCAACCAGATGCTATCCATTCGGCCACAGTAGCTTCGGTTGCCTCTGCGTCTGATCGTCTACTGTTGACAGAGCTTGACGAGTTCCCTCTGAAATGAATCCAAGCCAATGACTCCATCAACCCCGATTCAGCTGGAATGAGGACTGCGCACTATCATCAACTATTGCTGTGGCTGATACGGCATTAGGGATAGCGCCAAAACTTGGAAGCGGAGTGTCCGACCTGAACCAATCACCCGGAATGATAAACGAAGCCAACACATCCTCTTGCGGGCAAGCCTAGCCTCAATTCCCCCACGACCCGGGACGTCTGGGCTCGAACACGCTAAATTTAAGCCACATGGCCCTGGCCCAACCATCTAGACTGGCCGCGGCATTCGTTGGCTGACGCTAAACTCAGCCCTACACCCTTCCTGACTGCATCCCTCTGCATTCCTTATGCACTCAGCCTGTCCGAGCCACAACAAGAACAGTTGCCTGTGTGATAAAAAGTCTCACATCAGCACGTGGAGAATTGGTGAAGGAGGATGGGCTACGAGATAAAAGGCTGGATGGCCATTTTGGTGCCATCATCTAAATTCAATCGTCGTCGTCGTACATTTGACCAGACCTCTTACCAGACCTCTTGCTATCAATTCGTGCATTTATAGCACCATATAATCGTCATCATCCCTCTAGCACAAAACCATGGCCGACGCGCTTGCTGCCGTGGACATTGTCCTCCTGACCGGCGCAACTGGTCACGTCGGTTTCTGTACTCTTCTCCAGGCCCTTCGCACTGGCCACACCGTTCGATGTGCTGTTCGTTCAGAAGCGAAGGCGTCCTTCATTCGATCACGGCCGGTAATCCAATCGCTCAACCTCCCGAAGTCACGCCTGACATTTGCTATCGTCCCGGACATCACCATTCCATGCGCATACAACGAAGCAATCAATGACGTCAGTTATGTCATTCACGTCGCCTCGCCTTTGGTTACTGGCGATCAAGTGCCGCTGGCACAACATCAAGAATACTTCATACAGCCCGCAGTGAGAGGGACGCGAGCGATACTCGAGGCGGCGCGGAAGAGTGGGACAGTTCGCCGGGTAGTCATCACAAGCTCAATCGTTGCACTCCTTCCCGTTGCGCAGATGGATGGCGTCGAACCGAGACGCCAGGCGGTCCTTCCAACCGATCGTGTCGAGTTCGTCCCCGAGCCGTACGAGACTGAGTTTGCGGCATACGCAGCGTCAAAAGTGGCTGCTTTAGGAATCGCGGAGCGATGGATGCGAGACGAGCGGCCAGGCTTTGATGTGATCCATCTCCACCCATCATTCGTGCAGGGACGCAATGAACTCGCGGAGACTACCTCCGAGGCATTCAAGGGAACAAATGCGGTTGTCCTTGCCACACTCCTGGGTAAGAGATGGGGTTGCAGCTACGCTGGGGCCACAGTTCACGTCGAGGACGTTGCGCGGATCCACGTCGATGCTCTGCATCCATCGGTTCCCGGCAACCAGAGTTATATCCTCAGCACTCCATCACGCTGGGATGATGCCAAAGCCATTGCAAAGCGAGAGTTCCCAGAGGCTGTGGAGAAGCGCCTGATTCTTGGTACGGGATCCGTTGGCTCCATCGACATTCCATTCGACACGTCACTTACGGAGCAGACATTTGGAATTCGCTTCCGGAGTTTTGATGATCAAGTGAAGAGCCTTGTAGGGCACTTTCTAGAGTTACGGGCCAAAAAGGTCACAGGTCTCGGCCTCGGAGCGAGGCAGGGCGTCCATCGTCAGGTCAGAGCCAGCGCTTAGCCGGCAGGGATAAAGCGTACTGCGTGCAGTACACAGCATACGCGTTGCTTTTGGGATTGTACTAGGAGTTTGAATGCTTCCTTGAGGATAGAAAATACCCGCCGGATTGGCACATGGAGTTTGGGTTGAGGAAATGATAGAATATCAACAGACTAGAGTTGAGAAAGTGAGAATTGGTGGGATAATCGTGTCCGTCGACGGGCTCTTGATATAAAACATGCCCCCCTAGCCATGTGATTTAACAGCTTCACCAGGTGTCTGGTGCTGCGTAATCGGAACACTCGCTTGGTTATATCATTGTCTACAGTTAAAAACGTGCCCTAGATGTGCAACCTGGAACTATTTTCTTGCCGCAGCACAACAATAGCATTTTCCCCAACTTTATATGAGTGTGGTTTGTGACTTACCGCAGATGAGATTGCAAATATTTCAGAATTGCAACAATCTTCTCATCCTCAAAGCGTCGTCCTATGATTTGCAGGCCAACGGGCATTTGATCGAAGGTCTCTGGGTCATCTGGTCTGCGTCAGTGACATTTCACATTGCACATCGGGAAAAGAGAACCCACACAAAGCCCAATTGTCCTTATCGTGGCCGCTGAAGAAGCTGGTTCTCATCATGGTTTCATTAGTTGCCCTATTTGCCTTTCCGGCAGGGAACACCAACGCAGGATAGTCCAAGAGATTCCACACGGCAGAGTAGAACCAGTATTTTGCCGTGCCGTGCCGCGTCGCTATGCCTGGTGCAACAGGCGAGATGATCACATCGATCTGATTCTCCCATCTACCTTGGTCCTCGTTCCACCTGCCGGTCTCATTCCATGCCCGCGCATATTCGAGTCTATACTCTTCTCTTTCTTCTAGCCAGTACTCCAGCTCTTCTCTAGTCAACTTTTTGACGCCCGAGTTTTCCTCCAGAATCCACCGAGTCAGCGGAAGCATCGGCTCGCCAGACTCTGCCATTGCATTGCGATCTGCATCCCCCCCATCGGTGAAGTAGAGACTAGATGCAATCGCCCAGGCTTCGTCGTGCTTGTAGAGCTGAAAGTCAACGACATCAACGGCGGGGATGGACTTGATCTTGTTGACAAGCTGTTCTAGAGCCCTGGTGATTGGCGGGTGCGGCATCACGATCCCGTCATGCCAAGCAATGCCTACGCGGACTGGCTTGTCCTGAGTTGGGTTGCAGCCGATCGATCTCCAAGGCAATGGAATCAAGGCCGGCTCCTGTATCCAGGGCTCCGCAGATAACACGGTCCTCATGAAGAGCTCAATGCCATCCAAGTTGGCGCACATCGGGCCGATGACTGTGGGAATGGGATCCGCCCCTGGTGGGGTTGAACTCCAACCTGTCGTCGGAACGCGGAAACCGGTCGGCTTCAGCCCATATATGCCGCATGCCGCTGCGGGAACTCTGATGCTGCCGCCAACGTCGCTACCTACCCCGATGGCGCTGCCCCCGAGGGCCAAGAGAGCTGCTTCGCCACCCGAGGAGCCTCCAGAAGACATGGCTGTGTTGTGAGGGTTGACAGTGACTCCGTACAAGTTGCTGGCGCATTCGAGCTGCATCATGCTTTGGGGTTCAGTGGTTCGAGCGGTGATGACCGCCCCAGCATGTTCGAGGATCTGCACGACCAATGCATCGCGCGCCGAGAGGTTGTTCCACCAGGCAATGTAGCCTGCCGGGGTTCGACAGTTCTCGAGGCCAATATGTGACTTGACGCTGATGGGAACCCCGTGCAGCGGTCCTAATGGCCCCCCCATCGCAGAGAATGTTGCATCTAGCGCTGCAGCGCGAGCAATAGCGCGAGAAGGAAGCAATTCGGTGATGCAATTTGCCTGCCACATACCATAAGCCAGCCGACAAGACCAAGGGGAATATCTCTAATAATCACTAGCGTCTGAGCCAAGCGCGCGCGCCGAAGAAAGGCGTCCACAACTTCTTGTGCTGAGAATCGACCCTCGGACAGGAGCTGAATGAGATTGCTGACAGTTGTGGACGTAATCACACATTCCTTGGCGGTGAGGATCTCGCCTGGCACACCAACAACGCTTCTCATCAAGTGTTCCGGGCACGTCGTGTCTTTGTCAATCTCCGCGAGCGTGGCATCGCGATGATCTTGCGCCTCCTGGGCGACATCCTGCCATGTTGGCTGTGGCCGAGGCCTCTTTCTGGGAGGCATTTTGGGGCACCGTACAGCGAAGCTCAGAGTGCTAGTTCAAATGATAGCTCAAACACAGATATGAACATCTCTATTTGACTTGCGCCATGTTCTGGACAGAGCAGCAGCGAGACTAGGCAGCCCACAAGCCAAAGATGCCGAATCTTTCAAACCTCAAGCACTTGGGGTGAAAAGGGCCGGCCAATCGAACCGGATTCCGCGCGCAGTAGCCTGGAAACCATGGGGTGAAGGCGGCGTTCGGAAGTCCATAAAAGAAATAAGCAGCTGAACTGCTGCCTGTTGATGTCGAGATGCCGGAAAGTATGGAGTAAGGTACCTAAGCTGGAATGGCCGCAGTACGTCTTGGCATCGCGTGACTACGTTAACAGTTGTTCGGGCTGTCTAGCTCTTGGATCGGGATGGAGTGTAACCTGTAGGTGTATAGGACCGATATTTTGAGGAACGATACAGATTACCAGTTGGTCGACGACTACACAAGGAAGTCTGGCAGTCGAAGAGTGGATTGCGACCGCCGTGCCATGTCGGCGGACGCAAGACAACTTAACTTAGCTGGTCTGTTGGAGGCGTTCCTGACATAATTACCCCACCGCAAGGACGGCTTGGAACAATTCAGCGTGACCTGGAACCACGGCTCTGGGATTTGCTGGTAATTTAGGGGGCTGGCGTCCTCAGCAAATTTGAGCCAGTGACCCGGGTCACCTCCCTCCAGGCTGGATTTCAGGTACAGAGTGCCAGAATAACACCCAACTGAAGTAACTTAATCTGTACCTTCAATCCTTAGGTACCTTAACTTACCTAGGCACTTAACGCTAATTACCTACCTAGTTACCTGGGTTTATTATGACTCCTGCGGAGGGCATGCGCCGAACGATAATAAACCCCAGAACCGTCTAATCAACTCTGCACATCACCACCTATTGTTGCCGCACAGCAAAATTCGCACAGGCGACTAAGCAATTGGTCAGACTCACATCTAACTCAGATCGGCCATCTCAATTGGGCCTGGCTTGTTGCCCGCATCTCCCAAAGGCGACCCTCTAGGGCAGTTTTCCGAGCTTTTCGTGGGTCCACTGATTGCCCGAAGCGGCTGATGTATTTCCCCTGGGTACATCCGTAATAATTACTTACCAAGGTACGTCCGTACAGTACCTACAGAAGCTGCAGGTCCGGGCCACCGAAAGTACCTGGTCGCCCCCAAAGCGTTTCCCAGGAGCTGCACCTGCAGCGATTGACCACAACACCACTCCTCCCCAGCCATGGCAAGGCCCAGCGAAGCAACCTCGAATAAGGAAACAAAACGCCAAGTCACTCTGAAGCACGGGTCCCTCGGCTTCTTATCCTCACCAGCATCGTCCGCCACCCACTCCGCCGATGAGTCGCAACCCCAACCCGCAAACAAACGCCTCAAACTAGCTGCAACCAACCAAGAGTCTCTAGGGACGGAGTCCAGTGAGGCATCACGTGAAGAATCGATACATCCCGCGGCTGCAACAGCGGAAGCGACACCACCAAAGGCATCGCGATCCGTCCTTACCTGGAATCAAAAGAGCCAAGCCCCGTCAGACATCGAGGAATCCAACGGCGTGCCTGGTGGGAATGCGCGGCTTGCGCCAATGGCTCCAATGGCCCCAATGTCTACTGACGGTGACACAATTCCAGCAGCACCAGCCTCCAGCGTGGGCACCGTGTTGCAGTCGATGAGAGATTCATTCGTCGGCGCAATCACCGGCAGTCCTCAGCGTTCTGCGCGCGCCGCCACTCAAGACCCTCCGACTAGTCATAAGAGAGCCAGGGAGGAAGAGGAGGACGCGGAGGACATTGAGGACAAGGAAGACAAGCAAGACAAGGACGAGGATAAACCCGAGGACAAGCATAAACCCGAGGACAAGGACAAAATCGAGGACGATGACAAGGACAAGGACGAAGAGAAGAACTGGGAACCTGGATTTGATGACAATATTGAGGTGATCGATCCGGTCATCGAGGAGGATACCAAGAACGAGGAGGCGCAAGGCGACGCGATGACCCCCGAGGCGAAGGAAGATGTCGTAAACAAAGGTAAGCTTGTCTGTGCTTCTGGTATAGCCTTGGTGGTGTCGTCATTACTGACCGTGTGGCCCTTCTGGTATAGGTGACTCGATTCCTGCCGTCCAGGAGATTCCGGAAGAGCCAGTCGTCGAAACGAGAGAATCGCGTACGCGCTCTACAGCTACCGCCGCTACTACCACCGTTGCTAAGGCGAACGAAAACACTCCTGACAACGGTCCAAACGGCCTGAAACAAAACATCCACGCATTCGAAGAGATCATAGGCCATCAGCCTAACCCGGCTGATAAGTCCCTCTTTCTCATGCGGATTCGCTGGGAGGCAAATGACACTGAGATGAACTATACCTGGGAGCCCGAGGAAAATATCCAACAGGATTCCGCGCCGGCGCTTTTCGAGTATTGGAGAAAGGTGCCTGGGGGACGGAAGGGGGCTATGGCTGATAAGGATCTGTGGCACGTTCTCGCAGTAGAGGACCACAAGTCTGCCAATGACGGAAGCATACGTGTAAAGGTCTACTGGATCGGATCTCGGCAAAGATCGTGGGAGCCCGAGGAGGATGTGCGAGGATATGCGGCCGAGCATCTAGACGACTACTGGAAAGGGCTGGGAGGCAGAGACGAAGTCGTTGCCAAGATTCCCAAGACGAAGCGTCCTGGGCGCCCGCCGAAGAAGCAGCAGAAGGCCAGGGCTTGAATCTGCAGTCATTCCGGGAATACGATCGGACCGTGTGGAGGAAAGGGACACTTGTGACTTGCCGGCCTATTCGTGTATTTCAACCGGCATAGCTTTGTTAACCCGAAGGCCTTGCGGCCATTGGACCCAGTTCTTTGGCTGGCTTGGACTATGCCGTGCTGTATATAGCTTTTCGAAACGGAACCGGCCTTGGCACATGACAGGGACGTGAGTAATATATAGTTGGTGGCCGGTAGCTATAGAAGATGTGATTGTAATTTTCTAGTCTTGCCCGCCATGTGAACTGACTCGTACCGCGTCCCAAACTCTCCGACTTGGTAGTACGGACGGAATCTGATGACATCCCTACCACCAGGCAATAGTTAAAAGCTACGACGCCTCTAGCGCAGAAAAACTGCAATAATGTCTCGCGTATTAAGTACTTAGGGATCGCTGTCAATTTTCTGATGTCCCGACAGCGAGTGGGTGGACGTGATCAGACGTTTTATGCAACTTTATTTTTACTTCTGCGAGTGGCGTAGCTTCTCGATTTCTTAGCGCACCCCGTAGTGGCTTTCGCGCTCCCGATTTAGCGATGATTGGTAGAAACGGCGGCTAACAACAGACAACAAAGCCCAGACTCCACCTTATATGGGCAGCAGCCACGATATCTCCAGGCTTGATCGTGGAAGCTGGCCGTGTGTTGTACACATATCGATCCATATCCAAGGCACAGCAAAATCTTGCGCTTGTTTCAAACTTCGACTAGGTCGCGGTTGTTGGTCCGCTTCAAATTCTATTCTAGAGATGTTTATGGAACCATGTCCAAGTCGGACGGCTGTGCAGCTAGCAATCTTGACGATGCTGGCGAGTATACAGAACGAACTCGGGATATAAAGATGGACATGTAGGTCCTCATATTGTAGCATGTTTCTTCCTTCCATCAGCACACAGTCAACTAGCGTCTCAACTTCTCAAAGCTTCACTTTCAAACAATAGATTAGATTCCCTTCAAGATGCGTTTTACCGCCTCCGCCTCCACATCTGGACTGCTCTACCTCCTTTCCATGTCCGCCAGTATCCTTGCCGCTCCCGTCACCCAGCCGGACGCCGCGGTCTCGGACATGATATCAGAAGAATTCGTCACCTCCGCCGGAGAAGTACGCACCGTATATATCAATACCCGCTTCGCCTCCCCATCCCAGCAGGAGACGAGCTCTCCGGGGCTCTCGAAGCGATTCAATTTCATCGCCTCAGGCGAGAATCGCGGTCGTTGCTTCGCAAGCTCCTTCGTCGACAAGACTAGCAGCCAGTCTCCAAACGTGGGCGATTGCGTGTGCCTTCGGGACTTTGTTGCAGCAAAGATGGGCGTATACACTGTAAACCGGGACAGTCCGCGCTTTGAACGATTGGCAACGTGTGGATCGTGCACGTTTGGGATCGATACGGCCAACTTCTTCGGAACCAACGTGGGCAATTCCGACGCCGGGGACATCATGACTGATGCCATCAGCCAGTTCCAGCGCGATGGGCGAATCGGGGCAGAGGGACGTATGGGGTGTGACAACGCTTTCCAGCTAGCAGGAACCGATTGGGCGGTCTTCCATTCTTGAAGAGGTTGAAGCAGACGCATTAGATTATGATATTCCAGTTCTTTTCGCATATTCTCAGAGGCAACGCATGGAAAGGAGCACATGGTGGATACGGGACCTGCCTGACCTGAGGAGTTGGCAGACTATGATACATGGAACCAGAAGGTTTGGTTTGAATTTTAGTCTTTTATAGGGTATATCAACAAAGGAACTCCTTATCTACAAAGTTACGAAATTGTAGTCTACTACTAGATGATTAGGACAAGGCGGGCTCAAGATAACAGAAGCCAAATGCACACTGCACAATTGAAAAGTGGAGAGCCAGAGGTGGGACCATATAAAGTAGGCGAATACGAAGTCAATGCTTGTTCAATTTCACCCTTTCTGAACGCCATCCAACGGGAAAAGCGCCTTGGGAATCTCAGTCATACAATACAAAACATCAAATCAACCTAAGCTCGAAGCTCGTCCATGCCATCATCCAAACCCCCGCGCGGACTCCCTAACCCCATTCCAAAGGGGATCCCAGCCCAATTAGCGACCCATTTTGGCGTAGTCCTGCGGATTGTAATTGTAACTTTGGTACCCATGGGGGCCGGTGACGCGATGTTGTGAGGGGTCCAGCTTCTTCAGACCATCTGAATGCTCCTCCTGCGTTTCTCTGTGCGTCGACAGGTCGCTTGCGAATCCCTTATTATCTAGACCCGGACTCGCAAAGCCGTTGCTGCTCGTCTCGGATGAGATGGAGGTCGGCCTCGAGCTTTGTAGTGATGGGCTGCCCTGTCCCTGTCCTTGTCCCTGGCCCTGTCCCTGGCCCTGGCCTTGCGACCATCTCCAGTTATTTGGATCAGGCGACAGGTGGGATTGCTGGGACATGGAATCTCGATCAAAACTTTGACCGACGCTTGGTGATGGTTGCGCAGGCTGTGGAGGCTGCAGAAGCGGCGAGCCTTGGGGCTGGAAGAAGTGCCCCGGTAGCTCGGCGGGCATCTCTACAGGCATGCTCTCGGAGCCCGGGGGAGGGGCCTGGTGTTCCACTGCGGAGAGTTCTGCTACTTGTCCATATTGCGATGGGTGTCCTTGGGAGCCGGCAGTGCCGGGCCTTTGCTGCTGTACGGACAGTGGGCGCGGAATCTGGTACGGCATCCGAGGCGACATGGGCTGTTGGTAGTCCAATTTTGGACTTCCGTATGGACCGGTGTCGGGTGGGAACGTGGGAGACTTTCTGGGGCTCGGGTTTAGACCGCCAACACTACCGACGCTCGAACGGTCGGCGGGGTTGATGGTCTTGAGCTTGCCATCCTCGATCATGGCTTGCAAGGCGCCTGAATCCAGGAGTTCCGCCTTTTTGATTATCCTCTGCACCATTTCCTTGCTCGATTTCTTAAGCTCTGCCTTGACAAAGCCGACTACTGCCATATTGCATCGGATCTCGATGTCCTCGCGGAGGTACAAGCCATCAGCGGGGACGCCCAAGCTCGCCATTCCCATCTCCAACTGCTGAGGTGGCTCGTAGCCCGGTTGATTGCCGTCGATCCTGTATTTGTTCCTCAGATCCACGCTCATCGGCGCGTAGATGTGTGTCTGCAAACCCCAGGGCATGTTGTGGAAGCATCCGTTGAAGTTGATTTTGCCGGACCCCATCCTGCCCAGGCCAGGGATGTACTGGATGCGCTCTTCGATCTCGTACCATGTCGAGTAGAATTCATCGGAGGCGGCATCGCGAGGTGCTTTGATGGGCTTGTGCCCTATGACGAGCGGGTTGAGGGTGATGACCTCGCTGTGCGAATGTAGGATGTCGATGGCGAGCTGGCGGGGAATAAAGCCCGGGATCGGGGTTATAGTCGTGTAGACTTCCTTTTTGCGAAGCATCGGATCGTTCTTTGGAGACTTGATGACGATAGGGTTGATCAGTAGATGATGTGTCTGGATTCAGGATACCAGGAATTTCGTCGAGGATGTTCTTATCGCGACACGATGGGTGGTGAAGGAAGGATGACGAAGGGCAAGCACCTAAGAGAAAGAACCAGGTGTCTATTTTGGGGGGAACAAACAGCCGGCAGAAGGGTAATTTTGCCCAATCTCACGTCATCCGCGACCCACGCCAAAGGGAACGACGCAGAGCCGAACTCGACGGCTGGATCTAATCCCGCTCCGAAAGCCTCTACGCCAACTACTCCTCGTGGGTACTACGTGCTACGTAGTAGGGCTGCTTACGACGAGACCAATAAGCGGTCTGAGTTTTGCCCGGATCGCTGGTCCCGCATGATATCAGCTGCCACTGCCACAATCTTAAATAGCACCCCCTGCAATCAACAGGGGGTTCTGACAATTCCAAGCCTAAGCTTTGAAGTAAATTATCCTCTCGAGGATGGGATGGCAGCTGTTCATACTAGTGGGAAGCCCTAGCCCAACTGCCTCGAGTCGCAGAATGGGGAGATGGCAGGGTGGGAAACGGGGGCTGGTGCGACGACGACCTTTGGCGGGAGATTCCAAACAACCAAGTAGCCCCTGATCACCGCATGCCGCCAGCCTACCTAAGGCCTAACTCGTTACGGTGGTTTTCACCTGCCAGTTGGCCTCACAAAGTACGTCCGTACAAAGGCATGGCACCCAACGAGGTTGCTAAAAGGTTGGTTAGAGTGGTAGAAACTAAATTTACCCCGCTGACTGATATGATTTGTGTGCATCTCCCCATGCAGGCCGCCACCATCGGTAATATTTGACTGCCACCTGGAAACCTCAAAATGGCAAATGGACTGCGGGAGAGTAGTGTACGATAACCGCCCGGACCTGGAAGCGAGATTTGTCAAGATTGGTTGAGAATGTGGCTGGTTCAAATATCTCCCACGACGCCCTCACAGGCGAGGTTTCCGCCGCCGTCATGGGGAGGCGTGGGGCACTTGAGAACGGCGATTTGATTTTCAACACGCCGCAGTGCGACGGCCATGACGGCCACTAAATAAATCCACGCGCCAGAGAGATGATCCAAAGCACCTCTCTCGGCTTGGCCGGACTACCCCGTCGGAATGCCCATCAAAGCCCTACCCGGGCTTGCATTTTTGTACCCCCATTATGAACGTTAGACGCACTGAGCCAAGACCATTTTGAAGAAAATGGCTGAATGTACAGTTGTACATAGACCAGATCAATCTGCCCGCCGGCCCTTGGAAGGAAGGAAGAGAAATGGAGAATTTATTCTTAAGAAATATTCAAGCGGAACTCAAGCGATCAACCAGATTCCCAGCTGTGAGATACCTGCGACAAGGCTTGCCCCTACACCGCAGGTAACAAGCAAGTATTCTCTTACTCTGTCTTGGTATTGCTTGGTTGTGTACGTATGTGCGGGATTCCGACGTGTTCCGCCAAGTAATTGGCTGACCCCTTCACACGTACAACAGGCCTCGCAAGCCGCCTCCAACATGGTTACCCAAGCCTCCATCCTCTATTTAATTACTTCATCCTTATTGAGTAAGGCCAGACGTGGCAGATTTTTCTTTTCACGAAGTATCCTCCCCTATTCATGCTCAGGTTTGTATTGCAGGAATCGACAATACTTATATGAAGCAAGCAGTGGAAACCTCTTGGCTAATCCAGCTAGATATGTGCAGGCAAAAGCCGCACAACTCGCGATTCAAGGGCGCCATCTAAAGGCAGGGTGCTCCCAGTCCAGCTCCTGGACTTGCAGCGGCGTCAAGCCCGCCAATTCCTCCTCGATATTGCGGTTTTCGCGCCTCTTATTGTCCCACTTCATCCAAAACAATGCCACGAGCGCAATGACCAAGATGGAGCTCGAGGCTGCGAGGTTCAGCCCGTTCCCAATCTTGAAATCTGGCGCGTCCCGGGAAAGAAAGCTCCACGTCGAGATCAGGCCGCCGATATTGCCAAACATGACCTGGGCAAATTAGTGCGCGCGCTCTTATCAAGCTTGAGGAAACAAGGGGACCTACATTCATCCCGATGGCACTGCTTCGCGCCGTATCGCTGACTACATTGGCGCTGATATGGGCATTGGACATTGGGCCTAGGACCATGGCGGAGCTAGCAATTAGGAACGTGGCGGCGTACCTAACCCTGGCGACATGCGAGGCCAGGAACATGATGTACCCGCTCATCACCATCGGCGTGGAAAGAGCAATCAGCAATTGCCTTCTATCCAAGTACCAGCTGACAGCCGGGAACGCTACGGTGAAGAACGCGCCGACCACATAGGGTGGCACGGTGCGCAGCTGCTTTTGGACGGTAGTGTAATCTGGGTAAATCGTGCTCACGATGGTCGGGAGAAAAAAAGCCAGGCCCTGCACGGTGATGTTGTTGAACAGGAAGATGATGGCGATCTCCAAGGTGACTGGGTTGAAGATCCCGCGGATTAGCTTCTTCTTGTCGAGACCGTCAAGGACTTCGGTCGTTCCGACTCGTTCAGACTTGACTCTTGCCAGGCATAATGCCTTCTCTTCCTCGGTCAGCCATCGCGCGGTTTGTGGGCGGTCGGTCAAGGTGAAAAAGGCGATGAGGGAGAGGATAATGGTAATGATCCCCTCAATGGCGAATATCATGCGCCAGCGATGGAGGCTCCCGAAGCTGTCGAGAGTCAGGATCGCCGACGCCAGTAGGCCGCCGAACGCACCCGCCAGTGGCGCCATCACCATATAGAGAGAGAGCCGGAAGGTTAGTTCGGCGCGGCAATACCAGCGGGACATGTAGTAAGCGATGCCAGGCAGCATTCCGGCCTCAAAAATGCCAAGCAAGAAACGGACACCGCAGATCGCCGACTTCGTGTGGACGAACGCTGTTCCAATGGACGCGATGCCGAAGCCAAGTGAAGTCGCCGGCAAGAACCAGCCCGGACCTATGTACTTGGCGAATACCGTCGCTGGTATTTCAAAGATGATGTATGATATGTAGAAGACGGAGAGTACCGTGTTGTAGTCGTACGACTTTGGGTTCATTCCGAGGTCCACTTCGAGGCCGGCAATGCGCGCGTTTCCTTGCAGGGCAAGAGATGTCAGACGGGATGGTTCACTTTTGATGGAGGCACGCCAGCGCAGGAGTGCCGGGGTAGCATGAGAAGAACCCACCGATGTTGGCGCGATCAATGAAGCAAAACAGGTACAGAAGGGCTACAGTAGGGATGATCATCAAGTCGATCTTCCTCCGCAGTTTCCGTACCGCTACCGGATCAAATGTCACAAGCGGGTTTCCGTACCTTGTGGGTACGTGTCAGCGGTCAATGAATTTTGTTCGCCCTGTCTACCTACTTGTCCGTTGCGACAGCGCCATCAGTGCCGGCATGGCGAATTGTATCATCGTCGTGAATGGCGTGGGTTCCGTGGGTGTTTGTGGAGACTTGCTTCTCCGTTTTGTCCGAGATCGACATGATGACAACAAGCTGCCAGCTCGTTATGTTTGGTGAGACTGTGAAGTGGAGGATGTTATAGCGGTAAGCCAGGCTACACGCAGTGGTGACAAGCTCTGGTCCGGACTCTGCTGTGGAGGAGATTAACAGCACATGGACTGGACAATACCGAGAATCTGACGCCCTCAAAGAAGCAAGCTTTCCTGCCGGTCCGAGGACTTTGTTGCTTATTTATTCTTCGGTATGACTGCCTGCCGACCTCCACCACAGAGGGCATCCTGGACGTCAGAGGAAGTGGCCCAGCTGGCACTGGCGGCCAGCGGTTTGCTAGCTCTGCGGATGTGCGGGGTTTCCAGACAAGGGTAGGCTCAGACTCGGTATGTTCGCACATACAATGGCAGCTGTCACTGTGGCTCTGAGTCTTTGTGTGCAAATTCGTGGGTGGTGTACCGGATTTGACCAAGCCTATGTCTCCAAGTAAATCATATGCGTGGATGCGACCAATCCGAGCCGCATCATTGCAACTTACCGGACCACGTTCACGGTACAAACCTCGGGTGGTAGCTTCGGGCAGCCGCAGCCGCATTTAATCTACCCAGCGGAACATTCCTTGTAAAAGATGTTATGCCCGGTCATAGATATCTCGTTCATGATTCGATTGGCATCGCTGGCAATGATGTTGATACTCAACCCAAAACGGGTCATTCAATCAATACTCGTCGATTTGCATCTGCTGCCGCTAACAATAGATCCCTGCATTCACAGGTCTTCCCCAGACGGATTAGCCCTCCACATTCCGGGGTAGAGCACCCTTCTCGAGGCTCGCCTTGCGGACGGCAACTACCATCGGCAACTAGAGTCGACTTCGTCATCGTGGTCAAATGCTGGTCAAATGGCCGAGTGGATGTTTCACAAACAATGCGGGGATCCAAAATTGGGGTTGGCCATCGGCAGACGTCTACACCCCCAGAAATTAATGACCAGTAACCAGGATTCAGTAGTCTTTACGTCCGTATTAGTTCAGAGGATGTCATTGGAGACCAGGGTTACCCGTCTACACTTCTGGTCAACATGGCGGCATTCAATGGTATGATGAGTCGGACCTGAGCCAAGAGCAAAAATACGCGCATGGCAGTTGCTAAACGTGCAAATCCAATGACTAGAATCTCATCACACAGCTGATAAGCGGCACTATTTGAACGATGAGTTGATGCAGCACCTGTGAGCTGCTCCAAAGGGGGATTAATGGCACTGCTTGAGCAGGAAACGGATGCCAGTGCACTCGCTATTCCGGAAATAGGAAGGCCGCAGGCGAACGAACCGGCTTGGTGGCGTTCACGCCGTCGATGCCATTAATCAGTGGATTTAACTTGTGAATGCGGGGTACGTGTTCCGAGGCACAAGGCAAGCGGGATAGGAGCCGTGTTTGTCTCGAGCATTCTTGAGGGTGGAGTGGAGGAGAATCTAAAGCCAGAAAGGTTTGGGAAGGAAGCTCGTTGGAATTCAACTTCAATGAGGTCTTAGAGACACAGCTTATTTCAGCGACAAAATCGGCATCATGCCATCTCTGTGGTCATCCCTCGTCGTCGGAGCGAATCCCTACAAGGTCGAGATGGTTGGCACCCTCCTTGTTCAGATCTTCTGCTTCTGGATACCGTCGGCCGTCTACATTTCTTTGGGTCGCCTCTTTCCTACCTTTTCGGATCGACACAAGATTCAGCCCGCACCCAAGCAGCCAAGCGCAGCCGATGTCAAGCATTGCGCCTTCATTGTACTCAGAAACCAGCTCGTTTCTTTGGGCATACAGGCGTCTGTCGCCGCAGTATCGCTCACCACTGGAAGGCCCCCAGCCTTCAGAATATCGTCTACCCTTCCCACCGCGTTTGAAGCCATAAGAGACGTTGTCGCTTGCTGTTTGTTGCGCGAGGTCTTGTTCTACTACGCTCATCGCCTTCTTCACACCAAAAGCCTGTACCGAATCGTACACAAAACCCATCATAGATTTACAGCCCCGGTGGCACTAGCAGCCCAGTATGCACATCCGGCCGAACATTTACTCGCTAACACTGCACCCATTGCTATTCCGCCCATACTGCTAAAGACACACATCCTGACGATGTGGGTATTCCTTGGAATGATGCTTTTAGAGACGAGCACAGTACATAGCGGATATGACTTTTTTGGAGGCGCAGCTCGCAAGCACGATCTCCACCATGAGCTATTTAATCTAAACTTTGGAGCACTTGGACTCATGGATTGGGTCCACGGTACAGATGGAAGGAAGAAGAAGTTGAGGAACGCTCAGCGATGAGATCTCCCTGGAAGACAACGCTGAGCTGGAACCTACTGCTTCTATGCATGGACATTATATACGTATTTGAAGCTATCCGGTTCCTGCAGGTACAGGATCGATCACCGCCTCAAGATGTGTGTTTTGATTTCAAGAGCTAGAACTACAATCTGGGGTCACTTGTATTGGGACGAAAGATGTCTTCTGCAGGCAGCGCACTCCTCGTTAACCCACTGGAATCGCTATCTTGCGCGTTCTGGTCAGGGGATTGAGTAGTTGAGTAGCTATTTTCCGTACAAAGCTGACATCTTACGAGTATTTACCCGACGGACCAAGAGTATAGATTTGTGTTTGGTTTGAATGTAAAGTGCTAATCGCTTGGGTGAGCTTGATAACCTCTTATCTACCTGCCAACTTTGAAGTACCCTTTCCAGAATTTCTGCAATACTCCTTCTGGATCATAAGCTGACGAAATGTCCTGTAGCCTTTTCTTATTGCTCTCGCCGTAGCTAGAAAAGACATCCTGAGACTTGCCCGCATAGTTCATGTACTTAAATCCTTTCAGCAACCCTCTCTCCTCTGCCAAACTCTCAATTTGGCCGATCACCCGAGCCGACCATGTGTCGACGAAACAGTCTAATGCCTTGGTCTCCCATGTTGTTGTAATCTGGATATTCATCACAGGCCCAGCCTCAGGTTTCAGACCTAGCGCGTTGCCGCCATTCTTCTGCATTGCATTCAAGATGTTGATAGAGATGGGCTGGTACACTAGGTACGCGGATGCCGGCTCTCCACTCTGGTTGGCTGCGACGTTTAGGCTGGATACATACTTCTCGAATAGCGGAATAATATCAAGCAGGAGGTCAGTTGATACCAAGACGGAGGTATCAAGCCAGTTCTGTCTGCTCCCGTAAGGTTGCTGTATAGCTTGTAGTTCTGTAGTGAGGTTGTTCACAGTTACGGTGCTAACTATGCTGGGAAGGGTTTGGAATGGGTCAAAGACCGAAGGGGTCGAGTTGGCTGGAGGCGGCGTCGCATGATAGAGACTCGTCAACATCGCGTATCCTCCAAGCTGGGCTATGTGCGTTATGACGAGGAAGGAATGTGCGCCCGGGTCGGCGGGAAGTCCATTGATGATAAGGTCCGTATAGATTGGCAGCACCGTGGTATTCAAAGCCCCAGGGTAAATGATACTATTCAGCCAGATATCGTCCTGATGGAATGCGACCAAATCAAACCGCGTCACGATGCCAAAGTTCGAGCCACCGCCGCCACGGAGGGCCCAATAAAGGTCGCTGTTGACTGTGGGTGATGCATTGACGACCTTGCCAGATGCGAGGACGATTTCATAGTTCCGAATATTGTCGCATGCCCAGCCATAGATGCCGGAAAACAACGAAATACCTCCTCCGAGGAGGAATCCGGAAACGCCCACGTCGCCTACCCTGCCCCCGACGACGGCTAACCCCTCAGGCTCGATAGCCTCCGCAACATCTACCCATCGATTCCCTGGCCCAACTGAGACAGTTCTCTTATCGTCAGAGACCAACACATCTTTCAAATGAAGAAGATCGAGGGTCACGCCGCCATCGATGTTGGAGCCCCCTGGGAAAGCAGTGTGGCCGCCTCCCTTGACTGAGAATAGGGCCTGGTGAGAGATGAGAGCTCTCAAGGCGACAGACACATCGGCAGTGTGTTTCGGCGTCACGAAACAGGAGGGAAACAGCTCGGATTGCCTGTCGGACCAAAACGTGTTCTGCATGTCGTACATGGTAGTGTTTGGAAACGTCACCTTCCCTGGGAGGGCGAGAGCGAGTGCCTGGCACTGAGTGATGCAAAAAACAATGTTATCGATTAGATGCGTCACTTCTTTCCTTTGTGCAGGGCAGTTCTTACCGGGTCAACATCCAGTCCGACCGCTTCAACCGAAGCCCAGATAAACACAACCAACCCGAACACCCAATGCATCATGCTCTTATCGCATCAAGCGATTGTTTGGGCATTCGAGGTATTTGCGAGTGCTCCAGAAGCGCCGCATAGGGATAAAGGGTGGGAAGCTTATGTAGGGAGTCGATGCTATAGAGAACTACCATCCGATTAGAGAAAACTGGAGATACCGGATCTCCCATGTTACATGATTCGGGCGTTGTTCTGCATACATTTCAGGGCAAGGTTGTAGCCAGCCATTGGGTAAGGGTGCTAATATCCCAGACCGCATGGGTCTTATGTAGCGTTGTCGCTCACTCCGCACCAAAGCCGGCGTTACGACGCACCTCATTCGTTTGGATCTTTACGATTTACTTAGCTCGGTGAGGACCCGCCCCTAACCCCTTGTTTTTAAAGTTACTTTTCCTCTACCATGTTATCAGCCACCCGCTTCAGAACCACCATGATGCCTTGGCGCCTATGGGATTGGCCTGTAAAGAGATCTTCTTGCAGCGAAGGTAGGGGTACACCATCAAAGGATGATCTACCAGATCCGCAGTGCATTCAGAATAACACAAACCCCCAACAGAATATTGATAATACTACCTACTCGAAGTAAAAGATCGAGTTTACATGTTCTGTGGGAGATTTTGTTAGCCACTTGTCTAATGGCTTGGGCAGGTACATGAAGATTAAGCCCCCAGGCTACATATTATTTTGTTCGCTACCCCAGAGCCCCAGTCGCTGGTCTCGGATAAGAAGCTACCCGATTGGGGAACACTACGCCACACATGGCCTTACTCTAATCTGGTTCGTCTAGCCATACGGAATAAGCATTGGCGGCTCCTGGGGCGACAAAGCCCCCTCCACTGGCAGTGAGATGCCTTTCTAGAAAACTCAGCGTCTGCTACTACTAGCGCGTGGGCTGTACTACGAAGTATACTGCTAGCCGCAAATCATCTGGTTAACCCAGTTTCTCACCAAGCTTATCACTGATAGCTCCGGCTATGGTCAGAGCCGGTCATCAATAGTGGAGTTGGCTGCGCTACGCACAGAGGCCCTGACGGAAATTTTGAGGCCGGCTTGGCACACTCCAACAAACTTCGCTGCAGCGGTGCCTCCCTTTCTCGTAATGTCTCGTTTCCGGCACATAATGAGCCTACATTGTATCCTTAAACCCGCGCAAACTTCCTCTTACTATTGGGGTCGGCGTCTTGTGATACCGTAGGTGCGTAGACGCTTACCGCTGCCCGAGTTCCGTCGGGATGCTGGAGCATCTAGGAGACCAATATACCAAGAAGGACGGCTCATTAAGTGTACGCAAGTATTAAGAAGGTGAGTTCCCTACCAAACTAGATACGTTCCTTATAAACGAAGTGCTCTAAACAAAATGGCTTACCTCAACCAAGCATAAGTCTCAACTATCACGGGTGAGAATTACCAAAGCCAAAAACGCCATAATTCACCAATAAGCTCACTGTTTCGGTGTCTATCCCCCTGCGGCTGCCTAGAATGGTACTGATTGAGGAAATTCTGCTTCGCCCTGACCATCGAAATAACGAGGTTCTGGCCGAATTGGGTTGCCGGGATGTATAAAGTACCTACTTAAATGCTGCGAAGTTCTCTTCAGTGATGAATCCGACCATGGTCTTCAGACCAAGTTTAGCAGCGGCGAGGCACTGGCTAGCCAGTCGTTCATCGCCGAGGGCCGCATAAGCTTCCGCGCTGAGCTTTAAGGCTTTGACGAGCTCAAACGTCGTGATGGCTTGAGTGTCTCTGTACATATGCAAGCTTCCATTTCTTGTTGGCTCGATGAAGCCGAAATTGCGGAAGACTTCAACACCCCAAGTTGCCACCTTTGACCATTTCCTCCGAGTGTGCCAAACCTCAACTAGCCACATGCTCGGCCAGACTAGCATTAACCGTGGTAAGTTGTCGTAGACTGCTGGTTCGTGGAGGGACTCGAGCTTTCGTGCCAGCTTCTCGATGCTACGGATCAGTGAGTCTGGCTGGAAGACCTTTGGATTCTTCCTCTTAATGATGCCTTCTATCTCCGCGAGAACTGCTATTCGCTTCTCATGAGCAGGCAACGGGGACGCTGACTCTCCCGTACACAGCAAGCAGCTACAGCTAAACCCCCAGCTGCGACGAAATTGGGCCACCCGACGTAAGAACACGGCTTTTGGAGGTAGATAAATATGTGTAATCTCAGTTCCCTCAGCTATGTCCATGGTCGCCGTCGATATCAGCATGTCGCCAACAAATGAGCGATTTGTATTTGGGAGGCAGCTGGGCCAAAGTGAGCAATCAAGGGAGATGGAGACGGGAGATGGAGTTGAGACATACGCATGGTTGGCGTAGGCGGAGTACACCCAAAGGCCCCGCGACATGCCCTCCTTCCACATATCCCAGTCTGGATTCGCCGCCTCTGCGGATACATGCGAGCCGCTGAAGCAGTTCTTGCGGCGGATGGATTCAAGAAGGAATACGTCCACAATTGGCTCACCGTCTATAACTGACCCCTCCAAGCCTGACCGCTTGTAGGAGCCACCGTACAGGTCGAGAACCTTCTTATGCACAGAAGGATTGTCTATGCAATACTGTACCATTTGGGCGTATGCAGCCGCGCTGTTGTGCTCCGGGTGGAACTCATTAGGCACGCTGGTTGCCTTCTCGGCGAAGACGAGGTCACCAGCTTTGATGCTGCAAGTGGCGAAGAGACCGCGGCCATGATGGGGGGAATCACGGATGACTGTTCTCTTGAGGAAGCTGGCCTTGTCGAGGTGGATATTTTTCGGTTTGACGGTCTGTGCGATACGGAAGAAGTCAAAGTCCCCTCTTGATTCCTCATCGACCCGAGCCAGACATCTTTCGTATTCTTTTCGGACATTGGAGGCTGTGGGTCCCATCTCTAGAGCAGATTCAAAATATTGTCGACTGTCCTGGAAGTTACCAAGCTCATACGCAGCCCTGGCAGCGATAAAGTAAGCTCTCCAGTCAGTAGGCCCACCTCGAGAAGATAAAGCATCAGCAAGCGCCGAATCATAGCGGGAGAGAGTGAGGTTGATGCTCGCTCTTTTAGCAAACACGCCAGACCTGAACGCCTTGTCGTGTGAGGGAGCCAGTTCAAGAGCTCTTGTGTAACTGAGTTTGGAATATGAGCTAGCGCGAATAAATCTGCCTTACGACAGAAACTCACTTAAATATGGCCTGAGGAAGATTCTTCCCGACAAAAGCCCTGTCTCCCTCATTCTTCCACGTGTCGGCATCCTGGCTCTCGGTGCCGACGCAGAATACTGCCGGAATTACGTCTTCATCAGGTCGAAGGAGTATGATATCCGATGGATGGTCGACGGAAATCATATAGTCGTTTTCCCCGCCGAAACGATAATATGGTTCCTTGATGGCCACGACGAATCCTTCTGGTATCGAGTACATGATGGATGCATCGCCTTGGTTGTACAAGGCCATCTTCTCCGCATTCCCATGCTCGTCTTCGATAATGGTAACTGTACCTGCCCCTTTGTAAGGTGGTGTAATAGTCCTCACGATAAGAACATGGCCCTCGTGATGATTCTCCACTAAGAGCTCATCAAGCCGCATCTTGGTCAGGCGGTCAGCCTTTCTCTGATCAGCGGATACTGAATTTGTTCAGCAACTCACAGGAGCAAGGTCCCTGACAGCTCGCACGGACGGGGGATACGATAAGGCCAAGACGACCTTTTTGACCATGCGGGGAGCATTCTGGTTATCTGATTTACGCTGCTTCCCAACGTGTTCGATGTGCATCTCGACCAATTTGTCCCTTGGAACTCGGGTTGGTGGCGGCTTGCCCGCAAGTGCCTCTGCTTGCTGGAGGAATTCTAGTGAGATGTCAGGATCGACATCGACGAGGATCTCCTCAACGCCGATTTGCAGTCCGAAATCCACGCTATCGGTCGCCGGATCCGGATCGTGAAGTAGTTGTCCCATCGTGCTGAAAATGTTCGGACCAATTCAGCGCCTGGCAGGGAGGCGGAATCGTTTACGTTTGCTGTTTGTGTATGCGACACGGTGCAAAATCATCAGAATCCAATGCGAACGGAAAAGTGAATCGAAATTTCCTAGAACATTTGTATATTGAGACAGGTGGCATCTTGGGCCATTCCAGTCGTCGCAGATTGACAGCGGCATAATGGGGATGTTGCATCTTGATTCGTGGTGGTCGGACAGACACTCTCCGTATCAGTCGCTTGGCTGGAAAATCATGGTCCGGCCGTCGCCAGAAAACCGCCTTCCAGCTGGGTTAGGCTTCTCCGCATATTAGCCAAAATGCGTAAGCAGTCCAGAGGCATCCACAAAGGATAAGTGAGATTATGTATGCAGTCCAGATGAACAGGCCTCGTGGTGATAGCGTCGTTTCCGTGGGGTCCCTCGCATTCACGCGACTTTGGCATTATAGCACATAATGAAGGTGCTCAACTGTTCTAGGTTAGCCAGAGATTTCCGTTTATTGACGACATGTACGAACTAGTATTAAAAGCCCAAATATGTCCAGACTCCCAATCAGATACAAAAGGAACCGACGAAACTCCATGGAAACCTTGAAATTTAATGACATTAGCGTTCCCAAAATAAGCCACAAGAAAGAATACCAATAACGGTACAAGACCATCTGATTTGAGTATATGAAGTTGGGAAATTCGAAAGAACTAAGAAGCTTTCCGTCATTTCCTCATCAAGAACGGTGAGTATCTGTCTCGATGAACGTGGGTTGCTTAGATGTTCTTGTCACATTGAATTTGCTTTACAAGCGATATGTTGTACGTGTTAGGGTAAAATGCTCTTGCAACATGTTTGAAAAGGAAGCTAAACCCAGGTAGATCCTTCCTCTATTCTCTAAGCTTTCCTCGGCAGTTCCTGAGACGCCTGTTTTATCTTAGGTAGGTACCTTGAGCAAATCTTCTACTGAAGGCAGGAGTGGTTGGCATGGCAAAGACTTGGCTTGATTTGCAGCATTCAGACGCCTTGTAGTTTTAGAGTCCCATGAATCACAGGTCCTGCACAGTTAAGTTACTCACGCTGTCACTATCTGTTTAAGGTACATTATCACACATCGTGAGACTATCAAGGGCGAGACCTTTTCGTCATTTTAGTAACACTCGCTGTAACAACCTACGCAGCACCTGATCCTTGAGATGGTGCCATTCAATATGACCCCGTTTGTCTCCGGACTTCTGGTGCTTCTACAACGACTTTGGTTCTTTGCCTTTCTGTCGCATCTGTCTTGAACTGCTATCAGAGCAACTTTCATGGTTGTCATGTCACCCGATTTGCCCTCCACATCCCGGTACTCCAACCACATTAGCTTTGCTATGATTATTTTACCCAGCAGCGTGTTATGGGCTCATTATAGCGGAAAGGCGATGAAAGCTCGTCAAAGAGACAATCAGAATTTCAAACCAAATACAGGCCTCTTGAAACACGCTCGCTCACACACCCATTCTACGAGGTCACCGGAGGAACAGCGGCATCTCTACTTCACTTCTACCTCACCAGGGAGCCCAATTACGCCGAAGAGACCTTCTCAAACTCAAATTTCAGTCTTGAGCTAGGCCAAACCCTGGAATTCGACGTCCAGAACACCGCCACCACCAAGCCTGTACCCGCCGAGCAACCTATGTACTCCGGATCTATCAAGATCAAGAGTGACAGCAGCAGCTATGCAGTCCCGTATCTCGGGATTCCATACAACCGATATTCAGTCAACTATGTCGAGACACATACCAAGGCTGCGCTAGTGATGGACACGCCTCTTGTATCGAAGAGCCTAGACAGATCGGGCCAAGCCGACATCGATGACTTGCCCTTTCTATAGCTGAATGGTACGGCTGCAACCGATCTTTCATTTCCGCGCATTTAGTGGTGGATATCGCAGCCATTCAACTTATACCGACTCGAAGCTGTCCCTGAGACGATATATTTCAATGCAACATACTATGGCTTCGATCAAAATGCAAACATCCCCACCATGACGCCTAATATGACACTATATAACGGTTTCCTCGATGTGAAAAACTACGGCATTTTACTACAGCTCGGCATCGCGGAAGTTCCCGTGATGCCTATGACGTATCTCCCTGGATCTATTGTACGGCTTGATCACATATGGCTGATCCTACCCGATCTTGTCTTCTGAGAATGGGATAACCTCATCATGTCGTCGGGCGACTACAGGCCGCTATTGCGTTTTCTGCGACGGGGTGGCAATGCAACTGACCACAGGGACTATTAGCCATGGTTGGATCCCATTATACGAGCGAAAGTCGACCTAGGAACGGAAATACCTGTTGTTTAGTGAGGCGCAATAACCACCTGTGCAGCCACCCCAACTTGTCTCCAACTACCTTATCTTAGCCACTCATCCATATCGAATTGCGCTGCAAATCGCCTACGACTGATTTGGTTTTATAAGAACTCTAGATGGATCGTCCCAGTGAAAACACTTATTGGTGCTATCTAGATAGACCTACTAAGGACCGTGAAATCTCAAGCTAGCTGGCGCGAGTTCATCTTCCAAGTATTCAATTTGGGCAATAGCAACAGCGTGGTCTGATATGACTCTAAGCAAGCAGAATGCCCCAAACCTTATTTTCTTCGAAGCCAGATTTTCGAATTTGCCATCCGTATACGAGGCGCTGCTTACTCGTAAATGCTACTCGCTGTGAAGAACATTCGAGATTATGAGGCCAAATTGCAATAATTCATAGGTACAGAGATTGGGCTTTGTTGAGTATCTGTAACGACGGTGAAAAGGCAATATCCTTTCTTCCTGTTAAACAACAACACGAACCAATTGTAGTGTCGGCGGTTAAAATAAATTCCAGGCTTAATTACCCTGCGAGTTAAAACTCCGAAACGGTTCGCCCCCCTCACCAGACCTCGAGTCCTCCAGCTTTGGCGAAAACCTAATTCCTGCCACTATCTCTGCCAGAACAATCAGAAGAATTTTGATATTTGATATCCAACAACGGTCCTTGAATCTCGGCTCGGGAGACGTCATGCAAGCCATAGCGCGCCGCAAACACTCAAAGTCAAGGAGAGGATGTCGCCGCTGCAAAATCAGAAAAATCAAGGTACGTACAGGCTGTGATGTGGTCTTTTTTCTTTTTAGACGCAATCGAACTCATGCAGTACCAGTGCGACGACTCTCGGCCGCTGTGCCGCAATTGTACCACCAAGGGCTTCGCCTGTCCTTACGAGCTCCTCTCTGCTCCTCCACCATCAGTGGCACCGTATCCGAAGATCCGCATCCCTCGTCTTGCATCTTCTCAGTCCTCTCAGTCCAAAAATGTGCTTGTCATGTACCAGTCTGTGCCGAACCCAGTCTATCGGGGCCAGCCTGTGGACAACGCCAGGATGCTCGAGCTTCGCCTTTGGCACCATTACGTAACTCAAGCTAATGGCCATAGTGGGCTCTCATTCGGGCCAGAACTGATGTCCAAAACACTTCCTGCTTTGGCGTTTGATTCTCCCTCTCTAATGGATGCTATTCTCGCACTCTCTGCCAGCGATCTTCGGCGCAAGGAACCAGGAAGCCGTGTTTTAGCTGCTGCATCCCACAAGTACATGCTAAGGTCGATTTCTCAGCACATCAAGATAGTGCGCCATGACTTGGACATCTCCAATTTTGAAGCCATCTATATCGCATCGATTCTGATTGCCGCCCACACCGTCATACAGCGACTTTTTCTGCCTCATGATGTGCAGAGTTGCGAGGGGTTGGATCAATGGTTTCGGGTCTTCCGTGGCATTAAGGCCATCACCGCGACATGTACGACCAAATATAAAACTAGCAGAGTGGCACCTTCGTTCCCTCCAGGTGGGTGGCAACACCCCGAGTCAAAGTCTTTGGATCTGCCCCAGATTACCGGCCAAGCTTTCGGCTTCCTCCTCGAAGATGTTGAGGAAGACTCGATATCGAAGCATCCTATGGGTGATCGCCTTGCATACCAGCATTCTGTAGCGTTTCTTTCTTTCCTACACTACAACCCTGGTCGTTTTATTCAGGTCAGGTTTCTTCTAGAGGTCCATTCTGAATTTATCGACTCTTTAGCTCGAGGGCAACCCAGAGCTAGGCTGGTCCTGGCAGTGTATTTTAGATCCTTGGATTTGGACGCCGAAAATCAAGTGATCAATGAGGTTGCAGCGAAAGATATGGATCTCATTACCCATTGCCTACCGCGGCCTTATCTAGTTCTATTTCAGCGAGCCTCTGAGATTATTGCACGACAACAAAGCCAGTAGCGAGATGAATAGGGTTTGTCAGGACAGATTGCGTGGTCGGATAACGGAAGTTGCTTTCGGTGCTCCATAGCTAGGTGTTGACTGATTCTAAGCAATTGATACCGGTAGATAAGAAGAAACTGCCTCACATATTTTCTTATGATTTCCAAGCATCAGATTCGGTATTTTGGGGAGCCATCTATGATCTCATGAGAGCGCAAGGTTTGGTTTGGTAATTTGCCAAGGAAAGTCGTCGCACAACTCGCAATCCGATTGGTCAAATTTTAGTTCCCCTACATTGGATGCGTGTGAACTCCGATTGCCGCTAAGAGCATCCAATTACCTTTATGACGAGAGGAAAGTGATATAAATACACCAGACCAGATGCTTTAGGTATCATGCCGGTCCTCGCTTCAGTAGAGCAAACCGCCCATGGCTCGCAATCGCGATCTCTAGGCTGTTTGAATACACTTGGGACTTGATATCGGGCCATTTGTGTTTGGCTGTCATTGAGGCGACGACTTATAGCTTTGTCTCTATTGACCAAAATACTTGCAGAAGCCGAGGTTGAGGCCATGCGAGCTTTTAGAATGCTCATTGCGGTGGTGTCGAGATTGGCTTTGAGAATCTCAATCGCGAATGTAGGTTTCCCTTCAACAGTTAATCACGATAGGGCTGCTGATCTAGTTGGAGAAGCAGTTTCCCCATACCACGCTAGCGAGAAGCGTTCCCGCACCAATCCCGAGCTCTCAGCACCTAGAAGGCATGGCTTTTCTTGGAGGACATGCATCTGCGAGTCCTCTGCGGGCCAAAACAAGATTCGAACCTTCAACGTCTCTCATGCACGGGGACAGTGGAAACACGGGGAGCACAGACATCGCCGGGCCTCTCGGCGGAAACATTACCATCCAAAGCGCCGCGCACAACCTCGGTGTGATGCTATGGAGCACTAATGGAGGTCTCACAGCAGGCATTGTAGACACATCCGGAGAATCATCCCTTTGGCGGCTAGGCATCGCTGCATATGATCCAGATACGCTAAGAGTGCTTGCAAGCTGGTTCCCATCAGAAATTAATCAACAGTTGAATATTGGGTACATGGAACTGAGGCTTGAGGACAACGTTGTGGTCATTTCGAGTAAGCAGGGTCATATTTACGTACTGAAGCGTACGGATTGTGGAGCGGCAACGTCTTTTGTACTATTACGACACATCAATCTTGCTTCTGAACGGGTCCTTGGCGACGGCGAATGGCTACTCAACAGCATGTTCGATGCAGACGGCAACATTTGGTTCACTACAGGCGGTATATTGGGTGCTGGTGACCTGGCACAATCAACCGCGACTATCGGTTACGTGGAACTAAGTGGCGTTATCCACTCATTTCACATACCTGGCCAGATGTTTGAGAATGGGATTTCTGTGGACGACACTACTATGTATGGCGTTTCTGGCCCTTCCGGACTAGGGAATAACATTACAGAGACATTAGGATTTGCTTGGGCCTTCACTGTCGGCCCAGATAGGGACGTTACGATTCTCTGGAAGGTCCCATACTCTGCAGGATCAAAATCCAAACCTGGCCGTTTTGCACGGGGGTCGGGATCTACCCCGGCTCTGTTAGGCAGCCAGTATGTTGCTATCACCGATAACGCTGATTCGAACATCAATCTCGTAGTTTTGCACCGAGATTCGCACCTTGATTCGAAGGAGCAGATCTTTTGCAAAGTACCGATATTCGGCCGGAGCACAAGCTCCAACGAGATTCGCCCAACGGTTCATTGGGATGGCTCAATCCATGGCGTAGTCATTTTGAATGGCTACGGTGCACCCCCTCTATTTCAACCTCAGGGTACAAATGTCGATCTGAATGGCCAGTTCAACAATATGACGGCAATGCGTGGCGGCATTATTCGTGTGGACGTTCAGGAGACTGTGTGCCAGGTGAGATGGGAGCTGGACGAAAAGATGAAATCCGTACCAATCTTGTCTACAAAGACCGGGATCCTGTATGGCTATTCTCAGGACGAGACCCTTGCCAAAGATGGAAAGTACATATGGTACTTCGTTGCTATCGACTGGAATTCGGGAACGGTGCTATGGAAGCTAAGGGCAGGTGCTGGGGGTTCCTATAATGACAATTTTGGTCCAGCCTCATTGGGGCCGGATGGGAAGTTCTACCAAGCTGTTACTGGGGGGTTGACATGGGCACAGGATGGAACATAGTTTCGTTGAGACTGAATTTTGGCTGCGACCGAGGTCAAGTGCCTATTTGACGGCACAACATGGGGCATATTTTGCCTAGGGAATGAGGTCCTGCGCAATAAACCCCCGTGGACCTCATCTTCGCTAGCTAGCCAATTGCTTTCGGCGCTCATGTTTGAAGGTGGTATTTCCTAGAACTACGTTAGGCAAAGATAAACCACATTCAACAAGCATTTGAGGACGAGTATTCAAGCCTAGGTGTGCCCGTGCAGGGTCCTAGGAGACTACCAAGAACCAAATATATGTCAAAATTTCTGTGAGACTGGCCGATTAACCAAAACCCAGTCGAGCTCATCGCCGGTCTTGTGAAGAGATTCAATCAACAGGGAAGGCTGTTCCAGAATTCCCACAGGCTTAAGACGGTATTCCTCACTCCAAGCCCAGCCTTCAGCTATTCACTGTTAATTATTTCTTTCGAGTGGGTGGCTTGTAGTTCAACTTACCCCTCCACAGTTCTGGCCAGCAACTAGAAATACCATCAGTTAGGTGTATATGACTAAATGAGTTATACCTTCGCATGTCAGACCTAGTTCACAGACGAATGACTTTTTACACGAACCTGTTGCCAAACGCAGTGATTCTCGCTGTGTGAGTTCCGGCAGCAAATGTACCCAAGACCAACATTCTAGGTTGCAGAGCTATATGTCCAGACTCTTCGTCAGATGAGACTTTGAGCAGTGGACTCGAAAACTGAGGGACCGATAATGTCACCTTCGAGCGAGACGGGAGGTTGAATCGACAATTGTACGTAATGTTTCCGACATAAAATGGCAGGCCTTGAGTAGTGATGTTGCCCCATTGCAAGTCCTCCCGAGTTCGAATGATTGGTCTGTTGTCTTCAAGGCGTACCCCAAAGTCGCCGAGAAGATAAATTCGCTCGATATTGGTGAGAATACCAAACGGCATGGTTAGAATGATCGTGTTCTTCCCTTTTCGGACGACATTCTCCGGAATAGCCAGGGTTTTGATGTCTTCGTCCACCCACCATGATGCTTCGGTGTCATCAAAGGACAAATCAACTTCATTAATGTGAATTCTTTTGCTCAATGGGTCTTCAATCGCAAGTTTTGTCGCCGTCGTGACATCTATATCGGAGTGGAACTCGAATCTCAATGTCACTTGGGCCTTCGGAGACCGCTCTGGTGCCGGGACAGCCCATGGTTGTTTCCAGGCCATGCCTTTTCGTGGCATTTTCAAACGGCTGCGGATTTCGTTGTCTATTTTTAGCACTTCGGTCACGTCTAACCAGTCCTCGCTATCTACCTTGTAAGCAGCGTAGTCCAATAGAAGCACATTCGGTTCCGAGAGCGTGGCCTCCCGAAGCTCAATGCCAACCTCGCTGATATTTGGCAAGGAATTACGTCTGAAAGGTGCCGGAATGAGTACTTTGATCATCTCCTCAGAGTTGTGAGGTGACAGCCTCAAGAGCAGACTGCCACAACCTTCAAATTTATGAGGGAACCATGTCCAGCCAGCGTTTTTCTCGGAGAGCAAAGAAGTTGTACCGCCCGTGAAAGTATCGAGCATTTCAACATTCCAGATACCCTTCAGTTTCACATTTGTCTGATAAGAAGAATTGCGGTCGGTGTTGCAGACAAACAAGAACCGCTCATCCCCATCCTCTCGCATCTGGTACAGCAAGGTATGGGCAATCTTGCCTCCGTCGAGTGCGATGAGGACGTCCCGGTAACTCTCAATGGCAGAGAGAATGTTCCATTTATCCCAAGACGTGCGAATGCAAGGCTCGATGGTCGGCGCGAGCTCTGCTTGTGGGCTTTGTGCGTCAACCAACTGAGGGCCGTTGCCCGCAATGACAACCTTCCCGCCAGCTGCAGCAAAATCTTTTATGATTCGGAGCGTCGTAGATCGGATTGTACGAAGGTTGGGCAAGATGACGACATCGTACTGACATTCCCCGACTCTCAGTGTTTTCGATATTTTGCCAATTTGGTCTGGAAGCAGTGACTCGGAGATGAAGTCGAAATCAATGAGCCCATGAAGGAGCCAGTCGGTGAGGTCAGCGAAAGCATTATTCCGAAGCTCCATTTCGTCGTCACCGCTACCGTTCGGCCCGAAACACAGCCAAAAGCTCTCTATGGGGTGAATCACAGCAACACGGGTGACGGGCTTGCCACGAGTCATGGCCACGCCGACTCTGGCAAAGTGATCCTCAACGTATCGATACTCTTTGTACCAGGGGCTCTGATAGCCAATGCTGGCGGGGTAATCTCGCTTTCCCTCGCCCGCCATGCTGACCCAAGTCAGATGCTGAACTCTAAATGTGATGCCAAGTGCAGCCTGCCAGTTGCCACACCCAGTGTGGCCCTCAAAGGTGAAATACCAGTGCGTACAACCGTAAATCTCGCTCATGGTTCCCCGGACGCCTTTCTGGCGCGCAACGCTTGAAGCTTGTTTTGCTGTGTTATACTCAACCCAGTCGTTTAGAAGGTCGATGCCAGGAAGTTGTTGATTTCGGTAGCAGCGCATGGCCTCTCCGTGCGCCGTTGTCTGCGACCAAAGCGTGGGCTCTTCCATCATGTGTCCGTTGAGCAAGATCTTGTTCTTCTCGCACCAGTTTCCCAATTGGTCCAGGAAAGCGGAGACGAATCTCTCGGAGACGTGATCATGGAATCTGTACCGTGTCAAGCTCGGCTGACGCTGGGGCAGATTCCAAACCAATTGGGGAAGTTCGCTGATGAGATCTGCGTCTGTCCCGTATGCTTTGCCGAAACTCTCTGCGAGATCTGTCGTCCATGGCAGAAACACGTCTTCCAAGGCGGCCGGGTTTGAGAGTTGCGTTTTGGTGGCGACTTGAGGCTCGTCTGTGAAGATACAGGGAACAGTTGATCCGAACTTGTCTCCAATCTTGTCTTTGTACACTTCATGAGTGATTTCTATGAAACGGGCCATGGCATCCTTGCTCATCGAGTCGACGTAGGTCTGGTCGTTGAACCAAGGTGAAGAGGGATTGGTCTCAACATACGCATACCAAGTTTGGGATTCGGATCCGGCAGCTTCGCCTGTTTTCAGTATTTTGCTTGCCTTGAGATTGCCGTCATCGTCAAGAGTGATCGAATAGGTGGCTAGGAGATGGCCATTCTCACTGCGACACCCTTGAGCGGAGCTCGGGTTGCACCCCCTGTCTCAAGCCAAACTTGTCAGTCGCAAAACTAGAAGAACCATAGGGCCGCCTTACCCTCCAAATTCAACAGTCCCGTATGGGTGAGGGGTAAATAGTATGTGCTGGGCCTTGTATTCCGGGTTGTCTCTGATAACCTTGCCCCCTGCTGACCCAGACGGCCACCTATCCTCGTCATATCTGATCCAGAGTCAGCAAACCAGACGCGCTGAACAGTAGAGGGCTGGATACTTCGAAACTTACAAGCAGGCCAACATGTCTTTGGATTCGGCGTACTCGACGCAGTCTCGAACACGATCCATGAACTCCGGCCCCATATACTCCGTGTCTAAACCAGTCCGCACATGCATGTGAAATCCTAAAGAATTAATGAGACATTTTAAGGCCAGCTAAGGGCAGAGACGTACCACCCATTCCCATCTCTTGGAAGTGGTCAATTTGCCGTAGTAAGTGCTCCTTGCGAAGGCGAGAGTTCCATGCCCACAGAGGACACCCTCGGTATTCTGACGACGGATGTCGGAATAGATCGATGCTGAATGGTTGGGTGCTCTTGGGGTAAGTGAGTGGATTGGCTCGTGCCGTCTGTAGAACGGCGTCTGGATTAATATCCTTGCTCTTGGTACTGCACATTCCCGAACTCACAACAGGTCGACGGCGTGCGGGCGACGCTGTTGGTCTCGGCGTCTCTCGTGTGATCTCCATGTCGGATACAGGAAGGAAAAAACGAGATGAATGAGATGATGTCTTTACGGCTTTGTTTGATAGCTCTCGGATGAAAGAATAGGAATTGGGTTACAGTCAATTGGGGGTCTGACGTCCATCATGTCGTGTTTCACTTGACACTGGCCCCCGCACTTAAGCGGCAAATCATCGGGTATAATTAGGTCTCACTAGGTAGGTACCTTAGTCGACTGCGAAGCTCTCGATACCCCGCTAAGATGATGGATAGCTCTAATGCCGCCTGGAGATCTCTTCGAGTAATGTTCGACAAAAGAGAGCTAGGGACTCGAATTATACTCTGCGTTATCGAAACATGCTCTATCGACTGCCAAAGCGCTCTCGTTCCGCGCAACAATCCCTTGCGAGGCGAACCGCAACATTATGCCCCCGGTAGCTACTGGACTAGTATGCGGGTGCCAGCCTCTGCTTCGCAGTCCATCTCTCGGGTCTGAAATGAATGCAAATAGGTAGTCTTGCATCACCTCTGCAACCTGTTTCTGGAAATCTTCCGCATCTCCAAATCGATTGTATGTTCCCATGAACATCGGCAAGTCGCTGCTGTGATATGAACCCAACCACCCCAGAGGCGTGATATTCGAGAAGTTCCCAGCATACTGGTAACGATAGGTTATCAAGCCATTGAGTGCTCGATTGTTGGTAGTGTTGGATGTTACGCAAACAAAGGATTTAACCGTCACTTGATCCACGGCCGTCATATTAGGCCCAGCCCCAATATTGTCAATTGGGTATCTGTATAGACTGGAATCTTCGTTCGCGGTGTTGCCGATGAGCGCTGGAGTCTTGGAAACAAGTCCCATCTCGGCGCGTGCTGTATAGTTTGAGAAAACAATCCTCTCATCGGGAACTGGCCTGAATACGAGTCCTGGTGTCGTCCTGTTGTCGCCATACGTCCCTATGAAGCCGAGAAGAAGAGACATTGGAATTTGCTGCATACACTCAAGTTCTGCTTCTGGCTCTTCCGGGAAATCACAGCCCAGATTCTTTGCGACAAATGTAAAGTTCGAGTGCGTGTCGTCCGAACGCGAGAAGTTTACCATGGCAGACCCTGATTGCATAAAGAGCCCCGCAGCCAGAATATCATCGCGAAATGCGTAGTTGTGAACATCTGCGCTGACGCCTCCTGCCGACTGTCCCCATAGAGTGATCCGGTCCGGGTCGCCACCAAATGCAGCGATGTTCGCGTACGTCCATTCAAGGGCCATTCGCTGATCAAGTATGCCGAGGTTCTGTTCGTTTAGCCCTACGGCGTTTGGGAATCCGGCGATATTTACGCGATAGTTAATGCTCACAACGATATGTTTCTGGCTCCTTGCCACCCATTCATGAGGAACCTGATACGGAACATCGATCCCGCCGACTTGAAAACTGCCACCAGTCATGAAGAATGCGATAGGTAGCCGATCATCTTTGGTGGCATTGATTGGTGTCCAGATTGCCAGGCTCAAGCAATCCTCGGATGTAGATTGACCAATAAACCCTGAAGTGTGGCTCTGGCCGTAAAGGTTTATCATGAAATCCGAGATATTAGTATTCCATACCGAAAGGGTCCGAGGCATGTATTGAGGACAAGCAGGAGGGAACCTATACGAGTAATGGCGTTGACGGGAGGCTTGCAAAGCAACCGGCGGCATCCATCGCCGTTTATGAGTCGGGGGCTGAGCATATGGGATGTTTCGGAACTCCCGGACGTTAGCATAGTTCGGATTTGGAAGCCCGACAAAGGTTCCAGTCAAGGTTTGTACAGTAAATCCATCTCCTACCCCGTAACAGAGTGTGAAGTACAGCGACACGGCAAATAGCCAGAAGCCGCAATAGTACGGCTTGTTTGACCACATCATGAGTTCAAAAATGTGGGTGGTGATTCGACGAGCTTACACTGCCTTTGGCATACTCAATGGAGTAGACGAAATTGAGCGGAGCTAAGTTTATATAACATATTGATGAAAGAATCCATGCGGGGGATGGGGTAGGCTTCATTTTCGAGCCAGATCCGGATACGGTCTCCAGGATGCTTATCAGAACCTGGGCAGTCATAGTTGACATCATGCCACATCTACATGAGCATCCGTTGTGAGACGCACCAGTTGGCGTTTTTCGGAGCATCACCTCTTTTCAAGCTGTAAATTGGTTAATTGGCTGGCTAAAATAGGGAGCCTTCTTGCACTGCATAAGTGGCTAACCGGGAAGTGGCGGCTCTCCAGTTCTCTCGCCGGCTTTGAACACTGGGGCAATTGCCGTGTCAAGTCGTTTGCATGTGGTTTGAGCAGCACTGTTTGTTTTTCTTCTCGAATGCACGCTATTGGACGTAATAATTCCCGACAGGTTTCTTAAGAAGCAGCTCATAAGTTATGCTTGTTCGAGGAATTGACTGTGAACCTTACGTCAGAAACCCAGGTGCCGGAATCCCCCAACAAAGTTTATATTAGCCGTTCAGTATTGCATGACAGCGTTAATACACAGCAGAATACCAGTCTTTTCTAGCTTATCGAAGTTTCGCAACTCTAGTCGGAATGACTTCTGAGGTCCCTCGGCCAGCATCTGCACACCCTGCCTTAGCAACACCGGCATGACAGCGGCTTCCACGGTGTCCACCAGGCTAGAATCCAGGCAGGGGCTCGCAAGCCGACCACCACCCATAAGCCAGACATCCTTGCCGTCCTTTTCATTCAAAGCTTTAATATACCCAATAACATCGTCCTTTAGCACCGTGATGTTCGGATATTCCTCGGGATTCATCGCTTGGCTCACGACAATGACACTGCCCTTTGGACGATTGGCGAGGGGGCTCTTCTCTCCCTGCTCAACCATGATTTCGTATGTTTTCCGGCCCATGACAAACGTGTCGAATTCGGCATACAGAGAGCCAAAGTCAACATCGGAATCCTCGACGATCCAGTCGGTGGACTCATCAGGCGGGGCAATGAAGTCGTCCAGGCTGACAGCTACGTTATATCGGAGTCCACGCATATGTATCGAGGTATAATTGAGTTGAAGATCACTGCCTTGCCTGTTCTACTTTAGTTGAAGTAAAAGCGAGACTTTATTGAGATGAACACGGGATGTAAAATGTTAAGGTCAACATGGCTGATATGCGGGGGTTATTCCAAGAAACGAAGATTCGAGAGTGTTTCTGTGGCAAAAATCAATGCCAGTCACGTTGCTAAGACGGATAGAAGTCCAACCGAGAGGTTATGAACTTGAGACTTCGCCAGCACCAGAAAGCCAATGCCCAGCACACTCAAATAGCACCAAATCAGTCCGCGCTCCACGTAAAACTTGATGATTGCGTAATCCTAAATCAGTCATAGTGCTTGGACCATAATGACTAGTACAAGTTAATACAGAAATCTACATCTGTTCACGGACTAGGAGACCGTTGAGCTGTCAATAGTGGGTGGCAGTTAAGCAGATACAGTTCGAAGATGTGGTTTTGAATTTCCTTAGCACGATCTACAGAGAGCTCACATAGGATATAGTATCAAATGCATCAAAGGCAATATAATATGTGTGCTCAGTCTCGGAGTGTCTTACAGATCTCACGACGCTAGCACAAACGACCACAAGTTTTTGGGATAGGAACTGATGTATTTCAAAATAAATCGGTAATTTAACCACGGCATAGTAGCTGGGTGCATACTTGCGCATGAATGATATGCTGTGATGTGCTTTCAGCGCGTGTTATCCAGGAAATACCAAAGTGTTGCACAGTTCTGGACGTCTTTAGCATCGTTTGATGTCCCAGTAGTCACCGAGACGTTGCTCATCCAGGAGCTATCCCGGTACCACCAAAATGTCGTCGACGTTTACGACTTGACCTGTAGCAATCGATCGATTGGCTGCGATGCCTGTCAAAATTGATGCCGCACCATCGATATGGCTGGCAGCTCTCATGTACTCGTCCGTGACCGGCTCTCCGAATAAGTCGTTCAATAACACACTATCACCACCGCCGTGCGCTCCTATGCTTTCTTCAATTTCAATTTCCCTTGGCTTCTCAAATAATGGGCGGAGCGTGATCGTCCGCCGCTCGATGGACCCTTCGAGAGATTGATCGCCGCCCGAGTTGACATAGCTGTTTTCCACCACCTCGACCTCGAGCCTCCCCTTTGTGCCGTTGAAGTTTACCCGGAATCCTTCCCAAGGCGCATACGCAGTGAGGGAATAGGTCATGACAGCCCCGTTGCGGTAGCGAACGAGGAGGTTCATAGTATCTTCAATGCTTATTCCATCAGAGAAGACACTTTGGTCCCTAGCAAAAAGTCAGCAGGCTATATATCAGTGCCAAATGTATGAGGTCAAACATACCGATAGTAACTATCTTCGTGCTCGGCATCAAGATACATGGCTTTCAGTTGCGGGTTCTGTTCCAGGTGCAGCGCAAATGGGTCGTCCTTCGCGACCTCGCTACCGTGCGCACGCGTGTAAAACTTTGTCTCGCCACGCTTTTCCGCATTCTCTCGCCCATAAAACTTCAAATCGCCTTGGGCATATACCGTTTGCGGCCTGGTCTGCAGCCAGAAGTTGACAAGGTCAAAATGGTGTGTCGACTTGTGAACCAACAATCCTCCTGAGTTTCGCTTGTCCCTATGCCAACGCCTGAAATAATCGGCGCCATGAGAGGTATTTAGCATCCACTCGAAATGAACGCTAGTCACTGTGCCGATGGCTCCCGAGTGGATGAGTTCAAATATCTTTGTGTTGTGTGGTGCATAGCGGTAGTTGAACGTTACTCTGACCGCCCTTCCGGTTCTTTCCACCGCAGAGAAGATCTCCTTGCACCGCGGTACATCGATGGTCATTGGCTTTTCGGTTATCACGTTACATCCCAGCTCCAGAGCCTGAACAATGTAGATGTTGTGCGTGCGGTCCATCGTTGTGACAATGACTTCATCCGGCTTAGTCTCCCTAACCATCTGCTCGAAATTGGCAGCGAGGTATGTCGGTACATCGCCTTGTCCGAGTGACTTGAGTCTCGACTTCGCAAAATCCAGACGAGTCTGGTTAGTATCGCATAGTCCGACAACTGTAGAGGTGGCGTTGTAGTCCTCGGCGATGGCTGTGTAGAAGAAGCTTGAGCGGCCGCCGGTCCCAACGATTGCATATCGCTTCTTCGTCTTGCTGGCTTCTCCCATCTTGGAAGTCTTTCACAGATACCGTAGAGAAGTGATGAAGAAGAGGTCAACTTGGTGACACGCCAGTCCCTATGGTTTTATCTTGGGGTGGTTCTGGAACATAAAAAATCAGCGACACATGCACGTCACGGTGCCGATGTTCGGTCCGACGGTTGCCGCGAGTATACCAAAAGAACCCAGCCTACTCGGAACCCATTAACCCAATCCCCGAGATTAGGCAAATCAACCTGGAGTTCGATGCCGGTGCTATGGCTGTGCAGGCAAAGCTTGTTTGCGGGGTGCCGGGGATTTGGAGGGGAAACTCGTGCGGGGGATCGTCAAGCATTACCTAGGTTGGGTCACGATGCATGGTCAAAATCCAATGGGTGTTCATGATTGGAGGGATCCCTTGGCATCGTTTGACAGGCTGAATTATTTCCCCAACTTGCGGCCGCGCAGTCAAAACTTAGCCGGACATCATGAGGAGATGTCTGACAGCGCAACTCAACACCTACAATTCATACAGATGTCTTGGCGCCAAGATGTCAGCAATCAGTTGCTCAACCTTGCTTCACTTCTCCTCTTTCGGCAAAAGTAGTACCGAGAGCAGAACTTGTTTGCTCGTGAATGATAAGTTGACGGGTCTTTTTCACGTCCACATGGCCCCATTCCACCCGGCCTGCCCTGGGTTTAACCACGCCAGGACTGCGATCTGATCGAATATCAAGCTTCAACCTCAAGAGAGTCACAGAACATTCTTGGGGCTAATCATAACCTTGGACAATGGCTACATCTGCCAATGCGGATCCCACTAGGGACGATATTACGCCTGTTCGCGAAACTCCTGCAACTGTGCGTGTTGTGCGCGAGAAGGCAGCTGAATTCCTTACCAGTCACGGTGCGGAAGACACATCCTTCACATACGAAGAGGAGAAGGCGGTGCTCCGTCGAATTGATTTCCGAGTACTTACTCTCCTCTTGGGTGCCTACTTCTTCCAGCAACTAGACAAGAGCTCTCTCAGGTTTGTTATTATCATTCGCAATGCAATGTTTGGACCAGGGCTCTAACGAAGGATCTTGATAGCTATGTTTCCATATTTGGCATCACAAAAGATGCAAAGCTCGTGGGGAAGCAGTACTCCTGGCTAGGCTCAATTTTATATCTCGCGCAACTGGTCATGCAGCCACTTGCAGCGTTCATCCTGGTCAAACTTCCCACAGGAAAGGTCATCGCCGCCGCCATATTTCTCTGGGGAACCTCTCTGGCGATAATGGCTTCCTGCACGGACTTCCGCTCACTCCTCGGCATGCGCTTTGTCCTCGGATCATTCGAAGCTATGATTGCTCCTTCGTGCGTTGCGGTCACACAGATGTGGTGGCGAAGAGGCGAGCAAACCATGCGGACCAGGTAAGTGAAGCCCCTCTAAAAGAACGACTCATCTCTGCTTACAAAACTGCTGCTCAGCCTTTGGAATGCAATGAACGGGGTCACATTCATCGTCGGAAGCTTGTTCACCTACGGGCTAGGCCATATCGAGAGTAAAGCCATGTTCAAGGTAAGTCCCATGCAACCCAGAGCCTCGCTACAGCATGATTAACACCAGATTCGTACCAAATAATCTTCCTCTTCTGTGGCTTGCTCACTATCCTGTACGCTTTCGTTGTGCTCGCACTCATGCCTGACTCGCCAATGGAGGCGAAATATCTTACCAACCGGGAGAAAATCATTGCTGTTGAGCGACTACGGGCGAATCAGATGGGCTTCGCCTCAAGAACGTGGCGCTGGGATCACGTATTAGAGACAATGCTGGATCTTAAGACTTGGTGTTGGTTTGTTATCATCATTGCAATATCGTAAGTTCAACTGAACCCCCCCCCCCCCCAAAAGAAACCCCCCCCCCCCCAAAAGAAAACCCCCCCCCATATCGTATTCTTTCAGTGGACAGGTCAAATTGATTGTTAACTCCCAATCAGCATTGCTAGTGGAGGCATTGGTACTTTTGGGAGTCTTATTGTCAAGTCGTTCGGCTATACCAGCTTCCAGACCATCCTCTTCAACATTCCCTTTGGAGTGATCCAGATTTTCGCGATTATCGGCTCTGCCTGGATCGCAACGCGATTCCAACGGAAAGGATTGGCTATTACAGGTGTCAGCATATTACCGACAGTTGGTGCAATCATCATGCTCACCGTGCCGAGAAAACATAAAGGTGTCTTGCTATTTGGTTATTACTTGGTGAGTTTTCAGTGGGCCAAAGTTCCGCGGCAGCTGGGCTGATTAGAACGCCTCCCATAGGTCTCTTGCATGGCCGCCATCACCCCTCTCATCTACGCATGGCAGGCTCAAAACACCGCAGGTACGTCATCAATGACTTTCGCGTGCACCTGCTAATTCAGACTAGGTGATACGAAAAAGAAGTGCACCTCGGCGGTGGTATTTGTAGGCATGTGTGTTGGGAACGTCATAGGTTAGACCTAGAACCTGGGCGGGTGTTTCGATGCTGACCAAGACGGGATAGGGCCGTTACTGTACTCCACGGACGACGCACCACTGTATCGTTCAGGCTTGATCGCAGACTTGATCATGTTCGTACTAGTCGGCGGACTCTCTGCGTAAGTTTCTTTTACACCACTGCTGTTGTTGAGCGCTTACCAAGCTAGTCTTATCCCATTTTATCTCATGTTCCTGAACAGGCGGCATGCGAAACGCCGCGAGGAATTAGGGAAAACTGTCCAACTGTTGGACGAGTCAATGATGAGAAAAGGTCAGGTGGAGGAGAGCAAGGCAATCGAACTAGAAGAGGGAGGAAATCGGTACCAGAAACCTGTGGAAGAAGATAATGGGTTGCAGGACATGACGGATGTGAAGAACGAGGATTTCATCTACGTGTATTGATAGCTCTGACTCGGAAAAAGGTTATGGGACGTCTCGCTAACTGCCCTTTCATTTTATCAAATGGTAGTGCATTGAAACTATCATTCTTTAGTGGAAAGTACCTTACCTACCTAGATGGTATGTGAAGTGAAATTTTTGTAAGAAGTTATAAAATATTCTAATTTTATTCATGACAATATTCCCATGAATCGCTGCTTGAATATGTTGATAATTTATGATATATTCAGTACAATACTCCCACGAAGAGGTAGGTACGTATTTGAATATGAAAGATATTTTTATATATCGAATCCATTTTAAAGTGTCTGAAACCCTTGCTGTGGCACAGGCCCACCGCACCCCCCCCCCCCCCCCCTCTCGTGTGCACCCCTCGTTTTCAAAGTCGGTGTTTAAGCTAGTTTTGAAGTTATTTATAACTTCTACTTATTATATATTACTTTCTTTCAAGATTCAAAAGTTCTCAAACGTTAAAAGACACATCATTAATAGATAACTACCCATATATCTCTTTAAGAAACAAAATACCGTATATCAAGCCTCATATCCAACGTCAAACCTTAAGCCTCAAGCCTAACGTGAAGCCGCAAATCCAACGTCGAGCCTTACGCCCAGCGTCGAGCCTTAAACCTAAACGTCAAGCTGTAAACCTAACATCAACCTTCAAGCCCAACGTCCAGCCTCACGCCCAACGCCGAGCCTCAAGCCTGATGTTAAGCTGTAAACCCAAAGTTGAGCCTCAAGCCTAGCATCGAGACTCAGGCCCAACGTCAAACCTCACGCCCAGCGTCAAGCCGCAAGCCCAGTGTTGAAACTCACGCCCAACGTCGAGCCGTAACCCAGCGCCGAGCCTTATGCCCAGCGTCAAGCCTCACGCCCAGCGTCGAGCCTCAAGCCTAATGTTAAGCTGTAAACCTCAAGTCGAGCGTTAAGCCCAACGTCAAACCTCAAGCCTAACGTCAAGCTGTAAACCAGGCATTAAGCCGTAAACCCAACGTTAAGCCATCTAAAGCCATCAAAATTAACCTACTAAAAGTAATATATAGCAAATAGAAGCTGTAAATAGCTTCAAAACTAGCTTCAAGACCGACTTTGAAAACGAGGGGTGCACACGAGAGGGGAGGGGGTGGGTGCGGTGGGCCTGTGCCAAAGCAAGGGTTTCAGACACTTTAAAATGGATTCGGTGTATTTGCGGTAGCGCTGACTAAAGATCACGTTTTGATGCATCCCCACCTCAGCGTACCACCTTCCTGAACTTGGGTACAGATTAAGATAGCAGTTCAGACACCGATTTTCCAAACTCACGATGGTGTCTCCATTTTCGGCGAGGCCGTTCTTGGCTCATCTTTTTGCTGGGTTGATGTCGGCTTGATCGTTGAGCTGATTGTAAGACCTGTGCTACTAGGGTCCCGAGGTGCCGCTTTGGCTTGGGGGCCAAGTTTTATGAGGAATCTGCAGGTAGTTGGTATACCATTATCTCCCTGTAGGATAATCTTGCGATCCTTGAGGGGTTGGCAGGCCATACTCTGGAAGTGGAATAAAGTCGTCTTCCTCCTCTAGGTCCGCAATATCAACAAGCGCGTGGGTTTTGGCTTCGACAACCTTGTCTTCGATGGTTCTGGGCTCATCGGTACCTTCGCTTAATTCGCCCCCGACAAGAGCATCGCGATCCTCTTCCATTTCCCGCTGCAGAGCGCAGTTGACTTCGTAGTCCATTGCCTCCTGTAACATTTCCTCTAGGTCTTCATCCCCATCTCTGGGAGCCGTGGCCAATTCTGCTGCATCCTTGAGGGCCTTATTTAGGACCTGTCACAGATCAGCACTTGCTCAGAACTAAATTTGTTTGCCTTTATTGACTCACCTTCTGAGCGTGCTCAATCAGCCTTGCTTTACTATCACGTTGCCACTCGGTAGGATCAGAATCGCTGTAGAACGTGTGGTAGATACGGAGGGCCTCTCTAGCATGATGAACATACTCATCAGGCGAATGAGCGAGAATCAGATGGGCGCCTGCACGATGGAAATCTCCTAGATTTGGCTTGGATAGAAGCCAGAGGCAGATCCCATTAGCTTGAAGAGGTTTCTCTTCCTTGCAGAACTGAACAGCTCGCAGATATTCGCCCTCAAACATCTGTCCGACTACGCTGAAGGATGAGGTCGGGATTCTGGTTCAAGGATCGAGAAGGAGAAGTAGAAGACATGGCGAGAATGAGGCAGAACTGGGCTGTTGGCAACGATGGGAGATTAGAAGTCGGATGTGGACGTTGCAAAGAATGAAAAGAATGTGAGATTTAAGTTTGAGGCGGCAAATGGCTGCTTCCCTTTGTTGCTTGTGGTTGAGTGTTGTTACTGCCTAATCTTCTTGACCTGTTTCTAGAAGGACCCAGTCAGGTGGGTCGTAAAGACAGTGCCACTTTGTCATCTGCAAATCATACCACAGAGACTGCCATGGCTCTGGTAAGATCACTGTAAGATGTATGTTCATCGGAGCTTTAAAAGATGGTTAATTCCGCGCTATTGCGTCAGGTTTACCAGGAACATCAGATGAAACATTTTGGAAATTTTCGATGTCTTCATGTTGAGCTTCTCTACTGGATAGGCTTCCATGGAGTTATAAGATGCCAACCCACCGTGATAGCCTATCTGAATACCCGGTTTGGATCTATCTGAGAAACAAATGGGGACATCTCGCAGCCTATGCAGAACAAGCTTTGGGATCTAGCAGCCAGCAAGGCACTGCTGCTCGATCTAGGATTCGAACCGATATTGGAGACTCGCAAGACGAGGATGAGACTAGAATGATTGGAGTTGAATACTCGCAGTATCCTGCGGGACGTTGCACTCCTCGCGTACCACGAACTGAGATTCCAGACTCTCAGGATGAGGACTTTTCCAGCCAAGCAGACGTTGAAGATGGACTATCATGTCGTATTCGACAACCTAGCACACATGACGACTGTCCAGCCGAGCCGCGAACACCTTCGCCTCATGAACTGCCAATTGTGCAACTTGGCACGCCTATTCGTGGCAGTAGCAGTGGCTCTACCACCCGCCGCAGAGGTTCTTCGACGCGTCGTCCGGATTCTCTTCCCCCAGTTCGCCCAGCAGGCCGAAATGTCTCAGGAATCCAGAGCATTCGACCACTAAATTTGCGAGTTGCTTCGCTATCGACAGGGCCGATTACCCGGTCCAGAGCTGTTGAGGAAGGAGAACCTCAACATAGCCATAGTCAGAATCACGCCGTGGGTATAGGCAGAGGTGTCAGGGTTCGGCGTGGGAGAGGATATAACGACCGAGGAACCCGTGGTGGCCGTGGAACTGATGGAGTAGATGGCAGTCCCCAGTGACATCACTCTGCACAAATGGTAGCCCCGCCTAAGGGTCCGTAGTGTACACGGTCTCCAGAAAATGGATTTGGCGTTATCGATTTCTACCAGATGACACGGTTTATCGGGCCCTTGGCCGGCCGGTCATCTTGTCTCAGACTTGGACTGATTGCGCTTCTCTTTGCGTCTCAGTCAGTCTCGTGTGTTGGCCAAACAGAACCGCCAAGACTAGGTGTATTATCAGATGGGTGGACGAGTAATAATTCTCGTGGTGCGCGATGTTTTTGATGGGCAAGATTGCTTGAGATATCCCAGCTTGTCTGGTCGTCGTTCTGGGTCCGGACCCCTATATCTCAACTTGCCCTGGCAAATTAGATGTGTTTTAGTTCGGTTTGCACGTCAAAACTAGCATAATCTTTATCCATCTACAGGCGTAGCAGTGATGTGGTCCGAACTATGGCTTTTCGCGATGCTTATTCTGTCTTCGTCAACTTCCATGCACTGTAGGACATTAGCCTACTCTCTGTAAATCATGCATCGGACCTCCGGAAAACATGATGGAAGAGATACTAGAATCTGTATCTTCGTTAACATCACACAAATCCGAAGGGGGGGTTGTTATCTAGCCAGTGCATAGCTGTAATAATCCCCAAGCGCGCATAAGTACATATGTAAGGCTTTGGAAAGGCTTCGCAGTCACTGGAGCTTGTGTGACAACTCGAGTCGGCAGTGAGATGATATGAGAGTTAGATTGAATGGGTTCGTGTTATACTGAATGGGAAAGTGGCTCAGCTCGGACACGTCCAGTTTGTATCCATAATACATCCCAAATCTGTTTGGCGCTGAATCAAAATATGAGAACTGACCAAGATTAGCAGTAACGAAGACAAAAAAAAAGAAGCACTGAGAAACAAAGGGGCGATTCTATTCTAGCCAAAAACCCCGTGAGCAAATTATGCACTGTACCAAGAAAAAAGGAGATATGAGAATTTAGCACAGGCGGATCAAACAAAAGTGTAAAACATCAAGTCATCGAAAGCTCAAGCGGAGTCTAAAGACGGAGAGCTTTTGCTATAGCTCAAGAACGGAGTTTGTTTACCTAGTGGAGGCGGGCTCCGGTTGAGAAGAGGAAGAAGGCTCTACTTTCGGCAACTAGAGATGAATACCATGTGCGTTAATCAACCTGCACCCGATCTCGAACCAAACATCCTTTGCAATCGTTGATTACTCGACAATGAAAGCGTTCCAGTTCAGAATCTAAGCAGAAAAGGCCCGAAGTCACTTGCTCATTCATCCAGCTTCCAAACCCTCTTCCCGCCAAACCACGTCTCCCGGATCTGGGTTTGAAGCAACCCTGCTGTTTCCCACTCCATATCGAAGATGACGAAATCCGCGCACTTCCCGGCTTCCAGACTTCCTGTGCGTTCCTCGGCAAATACACTGTTTGCTGATCCGGCACTCGCTGCTGCGATGGCCTCACATAGTCCAAGTTTGAAGTGTTCGTTTACTATCTCCTCCGAGTCCGGCTCTCGACCAGAGCGCCGTGTGGTCGCAACATAGACGTTTCTCAATGGTTCCCACGGGGCCGTCGGGGCGTCACTTCCTAAAGCAAGGATGGCACCGCCGTCCGCAAACTCCCGGTACGGGAACGCCCTAGTACATCTATGCTGCCCGAGCAGTTTTGGCCAAGCGCGTAGGATAGCGGGGTCAGCATGGACTGGTTGAATCGATGCGGTGATCCCCAGCTCGCCTAAGCGCTTGGCGTCTTCCGGGGACGCAAGCTCGAGATGTTCAATACGGTGACGGCGGCCAGGCGTGCCACAAGAGGCCAGTACGCCCACTGTCATGCTGATGGCAGCGTTGCCAATGGCGTGGAGTGCGACCTGAAGTCCTGCGTCATCGGCTTTCCTCACAACGGGCTGTAGCTGCTCCGCTGTCCACAATGGGTCCGGAGAGGGGGCATTGGTAGAATACGGCTCTGACATGTACGCAGTGCATGCGTCAACTATACCATCGCATATTATTTTGATACCCACGATCCGTAGGTTGGGTGTTTTGGTGGCATTGTACTCAGAGCTGAGGGCAATCGCTCGGTCAACTTGCGCGAGAATGGCAGATTCATTGGTCGAAGGCTTGACGATCCAGTATGCCGCAATGCGCATTGGAAGGTCGGGCGTCTCCTCATATAACACGCAGAGCGCATCCCATGCCTCCTCGTCCATCGCCATTTCCACCAGGCCGGTATATCCAGCTGCGTTGTACGTATTGATTGCTGCCCGGACCGAATCCAAGCGATCTGTACGAGAGGCAACACTGGCCAGGTGTGGCCAGACGATGGTTAGAATGGCCGCCTCGCTGAGAAGGCCCGATGGCTTTCCATCAACATCCCGATCGATTTTACCGCCAGCCGGATCAACCATGTCTGCAACTTTGAGCTCTGCTAACGCCGGGGTATTGCACCAGGTGAAGTGCAAGTCCTTTGAATCGATAAAGATGGGCCGCGGGTCGAGATCGTCTACCATGCTGGCCAGTGCCAGGCCATCGGTCATTGAATGCATCCATCCTTTGCAAAGAATTCGAGGGATGTCCGGGTTCGCTGTCGCATATAACTTGATTGTGGCGCGGATATCTTCGAGTGATTTGCAGTGCTCGAGACCCAACTTTTTTAGAGACTGACCGAGAACGAGAAGATGCATATGCCCGTCAATGAATCCGGGAAGGACCGTCCGGCCATGTAGGTCATGAACTATCGTGTTGTCGTCAGTCTTGAGGTCAGATACTACACTGTCGTCCTTAGATCCGATATGCTTGACAAGCCCATCCCGAACAAGCATGCACTCGGCAAAAGTAGGCTGGCCAAACAGCCCGCGGCCTACCTTATGGAGGATCTTGCCGTTAACAAACAAGTTTCCAGGCATGGCTTGGTTTGGAACACGGGACTTCTGAGCTGAAGATATTTGGTTTCACAAGCAAATTGTTGGGGGTGAGGGGTAATCGGTGTGCAACAATGCGGAGATCATTACTCAAGTGCCATGGGTGGGGGTTTGACGACGCAATTGAAGTGGATCTCATTCGGTAGATTAGCTGGTAACAAAAACGGATAGCAGGTTTTCGTGTGGTTTGTAGGCGACTTTTACCAGACAGTACTTCGATATGCGCAATGTGATGTGAGATATTAGTTTATACGAAAATCTAGCAAGTCAAGAAACTTTCACTGCAATTTCCGTGAATAGCTACTTTGAATATTCAGTGCCAAAGCGACACTGTTTATTCGATCCGCTTTGAGTGGGCACCTTGGCGATATTAACAAACGCCCTAGTGCACTCACAAGATTCCCTAAAGGAGACGTCACACTAGCGTTCCCATCGGAACCACGAGAACAACCGGATTGGCAGGATTTCAAAGGAAAATTACGTACCTTTCTTGGTCGAGCGAGGTATTGATCACCGAACTCTTCCAGCACCCTATTTCCCAGACACCGATGAGTATTCGCGTTGGAACCGCACAGGGAAGGAGCTCGTGGATGAATCGGATCTAATGGGGACATTGTGTGGTCGTTCCTGATTGCAAGTTTCCAAGGCCTCGGCAAGAGTCTTGGGGAGATGGATATCTACTTTGACTTCATGTTATAGTGATTCTACGGACTGCAATGCCAGAAGTTCTTGCAAGGCAGAAAGGCCGATGAACTTCAGACTCGGTTCGGACTTCCAGGCAGATCCATCGCCAAGAGCTGAGGAAACTGGCACGGCTCGAGCATCTTCATATGTACGTCCGCAGGACTCCGTACTCGAAAGAAGTAGATCGTTGTGGCTTGTGTGAGGTGGCGCTATTTGGAGGTGTGGCTGGAGGTAATTAGTGAGGGGTACGCAATAGCTGAGCTGAGTACCACACCTAGTGCCTTAGTGTCGTCTTACCGCAGTCGCAGGGAGAGAAGGAAGCTGCTGACCAGGTGTGTCGGGACTTTTGACATCCTCTCAGTTCTGTTATTGCTGACGATCGTTACTCTGAGTTTTGATGACACCTGGGTAAGATGCCGACCGATCCTTTCTTACCGTCAGCACAGCTGAACTTCGGGCCGACATATAAACGCGTAACTTTGCCCCTAAACTTAAATATGATTCCCTCCACCCGTTGCATTGCTGACCCTAAAATAAGCACGATCCTAAACGAACATTCATCTTGTCGCGCAACGGAACATCGAGCTTTCGTGCGACGAGCTCGTGGCCAGGATCAAACAAGAGCCTCTGCAGGGCGGCAGCAGATACCGAAACGTCTGCAATGAAGTCATCCGCTCCAGATTCTCCGATGGCGGATGATGTTGTACGGGAGTTTTATCAAGGCAAGCAGAAGCCTTTGCCGACAGACCCGACCCTGCGCTCTTATATCGAGGCAGTTCTAAAGAATGGTTACGTGGTGATCCAGAATGCGTTCACCGAAGCCCAAGCCGTTGAAGCCATTGCCGAGATTGACCGACTACACGGAAGTGCTCCCAAAGTAGGCCGAGATTCCTTCGACGGCTACAAAACGAATAGAATCTTGTCACTTCTTGGCAAGACCCGGGTATTCGACAAGTTCTGTCTCCTCCCCCAAGTTCATGCTCTAAACGACTTCTTCCTGGATGAAGATTATCTGATCTACATTATGGAAACCATCGTCATCAACCCGGGTGAAAAGAGCCAGATACTGCACCACGACGATGCCGTGACTAGGCTAACACGGCCACGCAAACCTGTCACCGCGGCTACCATGATTGTCTTGGACGACTACACGGAGTTCAACGGTGCCACTCGGATTATTCCCGGATCTCATAAATGGGGTAGCGACAGGCTTGGTGAAGATGAAGAAACCATCTCCGCTATCTGCCCTCGTGGAAGTGTAATATACTTCTTGGGAACAACATGGCATTCCGGTGGTTCCAATCGGAGCAATAGGCCGAGGTATGCCGCTACCATACAGTACTGCCAGCCGTATATACGACCGCTAGAGAATCTGATGCTGGCTGTCGATCCGAGACGAGCACTTTCGGGAGAGATTCCGAAGAAGATCGTGGACATGATGGGGTATCGCAGTGGAGTTCCCTTTATCGGAAATGGTAAGTACAACTTCATTCTAGTGAGTATTTCGTTGGTTGACCACGATGACACAGCGGATGGGTTAAACCCGAGAAAAGCAACCAGACGGATGATTAGGTGGCTGGGGAATCCTATTGATTATAGCCCCCCGACATTTGCCAGCGAGCCGGGAGAGAAAGAACGAAAGGGCCAGAGCAAGTTGTAAGTTGAAAGACGCCATGCTACGTGTGCCATCGCGCATTTGGGTCGCAGCTCTTCAGCACTTTGGGGGCAATGCTCGCTGTTCCATCGTCACAATTCCACGATATACAAGTAAGACGAGTCACTTGCTTATCCAATCAACCAAACTAGTCCTGCAACCACGTTAAGCATTTTGCCCACCAAAATATCATGCTGCCTTTCTTTTACGCCCAAGCCCGACCCCGCTTATGAACAGTGACCTCGCAAATGTGACAAATCCGGTGATTGCAATGCAGGTCCAGTCCTCCCACCGCCAGACGGACGGCTGCAATCTGCCTTGATTCCCGAGCCCATTGTAGATGCCGGCTAGCATGGCGATATCTACAAGAAGAATAGCTCCATTGACAAACTTCCAAATATTGATATCACTCGTATATCGCAGCAGAACGGCCTGCAAGAACGCGATACACGCCATGTTACCTCCTAGCTGGAAGAAGAGCAAATCGTGGTCAGGATTCCTGGTTGAGTTGGGGATAAATGACGAGATCACCGTATCCCGATCGAAGAAATAAAGAAGAGCACCCATCCCAGCATTGATGGGATCAATCCATGTAAACAGGATTCGATACAACTTTGGAATTTGGTTCGTCATGGCTGTGGGTGATTGTCAAGTGCTTGGATATTAAGAAAAGCAACGGATCTTGTAGCCATAGCAAGATATGTCGACAGGATCTTTGAGCTTTATTGTTTTTGATGACACGTAGGCAGGAACCCATCGGAGGTTGGTGTGTCAGATCATAGTCGTTTAGTGCTGACGGTCAAATCCTTCGTATACGGATGTCTGTTTCAAGATGTGTCCTACAACGCATTGCCCACGGTAGCCGACGCACAACTTAATTACCGAGGTCATGGTGTTTGATATCTCACGTAAGGTACTACCTATCGCATGCCTAAAAGGTGTCTGAGAAGCAAGATTTTTCCAATTACGGCTACCTAAATCCTACAAAGATCAATCTCAAATCGATTTACAACAGAAATCTGTAAGCTATGTTGCATCTCGACCACTATCATAGAGGGTGTGACGTATGGAGCGTTTCTTGAACCAGATCCACGCTGGATTTCTTTGTAGAATGGCATGAGGTCAACATCAAATGCCAAATATTTCCTTTAAAAGCCGCCAGAAGTACACCTGAAGTGCGGTACATTGTTGCAGGCATGCTAGCCGTTGGCCTGTATCTGCGGTGCCTGAGACGTGGTCTGTACAAGTGCTAGTTGTTTCTTCGGCCACACACAGTTTCATCGTTTCACCTTCCACAGCTAGCAAGTTACTCTGTGCACTTTAAATTGGTATTATCTTATTGTCCTACGATTTTTCATGAGTTTGTTATTGATCACGGGGCGGTCCATTCACGGTGCAGCAACACCAAGTGCAGCGAACTTAGTGTGCTGACGTAAGGAGGGCAACCGTCAACGAGACCCGTGCTGTTTTGTAACAGCCCGTGGCACGCCGCAGGAATGTCGCGAGTGGAACACAGCTAGGGTTATGGCATGTCAGTCCTTTTGGAATGCATACCATCATGATAGCACTTACCAGGTCGAGAAAGTGCCTACGGCCAACAGGAATTTTCGAAAGTATCTAATTTGTAATTGGTTTCGTCCCGACCACGTGTGGGTCCGGCTATCTATTCGACACCTTAGCCAGTGCTATTAAGGCTGTAGGCTGACCACGGCAGTCAGGCGACTTTAAATTAAATACCCTCGACAATATGCAAGTCCAAACTGATTGGACTAGAGTCACCAACACCAAAAGCTATCTCAGGCTGACAATATAAGTCGTACTTGACTTGCCTATAATTGCCGGCTCTAACAGTGCCGAGCCAATTGTATGTCAGATAGTGTCCGTCTTTGGATTGATTGCGCAACTGATTGAGATGTTCCGATAGATTACGTGCGCCTAAGACTCGATGGCACTTGTCGCATTGGGCAAACATGAAGCTTTGCGTCATTCTGGGTTGATATGAGTGACCGATGCTGCTGGTTGCAGATCAATCCTAACAATTGCTAATGTGGCGACATACATAACGCTTTACGAAGCCGGTCTTCGCCACGATCATCTCACTCGGTTGCTCTGCTGTCTACCACACTCAGTTGAATCGGGTTTTACCTTGGCCAGCATCGCAGACCGCGAAAGAAACGTCTCATAATGAAGTGTCTCGCACTGCCGGCGCTTCTACTTTCGGCATCTTATCATGTCTCTCTTGCAAAGGAGATAGCACCGAACGCGGCTTTGGAAGAGGTGTATAGCAGTGGACAAATCCACGAGGCCTTGATGTCCCGGAAGATGGTACGATCAATTTGTAGACGCCCAGATTATACAAATTATAATCGCTAAGAATACGCAGGCTTTATGGGAGAGGCAGGTTGACCTGGGTCTGATGGATGCAGACAGATTCCAAAGCTATAGTCGCAGTGCAGACTTCGTTCCATGTGTGAACGGAGTCGCCGAAGTCGTCAAGGGTGACGCAAAAAACACATTCAGGTGTGAAAATGTACGTCTTCAGTACAAAATCTATTTCCAACAGTTACGGAACTAACTCGACCCTGCAGATTGACTTCTACGACTATGTCAGCCATGCGGATCTCGGCAGCAGCAGAGGTCAGGGGTCATCCTCTTGGGGTTGGACGAATGCAGATGGCCGCGAATTCATTGCTATTGCCCAAGCCGATGGGGCCGCATTTGCGGAGGTTTCCAAGGCTGGCAAGCTCGTCTACCTCGGCCGGCTACCACAGTACTCTACGCCTGCGATTTGGCGCGAAATTCGAGGCTACAAGAACTATGTGATCATTGGGAGCGAAGCCGAGAACCACGGGGTCCAGATATTTGACATGGCAAAGGTATGTGTTCCTGGTTATCCTAAGCTTCCGGATATGACTGACAAACAAATCGATGATTGAAGTTGGTGGATATTGATCCTGCGAAACCTGTCACCTTTAGAAACAACAGAGACCTTACCTCGTGGTGGAATGAGCTACCGATTGGTCGAACGCACAACATTGTCGTCAATGAAGAAAAGCAATATGCAGTAGCCGTTGGTGCCCAACCACGAAACAGTTCCTGCGCTTCCGGTCTTATCTTCATCGACCTCAAGGACATCACCAAGCCCTACTCTCCTGGTTGTGCGTCAGGAGATGGATATGTGCACGATGCTCAATGCCTTGTCTATCGAGGACCAGATAAAAAGTATGCTGGAAGAGAGATTTGCTATGGATATAACGAGGAGACCTTGACAATGTATGTGCCATTCCACCATGTCCCGAGACCAAGACTCGCTGACAGCCAACCGCAGCTATGATGTGACTAACAAGAACACAACAACCATTATTTCAAGAACTAGTTACGAAGGGGCTAGTTATACTCATCAAGGCTGGGTTACCAATACAGAGTGGCAAGAATTCCTCGTGCTCGATGATGAGCTCGATGAAGCCAATGGTGAAGGTCCTGGGGCACAAGGATTCCCCGTGACGTACTTCTGGGATATCCGTAGCTTGGAGAAGCCAAAGCAGACAGGTTTTTACAGAGGTACTACGCGCAGCATAGATCATAACCAGTTTGTGTTGGATGGCCTTGCTTTTCAGAGCAACTACGGCGCAGGCTTGCGCGTTTTGGATCTTACATCTATTCCGGCTGATCCAACAGGTAAAGGGGTGACGGAAATTGCGTTCTTCGATATCTTCCCAGAGGACGACAATCTGCCAGAAGGTGGTGACGTCGAGTTTAATGGTTCGTGGAGTCATTACCCGTTCTTCAAGAGCGGTTTCATTGTCATCAATTCTATCCAGAGGGGTGCATTTGTGGTCAAGTTGACAAAGGGGAGGAACATCTGACAGTATAAAGGCGTGTGCGTGAGCTTCTGGTGCCACGCGCGACATCGTTAACCCAAAGAGCACCACTATTATTAATTAGGTTCAATCTACAAATTAAGTCGCTTTATATGTTCTTATTCAATATTCATGCCATGGTGCGCAGCCGCCACTGGCAAGTTCTCTGCGCAGTAGCAGAAGCGCCATGAAAATCATCTCCGTTACCCAATCGTGAACGCTCTTAGAGTAGAATCCCGCTCATATTGAACTGCAAAAGCAATATTCAAATGGTTATACATGGGTGCTACTCATGTGCCAATGCATAGAGCTCAAGCGATAATTTTCGGACGCTGTGCAATACTGCAGTATGACGTAGACTCTCAAGTTCTTCTAGATGTTCAATTGGACATGTACTCTAGGCTTGATATAAAGATTGAGTGTCCAATTTTTCCTGGCGCAGGATTCCCACCGGGAGTTCTGAACATGGCTATGCTGTTACGCACCGCCCATAGTTCTTCATGCAGGCAAGTCACACCTACAGCTTGGTTATTTCTGAGGAGATGATTGGCAACTCGGGTTATTTCTCTAAACCCAGATCCGACTGGCGGATCTGTTAAATTAGAGTCGCAGTTGTCCCATTCCATGGGCAATATCCGGCCTCCCTTTTGGGTTCTGATATCTCGGATATGGCGTTAAGAGTCGGAGTAACATGTAGGAATTCTTCGAGATCAACGATGAGTTCATTGTCGCTAGCCCTAGCTCTAGTACCCCAGATATCTTCATTTGCCTTTCCATGCACCATCTAAGAACTCCGCGACCTTGACTGTCTTAATCTCGGGAAACTGTTGATTCAGAGCGTTCTCATCAGGCAGGTCAATGACACCGGTCGCAATGTATTTCCCAAACACTGCATACAAGTACTGTATCTGCTCCTTCGGGATGGAATTATAGTTTTGTACATGCACTGGCAGCTCCGTGATCTGGAACGAGTCAAGCTTCTCGATGCTATCGAAATGAACCTCAAAACTCGCCCCTGTTATTTTCCTCGTGAGCTGATTGCTTGTTCTCGACTTAGGGCCAACTTAATCCTATAAAGTTGAAAACATACCTCGTGCTGTCTCGGCAATTCTCACAAACTCATTTAGAGTGATTTTATCGCCAATTATCCAGGAGTCTTGTTCCCATTTTGGCAGGTCAAGGCTTGCGATGACGAATTTGGCTACATCATGGGTGTATGTGAAAACCACGCGGTCATTGCCTTCTCCAGGAACCCCAGCAATCTTGTTCTGTACATCAATAGCAATCGGAGCTAGTAGTTTAAGATTGGTCTTTGCATGGAAACCTCCGTAGTAATCAAGAAACCAGCCGCTATGAAAGCGCGTCCATTCAAGATCCGTTCTTTCGGCCTCTTCGGTTGCCGCTGCTCGTAGCTTTGCCCAGGCGGATACCTCAAGGCAACTGGAAGCTATTAGCCGTGGTCTGAAGGGGAAGAGTATAGACTGCGAACTGACCCCTTTGGATATCTAGCACCCCACTCGCTGGGGATAAAGCGCTTGGCTGTGTCTACTTTGGCCGTGGCTTTAACGAGATTTACTTGAGCTTGGCCAGAAATCTGGTCGGTCACCCCGATTGTAGAGATGACCGTGTGGACCTTGTGGCTCACCAAAGCCGACCGCAGTGACTCAACATCGTTGTAGTCGACTGCTGTGACTGGAACTCGAGGGTCCCATGTGGTGGCTGGCTATGCGACTTGAGATCAGAATTTTGCCTATTGGAAGAGTGGAAGAAATGTTTGTACTCGTCGAGAAAGAATGACCACATTGTGCTTTGGGTTATACGCCAGTGCTTCCACAATGACCCTGCCGAAGTCTCCCGTTCCACCGGCAACAGCTACGTTGACCATGTTAAGATACTATACCTCAAAGATGAGAAGCAGGATCCTGACGTGGAAAGCAAATGTTTGGGGTCAAATTTAGATATGACTGTAGTCGGGACAAAGAATGATTTAAATGTTACTGCATGTGACAGAATGCAATAAACCGCGTAGCTGCGTAGTAATTAACAGCCAGTCAAGAGTGGCAGATATGGGATTAATATTTTTATACCAAGATAAAGCGCAAGTTAATGACGAGACTGAAAAGCCATTTCAGAATCTCATTATGCCATGGAATGTAGCGTATCCTATGTGGACTGGTCATCCTCGCAAGACTAACTCACAACAGGGTCAGCCTGCATGTTGTGGCTTTTCGATATGTGTTCTCAGATAGACGAAATATCGCGTGCTAATGGCACCACAACATACCTACCTTACTTGAAGCAGCTGAAGCAGCACCTAGAAGGATGTTGATTGGATATCAACCCAATTACTTCAACGTAAACCTACGTGCACTTGACCATAGGGTCTGCAACGACATCTACAAACATGCCGCAATTGGATGCATTGGACAAAATAGGTCTCTGATCGCATCACGGGATTTGGTTTACCTGGGCATTGACTAAAACCAATGTATTTGCTCCCTAGCCTATCATGTCGAGCTGAAAAAGAGTCTAGGCAGACCCACCAACAGCTGTAAAGGAGACTTCGATGTGCTCCTTGAAGACTCCGGGATCAGATGGATCTAATGCCACCTTGACCATTGAACCCTCACTCTAGATGTGACGTACTCGCGATGGCGTGTCCTACCCCAGCAACCTGGCGATGTAGACATCGGTAATTCGGACACAACCAACGGATCTTCATGTGAGTGACAGCTTCTGTGAATGTCTCATTATTGAATCTCTTAGAGACTCCTAGGAGTTATACCATCACAAAATAGACCACTCTCACATGCGCTACTTCGACATCGTCGCCACTAACAATACCACATTCTCCAGACCACAAGTCTATGGTACGCCAAAGTAAATCATATAGCTTCTAATCAGTTACCCTATTAACATTACCGATGGAGCGAACCGATTAGTGCTTTCCGATTAGGCAGGATGACAGAAGTACTTTCGTATCCTACGGCAAGACGGCCATAGTGTTTCTGATGTGGTAAATTACTCATCATCTACTAATATAACTTGAGACACCTGTAATTAGCGAAATTGTTAATTTATCGTGTAGACGCTTGCTTGATCGTATCGAGAACAGAAAATATTTCCAGCAATGTCAGCACAAGAACTACTAACACAATATACATGGGTGCATTGTAATAATGGTTAGAGCACATGCAGAGGCGCAAGTAGGGGTCCCTGGCTCACATTGAGCCCGAAGACTGAAGATTCGCGGGTTGGGTGGCTCAAGAAGAGGTTCATTTGCTCTGGTACTATTTCGCGTTTAAACATCCCCAAAGCTTCCAAAGCGTAAATTTTCTACACTGAAAAACCGCTGCGGATAAACTTGCCCATTTAACAGCAAATTGCTGTAATATTCGGCGTGGAGAATGTGGCTCGCAATATAGAGCAGCATCCCCCGCACTTGATCCGTCGTCGGTATCACTTCTCCGCATTTGTGCAACCCGAACTGAAGCGGGATGATGCGGGCGGGAATCCGTCGGAGCTTTACCAACATGAAACCTCCGAGGCACGCAAAATCGACAATACATGTTAAACACGGGCAAGAGGATGTCAAGCCAAGAAAGAAGCCCCTCTCTTGGTCCATTGACAGCTGGTGACATCTAATACAACGGGGGAGGTGTTGGAATATCAACAATACAGATATTCCAAACAGGGGTCTGGATATCAAACTCCCGCTCACATTTTCCAGGCCAGTACGGGCAAATGCACATAGTATATCATATTTGGAGAGCAGTTATGGCTTCTTTGGCCTCGAATAATATCTTAAACTGTCATACACCAGGAAAATGGCTAAGTGTGGTCACTGATCTCGTCGTAGTCTCCCGAGCCCGTCTACTGGGCTTCGTAGAAAGCCTGGAATTCGGAACTGGTATCAGCCTAAATCTCTAGATTTAACCTTATGATTTACCCAGAGATTCATGACCAGGGTTATCGCTTAGTTATGGCTATATAGAAATGCCAAGAGGGCAGACACTGTGAATCATCACGTTGCTGTATAATACGACAGGTTCCTCCTCGACGGTGACTTGTCGTGACCATCTGACCATTCATTCTGTGACTGACACTCGGAACTCTCGGTTCTGAAATCTTAGTCATAATGCGGTTTTCTTCCTCAACCGCGGCGGCCCTGGCCATCTGTGGCCTTAGTTCGGCCAGCCCCGTGCTGTATGACCCCAGACTGTGACATCCGCTACTGCCTTTGATATGACTAACTGGAATGACTAGGCTAGAGTCGCGCCAAGCCACTGGACTTCAAGCTGCCATGGTTGCTGCCGGAAAGGAATACTATGGCACCTCGCTGACGATCCGCAATGACAACTCCGAGTCAAACATCATCAAAAACAAGGCCGAATTTGGTTCCATTACCCCCGAGAATTCGATGAAGTGGGATGCAGTACAGCCAAGTCGTGGCCAGTTCAGTTTCGGGGGTGCCGACCAAGTTGCAAATTTTGCCACGCAAAATGGCAAACAGATGCGTTGTCATACTCTAGTTTGGTTCAGTCAGCTTCCAGGTTGGGTTTCAAATAGCGGGTTCAACAATGCCACGTTGATTCAAGTCATGACAACCCACATCCAGACCGTTGCTGGTCGATATAAGGGCAAATGCACACACTGGGATGTTGTCAACGAAGGTTTGTGGTTTGGCTTGCGTCATCCGTGTGGTCATTGATTCTAAACACAAATTATAGCACTAAATGAAGACGGTACCTACCGTGACAACGTCTTCCTGCGGGTGATAGGGGAGGCATACATTCCCATCGCGTTTCGAATCACGGCACAGGTAGACCCACTGGCAAAGCTTTACTACAACGACTATAACCTGGAGTACGGTGAGGCTAAAGCGCTCGGTGCCGTTCGCATCGTCAAGCTTGTTCAGTCGTATGGCATTAAGATCGATGGCGTTGGGCTGCAAGGTCACTTGGTTGTCGATAGCACCCCAACTCAATCGGTTCCGACGCCTTCGCAAGAAACATTGGAAAAAACCCTGCGATTGTATACTGATCTTGGTGTCGATGTTGCATACACAGAGCTCGATATCCGCATGCGTATGCCCGCGAGCCAGCAGAACCTGCAAAAGCAGGCAGATGCTTACGCGAGAGTCACCGGGTCCTGCATTGCGGTCCCAAGATGTGTTGGAATTACGGCCTGGGTATGTCTCTGCTAGCCACTTACAAGGCTTTAGCTAACAGTGCTGATTATCTAGGGCGTTTCGGACCGATATTCCTGGGTTCCGCAAACGTTCTCGGGTGAAGGTGCTGCGCTCCTCTGGACCGATAACTACCAGAAGAAGCCAGCCTATCAAGCATCAATAGACGCGATGAAGAAACCTGCATGAAGCTACGTCCAATGACACGGTCATAATGTATCTGAATGATCAATGGAGAAATCTCATTTGGCTACTGTGTTTTCGAGCCGATTACTCTAATTCTTGTACATACTCGGACCGTATTGTACATAACTTCAAAATATAACGTCCAGCATGCACAAAAGCTTGTAAGATTGGGACCATAAGTCATGTTTGTTTCAGTATCCTGAGCAGATTTTGCGTACAGTCTGACCTTGATGTCGTTGAGTTGTAAATGCGCCTACTTTCGATTCACAACGGCTCATAGTATCGTGTAACAGTCAGACTACCTTATGTAAAAGCCCGCCTACTGAAGAAATGTAGCGCAAAGGCTCCTTTCGACTCGTTCTACTACCTATATTAGTTAGTATTTGAGATAGATTTGTGCAAGATCTACTGACGAGGGCAGTTCGTCATTTGCTTCTAATACGGGTAATGCTATGAGTGTTAGTGGGCGCACAAATTGAGAATCTGATTTTGGATCTACAGCAATCCTGGAATTAGACTTACATCGTGTTTCAGAAGGCGATTTTGTCGACATACGCTCACAGAGAAAGGGACATCGCTGCGGACTCTCCACATTATTGCGGTCCTCGTCTCATAAGTTTCTCCAACATGACACCTCTTCCTGGGTAGGTACATGACCATCGTACTTCCAGACTGCGGACCACCACCGAGTTAGTGTGTTGATGAACGGCCACTATATCCACTGCAGGTTTGAGATTCATGGATTCATCAACATAAGGAGCTGCTAAATGACTCGTCTGAAACAGCTCTGACCGACAACCCACCCCACCTATGAGACACCATGGCTCAACAATGCAATACATGCGACGGCATCTGTTCCGGAGATTTATCAAGAGAACTGAAGTGGATCGACCGCGCGGCAAAGAGAGCGAGCCTGTTTTTCAGGCCGTTCTTATATTTATTCTTACAGTACTTGACCGCCGTGATCTCTGGTTTTACACGAACTGCCCCTCATTCGTATATTCATTTCTGATAATTCGTTCCAATTCACTCTCTTCAAACTGTTCACAGAGTCAATAGCAGGTCTGCCTCTCCTGCGCTTGATTCTCAATTTAAGTGTTATTGTGCCAGCGTGTCGCCCGATTAATTTGACGAGCACCAAAGATGCGTCCAGTTACCAAAACACTCCTAGCACTGGCGTCTGTAGCATTGATTCGTGGGCAAGCGGTAATACTGAGTGCAAAGGGCAACTCTGGAACCAGTCTAGGCCTTCAAGGTGGGTCACTCAATCTCATGCTTCCATATACAGCAGAAACATGACTGCGTACTTGATCTGACTGCGCGTTGCAGTGAGTCCCACAAATCAATCAGACGCAAATTTCATCTCGCAGGCCGAGATTGAAGCCAATATCGTGAACGAGTGCGGAAGAACATTACTAAGTGGCAACATCGACATTGGAGAACAAACGGAAATTGCTCTAGTAGCAGGGGATATTGCCCAGGTCCAAAAAGGCAGCGATGTGACAACAACAATCAGTACGCGAACTGCTGATGGCGTTGGGCCTTTCAATTGCGATCTAGATCTCACGAGCAACGCTAACGGTAATTCGGGCCAAATTCCCCTCCAAGTCACTCAGAGCAACTCAAGCTCCGAGGCTGGCAATGTTACGATAACAGTTACTATGCCTGCAGACATGGTCTGTATAGGAGGTGAGTACCAGAGGCAAGCTTTCTCGTGAACTGGTGCTAAAAAAACAAAAACAGCATCAACTGGCAACGTCTGCACTGTCAGATGTAGAAATAACGCCGGTTTCGGTGGGTGTTTCGCCGTCCAACAAACTGATACCACACCTAGGGAGAATAGCCCGCAAAATATCGAGACCGCACAAACCCTCGATGGTGTTTTGAAACAGGTTGCGCAGGATCAGAAGGACCTGGCGCCTGCAGTAGGAGGCATTCAAGCGGCTTCTAGCCTGGATGACCAGGGCGTCAAGGTTGCCGACGCTCTTTTAGAGGCCAACCCTACCCTGGGTGAACCAGCAGCTACAGCATCTGCCAGAAGCTTGAAGCAGAATAAGAATGATCGCAAGAAGCGCTACCATGACACCAGCTCAACATAGGCCAAAAGGGAGGTTGGGTTCTAGACTTGTTGATCTGAAGATGATAGACAAGCCGTCTCAAAGTGATGTGCAATCATCGATAATTCAGTATCTATCGCTCGAACGTGGGCCACACAATGGTCTTTAGTATTTGAAAGCTGCGTTCTCTAATACTAGGCAGTACCCATCTTTTTTAACTAGGGGTCCGGGCTTGTCTGACAAATCTTTTATCCACTTCGAGGTTTATAGACCCTATTCGGGTTTAATCCAAGTCCCCTTTCACGACAGCAGGTGGACCAGTGATAACAGGTGCTTATCCTTTATACATGTACTCTTTGGAGTTGATATAGCGTGCATGCCGGTCGCAAGCCTAAATGGTCATGTCCAACATCCCGTATTTCGTGATAGGGTTAAGGCCTATGAGTTCAATAACGTATTAGGTGACCCCTTGGTTCAATGAATCTCTGACCATTTGGGATGTAGCTAATGCAGTGCGGATAAAACCCTTATTTTGACTGAAGTCCTAATTCATGAACAATAATATCCGCTGCTTTCTCTCCGATCATCAATGCCGTGTTGTATGTATTGGCTGCAACTTGCTGAGGTGCGATACTGAGATCTGCAACCTTAAGGCCAGACACACCGTACACATTCAGGCCGGGATCAACTATTCTCATATTCCGAGTCAGCCATGAAAATTTTAAGGGAAATGAGTGATGTCTGCGAGATTAGTCTCATGTTTCTTTTCACTCCTCTTTCTTTCCTGTGCTCGGGAATTATCGTAATAGGCTGTACTCACCAACACCGTCCTGTTCTCTTGGCGCCATTTTACAAGGTCCCCAGTGGATGCCTCGAAGTTCCGATGTTCTCGCGTACGTACTGCACGATTGAAGCATCATCCTCAACAGAGTACTCTACCTCTCCGGAGACTGGTCCGTCTGCAATTTCTATGACCGCTGCTTTTGAGCCCACAGGGAAACGGGGTTGACCCGCCTGAAGTTCACCGCGAAAAATATCCATACGTCGAGCTATTGCTCGCTGTGTCTTGTAGCCCCATACGTGGCTCTTGAGGTCGATATCATTTGCATCCAACAACCACCGTGGATCAAAATCATACGGGTCGTCTATCTCAGGCCCAGTGATGTGGATATGTCCTCGGGCATATGGATAAGTGACCCAAGGCGCAGTGGTGACGTATTCAGCATCATCTGGGAGAATAGCGGGGTCTCCAAAGTAACAATTGAACAGGCCCATGATCATAAGTGGGCGGTTGGGTCTATATTTGAAGTCTCTTTCCCACGTAGCTTGAAATCCAGGCCCCAGCGCGGCAACATCTGCAGGCGATGGTCTGAGTTTGCTGGATGCATCATGGCCATTCCATCCGAGTTGACTATCATTCCTCGCTATCATTGCTTCCACATCTCGGTCGCGGTCATTCCTAGCTATGCCGTTGATAGTTTCATTTGATTCAAGGCTTGTGCGGTAGACGTAGCCTACAAAGTGGTGATCTGCAAAGAATTCTGTTGTCAGCATCGATTACTTACATGCGTGACAGGCATGACTGTTGTTGGACTATTGAACTAACCTTGAAACTCATTCCCGACACCAGAAAGGTTGCGTATGATTTGTACTCCAGCTTGCTCAAGAATCGTCGGATTGCCTATTCAGACCGCTCAAGCAGCAGAGGCGTGCCAAAAGACTCACTTGAAGCAACCACTAACTTTTTTGCCGCGACAGTCTTTTTGTTGCCTCGGTGGCAGTCTGGTGCAAATCTTGCGTTTCGTCGGTACTCGACGCCAACAGCACGGATTTCCTCTTTGCCATCAAACAAGATGCGAAGTACCTGACTACCAACCAGTATATGCAGGTTAGGATAGCGTCCACTTTGCAGCAAGGGATATAGATAAGTGTGGGCGACATCCTGGCGCCGGCCATCTGAAGGAGACACATATCTATACCAAGGCCCGGAGGCATTATTATCGTGTAAGCTCTGTAGATCCAGTGTCTCAGAATATCCTGCCTCGACCGCGCCTTGGATGAAAGCGTTCTCAGCCCGAGGTGCCTGGTGTGTCCGTTTAGACACATGGATAGGACCCTGGTAGCCGTGTGTAGATGTGTTGCTGGTTAAGCCGTGATATGTCTCAAACTGGATGATTGTCAGAAGTGGATCATGTTTCATGACTTGTATACTCGGGAAAAGTGAAGCGAATTGGAGGATAACACACTTTCTTCAGATATCCCAATACATCGTCAGTCATCCATCCAGTGGTATTCCAGGAATCATAATCATCCCACTGTGCCCGGGTATATACCATCCAGTTAATTGAAGATCCACCACCTAAGATACCGCCAGTCTCAACTATGAGCTCACGATCCGCTAGCTGTGGCGACATTTTAGACTTCCAGAAGAGAGCCGTGTCAGACCCAGCCATAGTATTTAGCTCGAACAGCACAGGATAGATGACGCTCTGCACGTTGAAGTTGTCCATTCCTTGCTCAATGACCAAGATGGAGAGATCAGGGTCTGTTTCCGCCAGTCTTGCGGCGATTATACAGCCTGCTGTGCCACCTGTGGAGAGAGTTCAGATTTGAACAGAGAGGAGCGGAAGGAAACGAGTAGACTTGCCACCAACTATTATTATATCAACTTCATTTAGTTCGCTTGGAAGGTCCGTGTATATTCCAATTGTAGCTACCGCCATCACTATCGTCGCTATAATGGTTTTGACGAACATGCTGAAACTCATAGTTAGACGAGACACGAAAGATTATAAGTGGAGGTAATGTAGGTAGTTGATTCGATTGCTATTTCTACCAGGGGAGGTGGGGGTGGTGTTGATGTAAAGAGGATTCAAGAAGGTGAGTGTGTTTTACTGACAGCTACATGATAGGCATTACATTTCAGGTATAATTAATATTTATGGACATTGCCGCTGTCAGCGCTGTAGAAATCCGGCGCTTGGAGCAAAAAGATCAGCGGTCGCTTTGTGATGACTTCATGCAAGTCTTACTCCAAGAGGAATCTCTTGATTTTATATGCGTGCATATACGAGTGATGCATAGGACGTTGTGTCATTGCTTATTGGCCCGCTTGGTGATACGTCGAAGAGATTTAACCTTCAGTTGTCGCTTCAGAGTCCCGAGAGCACGTCACTAAACATACCAAACTTTGGCCGTAGGCTGCAATGGTAACAAGCCCAATTAAAGCAAAAAAAGTTTGGCGACTGTCTTGGGTCATTCTGGCATGTAATATTGACTTGAGATCTAAATCAGACACTTATTGCAGATAGAGGAGAGTTTCCAAAGCAATTGGATATGTGAGAAACGATACTCGTAGATTGGCAATGAACTCCCGTCTTGAAATAGAAGGTAAAAACAAAAACAATCAACCTCAAATTCTAGCTACTATCCATCGATACTGTATCATCGTCCCACCCTCTGTCTAGAGGGCCAATCCTACGTAATGATTAACCAGCTGCGCGTTCACGCCTGGTACCGAGGACTTCCGAGATATGAACATCGCAATCTCTGAGTAGCAGTCAAAACTCTTCTTAACACGTGTCCTCAGTGTGCAGTAGCATTCAAAAGGGTCTCACAAATCGTTCCATAAATATTTCACGCTGGCGATGCGTACTGAGAATCCAAACAATGCGACTTAGGTTGGCATACTAGTGGCACATATGTGGGCATCTACGTACGCTACCTGATTTCGAGAGCTTGGTCCTCAACGCTAATAGGCAACCTTTCATAGGTCACTAACGCGGTTCTGAGCCGCAAAATGTGTGATCCCAGCAAGAAACCGTGGTAAAAGACATGTACATCGCAACTCGCAACCGACCGCTCGCTTCTACAAGCATGCTGTAACTCCTATAAGCTTGCGGATACGCATTGACAAAGGACCAGACCAGTTATTTTCCGTTCCCCGTTCCACAGGACCCGATATCCAGTATCACAGGCCGTCGTCTACTAGCGGAAAATATCTCAAGGCATGGGTATCATAGCGGAGCGAGCGCAGTCTATGTTGAGAAGATTTGAGAGTTTGCGCCCGCGGTTCTGAGGGGACGTGCAGCAATAAAACAGCAAAGGAGCATCCAGGAACAGATTGTGCTCCGGCAGTGCTCCAGGGGACGCATTGTCACTGTGATATTGTCAAAGCGCACTTTTACTTGCATGGTCTCCGCCCATATGATATGGGCCATATCCTACAACCTTGAGGCCGATTATTGTGTATTCGCGGGTGAGTTGATGAGTATTAGATCCCATTCTACAACGCACGAGAATAGAAGCTAAGAATAATGTTCCATTTACATCGGAGTCGGCTTGTGCAGGATCAGGGGCCATAGAAACGAATGGCATATGAAAAGAGGGAGGCTTTGAGGCTAGATCCGTCAAGCTAAATACGAATGAAGCCGAAAGTGATCGAGAGCAGAAAATCAACGCATGGCGTCGCGTAATAGAAAGAAGGGTCCATAAACACTAGGGCAGAGTGAAGCCTCTACATGTTTATAGATGTCTTCCAGTTGATTTATTGTTCTATAAAATAGTTTATGGAGCCTAATAAGTATTCCAAAGCCAGGTTTGGCCTGTGGGCGTTATGCCTTAAGCTGAACCATGTTGACTTTCTCATAAAGGATTAGGGGCCCGTTTAATTGCCTGAGAAGGCCATGTATACCTGAAATCCGACTATCCGAAAAGATGGTGTAGTACCTATGTTAGGTACTTGCATTAACACATCGCGTATTGTTCCAAGAGATATAGCCGAGACCTGAGGGCGGAAGCGCTCGTTTGAATTGGAAGAAAGCAAAAGCTTGAGTGTAGCAGAATCAAGGTCCCATGCGGATAAGATTCGTGCTGAAATGATATTTTTTTATCGAGCTAGAATTTGACGACCCAATCATTTCACGCTATCCATACGTTCTTGTAGAACATCATCATGGTCTCCACGCCCTCGCATGCGACTGCGTACTTTACTGAGAGATTGAGATTTTAATCCCCTACAGTACCAGTAGTCTGTGCCATTGACCTCCTTAGCCCCTGCTAGCTCGCTTTCAGGTCGGATGAAAACACAAAGGTGATTCTGACCCTAGGAATACCTCCACTGTCTCCCAGAGCCGATAAAATGTAATTGAAGCAAAGATGGGAAACAACTTTCTAAACGCTACAGGCCAACTGTGACGTGCTTGACGCATGGTCACCTCGCCAGGATCATACGAACGAACGCCTGGGAAGCTCAGAAATCATCTCTCACATTAATGATCTAGATCGCGCCACTTTTGACAGGTGATTCGGTGTGTGACGCACTCGTTCTGCACGAAATCCACTGGAAAACTACTACAACCCAGGGTCGAATTCCGAACTAAGTTAGTCTAAGCGGACTTCCATCCCCGGTTTGACACCTGGTAATTCAACGAAGCTTGAGTGGGGTGGATCTTCCGGAAGTGTCGCCTCGACTTGGCTTGCGCTTAATTGGCCAGACACCGCCCGGGCCCCGTCCGCACGTTCCTTGATCTTTACTGATCTGGGCCGTCTTATCAACGGTTTTATTGGAGCTTATACCAGGTTGGCTAGACTACCCCTTAGCAAGTGCGTGGCGAGCTGTCAGTTCCAGCGCAACCAGGTCTATCATTCTACCCCAGGACGCCCCGCTGCTCTAAAACACATGCAATTGGCATGATGTGGGGTGATTTCCAAGGGGAGGGCTTTGATTCCTGGATAGTTTGCGCACGGGCTGGTCTTATCTCAATACCTGGTAGCCGGTGCACGCACCTAAGAACTCTGAATCGCAGGGTTGTGTTGATTTGACTTTTCAGTTTTAGACCAGACCTCCCGCTCTCTGTTGGGCCATCGGATCAACTTCAGGAGTTATCATCCACAACTTTGAAGGAAAAGAATACCCTGACTACTTGCAGTCATTTACCATGGCGGACGTGAAGAGTCTGTTCGATCTCTTGGGGACCTACGACAACCTCCACGAACCACAACCCGTCATAAACAGGCCTGAGACTATTCTGGGACTCGTCATCACGTTCAAGGTGATAGACAACTGGCATCGATGACAAATAACGCACCATTGCTAATGGACTACCAGGTGATCACTTGGATCTGCGTTCTTCTCCGGCTTTACGCTAGATTCCGAGTTGTTTACTCACCTGGATGGGACGATTTCTTTGTAGTCATTTCCTTGGTCGGTGTTCCTGACTCACTTGTTAACGACAAAACAAGGCTGACATGACAGATTAGCTTTCCACTACTGTGGGGTCTGTCGGGATATGTGTTGGTACACATCGCCAACTGTTTTCGCTTCTACGAATAACCTTTGCTAACGCATCTACCAGCAACGAAATGGGGATTGGGTCAACATGTTCTACTTCTAACACCTGAGAACATATCGAAATATCTCAATGTAGGATTGTCTCAGAGTTTGTACACGATGACCAGCATTTGCTAACATGCCGCACTCAGACATTCTATGTCTCCAACGCCTCTTACTGTATGTCAACCGCTACCATCAAGATCTCCCTCCTTTTGCAATACCTCCGCATCTTCGAGCCGGGCACAGGCTTGTACCGCCTCAGTATGGCGCTTGCCGCCTTCACCGCCTTATGGGGTCTAGCATACAGTATCTTGGCTTGGATTCCATGCGTACCTGTCCATATGTTTTGGAGTAGAACCCCCATGAGCAATGCGAACTGCTTCGGATACGGCTCGCTGGTGCCCCACGAGTTCGCGGGAACATACGAGAGCCATACAGCTGTGAACATGGCGCTGGACTTGCTTGTGCTAGCGATTCCGCTCCCGCTTTACTTCAGGCCCGGTACGCAGTCAAACACCCGGCTGGCGTTGTTAGGCTTGTTCTTCATGGGTGGCGTGTAAGCTCTTTTCTAGTCCCTAGCCCTGATAGTTGCACACCCATCTCGTCTACTTTCAGCGAGCTGACCTGCGGCAGAGTTAATTTCTCCTCCATTTGGCGACTCGTCACTATCGTAGAACACAAAGCTGCGACGCTCCCGACTTTCGACCCAACCTGGTACGGACCTATCAGTATCGTCCTCGCGGCCATTGAGGTTGACACCGCCATGATCTGTGCATGTGTACCTGTGTTTTGGCCCGTGCTAAGGGATGGATTCTTCGGAAACATATTTGTCACCAAAGAGGTAAAGATCACACACGAACAGAGACTCGGCAGCGCAGACGGCTATGAGTTGGAGGATGGGCATAGCAGAGCTGGCAGCGAGGCGAGCTTACGCGCAGCTGGGGCTAAGCACAGCGATAGATCGCGTGGCAGGTCCGGAAAGGAAGGGCACTACGTGGATGGGCACGTGAAGGATCAAGTAGATCCACTGAGACAAGGAAGGATGAACGAAACTACTGTGGAAACCAGTGGGAGAAAGAATGGCACCAGGAAATTCTTTCGTTGAGATTTGATGGGTAGGTGAAAGCCTTTTGAGTTAGATTGATAGCCTTGAGTGAATTGTAAGCATGCTAGTCTCACCGAAAATCTTTTCGAAGATGTAACAAACGACAGTTCTTTGCAAAGAGAGGGCCACATTCCTGTTGTAGGTTGGCAGGTGTGATGTGATGACGTGATGGTAAATCTGGTGGGTTCCGCATAAGGCTTGTGGCCACCTAGCCATCATCGGGAGGCTCATCTTTTCGCAATGTCATCTTCATTTTCAAAAGTACTTCGCCGAATGATAGAGCTCGTGATGGTGTGAAGGAAAATTTACTTGACTCAAGCATGTTTAAGAGATCGACGCAAGCAGATAGAGTGTCAACCATTGTAATTAAGCTGATTCATTATGATTAATTGATAACTATACCAGATTTCTAATCTCCTAGCTAAATTGTTATTGTACCAGGAAGACTGCAACAAATGTGGTTGAAATCAACCATATAAGTCCACCAGTCACTCTCGTAGCTGATGCCGTCACCACAGGGGGCCGCGAGGTCGATGCCGAGATTGATGATAAGGAGACTGGTGTGGTTGCAGACGAGGAGAAGCTCACAGTCGTTGCAGAGTCTGGAGCAACAGTCGTTTGGGATGCTGAACTTGGCGTGCCGGTATTCGATACAAAAACAGAACTTGTTAGAGTGCCGCTTACACCAGTAGCCAGCACGGTGGCAGTTGCCACTGCATTCCCTTCGAGATAGTAGATCACCAGAATAACACCAACTGGGGTAAAAGTCGGAGTGGGCAGAGCGGTAGTCGCAATCGGCACAGGTGTGGTTGTCTCTATGAGACCTCCCGTAAGGGTAGGAACTGCATATGGTGGGTCGAAGAGACCAAACCTGCCACAGGCATTGCACGGGTATGCCCACGAGCTGACCTGTTTGGGGGCCGCGAGGATAGGGTCACACCGCGAGCCAACCATGGTTGCGATTGCGGTAGGGTCGGCCGTTTGAGGGCAATCTGTACCTAGATCGCTGAGAGTGAGTTGCCGTGTGACTGTCCCATCGACGATAGTGGAGACCTCTTCCAAGTCCAGAGGAAGTATCCAGCTTGCGGTAGAAGGCCCTGCGGGTCCGAGGGAATTGGTCCCTTTGGCCGTTGGAATGAACATGTAAACTGAGGGCGAGGTGCTGTTTCCATCGTTAGCGGATATCCCCATTGAGCAGACCGGCCATGGAAGTGCTTACAAGGTGTAAGCCAAACTTGTGTCGACATATGTGGAAGGGTATGTGTATGGTCTATCTGTAGGCCAGAAATACAGGTTGACGGTTCCGGCAGAGCTATCAAGAGGTTATCAGCAATGTTATCATCAAAATATTGCCGGAATCGACTGCAAAACACACATGCTGCACGTCGTGGGACATGGGTCAACCACGGTTGAGATGATGGTTTGAGTGGTGTACGTCGTGACAGTCGCCGGCACTGTAGCTGTAGTAGTTCGAGTGGTCGTGATGGTCGCTGAGTCTGTTTCTGTGATCGAGATAGTGTAGTAGAGAGTAGTCGTTGTGGATTCGGTAATGCTCGTCGAGACGATACTGGTTTCGGTACTGATAACTGTAACATCCACGTAGTGAGTCACAGGTACAGTGGTCAATGCGATGATGGTCGTAGTGCCAACGATTGTGACGTTGCTAGTGCACGTAGCATCGTGAATGGTGGAGTGGTTGAGATAGGATGAGTGAGGGCGATGAACTTTGCGGTGTCGTTAGCTACTTTGTCACGAGAGTTCTCAATCCGCGACCACATACCGTTGTCGAACGACGCCTTGACACTGAGGATTAGCAATCCAAGCGGGGCCCATCTGCTGAACGGCGACAACATAGCTGCGACTCTTGACCAACAACTTGAGCTGAAACGAGCGAAAGGTAACGAATGTTAGTGGTGATGATGCACAGCAAAGCAAAGGATAATTACTAAAAAGGGGACTACTTCTATTTCTATGTGGAATTGCGGTAGCAAAGGGCACCCAGAGAATGAACATAATATTCCCGGTTCTTTGCATCCTTGATAAATGCCGTCATATCTGGCACACCGACCAGTCGCGCAACCAGAAAAGTACAGCTGTTGGTTCTGAGATAATTATTGGACAGGGGTTCCCAAAAGGCTCACGTCTCTTTCTCAATTAATTGGTCAGTTTGGGTGAAAGGAGCAGGGATAAGACTGCGGGGTGACGTTTCCCGTCAAGCTTGCACTGCAGGAACAGTTCATGACTGGAGCAAGGGCTTCGGACAAAATAACAACCCTTGGCTATGTAGTATTGATACGTCCAACTTTACGTCATCATATGCTGGACTCCGAACAGCATATCCTAGCCATGCCAGCGAACTTCTCGGAACCCAAAATACCTCGCGACTCTCCTTGAAAAACATTAACGGACACTACATCCGCCGCGCATGCCGTGTGTATTAGAGTCACTCGGTTCTTCGATGATGCTAACTCGCCTCTTCCTTTCCGGACAAATGTTTCCTCATATTCTGAAGCTCGCGCAATAGTTTTTTGTCCAGAATGCATTTCGCCGCGACCATATGGGTGCTCATGGGTCTCATTGCGGAATCCCTGTCAGACAATACCATACCTAAAGCACTCGTAATTCCCGCAAGCCAATACTTGTTTGTCCTCTCAGGCTTCTTGGACATGGTGTTCGCCATTTACTGACATGCCGTATAGTGAAGGCAACGATGGACCATGGAGTACATTCGATATCCGAGTGGGGACTCCAGAGCAATATATCAGAGTGCTCGTCTCAACAGCCTCTCCAGAGTCAATAGTCGCCTTATCAGATTTCGGATGCTCGACGTCTGTATTTGCTACAGTGCCTCCCGATTGCGCAGTCTCAAGAGGGAACTTATTTGACTTGAATAAGTCTTCGACCTGGCATGATATTGGCACATATGGGATAAACCAAAACGGGGTCGGTCTTGAAGCCAATCTTGGATATAACCAGAGAGCGCAGTTTGGTCTAGAACATTTGGGAATAGGTCTCACAGGACCCAGTCTTGAAAATCAGACCATCGCTGGTATCGCAACGCCGGAGCCGTTCTATCTGTATGTAACTTCCAGCTCGCTCTCGACTCTGTGAATTGATTCCAAGACCTGAATACCTAGTGGGATATTTGGACTCAACACCCAACCAGTAAACTTCAGCTCGTTAGGCAATTACTCTTCGCCTTCTTTTCTCACAACACTCAAGGACAAGAATATAATCCCAAGTTTGAGTTGGAGCTATACAGCCGGTGCTAGATATCGTAAGTCGACTTGTAGAAGTTTTAAAACAGGTCACTACTAACCTGGGGTTAATAAACTAGGTTTGAAGCAAGTATACGGCCAGCTAATATTTTCTGGTTACGACACATCGCGATTTAGGGAGAACTTGGTCTCTTTCACGATGGCAGAAGATATTACCCGAGACTTAGTGGTAGCTCTTCAGTCTATAAGCTACAGCGGTGCAAGCTCCGCTTCCCTGCTTTCAGCCCCTATCTACATCTTTCTTGACTCGACCGACCCAAACATTTGGCTCCCTGGGGATGCGTGTGATGCATTCGAGCAGGCCTTCGGACTGACTCAGGACACCAAGACTGGCCTATATCTGGTGAACGAGACACATCACAGCACACTACTCGATTCGAATGCAGAGGTGTCTTTCAGGTTATCTGACGTGAAATCAGGAGGAGGTTCCGTGACAATAGTACTCCCCTATGCGGCATTTGACCTCATGGCAGAATATCCTTTAGTCGACAACAGCAGTCACTATTTCCCCTTGAAGCGCGCAAATAGCTCCGCTCAATACACACTTGGGCGGGCATTCTTTCAAGAGGCGTATGTAACCCCTGAACCCTTGATACACTCTCACCGCTGTTATTGACTCTTCTAAAGTTATCTTTCTGCCGACTACGAACGCAAAGTTTTCAACGTCTCGGCATGTGCATGGAACGAAGGCGCCCAGGAGAACATGGTCACCATTGCATCCAAGGACTCTGAGTCAGCCGCAAGTGGAGAGTCTCCTTCAGAGAATTCGCACCTGAGTGGCGGAGTCATAGCCGGTATTGTGATTGCCTGTGTGGCAGTCGGAATCATCTTGGTCATAGCTGTGGCATTCGTGATTCTTCGCAAACGGAGGAAGTGGATGAGAGCAGGGTTTGCAGTCGCAGCACCTAGACCGGGGCGTGACGAATCCGTCCTCGAAGGCCCGGTGTTCAATTCCGTGTCTCAGTCGATGGTAGACAACTCCATGCCTTTGTCCGTAGCTGATATCTCTGCGCCCAGATCGACAACAGAATACTCAAGATCGGCCGCAGACTCTCCAGTGAGACCGACCATAATCAGCGAGGATATTGGTGGTTCGTCTACCCCTGAGCTAGATGCCCGCGATACCAGCATCAGACCGAATGTGGAGCTTGACGGCAAGGAGATACAGATCCACAAGCTGGATTTGCACCCAATGCAATCTTTAGCTGAGAACCCAGGTGTGCACGAGCTACAGGGTAATGAAATTACAGGTGGTAAAAAGGTGGAGGCAGAGCCAGATCAAAGAGAGCCAGATCACGCTTCTTCTACAGTAGGCACTCTGTCTTATTATGACGAAAGAGGGGGCGATTGTGATTCTCCGTCTTCACCATTTGTATCTACTCTAGGCACCATATAGGCCTGAATAGTACTAGTTGTCTCGTTTGGCGACTGCCAGTTGAGACATCTTGAATAGCGTGTGCAATATCCTTTGCAGGATTGTGTTGAACTGTTTCAATAAACGAAAACTTGCCATTGTGCCAGGCTTCAGCACGCATAGGGAAAACTTCTCGGGGGCAATAACTTCCCGTAGCACATCCGCGGTGTATTCGATCTGTGTTTACACCAACAAAACATGGAGGTTGAAACATCGGTCGTCAACTTTGGAATGAAGTATCAACCCTGCCTCATTAATGCGTAGCCTAAGAACAACTTAGTTTTCCGACCCCACTCTGTATGACTGTCCCTCCTCTGTTGATGCCTTCAATAGTGATTGAGCCATGTCTTGGCAGCCAGTCGTATCGATTGCGCCCTCAATTCCCAGCCTATCTGCTGCCGCTAGCAGGTTCGCCGCTAAGTGGGGCGGTGGCACTATACTTCAAGGAAAGCTCGAATTGGCTAGCCACAATATCCGCAGCCATGATCTTTTGGAGCCAGGATTAAATACGATTTGCCACCATAAAAGCAGCAAGGTCGACGGTACCGGCTCCTATCACCCACATAGAATCCCACTCCACTTCAACACATTTACAGTTGCTGGTGTATTACGTTAGAATCGGCTAGTGTCAAGGGATGGGGGGTTCAGTGGCGTAACCCCGGCTCTGATCATGATACCGCACCTCCAGTTCCCTTTTCTTCCAGAACTAGCAATAACCTAACAATGACGTATAAATCATTTGTAACTGTTTCTATGTGTTCTCAGCGTCGCTTTAGTCTTCCCCAAAGATATCCCAGCTGTCTTAGGATTAGAGTCCTACTTTATCATCTTATCGTAGGCCACAGATTGAGTAATATTCTACCTCTACAAGGCTATATAATGGCGAATTCGGAATTTTAGTTTACAACGACGTCTCATGTTCATGGTACAAGCACTCGTTTTGGATGGGCTTGGTCTCTTGGAATTCAATGTCTGTTGATAGAATATTAAATCTCGTCGTTGATAATCAAGTGGAGGTCATGAGATCTATTAATGGGGAAGAATCCCAGCCACCTGGGTTATTTATGCCGACGAATATCACATGCTCCCGTGTTGCGCTTCTTAAGTGGTGTTGCGAATTCAGTTGCCGTTTCTGCTAATCATAGCGAAGTTCTACGAGAATAAACCGCACCGGTCTACAATAATCTTCTCCATTCTGTCGGCGTAAAGTAAATATGCTACGAGCGGGCTTAGATAAGATTAAGATGCCAGTTGCCTGAGTTTCCTATGTCCAGGGCATTGAATATAAGAGGGGTTAATTACAACATTCTAGGGACTTTTAGACTTGCAACCACCAGGAATCGCCAGTCCATATCCGGAAAACAAGTCCTCCGGGTCAACAGCAGTCTTGATACGTCTGAGCCTTGCGAAATTGCGACCGTACAGCCTCTCACTCCATTGCTTTTGAGAGAGCTCCGTGTCCACGTAGTTTACAAAGCTTCGCAGGGGCGTTCCTGCCTCGACCAAGGCATTTTCGAAAGGCCTCAATAAATCTTTCATGACCTCTGTCCCATCACTAGGAAAAGGAGTAGATCCCGAGGCGACACCATCCACACGAAGAAGCCACAAATTCTTTCCATGCGCGAAGCTGGAGTCGGAATCAGAGATATCGCGACTAATTCCTCCCCACATGTCAAAGTAGCCCGATGCTGAGAGATCAGTGCGGTTCAAAGACTTGTAGCTCTGGTACAGCAGCTTGACCTGGTCAAGCGTAAACGGATAGTCGCTGGTGGTTGTGAATGACTGCACAAAGAATGACCGGCCACCTAGATTGCCACCGGTGGGGTTGTTCATGCCCGCTCCAGTACCGGCCACCTCCGAATCCCAAAAGGCCAGCTCGGTTTTTGTGACCGCTGTCGAAGGGGCGATGATTCGCAGCGCAGTGAGAAGCGGTTCGAACACATTGTCAAATGTCGCTGGGCTGCCGTAGAAGAAACCGGCTGACTGGTATGAACCTAGTGACCATCTAAGGGAAAGTCCATCCGGGCATTCGTCACTGAGCAAAAAGTTTTGAAGGGCAATGAAGGCTTTCGCAGCAGTGTCTACATCGACAGTGCCGAGTGCCAGTGTGTAACTCACTGCCGCTGCGTGTGAAGGCGCATGGGTGCGAGTAGTAGCAGACAACACAATCCCAAAGCTGGGGCCAGCGCCCTGTGCGGCCCAAAGAAGATCAGAGCCTGGTCCAGCATTGATGATTGTCCCGTTATACAGCATATACTCGACTGAGGCTAAGTTGTCTGAAGGTGTGCCATACAGTCTGCTGGTGGTTCCAAACCCGCCGCCCATGCTGCTTCCAGTCATGCCAACATGGGAACCCCGCACATGAGGGAAGTGTCTGCCGTGGTTGTCCCACAGATATTTCGCAGTTGGACCTACTTGGGCTGATCCTCCGAACTTGAGCAAGTTGGTAACCGCGTCGAAGGAGACATCTTTGAATGCCTCCATGCTGATGATGAGGTTGCCTTGATCACCGAAGGCGTATCCTTGAAATGAATGGGACGGCCCAAGAGCCCGGACCCTGATGGATGCTTCCCGAGCACAAGCCAGCGATGACGCAACTTCCTCTTTGTTTTCCGGGTGTGCAACAGCTGCAGGCTTCGGCTGGATTCGAAATTGAAACGCCGCGATATCGCTGGCCCAAGAACTGTCTGTGGCGATGGTGGCGTTTACTCCTGCCGCGGTTAGGCATGCTTGAAGAGAGTTTGCCTTATCATCTTGGCCGAAGACGAGTGTAGGCGCAGAGTAAAGGAGGTATAAAAGAGCAAAGTGCTTAAACGAGCGCGAGGAATCCATGGTCGGATGGTTTGCTGGCTTGACGGCATATAATAGGGACCATACCATTGTTGAATTAGAGGCAGACGTTGTGGCACGATAGCATCTCCTCGATTGTGCCGGTCCACGGCCTATTAACCAAAGAGCCTTCTGTGTAGAATCCATAATGAGAGACTCCGCTCAAATGGATCGTGCAATTTAACATCCCAAAGAGACCAGCTTGATAAGCGTTGCAAATCTAGCAGTTGCCATATATGGCTAGACACCAAAGCTTGGCTGTGTGTCGAATGCTTAGCTACCACCGGAATCTTACTAGGTCTGAATAAAGGTCCCAATGTTTTGTGGGACATTGGCATAAAACGTGGAAGTTCAGGCACCGTCGCCGGCCTGCTCACACGTACCGTGGTAGAACTAGGCGAAATCGGAGCATTAGGGAGGGAGAATTGCACCATAACATCCTTGGATCTAATCAGATTGATTTCGCGAAGATCTTTTCGCCATACCTTGTTCGTTTTCGTTACATCCGTGCGATAGCGGAGGTCGGCCTTCGGAGTATGACGAGACGAAATATACAGTGGGGAATTCACATCGAATATTCGGCCCTGGCTTATTTCACTGCTTGGATAATTCGAAACATGATGCTAGACGTGGCCGGTCGGAATTCGAACATTTGCGAAGAAGAGGAAACACGACTGCCACATGGTCAAATGGGCCGCATCAGTCAACCGGCTAATCACCACCACCAAGGAAATCTGCGGCGGCATTCATGGGAAACCTGCAATTGACCCGGGTCTAGGCAATATCGGATCAATCAAATTCAAAACATGTTCTCCGGTGATGAGAGCGTGTTCACATCGCTTTCGCGGTTGAACCTCCGCGACTTCAACCATGTCCGCATCGTACTAGCCACACAACATGACTCCAGATCCTGGCCACAAACGCCGTCTCTGTTCCCTCATGATCATTACATTTTCGCCGATGACTTTAGCTTTTACAACGCAATGCCCATGGGAGCCTCTCGCTGGCTTTTATCACCGATCATGCTCGCTTGCAGTAGACGACACCACAAACAACCATATACTTTCTTCCACGCCATGGACCCACCAGCCATTCTGCGTCGATAAGCAACAATCTACCGCAAAAGGCGAGAAGCTCTGCGTTTATTCGGTCGCAACATTCAATGAAAACACGGGTTTTAGCATCATCACCACGCCTGAGACGGCCGCCCACCTTGTCAGTACCGGCGTCGTCGAGGACGGCCCCACGGCATGGAATTCCCGCCATTTCATCAACCATGGCAACCCGCCCGCTTCATTCAATCGCAGCGGCGTCCCTTACAAGATAGATTTCGTCCCTGGCAAGGGCATTGGTGTCGTAGCTACTCAAAAGATCAATGACACCGACATCTTCATGGTTAGCTTCCCGGCTATGATCATCGACGACGACCTATTCCCTTCCTTGTTCGACGGAGGCGGTCCACCAGCTGAGGGGCCACGCCTGTTCCAACGCGCGCTAGACCAATTGACCGATCAAGAGCGGTTAACGAGCCTTGCGCAGAGTTGGGGCGCCAAAGGTTTGCACATCGTCGACGATGTCATTAGGACGAACGCCTTTGGGGTGGAGGTTAATCAACGGGGACAGAAGTGTCTGTATCCAGAGATTGCGGTGAGTGCGAGTATTTTGTTTCTATGGCCTCCCAGCTAGCCCAACTACCAGGCCTGTCGCGTGAGATGTTGACCTGGCATTTTGGCGTGAACTAACTAAATATTCTTGCTAGAGGATAAACCACGGTTGCGATCCAAAGTAAATTAATACCTCACGGCTTCCCATGCGCTTCCCTCATCATGGTGATGCTCATTTCATCTAGTGCAATTATTCGCCTTGACACCCGAACACTCGGTATAGTAGCTAGAGCTACTAGAGATATCGAACCTGGAGATGAAATTCAAATTAGCTGTATGTTCTAAATTTACTAGCGCATACTTTTGTGATTGTCTTGCTTTGACATGGTATCACTCATTTTCGACGTCCATCTTTCACCCAGTCTTACAAGGCATTCCTTCTCACCAGCTCAGTTTGGTATCTCCGCGTTTTCCCTACCTTCAGTTTTCACTTATCTGCCCTGTCTCGTAGTTATTCTCCTCCCCACCACAGCATCCCCATCACTTATAAACCCTGCCCTAAACTAAAAATCACGCAGACATCCCCCTCGGCATGCTTCACGCCCAGCGTGCTAATGCCCTTCGCAATTGGGGCTTCGAGTGCACATGCTCACTGTGTACAGCACCAGTGGCAGTGAGGGAAGCATCTGATACCCGCCGTCTCCGACTGGCAGACATACAGCGTACCCTCAGCACGTTGAACTCGAATCAGCTTCAGCTTACATACGACGAAGCCCGCAGTCTATCGAAAGAGGTTGTTCATATCGCCAAGACTGAGCGGTTGACCACCGATATGGTTGAGATCTACCAGGCCTTGACGAGGATGTGGTATGAGATCGGTGACTACGCCGCCGCAGCTCGCTATGCTCGAGCGGCCGTTGAGTTTTATGAAGCCTATGGTGAATCGGACAGAGAGTTTCATGACGGCCTGAGAAGAAACCTAGACATCTTGGATGGATATGCGGAAATGGGTTAAGTTTAATGTCCCGACTGGAATGGTGTAACTCCTCTAGAGACAGTAATACACAGCAGAATACAAGAATATCAAAGAGCCCAAGATACTGACCACGCCGCTTTACCCAACCGGGAGGCGTAGATTCTTACTACAGGAACAGGAATGTATAGTCTGTCTACCTACGCAAGGAGAACCTTGACGTCTGAGTAAACGTGACATGAAATACGGGTGTGGCGGAGACCGGAAAACTATTCCCATGTCATATCAGTGCACTGCAGCTCATATAAAGTGACGGAGGTGGTAAAGAGTGGGTTGATAATAGCAAGAGAGCTTATTTATGTCTAATACACTGCGACGCGTTTCGTCATTCTAAAATGTATGCATCATACTTCCTCGACAACCACGGTCGATAAATGGCGAGATACAAACATTGTAGTGCCACGACAGTGTCTCATTTTAGGTTGAACGAGAATCGCTAGTATTATTTGAATTCAATGATATGTCAATCCTTGCCGCGTTTACTTCTAATCCCTAGACAAGTCTTTTGCTGACGGCCTTATGACACTCTAGATCGCCTCACCTTATGAGGACAGTTTTATGGTGTTAGCTACCTTTTGCGGCCCTCTTATCGGCCATCCTCCGACTGAGATTTCTTATGGCAAAGAAGAAAATTTGAATTTGCCCTTATACCTTCTACTCAAGGAAAGGTAGGCCGTTATCTCTCAAGTAAGTCACCCCCAACACCCTCTCAAGGTTGGTTGGCTTTGGAGGAGAACGTGTGATGGATGAATTAATCTATGGCGCTGTGACAACTCACCTGATCTTTCGGGGTTTAAATTTATTGTGTTCGATCTGTTGTGTTTTACGGAAGAAGAAAAGAATGCACTATTTCCTTGATATTACATGAATCTGACACTGGGGTATGAAGATTTGGCCTGGTTGAGAGATGTCTCGTCATTCTCCATATGCTGGGACCAATCACCGCCCAATGCCCATCTCCTGCATTGTCATTCCCGGCATCTCATTTGCGGGTGGGTGTGGCGATACAGGAGCCACTGCCGTGGTAGCAGGCGAGACGAGCTGTGGCGGCAGCGGCGTCACCTCACTCTGAACTGGTGAGGCAGTTGAGTACGTTGGAGCACGAGTCCATTCAGACTTGGCATAATCACCATCAAAACCGCCGTTATTCTGTTGTTGCTGTTGGGTTGCGGTGTATTGGACAGATGATTGCTTGGTTGGCGACGGAGGAACATGATGCGTCGGAGGGTGCACCTTGTTTCGTTGGCGGCGAAAGATGAGAACAGCGACGAGCGCAACCACGGCCCCGGCCAAGACCGCGGCTCCGATAGCAATGCCTGCAATTGCTGCTACTGGGAGATCGATAGTACTTGAAGACGAGGAAGACGACGAACTCGAGGATGAACTCGAGGAACCCCCGCCATTTCCATTATTCCCTGAACCGTTACCTGATCCATCCCCGGATCCAGCTCCCGACGTGCTGCCGCTGTCCCTTGCTGTTGTCGTAGCTGTAGTTCCTAGTAAGGCCACTTGTTAGTATCTGAAAATAGAATGGACTTAATGCATTCTGAATGTCTGGGCAACTCACCTCCTGATGCAGTTCTGCTGCTTGGCTTACCGCCTGGGAAGCTTTCCGTGGCCGAGTAGATGTTCATCCGCTGGGAGCCGCCACAGATAGCATTCTTGTCACCCCAGCAGGTTTGCGTGCATGCATCATCAGTTGCCGACACAGCAAATGCTTCGATTGTGTTGCCGCAGTAGCAATGGTAACCTTGCTCGAGGCCGAACATATTGCATTTGGCTAAAGAGCAGTGGTTACGGCACAGCTCTGGCGTCATGCCGTTATCAAACGCGAATGTAACGGCAAGTACGTGATTGCTGCCATCTTGCCAGCAACCTAGGTGAGTGTAGCCTTCGATGGCAACGATATCGGCCCGCTTTGCAAGTTCGATCATCGATGGCCCATCAAACGGCGTCGTGGAGGCGTCATCAGCTGTCCAGATGGGAGTTGCTGCTTGCGTCGGAAGGGAGATTGCAGGCTTTGCTCTCTCAAGGAGTCCCGCTCTGACTGTTGACGAGTAGCAGAGGAGCCCGAGGACGATGGCGGGAGTATACCCTGCAGGTTGCCGTGAACGTGTCATTCTGCTTGCACGCTGGTGCTGTGAGGTAACTGGAGTTGTTCAAAGTCTATGCTAAGGCCTTAAGGTCTGAGTACTTACAATACGCTCCGCGAAAGTTCTCCTACATTGCCTCGCAACGGGAGGGGGGATAGCCGCCCTTATATCTTTACCTCCAATTGCAGATTTGCCATCATGTTTCCTCTTTCCTCTTTCTCGATGATACCGACACATCGGCTCATCGTTTAGACGAAGCAATTATCCTTTCGTGCCTTGCATCGAACAGTCGAGAGCTCGCACAGTGGCGGCGATGCCAATATTTTAATTTTGTGGCGCATTAATTGAATTAAGCAGCTCTTGGGACTGGGCCAATGGGGCGCCAGCATTTCGCGAGGCCAAGATAAGCAGCAAGTTCTGGCCATCTGGCTGGCGTTCGATAATCAAGCCCCCGCCGCTTTGATGGACGCCAGGTGACCATGCCAATGAAAAGGTGACATACGAGCATGGCATACAACCGGTCCGCGTCTACGTGTCCTGAATAGGGCAGTGAGCCAATCATTGGACAACTGGTACGCCTGGCCTGACATTTGCCTGCCACATGTTTTGATCTCTCCCGACCTCCATATGTTTGTTATTTCGGTGATTCGTACGGACATACGCTTCAAAAGTCTTGTCCCACGCTAGCCAACGCCACCAACGCCACAGACTTGGCAAAGCAGCGATTCTATCTATCTTATTGAAGCTATTTTAGTCGATCTGGATATACCTTCGTCTAATAGTACTCGGCTGTATATACTCCCAGCCCTCTTTATACTCATTACCACCTTCTTGTTCGATAATAAGAGCGATATGACGAGGAATACGCTCAACAAACCCTTATAAGATGTACATCGGCATATCAAGCCAAGCCTGCTACCACTTCCGGATTACTTCGGCCCTTGATTTCGGGGCTCCATATCTAGTTGTACGTCTCTTAAGCTAGAACCAAGCTGGCTCAATAGTATTAAGATCGGGCGAGTTACTATACCATAAGAGACGAGTGATCTTGTTGATATCATAATAACGGTCTTGAATCTAATGAGCGTGGCTTGGAGCCTTATCCTCTTGAACAATTGTATTTGGACGGACTGAAAGACATTCTCTTGCGAAGGGGAATAGTAGAGGGCTAAGGATAGTTGTCTGATATCGATATTAATCGATCTTGGCACTAGTCCCTCGAGATAACTTGCCGTGCTTTATGTCCTACTTCTATTCAGGCTTCTTGCCGGGGATCTTTCGAAGCTTAAGACGGTTTATATGAGTTGAAAGCTCCCACTCTTCCTTCTTGGTAGGCTTAAGTTTTTCGTTAAGTGAAGTAATGAACTTCTCGGCGATCTTCTTCTCTTGGGCAGTCTCTGGAAGTCAGCAATGGCTTAGCCCTCTCTCATCATATGTGAAGTAGCCTTAGAATATGAATTCTGTATAGCCTTTCTAACGCTCGCGAATATAGCTCTTTGTGAACGCCTTTTTCGAAGTTCTCTATACTTTATAACCGCCTCGACGATGATTTAAGAGAACAGACGTCTCGTCAGACTAGATCACGTTCTTCTAGTCTTCAAGAGTCTAATATTAATGTTATAAACACTATTGAAGACGTTCAGCTTTTATCCTCTTATTTAGACTAGGCTTTTTAGTAGGTTTCGTTTTCTGATATCCATTCTTTTGTAAGATCTTCTAGATCGTGGTTTCTGATATCTCGAAGCTAACGTCGCTGAAATCACCGGTGAGATTAGCATAGGACTTTTCTCGACCGTGGCGATTTGATCGTACCTTATTGAGAGTTTATTATACGATTTCAGGGGTCTTCTTCGTTGGACGGCCGGATCTAGGAGCATCTTATAGATATTCGTCTTTCAGGGATATTGGACGGCAATTAGGATTAAACCCTCGTTCAATTGCTCTAGCATAGATCCGATTAACCTGACGGGTTGATATTCTAGTTAGCCCGGCGACTTCTGCAGTAGTTTTGCCCCCGGGAGGAGACTTAAGTGTAACAATAAGGGCTCGCGTTGCGATATCTGTTTCTTTGCCCCGGCTTATAGCCATTTTGAACAAGTAATATTGATTCAATATAGAAGAGATATATAATAAATCGAATAGCATGAGAGGAATATTGTAAGATGCTTCTGAGGGGTTGTGAAATTGTGGCGTAATTAAACGAGCCTTGGCGTCTTGGCGAGGACAAGACTTTTGAAACGCACGTCCGTATAGTTCTACTTGGTATCAGGCAGACTACTTTCCATATCCATCATCCACTTGATTTCGTTACACATATCCTTCGCCTCCTCTTCGGACAACGCCTGCATCGGCTGCCGCGGGACACCTCCGTAGCCATGATAATGCTCGAGAATCGCCTTGAAACCGGGGATTGCCCGTTTTGTGAGCGACCAATCCGCCCTGGCCAGTGCCTGCTGTGCCTTTCTCGCGTCTTCGTGTCGGCCTTGGACCGCCAGGTTGTAGACCTGCACACACGCACGCGGGAATACATTCGCCGCACCCACAATTGCCCCCGAACCGCCAACAACAACTGCCGGCGAGATGAAGTCGGCGACGCCCGCAAACGAAAAGTACGGTGATGCACCATGCGAGGTGGGCACAATGTCAGAGACAGACTTTGTAGCCTCTGCCACACGTGCCAGCTTGCCCACGCTTCCGCAAGTGAATTTGGTGCCCACGATGTTGGGGTGGGCTGCGAGACGCTCCAGCAGCTCCGAGTCAAGGTCAATGCCGGACACGGCACCTGGATAGTTGTAGATTATTAGAGGCAGGGGACTTGCATCGGCAACCTGTTTGTAATATCGTTCAATCGCAGCTGTATCCATGGCCCATTTAAAGAAACATGGCACCAGCAGCAGCGCAGCATCTCCGCCAGCAGCGGCAGCATCACGGCAAAGATCCAGGGTTCCACGGACGGACTGGTCAGATGCGCCGACGATGATGGGAATGTTGAAGAACCCTGCGGCATCGAGTGCCTGTCGTGTGGTTCTCGTCACCGTCGTACGCTCCTCTCGGGATAGGTAGACGGCTTCGCCGTTTGAGCCATTGGTCGTGATGCCCGCGATTCCCGCCTTAACTAGGCGCACAGCATGGCGGCCTATAGTTGCTGTGTCAAGCTCCTCCGTCTGTAGATGGAAGAAGACCTGGGTCGGGGCATAAATGCCCGTTGAGAGCGACTTTGGCATGCTGGACTGGTGAGATTGCTTTCCTGGCTCGGCGCACGTCAATGACAGATGATTTGAAAATTCAATAAATGTACAGCGTATAAACTTGTGTAGTACAGATTCTCTACGCTGGAGTCTTGGGGTGTCAGTTTCTCCAAGCCCAGGTCTCTACAAGCCAACCGTCCATAACTACAGTACCAGGTGCCGGCCACAATGTCACCTACTCAACAGGTCCAACGTATCCCACGGCAGGTATCTCGTGGGGCTATGCGGCATGCGTGCACCGCCGTCGCTACCGAGACATCCGAGATGTAGATGATGGGGTTGTGGTCCGGTGACAGACAGTGTGGGGAAGAGGCTCCCTGCCGGGGTAAAGGCGGCGCGGGTGTAGGCGGCGCGGGTGTAGGCGGCAGAGGGGCAGTGACTCCGTCAATTTGGGGCTAGTCGACCGCGGCATATAGTCTGCCATGCAGAGTAGAGACGTAAGTCATGTGGGGAAAGTATGCACCCCAGCTCTAGTCTGATTGTTCCTGGCTCCCAAAGTCCTCAATAACCTTGATGGTCCATTGGTTTTTAAAGCAACCTCGACTTCGGCCATTACCGCAGACAATCTTTTCCGTCAGCTTTTATCCTACCCTGTGCTATTTTCTATTCGATACTGCTGAGTTGCTGTTGCCCAACACCCGAAATATCTTCCTCCTAGCGCTAGCCCACCATGCCCTCAGCGAAGATGCCCCTGAATGTTGGCGATGTCACAATCACCGATTTCAAGGTGGTCGATATTCGATTTCCGACAAGTCTTGACGGAGTGGGCTCCGATGCCATGCACGTGGGTACGAATGGCTCGCACCCATATGTCCAACTCATCACGAACCAAGGCGAGCTGATCGGTGAAGGAATTGTAAGTTGTTAGTCCAACTAAATTCAATTCCTCTGTTAACAGTTGTGTTTCAAGGCATTCAGCAATGGGCGAGGAAGCGAACTGGTCTGTATGGCGCTCGACATCTTTGCGAAGCGCGTTGTTGGCAAGACGATGCACGAATTGACTCGAAATATGGGCAAGACATGGAGATACATGGTGTCCGATTCACAATACCGCTGGATCGGCCCCGAGAAGAGCGTCACACATCTGGCCATGGCCGGTGTTTTGAACGCCGTGTGGGATCTGTGGGGCAAGATCCTCGGCAAGCCCGTCTGGCAAATCGTGTGCGACATGACGCCCGAGGAAATCGTCCGCTGCATAGACTTTCGGTACATTACCGACGTTGTTACCCCGGAGTCATGCATTGCCATGCTCAAGAAAACTGCACCCGGAAAGGAGGAGCGCCTCCAGGAGGCGATTGACAATGTAGCCGTTCCGGCATACACGACCTCTCCCGGATGGTTGGCATTTTCCGGGGATAGGATGAAGGAGGTTTTGCACGAGACAATTGCCCAGGGCTACAAGGTCTTTAAGTTCAAGGTCGGAACCAGCATCGAGGCTGATCGAGCAAGATTATCTGCGGTGAGGGACGTGCTGGGATACGACAACGACTATCAGATCATGATCGACGCGAACCAGGTAAGAGACTTTACAACTACGCCATATTGACATTTATACTAACCCTAAATTTAGGTATGGAGTGTGCCTGAGGCAATAGAATACATGAAGCACTTGGTGGAATTCAAGCCAGTCTTCATTGAAGGCTTGCCAGCCCTCCCTATGCAGATCCGCCAGAGGAATCCCGCTGACCAATAGCAGAGCCGACAAACCCAGATGATGTGCTCGGCCATGCAGCAATTCGAAAGGCCTTGAAGCCTTATGGTGTTGGAGTCGCGACGGGAGAGGCCGCTCAGAACCGAATCACTTTCAAGCAACTTCTGCAAGCCGAGGCAACCGATGTTGCCCAGATTGATGCCGTGAGACTGGGCAGTGTGAACGAATGCTTGGTAAGCCCCTTTTCACCAGTTAGATTAAATTGTGGCAACCACCGTCTAACAACGTTCGCTCCTTAGGCCGTCATGTTGATGGCGCTCAAGTTTGACATTCCCTGCGTGCCGCACAACGGTGCTATGGGCCTGACGGAACTTACCTCTCACCTGAGCACGATCGATTATGTCGCTATTAGCGGACGCAAGTCTATGCTCGAAAATGCCGACAGCCACCGCGAAAACCTGCGACATCCCTCGAAGATTGCCAACGCTCATTACGTTACCCCACTTGCGCCTGGTTACTCAACAGGGTACACCGACGAGGCGCTGGAGAAATACACATACCCGGAAGGAAAGTTCTGGATAACGGATGTCGGGCAACAGATTATGGCGCAGCCGACGGGAGGCGAGTTATAGAAGTAGAACAATTGTCATGGGCTTTGGGAAATCCACCCCTAGGTCGGATCCAAACGAATAGACAGCCGCCAATTTGAGGCTAAATCAGGATATTGGCAACATGAATTTGACTAACATGGTTTCGGCTAGTCAACTTTGGGTGTAAATTTGATTAACCTTGAGCGTAGACGTGTCTTCCTTTGCATCTCCTCCAGAATTGACAAGACGTCTGCAAGGCTGGATACAGCCCAGGGTTTGATGTTCTTGATGGCTAAGCTCTGGAGCTCATCTATATCGGGTATGAAATGCTTTAGTTCCATACTAAGCCACGCAAGGGTAAGTATGATCGTGGCGCCGAGGGACCTTGGCCGAATGCTGTTAGCCTTCCGACCGGTGTTCATTTTCCAGCGTACTCACGACAAGGAAAAAGTCCAGGTATATTGACTCGGACTTTGAAGAATATCTGAGGTATAATGGAGGTAGAGCCTGCAGCTTTCGATGCATATCCCTGCTTTCTCGATAATGGCGCTCGGGGTTGATGATTCGCCGTGTGTCGCCAAATAAAGAACAAATGGGCGGTATATGATGTGTCTTGCCGCGAAATATCGTATCCGAAGAATCGCAATTCTATCATTCTCCACCGAGTCGGAATTTAAAGGCGGTCTGCAGGGCTCGGGTATAGACGCGTGCCAGAGGTCTAATTGCCTGTGCAGCTCATCGCATACTGCCGTCATTGACAATATGTCGCTTATGGAAAACTCATCCGGAACCATCAGGGATGTGGAAGATAGCGAGAGGAGGTTGTTCTTTTGCGGATAGAGCGAGTTGTGGATACGGTTGAGTAGTCGGCGAACTGATATCTCCGCAAGAAAACATGTCGAACCTATCGTGTCAAGATTGTTGCACATGGGAAGTCCGGCTTCGTCTGCCAGTTGCTGAAGACTGCTTCTGGGTAACTCCAACTCTGCGAGCCTGTCACACTCGACCAAGAAGCATGACCAAAACAGGCGGAGCGTTGTCTCGTCGGTGCTCAACACCTCTTTCCGGGAGTCGGAGCTAAAAGACGGTTAACTTGGTTCCCCCCAGGCGACTGCTCGGCCAGAAATTACTTTGAGAGCCTGAACTGCAGTATCGTCGAAGCGGAATATATGAGCCGCCAGCTGTGAAGCGGCCTCACAATGTAGGCAAAGTAGACGCTTGCGAGGACCAGAGCCTGAACCAATGTGGCATCGTATGAGAATGACCATAAGGACCCGGACATCAGTGTAGGGAGAGCGTGTTGCATGTATTCCAATCCGGGTGGTGAGGCTCCACTGCCGTGAAATCCAGTCGGCGCGGCAGAGACAGCACCGAGTGCGAGTACCACCATACACAGAGCCGACTCGGTACTCCGATCGACGCCTCCTTCCAAAAACCTGCTGTAGATCTCATAAAAGGCTTGCTTGTCGATTATCGGATGACACACATGTACGGAAGTGAAAAATAAGGAAACGAAGTGATCTGAAAATCCTAGATCGACTTGGAAAGGAGGAAGCGAACTCGGAGAGTTGTCGAGCGATAATTCGGGTGGTAGAGGATTCCGGGATTCAAGCAGGAAGAACAGGTCCGTGGGATACTCTCCAATTAACGATCTCATGGACGGCAGGCTGAGGAGATAGTTAGATGATGACTTGTGTTTGACTGGGATGTTCATGGGTTCCGAGCTCGCCATATCAGATTGCCTCTCTGTATTGGGAAACTGCCATTGTGGATCAGACTCTACCATGTGCAGGTCGGTCGTGGACCCGCCAGAGACAGAATCATGGGTTTCTGGAGAAGATATGGGAAACTGGGGGCGGACCCGGGGGTCCATAGCAGATGAAAAGGTAGCAAATTGGTGCGACTGCTCCTCGAGGGCTGCTTCAATGTCTTTCAATCGACTGAGAATCTCACGGGTGCCCCCGGACGTATCGATCCTAGCGGTGACATCGGTTAGCTTCTTGAGCGAAATGCCGCCACCGATGACAGTTACCTCTGCGAAGGCCCATCGTCGTAACTGCAATCTACGTCGGCATCAAGGCAGTTGTTACATTTCGGCTTTCCCGCATCGCAACGGCGTTTCCTGGTCGACTCAGCGGGGCGCCACAAAGCTTTCAGGACGGGCTTCATTCACTCACCGATGCCGACAGTATGTGCAGGCCAGGGCCACGCGCCTCCTGTTGAAACTCATCAAGCTCGTGTGATGATCATGCATAGACAGTCCTGCCGATGGACAACGAAGAGATGCCGTCCTGCCGACCTCAATGGTGGAACAGCTTTCTCCTCCAGCCTCCGGTAGTCACGGGATGGTAGTCCCATTACCCCATCCGAAGTGGAGGTGGGAGGCTAGCTCGCCCATTACCCCTCGCCGCGGCCCACTGTCGCGGGGTACGTACGACGCCCCCTCCAATTCAAGTTTTGCTTCTACAGCTGCAAAATCTTCCAATACGAAACTTCATCTGGGGGTTGAAAAATGAGATTACTACGGCCGTACTTCTCCATGATTTCAAATGGCGTACACTGACAAATTCTATTATGGATATAAAGCATGAAAGTCTGTCAAAGCTGCTCCAGGTCTACGAAATCGTCTTCATCCAGGCCGAAAATGAGTAGCCGCGGCATCGCGCGATATCGGCCTCGTAGTGCTTAGCGTCTCCATCGTAGATGACCTTAGGGGCTCGGCATCATTGTTTCAAAGTCATAAGATACGCTCAGCCGATTCACAAATGCAGTGGACGCGAGAGAAGGTTGAAGACCATGTCGCTGTTATAGCTACGGCCACTAAATATTGATCTCTCACGGGATGATACCGATACCTTGAGCCTTTTAATGCCCAGTTTGCCAAGCTTGGCAGATTCTCCGAGAGCCCGGGAAAGGCTTGGCTGAACGAATTTCTCCATCGTACGCCCATTCTGCAAGCGCATTTACACATGCTCGCTATGAGTGGAGAGAGCGGCACCCTTTTGCTCCACAATTTCGTTTCCAACTTTCGAGTGAGCCTCAGCAACACGAACGCGCTCGGCATCAATGAACAACTGGGGTCGCGCTCGCTGCGTCAAATCCGGTTTGCCACAAACGATAATACCCGGATACTGAATAAAGATCTGGTCCATATCCTCCAGTGTTCTACGGGCAGTTTCGGGATAGAGGCAGAAGACGACAGGGAAGTAGGCGTAGCAGAAACCCGCGAAAACTATGATAGTCAGCAAGTCGTTCCTTGGCCAGCTCGGCGGCAAAGACGATTGGGTAGGTACTCACGAAGGAAGAATCCCCAGTCGAGATTATCAACACCCGTCTTGGTGAATTGCGTCACAATGAAGCCACCCATCCAATTAGTTGCAGTGGCTGCCGCTGCACCACGCGTTCGCCAGCCGAGAGAGTTGACTTCGGAGTTGAAAACCCACGCGACCTTGGCGAAACTAGTACCGTAGAAGAAATAGTACATGAAGAAGAAGGCGGTTGTGACCTCTCCGAGCTGCGAGACATTTAGCTACACCACTTTCAAAATGGGGAACATAGAGATTTACCCTCAATTTGATCGATGGGTTTAGTTTGGCACCGAGCAGGGTCATGGCAACAATGAAGTAGCAAGAGCCCATAGTCAAAGAACCGTACATCATCATCCTTCGACCGTTAGCACTGTCTAGAAGGTTGTATGCCAGTTCCTCTTACTTTCTACGACCGAACCGGTCGATGATGAACAAACAGCAGATTGCGGAAAACAAATAGATGGTGCCGTTAACGCCAGTCAGAAGTCGGCTTCTCTGCTGATCATAACCGAGAACCTGTTGCAACATCGTCGGAAGGTAGTAACCCAGAGCGTTGACGCCGCTGAATTGCTGCATAAATTGAGTGCCACACGAGAGTAAGATTCGGCGAAGATTCTGGGTCTTATCGCGGCACTTGAGCATGTCGGCGGTGGATACAACTGCCTTGCGCTCCTCGTCGATGGTTGCTTGGATCGATAGGAACTCGTTGGTGACGGCCGGGTCTTGGGTGGATACGTCCCTCCCTTCAAGCCTCGCAATGACGATGAGTGCTTCGTCATGTCGATCCTGGAGCATCAACCATCGCGGGGAGTCAGGCACGAAGCATAAAGCGACTGCGATTATGCATGGGAAGATGAGCTGGAACCCTAGAGGAAATCGCCATTGCAGGGCGCCGCCTCGGAAGAAGAGAGCGTAGTTCATCCAATTGGAAAGGCAGAAGGCGGCGGTGTTGCAGAGCGACTGAACAACAACGAGTCTTCCACGAACTCGAGGCTTCGAGCATTCTGCTTGGTAAACGGGACACGTCGACGAGGATACACCTGCGAGTCGGCAAACGTTAACAGTGGTGTTTACTTGGTCCTTTCAAGCACTGGGGAGCTTACCCATTCCAAAGCCGTTAATGACACGACCGACAATCAGCTGAGGGAGGTGCCACGAGGTAATCTGGAGGATTGCACCGATAGCGTTCATAGCGACAGCAACCCAGATAGTTTTCTTGCGACCCAATTTATCACCGAAGAAGAATGCGAATATCGCACCGAAGAAAGCACCCAGCTAGAGAGGATATAAGAATTTGATTTCTATTATTCACCGCGCTGTCGTGATCCGACTTACCGCGAAGCAACTGGATACGATGCCGGAGATGTTCGACTTTTTTGTTTCCGGGAACCAATATTTGAAGTCGGCGGAGATTAGAACTCCCGAAAAGACACCCTAAATAGTCACACCGGTTAGAATAAACTCCACAGCGATACCGTTGTTCTGAAGAAAGGTACTTGCCTGATCATAACCGAACCATGACATGGACGCTGTATTTCGACATCAGTTACCGACCCCCAGGGTTATAGACAGCACTTACCAGCATTGACGGCCGTGACGCATGTCAAAAGCGGAATACCGCTGAGTAGATCGGCTGTACCCATGATGATGACTGGATCTGGCAATGAGACTGCAGGAGCAATAGACAGTCACTGTCGCTGTGGGCAGAGCCAGTCGATGAAGAAGTTGCAATGGAGTTATCAACGACACTATGCGCGACTGTGATGCTGACCAGAGTCTTCAGCATACCACAGCCGGGTTTGTCGTCGTTACTTATAGGAGTCTGACGTCGCCAGTGCTGATGTTAGGGTGATGTGCAACCCGAACAGATGGGCTGCCACCCCGTGTTCTCCTTAGCTCCTGCGCTAGTTCCAAGAATCCCCATGGGGCCATCGTCCCATGCGACTTGGACGTGTGGGGACACGAAGAAAGTGCCATGGCTGGGGAAGTCTCATCTCCAAGTCGGAGCGGACCTGAGATGGCTCCACAATGTCTCTACCAAGTATATAATTGGCCTAGCAGGCTTGGGGGAATGTGGAGCTGATCCGAGCGCACGGATCACATCGCTTTTCCTTAGCGCGCGTGGGTATGGGCGGCAGACCCAGCCGTTCAGTGCGCTGCTGGGAATCACGCTAGGTGGAAATTATTGGATGTCGGCAGCTCAACGAGGTGCAAGAACAGGTTTCTTCGCCTTTGGAGGCATCCGTATCGAGTATAATTGCACATTGCTTGTTGATTGGAACTGTCCATATTGCGCTGAAAGGTTGCAGGACTGGTCCCGCAACCAAACCTATCCCGACATATCAATTCATCCGAGAAAACCACCTATCACAAAAAATCGACAATATGCCGAACACTCCGTACGTCTCCGTCATTCAATGTTAGAATATTGAATCCAAGTATTTGATTGCTAATATTCTGTTCTGTCAGAAAATATGTGCTGGTAACCGGTGCCACGGGTTTCATCGGCGCTCATGTCGTTGATGATCTCCTTTCCCGCGGCTTGATGGTGCGCGGCGCAACCCGCTCTTTGGCGAAAGGAGATGCAATGATTAAAGCTAGGCCACAATTTCAAGGCAAGCTTGACTTTATCCAGATCGAGGATTTCGAGAAGCTCGGCGTGTTCGCAGATGCTGTCCAGGACGTTGACGCTGTCATTCATGTCGCCAGTGTACGTGACAGTCTATATTTCTAGGCCTTCTAGTCATTCTTCATCTTACAGTCCATTCTAGCCATTCACGTACGACACTAAGGATAACGAGAAAGAACTGATCATTCCTGCAATCAATGGTGTTCTGTCAATCCTCGAAGCGGCAGCTTCTTCGCCTAAAATCAAGCGAGTTGTGATAACTTCCTCATTTGCCTCGGTGCTCAACGTCGATAGAAAGGCACCACCTTATTTCACATATTCCGGCGACGATTGGAACCCCTTGGGCTATGAAGAATCTATTGATCCCGGTACCAGTGCTGTCGTAGCCTATCGAGGCTCAAAGAAGTTTGCCGAGGTTAAGGCTTGGGAGTTCGTCAAAGACAGGAAGCCGGGCTTTGATCTGGTTACACTCTGCCCGCCAATGACATTTGGACCCGTTGTCCATCCTGTGAAGGACGTGACTTCACTAAACGAGTCAAATAAGATGTTGTGGAGAATCGCCAGCGGCGAGACCCCGCTTCCGGTTGCTCGAGTGCCGTTTTGGATTGATGTTCGAGACCTGGCTCAAGCTCATGTCGAGGCGATTATGCGATCAGAAGTAGGGGGGAAACGGTACATCCCAGCAGCACCGGAGCGTTTCTCCTACGCAAAGGCAGCGGACATTGTAGCTAACAATTTCGATTGGGCAAGGGATAAGGTGGCTCAAGAAGTCCAGACGATCGATGAATCACATGGGCTGGATGGAGAAACGGCGGCAAAGGATCTAGGCCTCAAGTACAAGTCATTTGAGGAAACTGTAGTAGATCTAGTGACCCAGGCCGCAGGCATGGACAGCACATAATGAAAGTCTCTGTTGACCCCGGTTTGATTAGCAACTCTTCAGCAAGCCATTTGCAGACCGGGTCAACTTCCATCACTGTCGAGGATAGTTCATATGTCGGTAACGATTGAATGGGTATAGCGGCGGGGAAGAGTCTGTCCAGGGGTAATCATGCGATTCCTTTCTTCCGAACGCAATACTCTTTCAAACACCATAAGTTACTTCCCCACCGTACCCAGCGGGACTAGGGCTACAACGCATGTGGTAATATCTTCGAGAACCCCTCGTCTGGGTTTCCCCATCCTGCACTGCATGACTCTAGAGTTGGCCTGTCGAGCAGGTTGCTCTGTGAGAAACCGGGGTCGAGGATTTCCAAGAGCCGAGCATGAGTCCAAGCACCTGATCATTTATATCACTTGAAAATGCCGCTGATACCCTCGAGCTGGTCCGACAGATAGGTGGGCGTAGGCGGCACAGGACCCGCCCACCAAGGCCACCACTAAATATCATCCTAACTGTGAGAATACTGTTGAGCAGGAATCTTTGCCCTGTCGCTAGCAGTCTTTTACACATTGGTCAGGTTCGTTGTTGCATTAATCGTTAAATAAATATAAACAGTTGCAAGCGTGTTCTGCAAAGCGAATTACAATCACTTAACTTGAGTGCAATATCAGACCGTCAAGTGAAATAGCATCACTATTACAGACACCATGTATCCGGATACATTTGAAGGTTTTGCCATTATGTCTGCAGAAGAGTGGAATAAGCCCAAGAGGTTTGAAGTAAGGAGCTTTCCGGAATTACTATTGTGTTTCGCGTACTAATGTGTGCCTTTAGTTCAAGCCGAAACCCTTCGACGACTACGATATCGACGTGAAAATCATCGCATGCGGTGTTTGTGGCTCCGATGTACACACAGCGACCGGCGGTTGGGGAAATAAGAACTGGCCGCTAGTTCCTGGACATGGTAATTGCAGCAGTAAAGTTTGAGACCAAAGTTCTAAGACGTTCTTCAAGAAATCATCGGCCATGCCGTCAAGATCGGATCGAAAGTCACCACAGTCAAGATCGGGGACCGAGTCGGCGTCGGTGCTCAGATTTCTGCATGCCTCGAGTGTCCGACTTGCAAGGAAGACAACGAGACCTATTGCAAGGAACAGCTAGGCGAGCACATGGCAAATCCTGCGGTGGGAAATCACTGAGCTGACGTAGCCGTAGATACATACGGCTCGGTATATCCTGATGGAACTCTAGCTCACGGTGGCTATTCTTCACATATTCGCGCCCATGAACACTTTACATTCCCCATCCCCGAGAAGCTGAAGACGGAGCTCGCCGCACCGATGCTGTGCGCCGGATTAACAGCCTACTCGCCATTGGTAAGGAACGGTGTCGGCCCTGGAAAGAAGGTTGGAATACTTGGGATGTAAGTTCAGTCTAATCTCTATGATTCACCCAACGTGGCTAACACGTGCCAGTGGAGGAATTGGGCATTACGGTATTCTGCTAAGTAAAGCCCTCGGCGCAGAGACTTACGCGATTTCACGTAGTGCGCGTAAGAAGGACGACGCGCTCGCCATGGGTGCAGACGGGTTCCTCGAGACGCAAGTGGAAGGATGGAACAGAGAGCACGAGATGACTTTTGACCTGATCCTATCGACTGCAAGCTCAAACGACGACTTCGTCCTTGCGCCATATCTATCACTACTCAAGGTACACGGAAGGTTCATTGCTGTTGGACTCCCTGAGGGCGATGGGTGGCGGGTCGCGCCGCAGAGCTTGCTCGGGAATGGTTGTTTGATTGGAAGCAGTCACTTGGGGAGTCGCAAAGAAACTTTAGCAATGTTGCAGTTGGCTGCAGACCAGGACATTAAAAGCTGGGTGGAAACCATGCCTGTTGGCGAAGAAGGATGTGGGCAAGCACGTAAGTTTCACATAGAAGCCTTTTCTCGGAATGATACCACTGACAAAAGCTACACTAATAGTGAAACAAGTCCACGAAAACAATGTTCGATACCGGTTTACTTTGATTGACTACGAAAAGCAGTTTAAGTAGGGTCTAGTATAGTTTTAGAGACATTTAGACCACATTATGAAATGGCAAGAGGTAAGTAGATAACCTCATTAGAAATATAAATAAGTTATGTCTCCGTTTTCTTAAATTAATGACACTTTAGCTACTAAATAGTTATCGACGGACCTATGGTTATGGACTTTCAGTACGCACAGCAGAATACCAAATCTTCGCCGCAAGCCAGTCTCTTGGAAACATTGCAGGCCATGCGATTCTCAACAAAGCTTCCGTCGCTTGTGCCCAATCATCGAACCCGGTAGCAATTCTCCACATCCGAAGTTTCCTATCAAAAGAAGAGCGTAGATCCAATAATGTAGCCAAAGTGGCATGTTGGGCGGTTCTGAACCTGCAGTCCGTAGGTGGACAGCTCTCTGCCGTAGTCGCCAGGGCAAAAGTGGCCACGAACACCGTCCAAAACCAGAAGTCTCGTATCTTTTCATCCCTACCGGCGCTACCTGCCTGCTCCAAGTTGCCGAGGTACCGTTGAAGGATGAGCAGCATCCTCCGTAGCATCTTCTCTTCCAGCTGGTCAGCCGGAGTCAGCCGGCTCAGCACGTTAAACAGGTAGATTTGCGACGACGCCGCGAGCACCTCCCATGCCGTTGCCAACGCCCCCTGTTCTTCTATTCCTCCTCCCATACAGGTCGCGTCGGCTTTGAGATGATTTGATTCAAACTGGTTCGCATTCACAGGTGTTAACGAGTCCACGTGGCCCCACGCCAAAGCGAGAAGTAAACGTGACAGCCCCCCCTGCCTCCGAATTTCGGCCTCGACCTCCAGCGCGCTGACATTCTTATAGTAGCAGCACCAAGTGTCTACAGCAGTCGTGAGGTTGCGCAGAACTGCGAGGATTGGTGATTGGTCGACGATGGATAGGAATGGGGTTGCGCCACGCCAGGGCGCGAAGAATACTTGGAGCATTTATAAATTTTGTTCTTGGCGGCACATGGTCTCGCGTAGGTACCGCTGGTCGGAGTTATTCGCCATTTCGGGGCAGCCGGAATTTATAGTCTTTGAGTTGTTGATTGACGCATAAACAACCTGAGTTCGCCCAAGTGCATAGACGAGGAAGTACACTCTGAAAGAAGGAAGATGAAGAGAGGTCAGCGACGGGTAGACATTGGGAGGATGTAGGATTGTGTCTCGTCTCGGCCAAATCACCGATGTCTTGTGAGACCGAGGCAGAATAGATTACGAACGTAAACCTCGAAAGTTATGGGACTTACAGCATGGCATATCTCTCAGCTAGTTCGCCATCTACACCTTCCAGGCTCTTGTCCTGATTCTGACACGTGGTGTCTCTGATATCAAGGAGAGTCATCAGACCGTCGGCATGGGCTTCGGCGGTTGGTAGGTTATTTTGCGGGACCTATGGGGTGCCGAGTTAGATATCTCACCTATCATCAAGACATCTACACAAGTAGGGGTTTGTTGGTACTTCAATGTAGCACAGTGTTGCCACCAGACGCACACACGTAGCATTGGCAGAGGTTGTGGAATCGGCCAGCCCCCTGTTGACACCTCGAATTATCTCAACCACGTTACGCTTCACGTGGGTTCAAAGACACCTAGACGCTCAGGACGGAAGAAGTAGGCTAGGCCGGCGAACAGCATTGTACTGCGAACTTCAGTGAGGTCATGGAGGACGCCGTGGAGTTCCCGTGTTAGCAGGAGTCGACGCTCAGGTTGGTTATTTAACCAATCCGCATGTTGATATTCACGTTCATATACAGATTCCGCGGTGGCAGCGTCCATTCTTAGTCGAAAAACTGTCTGTTCGTAAGCTTTAAAGCCCATTACATTTTCCGATAGGAAAATGTCGGATGGTGGCCTAGGAGTCGGAGCATGGTATACTCCCACGCCAGAGCCATACGTACAGTACTGAAGCAGTTTCGTAGACTTAAGGGGCATGCTCACAGGGGAGCGAATCGAAAGGATCAAGCGACCCATTGATCTCACACAATTTCAAAATCGACCGGCTCGCGTGCCACAGTTGCAGCACGCCGGGCAATAGCTTCGTTTGTCTTCTGTCTCGAAGAGGCACATTCTGGAGGTAACTGCAGGGCCGGTCACCCACAACGCAGTTGGTACTTGGCCACAGGCATGTTAGAATCCACTGGCCGCGCGAACCCCATCAAGATGATCACATAACGTGTTGGCCAATGTTGTCTCAGGCTCTAGTCGAAAGGACAGGCACAGTACGACTCACCATTGTGGACGACCTTCATCGCAGCGAACATGCCGCTGCTTGCAAATCACACAACCACTTCGGCTATATGTAGTATGCCGCCTCATTAGCCTTTGGTCGGGGATTCCTATTTGTTTTTAGTTGAATCAATCCAACGTGAGAGATGCCTCGTCCCAAACCCTAGCCTGCAGAATCTCGGCTGTTAGGCTCGAGATAGCTTATGATATGTTCTAAGTTGCCAAGCTGTCTTGACTGTACGTTTAGACAAAAGTCCTAGGGATAGTATAAACGGCCTCAATCTCCTTTCCCTTTACATAGCGAGGCCGTCAAGGTTATTTAGTTTGCTATATGACAAAATTTGATGTAATTCCAAATACTTGATCTAGAAGAGATAGAAAGTCATAGAATGCAGAGTTATTTCCGATTAAGTCCTAGCACCGATGCACCATGATACCTTCCAGTATAGACTAACTTCTAATCAAGACCATGTGATCTCCTACATGTTTTCTTCCTCACAACTCGCCTCGTCGTCATTCTTTCGCACCGACTTTCTCAATAACCTGTGGCGGCGTGTCCTGCCCCGGACTCCGGCCCTCAGTCGTCTGGAGTCGTCTTCTACTCATGCCGGCCATATCATTAAACATCATGCAAGTGGTTCGTGAGATGGTTTTGCGCGACTCAAAGATTGGAAGGATCACAACCATCCCGACAGAAGCAAAAAGCCAGATAATGCCGACAACGACCCAGCCAGTAAAGAACTATCCAAAGTATTAGCAAGCGTACGAAAGGAGAGAGTAAGAATGCAGAATCTACTCACCGGCTTGCTGAAAACATATCCAGTGCCATACATGGGCATGGGCCAGAGGATAAGTAAGCACAGCGTTACAACAACAGTCAACCAGCGAGATATCTTCGCTGCCTTGTCCAGTTTTGCCTGTTCTTCCACATCCTCTTCTGAGCGGTGCACTGCTTCACCTGGGATTCGTTCCAAATCCATTTGAGCCGCTTCTGCAAGATCTCGATCGTCACCTTTTCTAATGTTCCACATGCTGACCCAGTCGTAGTTCTGCGGTTTGAAGGGAGGAATATAAGTCAAGATCGGGATGAAAATCAACGGCGATAGGAGAGCCACAACATTGCCTGCCAACATGGGGTCATTCCTGCCGGTGGATTCGACTGTCAAGTCACCATACCTTGACTTTGCAGTCACAAGCCAGGCTGTGACGGAGCATATAAAGCCGAGGATGGGACTGAACGTCGCAGCAGCCCAAGACTGTCCATCCCACATAAGAGTCAATGTCGCAGGAAGAACGGCGGAGGAAATGATGACTCCCATCATGACGTAGAGGTAGCCCATGGAAATTCCAATGTAATAGAGCGCCGTTGCGAACCCTGCCATAAACATCGCGAAGCAGACCATTCCGATATAATTGACCCGCATGAGCTGTCTGCCAGTCGCTTCGGAGTTGATGTAGGTCTTGTATATGTCGTAAGTGCAGATAGATGAAATAGACACCAACTCCGAGGAGTATGTGCTCATGATAGCCATGAACTCGGAAATTGTTAGCAGTATGCTATGCTTAAATTACGTCGAGGTGCAAACTCACAGCAAGTAAGAGAGTGGCGATGGCTCCTCCTTGCCCCAGCAATGCCACGGCAGCTGTTGGTAGTACGAGACCAGCATCTACATCTGCAGCTGACAATCGGTTAGGATACGTCGGCCACACCTCAAATTTCTCAAGAGCCAAGCCCGCCAGGCCCATCGTGGTGGCAGTCACCCATGGAATGGCGAACCAGCTGATCCCACTGTTAAGCCCGTTAGCATCCACCGGAAACACCTCAGCTGGAAAAGGATGCCCATACCCCATTACATAACCTGGCAATGCATCGACTGGAGAGGCGGCGATGGCCTTGTTGTAGTAACCATTATCAAGAAAGACAGTGCCGAAGTTTCCGACAATGTTAATGATAAAGAATTCCACTGCGATAGTCAGTATCGCTTGTGAGGGAGTGCAGGGCGAAGAGAACTTAGCATACCACCCCCTTGAGACTTCATTGTGAGATAGCTTCCCCCAGCATTACCAGCCAGCGGACGCTCCACCGCGATCTCTGCGAGTATGTCATACACTTTGCTGGGGCTGCCAAGAATATTATTGCTTGCGTAAACTGTAAAAGTGAATACGAAGATGATAATCAGGATGACAAGTGCGTTTATGTAGTCAGTGATGAATGTGGCTTTGATCCCGCCAAACAACGTGTAGACCACAACACCTAGATCAGGTTAGCGTTTCGGGATCGAAGAGTAAGCAGAACATCACGACTATACCAATGGGAAACAGAAATACTGTTGCGACCACCGGAGCTCCAGTCAAGTTGGTGATGACAGCAGAGCCACCAGTCAGCAGCATGGCAGTTACTACCCAGCCATCGTCAGCCAAGACACTAAAAATCGACATGGGAGCAGCAGCTTACCGAGAATGTTGCAGAAGCAGCAAAAAACAATATAGACGAAATGGGTGACTGGACCATACCGAGCCTTGACAACCTCAAGAACTTGATTCCTTGTTAGTTTTCACTTTTGGAAAGAAACGTTGACTCTTACATGTATGGGCATTAGGCGCTCTGCGTTTCATCTCAATGGCCAAGGTCGCGAAGAGGATGATTTGAACCGTTGCACCAGAGGCGTACCAAAATGGGCCAGAGACTCCACTACATCACGGGTTAGGTTTCTTAACTCTATCAAAAGATTTCTAGCCAAAGCTCACTATTTATATGCCACAGCCGAGCTTTGGAGCAAGGTGGCTGCCCAAGTCCAAGTTGAAGCAACGGATGCGGCAACCTGGCAGGTGTCAGTCGGCTTACGGAGACTCTCTTAATAGAATGGATCTTACCAGTCCGGACTTGAGAGACCGCCCTGCAGTAGTGAACATCTCAGATGTTTGAACTTCATAGTTGTACCGCTTGAGCGACCATGTGATGAGAATCATGAAGACCCTGGATGGTGGGTTAGTGGCCGGACTCCACAAGATTACTGTCAGAATCACCCACGCAAACAAAACGCCTAAGCCGACGATGAGGCCATATCTAGAAATGACTTAGTCAATTTGGCCATGAGCAATGACGCGGGAAGCAGAGGAGGGGAAGCCATACCCCCATCCTTGATTCAAAGGTGGAGTAGAGTCCATGTTAGGAGGTGGCACAAATTTAATCTGAGATCCAGAATGATTGTTTCGATTGCGAAGGTCAAATGGAAAGTATAATTTAGGTAACGCAAATTCAGCTTGCCCATTCGACTATTCCTGCTTCAGGGAGGGCATGCCCACCAGATATATACTCCTGACCATCGCCGCCGGCCCCACGCCTCCGGGTTGGATATCGGCTTAGTAACCCATGTAAGTTTCATACTATTAGCCTCTTAGGACAGCTAGGACTCGGAATGAAAGAATTTGTCAAAGGCTAGCTGCGAAGCCAAGGCATCGTCCCAGTCAATCCGTCATGTCCCTATCAATTAGAGAAAAGGAAGTTTGCAGGTAATAATGCGGCCCACCCGTGGATGCGACAGAAACGAGAGTCGGAAGTGCCGCAGAATCCTAAGAGCTTGGCCGCTTGGCGTGGAGGGCATCACTGAGCATTCGCACCAGATTGACCGCCGGACGAAAACCTTGACGCCCCCAGCGGCCGGCGGGCTCCAAGAAGAAACAAATATACCCTAGCAGGAGCCTGCCCCTAGAGATCTCAGTTAAGTAGACTGCCCAGCCAGGGCCGCGAAAGGATACGTCTTCCTCAATGGACGAAAAGTTGTAGCCAAGATCTTAGGTTTCCTTAGTAACTTCTTGGGATGCCAGGCCTTATCTGCGTCCAATCACGTCGATGCTTGGTTATGATGTATGGAAATAACGAAAATCATACTCCCTTCAAATCAGGAATTAGGCTGCATCCCTGTGTCTGTCGCTGTTACGTTCAGTACTCAACTTTCATTGGTGTTTGAGGATCTGTTCTAGGACGACCAAACATTTTTGCTATTATCTGCACGTAAAAGTGGTAGAAGTGGACCTTATTTGTGGTTAATTTTTAGCTTGTTGTACTCCGCAGATTTACTAGCTTACTTACCATGTAGGGCTATAGCATAGTGCCCGTATGAAGATCTAACTTGGCTTCCGTAGACGATCCCTGTCCCCGGCAATCTGTATTGATAGCTTCACAAGAAAGCTAGAGGAACCCAGGGCTGCGGAAAATATGTCTCAGAGCATCACACAAGTCCATTTGACAGCTGGCAGATATTTGATAAAGCCGCCTAGGCTTGGATTGCTTCTGAGTGCGTTGCGAGTCAGTCGCCTCCCTACACCGAACACTTTTTGGGTAGGATTGCGGTGTCTTTATCTTCATCATACGACACTCCCACAGCGACGAGAACAAACGGCACGTACGCGAGAGTGTATCTGAAAGGATCCCCACAAGAGCTATTACTGCGGATGTCATTCGCTAAGACGACTGGAAGAGAAGATAGATGGGGCTCCCTATCTCACTGAACACTTCCTGGACTGGTAACTGAGCATTGCGCATTCTGCACAGGTGACAATCTGGAGATATTTCGCTAGTGCGTATTCGGTCGGCTACCAGCTTGTTGCATATGGCGGCCGCGAGGACAAGCTCTCCCGGGCTGCTTTTTTGTAAACCAGCACGCCTCTTCTACCCAAAGTCAAAAGCTGGAAGTACCCTCAGCCGTCTTACATCAGCACCTTAACTGCTATGGGCTAATTACACTAATAACACTGATCCCCTAGGGTGTTGACGCGCGGGACCGTTTGCTGAGATTGATCTGTATTTTACCTAGACCTGAACAGATACTTCTACTCCGAACCTGGTGGCGAATTCATCCAAGTTTGCACACCCAATCGGCTCGTCACTAGCACTTTCACTAAAGCACCTCTCTTGTCTATCTTGATCGTTATGAATAGTGACGAAGATACCGCAATTGCGCCGAAAGGCATTAACACAGATGCTCAGATGTTGGCGGCCATTGTTCGTAACGATTCGGTTATGCAACCGCGACGACTCTTATGGCCTTGGAAGAAAAGGGAAAAGATGATTAAAACCTAATTAATCTCTCGCCGACACTCTCTGGTCCACATGCTCGCTGGCGCACATAGCTCTGTCGCCGATACACTCGCGTCGAGACTTTCTTATCAACACGCTCACTGGCGCACACATGCCTGTCGTCGACACTCTCGCCGTCGTATATAAATCTGTCTTGTTCATATGCTCGCCGGTACACATGAGTCTCTTGTATCGACATTGTCGCTGGCGTCTCATCCTGTGAGCATGAAGTCTTCAGTCTGTGTTTACAAATACGTCGGCCACGATGTTATCCGGCAATATCCAACGCTTCAACATCTTACCATTATTTTCACGTATGAAAATCAGCAAATTAGCTAAGGCCATGGACAGCAGTCGATACTCACACCAGCGTCTCGTCCCGCGATTGCGAAGTTTTCAATTAGCGCATACGAATGCAATGGCCACGAGCTCGTCCGGCGTTTGCCAGGGTTTCAGCATCTCGCCGGCTTTTTTATTTTAACGCCTTTTCCAGGCTATAGCGCCTGCCGCCGCCGCCTCCTACTTGGGGGGTGGTTTTCTTTTCACTAATTCTTCCAGCCTTAGTTCCCCCTTCTCGCCTGCTGGCCCTAAACCTAATAGGGCCAATAATTAGAGCTCTTAAATACAAACTTAACTACTATCATAGTGCTGGAGTTCATATTTCCATGGACACTATTATGTGCCAACTCAGCCAGAAACCAAGGGAGCACTTATCAATATATTCTGTATGGCTTCATCTTGTATACATGTGACTAAGCAGCATGGCCACGATCATACCCGGGCAATGAGGCCTCCGCCCCCACGAAACCCAACAAAGAATAATAAAAGACATGTATTCTATTATAAGAAGCACCCAGAATCCGCAGGCCACTCTAACAAACTTAGCTTTATCCCACCCCTACAACGATAGAGCAGGTGATCTTCCTCAATCCCAGACCAAGAACACAATTGCTAAACATCTAAGCAATGGCAACATCTGCTCCATTCCTCTGTGGGCACTGTGCAGATGTCGACACACATGACACTCCTACTGCACATTACTATTACGAGCTGCAGGCGCCAGCAGAGATGATCGCTTCGGCAGCTACAGGATGCCAGGGGTGCGCATTCTTTTCCAGTCTTGAGGGTATGGAGAATTTCGCGAAATCAGGATATACAACAAGAATATTTCGATGCGGAGAGAATGACAGTCGTGCGGCTTTCGAAATTCGCGAAGGCGAGCACGATGTGCGGTCGACTGTGGATCTTAGAATTTGTTCCACCGATGGTAATAACCTCGCTTTGCCTCAAATTCCCGAGCCTCATTAACGGGTGGCCCTCTCCACAGCATTTGAAGCAGCAAATTGGGCAGAAAAGGTAGTTGATTGGGCCAGTATGGATCCATTTTTTCCTGGGCGGCGCATTTCTTCCAACTCTGGGGACAAGCAATGCCTCGATCTTGCTTCTTCTTGGTATGCTAGGTGTACTCGCTATCACAGCTGGCCCTGTGTCTCGCCCGAGGATAAGACACTTCCAACCAGGCTTATCCATATTCGGCAGTCAGATAACGGCAGCTATCAATTGAAGCTTGAGGACAAAACTGGACAGAATGGTCGTTATGTTGCTCTGAGTCACTGCTGGGGCAAAGGCGTGAATTTCAAAACTACCAACGCCACTTTGAGTATGTTGCAAGCAGGATTCGATGCCGAGGAGATGCCCAGAAGCTTCCGGGATGCTGTACACATCACCTTTGAGCTCGGCTTTGAGTATTTGTGGATTGACGCTTTGTGCATAATCCAAGATGGATTAGAGGATTGGTCTTCCGAGGCGTCGAGGATGGCAACCGTCTACGGCGATGCTGAGTTGACCATTTGTGCAGACCTCGCTGAAAATAGCAACCAAGGAATTCTAGGTCCACGAAATATTCGCAGCTCGCATGTCTTCGGTAAAGATGGCAAATTGTGCCTTCAGGTTCGAAATAATGGGTGGAGAGAGATTCTCGACACCCCACTCACCTATCGAGGATGGGCTTTTCAGGAACGCTTCTTGTCGCGACGAAAGCTTCACTACTTTAAGGGGCAGATCGCCTGGGAATGCCCTACGGGAATTTACCTGGAGGAATATCGCGGAAGACATGACCCACGCCCTCATTTTGGCAATGAAATATTGAACGGCGTGCTTGGCAGCGCGGAACGAGATCAAGCAGAAGCTTCGGACCAAGGAAAAGAGCGGCTACAAGATGAACTGACGACGTCATCTAGAATCGCTCTATGGAGTCAGTGTATTGAAGAGTGGAGTGAAAGAAAATTCACTCATGAGACTGATCGCCTGCCCTCGCTGTCTGGGCTTGCGTCCGCCCTCCAGGCACCTGACCTGGGCAGATATCTGGCAGGCCACTGGGAACATGATCTTTTTACCTCGCTATCTTGGTTTCACAGGCACAAAGCGGACAAGCCCTGGACCACAGCACTATATCAGGGCCCGTCCTGGAGCTGGGCCTCGGCTCGAACCCCAGTAGCATGGCTGTACCCATCGTGGGCTGATCAAGAAGGAACAAATACGTCGGGATCTTCTGGTTGGGCTGAGTGGTCTAGGAGCTTTGGACCAAAACTGCTAGGCCATCAGATAACACCCAAGAGTCCCATGGACCCCAAGGGAGAAGTAGAGCACGGCAGCCACCTAGTCATCAGAGGTTCCTGCCAAAAAATATTCATCCAGGAGACCGGGAACCCCGTATATTGTTCTTATCAGTTTAGGTTCAACGAAGAGTGCGAAGATTACAATTGCTCGTCCCCGTGGGCAGGAAAGCAAGCGGTTATGGATGCGTTCGTGGATATCGCGAAGGAGGATTGCGGCTTTGTCGCACACTTCCCTGAGGATCTGGAAAGCTCAGCAGAGGTGATAGATAACAAATCCCTCCGGCAATACACCTGCGTACAATTATGCAGGGTGAAGAATGGAGAGGAGCAGAAAGTAGTGGCGCTCATACTCGAGCCTGCTGGCGAGCTGGAGGATACTTTTGCAAGAGTTGGCCTCCTGAAATTTGATGATGTTGATGCTACAGCTGAACGATGGACATCCCGAGAAATCAAACTCGTGTGATATAGAATAGTAGTTGAGTCTTTTCAAATCCAATGTATGTAACATTTGCCTGTTTAGGGCCAATCAAGTTGAAAAAATTGGGAATAGACTCGTATTCTCAGACCAAAAACAAACTAGCCAGCTACATAGGTGAACCAATTTAATGACTCAGATAGGGCAGCACAAGCTAATGTCGAGAGTGGCGACATTGTGGCGAAACGTGGAATTATTGGTGCATATCAACCACAATGCGGCAGGCTCAACACTGGAATCTCGGAACTTATATATAAAATATTATGCACTTGCTTTTGCCTACACGAGCATTTGTTGGTTTCACGTGCATTGCTACAGCATGGCTATATTACTTTAGGATGGATTAAAAATCCATCGAAGTTGACTTGGCGTCGTTGTGGCTAACCTTCCCAAGTTTAACGAAAGCTCGATTCTCACGACTGTTGGATCCAAATCTTTATCGGTATCAGAGATAGTGGTTAGGAAAGAACATGGGGGTGGGTTTCTTTATATGTTGCATTGTTCTATAGTCTAGTCAACTCCCCCTGTGCATCTGCGTTGTTCGTTCTTTCTCCGCAGGCGCGTTTCGGCTGGGTCTCTTGCATACTTCTTCCATTTCTACCACTTCCGCCCAGTTCACCACATCTTCGATCTACCACGTCTTCACCATCCCGAGTTATCACCACTCATACTTGAGCAACGTGTATTCGACTTCATTGTCTAGGCCTCTCTGCCCTCAATCTCTAAGATGGCTGGCAATGACTTCCCTTACAAAGGCCAAGGCACCAACAAACAGGTATACGATGCAACAAGCGTCCTCATTTCTAAGAACGTGTAGTCTGACAAAGTATATGATAGCCACCGGTGTTCTCGCGACTATAGGAGCAACGCCCCGAAATAGAACCTGTATCACTATTCAGATAGGTAGGTACTAGCCTTCAGCTAGGTCTAACAGTTTAAGAGGTAATTAGTGTTACTAGCTCATTATTCGTCTTATCGCTGTTATTAGATCTCTTTGGAAAACATACAGGGGTTGACCTCCCAGTATCGTACGATTTCTCCAAAGGCTCCACAATAAAATTCAAACCTCCCTTAAAAGGCAAAATCCGCAATACCCAAGCCGAGATTTGGCTGTGTATTACACTTCTCCTCGACAGGTTCAACAACAGCATTCAACAGCCGCTAACATGCCTCCCAAGAAGGCTGTGACCCAGGATATCAAGGACAATGTCGTTGCCTTTGGTCGCGTCAAGAGTAACCTGAAGATGGGATGTGTGGGGTTACCCAACGTCGGCAAATCCAGTCTGTTCAATCTTTTGACCGAGCAGAGTGTTCCTGCTGAGAACTACCCTTTCTGCACCATTGAGCCGAATACCGCTAGATGTCCTGTTCCCGATGTCCGATATGTAAGATGTCATGCTCCTACCATTCTCGTGAAATGAGGATACGTGGCTCGATCCGCTGATGAGATGGTTTTAGGACTTCTTGTGTGATATCTGGAAGCCTCCTTCGATGTACCCCGCATATCTACAAGTCACCGATATTGCTGGCTTGATTAAGGGAGCTTCCGAGGGGCAAGGGCTAGGCAATGCGTTCCTGTCACATATCCAGGCTGTGGATGGCATGTTTCACGTTGTTCGAGCTTTCGACAATGACGAGGTACTCCATGTTGATGATAGTATTGACCCGGTTCGCGATCTGAGTTAGTAAAAGTTGGTCACATTGCTCTGGTCTCTTTCTTATTGCCTCTAGATACGATTCAGAGCGAGCTGTGTAAGAAGGATCTTGGTGCGTTCACTCTAGTAAGACACTTATCAGCCGTAACTGACCACTGCTAGACATTCTTGCAAAGACCAAAGTGCTAGAAGAGGCAACAGTACGGAAAGCCGGCGGTAAATACAAGATGCTGCCCCTGTTTGACGAGACCACGGCAAAAATCAAGGAGATGCTGGAGCAGGACAAGCCCGTCCGCGATGGCGACTGGACAACCGCGGAAATCGAACTGATCAACACCAAGATGCAGCTCATTACCACGAAGCCAGTGATCTATCTCGTCAACTTGTCTATGAAGGATTACGTGCGACAGAAGAGCAAGTACCTCCCTAAAATAGCCGCTTGGGTAAAGGAGCACGGGGGGGAAGGGTGCGACGTCATTCCGATTTCTGTTGAGTTTGAGGAAAAGTTGTGGGCGTTGCACAAAGACACCAAGGCCCGTGATGCGTTCCTGGCCGAGGCCAAGGTCAAGAGCCGGCTGAACAAGATTGTGACTGAAGGTCGGTGAACGAAGCATGGGATGCCAATCTAGTGTGGTTTACTAATGGGAACGTTTAAAGGATTTACCAAGCTCGGGCTGCAGTATTACTTTACTGGTAAGCCGCCTATCCGTCCATTCTTGAGGTCACTCGACATATTCTGACCGTTTAACAGCTGGCGAGAAAGAGATTCGATGCTGGGTCATTCAAAAGGGCACATTGGCACCGCAAGCCGGTAGGTGGTTCTAAATACCCTATTCGTCAAGGTGCTAAATCCCAAACTAGCGGGAGCAATCCATGGAGATTTCGAAAAGGGTTTCATCAAGGCCGAGGTTGTTGCATATCAGGATTTCTTCAGTTTGTGTGAAGGGCTTAAATCGATGGGGCCAATCAAGGCCGCAGGGAAGTACCGACAGGAAGGCAAAACCTACGTGGTCCAAGATGGAGACATCATTCATTTTCAGTTTAGTGAGTTGTCATAAATCATCCAAACTATCGTGTTGCTAACATTGTCAGATGTTACGCCTAAGAAAAAGTGATAGGTGTGAGCTTTGCATAGGTAGCAATACTGGAATCTACATTATGGACCCGAAGTAACAGCTTATGTCCATCGGAGTTATGGGCGAGAAGCACGGATGCAATAAGAACTATGGGTGAGATAACCCAGCTCTTTACAGCCTAGATATAAACGCTACTCGTCGCGGTAATCTCGTTGGATATCTACCAATGGCTTAGTGAAGATTCTCTGAAGGTAGCTCATTCGGATCCTTCGGGTGGAAATGACCAATTCGCCCCGAACAGAACAGTATCATGTTTGTTAGTAGGCCTAAGCCATACCGCCTTGCTCTTCCCGATCGCCGAGAACGGTTGTTTGAGCTTAGTTTTGAAGGAATGAGGCAGAGCAGGAACGGACGCGCGGAGTAGTTAAAATTACTTGCTCATCGCCAAAATTTCGTGGCCTTGACTAAAGTTTACTACGAGGCCCTAACCCTCTAAATGTCCCAGGCTCTTCAGACCCTGCTTAACTTGATCAGCGCTCAATAGAGGACTCAAGATCACATGATATCCACCCTGGCGGTGTTCCTAAACAGTTGTACGGGGCTCACACTAAACAATCAACTAAAACCCATAAGTCGACTACTCTCTACATTTTGACCCTTCAGCTCCAGCGAAGGCCCGGCATTATCAACTCCTTGCGCGATCTGGTTCCTCCCCTGCAGCGGCTCCAGGACCTCGTCATCTAACGTGACGGGAACCTCGCCATCGAGGTTATCCCACTTGCGTTCCGTCTGCCTTTCATATGCGATACGTTGGATCTGCAATAAGGAGTCGTGGTTCCAGCTCTGCAAGGCGTAGGCTGTCTTTCGTTTGGCCGACTGCGCTAGTCCCGCTATAACTGTATCTAAGACAAGACTTATCGCGATGATCAAGATGCCAGGGATCAACACTAAAAGTAGGCCGAGGAGTGAAATATTACTGAATCCTTGTCCGATTCGCACGCGGTGGGCCAGACAGAGTTGCATCTCAGCATTAGTAGCGGGTGGAAGGATAAACTGCCGTGCTATCGGGTCAATTGGCCCTAAAGCGCGCGTTCTTAAACCAACCTGCAGATATGCCATAGTGCGGCTCTGGAAGTTTTCCGCCTCGATCTGCCATTGGTTTGCCGGTAGGGAGAACTGTGCTTGTCCACCGTACATGTGCTGCTGGGCGACCAGGCTGTCGCCGGAATCTTGCGCTGGACTAACGGCAAGTGCAATAGCTTCGTTCAGAGCATCCACGGTAGCATTCTGGACGTCATTCAAATTGAGAGAGACTTCTGCTTCCGCCCGAACATCATACCATAACCCTAAGCTTGTGCATGTACTACTTCTCTCTGATAAACACAATTGGAACTAAATGGCCCAACGAATATGGTTAGTAAGCGTCATGTATTTAACAACAGCTGGCTAAATGGTGGTGGACGGCATATACTTGCTCAAGGCAGCCAATGACGCCAGCTGGGCGATCAGCTCCATAAACTGTTGCTCTCCCGAGTTTAAACGGCTGATGGGCGGCAAAGAGTAGGTCGTCCACCGGTGTTGTGTATACGATGCCTGTTGCTTGTATAAATGTGAGGATCAGACCGCCGTCAGAACGATTTAAAGCCGGTATAGGATCGAAGGTTCGTCTAGAGTATCTAAAGTTTAGAACTTCTCTAGAAGCTATTAGACAGAATCCTAGACTAGGTATATTAAAAAACGTAAAGGCAGGGAGTAATCATACGACATGATATAAGTTGCAGTTCCTTTTGATATATATGAATCAAGAGCTGCCGTGTAGTTACTACCATCTCCCCTCGAGCCGTAAAAGTAATAGGTGATATTTGCAGGCTCATTCTCTGGTCTAAATTTAAGACCAGCTGTAGAGATATTAGCGATCTTTTGGGGCATGTATGGAACTGTTTGAACGAAGCCGTCTTGTATAATTGGAGCGCAGGTAAGGCGCCGGCGGAAGTCGATTTGCTTGTCGGCCGGGAAATTGAAGCCAAAGGCAGCGTTTGAGTTTAGCCTTCCGGTATCTTGGGTCATAGCCGGGCCGTTGCACAGTTCCTCGCCAAACGGACATGGCGCATAGTAGTCAGTAGCCCAACTAATCGTAGGCACTGCAAACCCGTTACAAGATTGAGACGGCAATGTGCCGTTATAGCACTGCCGAGCGTACGTCGAGGCTAGCCTAGAGGCTTCGTGTATTTGAGACACATATACAATCCCGATTTGCGGGTCGGATACCGCACGGGCCTCGTCGAATTTGCCGCAGTGGGGCGAGGCGAGGAGCGCAACAATATCAGCAGCCGTAATAATGGTGGATGAGAAGACACCAGCCAAGGCAACGGCAGCTGCAAAGGCGAATCCGACAGCTCCGAGTGTTGAGACAGATCTCAAGGGAGCACGGCGTCCCCGCCAGTACCACAGCAGGGTGAAAAGCCGCAGGCTAGTACTAGCTGCCGATCCGTCGTTGCGAAGGATAGTCTGTACCTGACGAGCTATCGGATGAACACCCTTGTCTGTGACTCGAAGTTGATACAACGCAAAGCGAAGTAGGTGCCAGAGATGTATGCCTGCAACTTGAGTATACATGGCAAGTAAGGCGACGACAATGGAGCCGGTCGACGATGGGACAGTGATGACAGCGCCGAGAACGCGTCCTTTCGTCCAGTCTGTCCAGAGACCGACGTACACGTTGCTGGAATCAACGCTCATGGTGATAGCTAAAGTCAGTCGAATGAGTCAAAAAAGCAAGAATTAATAACGATAACACGAGCATCGATGCTAGGTCTTGAGACGTAACATCCCCGCTGTGGCAAATGATCTGGGTCGCGCGTCCTCTAAATAGAGTTCTTTGTAGCCTTAATAGTAAGGCGACTTTTTGCCTGGAGCTTATGCTTATAATTATAAAAAAAACCAGACTCAGCCTGAGCTGATCTTCACTGGGTATGACTGGCGTTCATTAGCCTACCTAGGCACATTCCCCGCGGAGGGAATGCAGTAAAGTTGCCGATCCAGGCTTGGCACATTGTGCTACCACACACGTAAATTGGTGCCTAACCCTTAGGAACACGCGCGAGTGCTGGCACTCGCGTATCCTAGCTCAGCGGAAATGACATGGGTGGCCTGGGCGTAAGTGGATACCGTGGCAGGGTTAATTTAGTGCGCGAGTGCTTTTACCTACGCGAGTGGTCCTGGCTCGTGTTGCGCGAGTGCCCCCCCCTGTGACTGTTATTTAGTGCGTAAGTGCTTTTGCCTACGCGAGTGCTTTTGCCTGCGTGAGTAGCCTTTTGCCTGCTCAGGTGCTTTGTCTTACGCGAGTGCCCCCCTTACGACTGTTTTTGTTTACGCGAGTGCTTTTGCTTACGTAAGTGGTCTTTTGTCTGGGAGAGTTGTTTACTTAAGTAAGTAACTTTTTATCTACGTAAGTGGTTTGTCTTACGTAAGTGCCCTCTTGGCGATTATTTTGTCTTACGTGAGTATCCTCTTTACGAGTACTTTTGCTTATATAAGTGTTTTTGCCTGTGCGAGTGTTTTTGCCTACGTAAGTGCTTTTGCCTACGCGAGTGCTTTTGCCTGCGTAAGTGGTCTTTCGTTTGTTAATATTAATTTTTTTATGAGAGTGGTCTTAGAATCTCCTTTTTAGTTTTATATATCTTTTTCTATATAATATTTATTTATCTTTCTTAGTTGGTTATTTATTATCATTATAACTTATCTTTTATATTTGATTATATTTTTATATATCTTATTAGATAAGAAGATAATATTAACTTTTTATATTTATTATCTTCTCTTATTTTTATTTTATTAAACCTTTTTAAATATAGTAGATTAGATTATTTAAAAAAACTAATTATTTACTTTATCTTTTATTTAAAATAGCCGGCTTGTTATGTTTTTTAAGTTTTGTTATAAGATTAATAAAGATCTTTAATATTAACGATATCTTATTTTGTTTATTAGTTTTTATAATATATTTATAATTAACTAGATATTAAATATTATATATCTTAATAATATATAATAGCTTATATATCTTTTTATAATATCAAAATAAGCTAAGGCTAATTATTTTTATAATTAATAATAATAAAAAAAGATAATAGAGAAAATAGAATAAGATTATATATCCTTTAAGGCTAACCATGATAAGTAAGTTTTATCAACATAGTTATAATTTATCTAAGATAATAATTTTTCATATTAATCTAAAAGAACCTTTATAAAGTAATATTTTAATCTCTATATAAGTTTTCCCTCCCTCCTTTTACCAAGATTTGAAAATATTAGTCTAAATAGCTTAATAATATTAAATTATTTTTATCATAATCATATTAAGGTTAGTTATAATATTAATCTTAATAATAACTATTAAGGTTTATATTATTAAGTAAGTTAAATAATATTAATAAATAATATTATAGAAAAAGCTTTAGTCTAAACTTAATATTATAAAATATATTATATAAGATCAATGATTAAGGTTTAAAGTTTAATAAAACTAAAGACTTAGATTAATTATTAAAATATAATTAAGAACTATCTAACTATTATAAAAAGAAAACAGGTGCTTAGGTAATAAGTTAAAGGTAAATATATAAAACTTTATAATAATATAAGAAAGGCTGGTAAAAATGAAAAATTTAATATTTAGAAGTTAAATAGTAAATACCCCGCTCGTTAAGGCTAATTGTTTAGTCCTAAACGATCTAAGGTAGTTAAATTATTAATAAATAATCTATTTAACAATATAAGTTAATCTAGACTTATAAACTAAATGTAATTAATCTTTAATTTCCGTTAATTATCTAAGACCTTATCTTATAACGATATAATTAATATTAGTTATCTACTTAATTATATATATAATAATATCTAAATATTATAAAGTTAAAGTTATAAATTTTTATATAAAAAATAATATTTAGTAAATAAGATATTATTATCTTAGAGATATATAGATTTATAAAAGAAAAAAAGAAAAAGAAGAAAAAAGAAATAAAAACTAGAAAAAAGATAGGTTAATATAATATTAAAATAAGATAGATAAGGTTTAGTTTATAATAATAATAAAGCTAGGATATTAGTTATTAATTAGAAATTAAAAAGGGTTTAAGGTTTTATTATGTTAAAAGTAATTAGCCATGTTTATCATCTTAATTTCTTTTAATAAATCTAACTTAATTTTAATTTAAAGATAATAAAGTAGAAAAAAATCACTTTACTAAGATAATAGATAAGATATATACTAAGGTATTTTACTTTATATATTTTATAAGATATAAAACGAAAATTAAATATTATTAATCTTAATCTTAATATAAACCTTTAATTATTAAATAAGATAAAGAAATAACTTTGTTATAAAGCCTTATTAATGTTTTCTACTTAAAAATAAAAAATAGAGAACAGTTTCTAAGATATTAAATCTATATATAAGATAATATGATTATATTTATTAGTAATTATAGATTTGTTAATTAAGATATTTATTTATATTTAGAATATTAATAATAATTATTAAGTAGATAACTGTTAAGTAGATAACCTATATAACTTATTCTTAAAAGGCGGGTTAAAGTAAAAAGTAAAAAAAAATCGCTTTTTTATATTATATAATTAATCTTAACCTTTAAGAATATATGTAAATATTAACATTTATATATCTTAGCTTAATAAAAATAACATAGATAGCCTAAGCGTAAATAGATATTATAACAAGGTTAATTTAGTATGTAAGTATTTTTACCTATGTGAGTGGTTTTGGCTTATGTTATATAAGTATCTTCTAACATTAATTATCGTCATAAACGTGGTTTATGGGTTTTTTTTATATGGTGAGAATAAGGTTTGGTCCGTGCCTTAGAAACGTCGTTTATTAGTTAACCCTAACCCTACCAAACCTACATATATAAAGCCTAAAATCATTTAAAATAAGTCGAAATAACCTAGGAACCATGGCCTAACTGATCCTCTAAGCGTTAGCTTAACATTAATTATCGTTATAAACGTAGTTTATAGGTTTTTTTTATATGGTGAGAATAAGGTTTGGTCTATATCTTAGAAATATCGTTTATTAGTTAACCTTAACCTTATTAAACCCATATATATAGAGCCTAAAATCATTTAAAACAAGTCAAAATAACCTAAGAACCATAGCCTAACCGATCTCCTAAACGTTAACCTAACATTAATTATCATCATAAACGTGGTTTATAGGTTTTTTTTATATAGTAAGAATAAAGTTTGGTCTGTGCCCTAGAAACGTTGTTTATTAGTTAACCTTAACCCCACCAAACCCACATACATAAAGCCCAAAATCATTTAAAACAGGTCAAAATAACCTAAGAACCATGGCCTAACCGATCCCCTAAACGTTAGCCTAACATTAATTATCGTCATAAACGTAGTTTATAGGTTTTTTTTGTATGGTGAGAATAAGGTTTGGTCTATGCCCTAGAAACGTCGTTTATTAGTTAATCTTAACCTTACCAAACCTATATATATAAAGCCTAAAATTATTTAAAACAGGTCGAAATAACTTAGGAACTATAGCCTAACTAATCCTCTAAGCGTTAGCCTATTTGATTAGGTTAAATATTGAGTTTTATATATTAATTTGTTTATAATGTTAATATACATAGAGGCCTATATATATTTATCAACATTTAGGTAACTAACATAAAGTCCTTATCGAATTATAAAAATAAGTAAAAAAGTATACCAAAGGATATCCATTTTAATATGATTATACCAATATATAATTGCCCAGCAACGGTTCAGCCCCCCAGCCTATTATTCCCATTTTAGATAGGTATAAATATAAAAGTTACCAATTCAAAACATATAAACAGGATATAGTTAGATAACATTATAATAAGGACCATAATTAGAAAAAGGCGGTAGATAAAGATATATTTAAATTAGTCAAATTATAATATTAATTTAAGGTAAAAAGAGGGAGGTTTTAGATTATTAATAAAGCCAAAAGCTAAAAGTAAAAACACTAAGCATAGTAAGCTAAGACCTATAATATAAGAGAAAAAACCGATTATATAGACGATAATAATAATAATAAAGAAAAGACCGGAAACGATCAGGATAATATTAATAATCAGATTATCTAAAATATTGAAAAATAGAAAGGTAAGGCCTAAAAGCGGCGATTACGGACGTTAAAAGAGATGCCCGTCGTTGAAATAGATTTATAGTTACGGTATACTAAGTAAAATAAGATATTAAGCTAATCTAAACATAATTTAGTCAAAATATTCTGTTATACCTATATACCTAACCTAAAAGAGCCGCAATTAAAGTGATTATTACATATATAAAGTTGAATTTTAGAATGTTATTTAAATACGTTAGAAACGATAGACCATAAAGATATATTAAAATAATAAATATCCCCTAAAAATAAAGCCGCGGACCAACGCCCATTTAAATTATCACAAAATGCTAAAAACGTTGATAAATATAATAGGATTTTTGCATATTTTATTTGTTATATAATATATATAACACCATTAGAAAACTATACTAATAAAATAGATATATTAGATTATTTTTAATAATCCAAATATTATTTTCTAAATATTATATCAAATTTGACCATGATTATAGAAACCAGAGTGAAATACACTAATACATAATAAAAATACATCTAAAGAATCTAAGGTAAATTAGATAAAGGTTATCCTATAGATAATAAGACTAAAGATCAACCATTAACTAATATATTAATATGTTTATATATATTAATAATAATATAAGACACTAGCTAAATTAGATTATACTATTCGTCTATAATATATTATTTAGCCGTCTGAGGAATCGATAAATAAAGCCAGTTATTACGATCAGCGTTTTTTTATACGCCTATTTTAGTAAGTATATTATAGATTAACTAATTAATTATATTAGAAATAGCTATCCTAAGCAAGCTATGGCTGGAATTATACTTAGACAGTAAAGCCGACGTTGATTCTATATACGACCAGATCCATTAGTTATAAGAGTTATATTTATACGAGGGTTTATTTTTACTAACGTCTAATATTTTAACATAGTTAGCTATAAGAAAAAAGTTCAATAAGACGTACTAATCACTATCTAACATCTATTAGTTAGATAATAAGTAGACGATTAATTATTTAAGCTAGTTAGTTATATTAGCTAAGATCAAGAGTATATATCATATATTAATTAGAGAATTATAAGAATTAATAAATATATTAACATTTAGTTCTTTAATACCTCTCATCGATTTAAGTCGAATTGTTAACAATATAACATAAAGCTAGGTATTCCGGCAATAGAATTTCAGTTTTATCATTTATACCCAGAACTAAAACTAAATAGCCAGGGATTATAGGTTTTTATTAAAGCGAACATGGAAAAAGGAGGAGCGATAGAAGTTATTACGGACAAACCACACTACTAAGACGGTTAAGTAGGTAGATTCCTAAATCACATCATACTTAACCAAAGAACGTTAATTTTTACGGAAGTTAATAATATATATACATATCACCGGTATGTCAGCCTATTCTATCCATTATATAGTTATTTATTTGATCAGAGGGCCAGCCTATATGTAGACCTAAATTAAGTTTAATCAAAATAAGTAATAATATATATTTAGCACGTAATATATATATTATTAACAAGCGGATATATTTTTTAACCATATATAACAAAGCGTAGAAACGAAGAGGGAATACTAAGTATATTATCTAGTATTTATCAGATAAGATCAGCCAGATCGTGACTTAGTATTTAATATAAGTTCGACTATTTACCTAGGTATTAGATCATCGTAAGTCAGAATATTTGTTTAAAGATTTACAAGGGGGACCATAGGCCGGGGAGGAGTTAAACTAAACGTTAAAGAGTGCTACCAGGAAATATTTAGGTATATATTTATAAACGTCCAGATAGAGGTATACCGTTATTAAAATTATCACCTAGTATTTAATATAAGCCAGCAAGACGTGGAAGAAGGAATATAAAGATCTTAAAGATAATATTAACAAGTTTATTAAGGGAGATAATAATAAGGAATTAGAGTTAAACACGTTTCGATATATCATGGTCCGGTATATTTAATTTAGCCTGCTAGGTAGGGGAAATTAGAGATATTAAATATTTAGTTAATATAAATATAAACAATTTAGGTATAAACGTTAGGTTACATAAGCCTATTATACCATCGACGGAGCATTTTTATATTGATTAGGGCCTAAGTTGATCACGGTATATAAGCAAATATTGATAATATAATATAGATTATAGAAATTACATAATAATAACGTTAGTAATAATAAGAATATTAAAAAGACTAGTTATCGCCGTGAAGCTAGTTATTAGTTAACTAACCAGCCTATCAAACGAGAGCAGATAGAGATATTAAACCTAACGTTCGTTAGATTATAACAAATATATTATAATCCCTAGGCCAAACCACAAACCAAAGGACAAACGTCTACATTACAATTAGTCCATCGTTTATCTTAAACATAACCGTTAATCATCATATTACCTATTAACAATGGTAAGTTAATATTATTTTTTTCGGTGGCCACTATAACCCAGCAACAGACGATCATCGTCGTTATGCTATTTACCACGTTAGTTAATAATATTATTAAACGTAGATAAGCGACTAGGTTAGATTACGAAGAATAAATTAATAAGAAATCTAAATATAAATTATAATAGTTAATTATAGTTAACGTAGACTAAGTAGTCTAAAGAGAGTTTTTATATTATACTAAGGGTTTAAAGTTAGAAAAGCAATTAGCCTATATGTTTTTCGATAAGATCTATATTATATTTACCAATCTATCATATCATTAACGGTTATAAGAGTTATAGATATTATGATATTTAGATTACCTATTTACCAGATTAACGGCGATATTAATAATAGATTTAGAAGATATATTATAAAAATAATTATATATTAATAATACCTAAATATTCCGATAAAATATAACACAAAAGACGATTTAATATTAAGTAAAAAATAATAAGAACAAGGCCCTATCTAATATAACTATTAAATATATCTAATAGATATATTTAAAAATAAGTATAAAAAGTATTATATACGTACAAAGTTATAAGATAAGAGAGATTGTTAATAGAGTATTAGAATATCTATTTTATTAAGTATACATAAAATCAAAGAGAGAGGTATTATAGCAGTAGGTCTAAAGTGTAAGCGGGTAGATCATGGCTATAGGGGTATTAAAGACCAAAATCAACATCGAGGAGATCGTTTATATGGTCCACGTTAGGCGACCATATGGATTAACTAGTTTCATATAACAATCTGGACGTGGGGGGCGGAATAGCGAGGTTAGTAAGTCAATTATTATCACTTAGGTTAAGAATAATCATAAACGGAGACGGAGTAAGATTATGAGCGAGTATTTAGTTAAACAGATCGATGAGGATGTTATAACAAAGTTTATCTAAAGTTAAAGATATCAACGTTAAGTATTAGGTCGGTATATAAATAATAATAAAGATAAAAATAGTTATAGCTAGACAAATAATATGTTTTATAACCGGTGTTAGATAGGTAACAAAGCGAAAGGTTAACGATATGAAAAGCTAAGGGAAAAGTCTAAGATCAACGTAATAGAGGAAAACGAGATGATTAAAAGAGCGGATATTATTTAACGTAGGTTAAGGCGGGTATAAACATCCTAAGAGTAGATGATTACGATGATAAATAAATTATAAAGTAATTATATATATTATAGATTGATATAGAAAGAGCATATGAGAGGCCGAGCATATATATATAAAGATTATTAGCAAGCTGTAAAGTCCGGATACGGGATTACGATATATAAGATATAATAAAAAAATATTAATTTAAGGATATTTTAACATTATTAAAAATATAGGTTATCCTAAAGGATATATTAACGTTTAGAAGATAATAGATAATGTAAATACCCCAAAGTAATATTACCTAGGATATTTATATTATATTAAGAATAATATTTATAAGTAATTATTAAGACGGCAAGATTTTAAAGGGATTATATAGTTAACATTTAAAAATAGTTAAAAGAGGTAAGAAAAAGGTTTAATCAAGATTAAGAAAGCAATTAGATAAAGATATAGCAAATAGTATATAAGATATATGCTAAGATAATCAAAGAAGACAGATTACCAACAAGAAAGGTATTAAGATGATATAATATATTTAGTACCAAAAGGTCCTATAGTAACCAAGGTTAAATCTAAATTATACCAGCTAAAAGGGGAAAATCGTTTTATTTAAATAAAAAAGGTATTATAATATTAAAAAAGGTTTTATTTAGATAAAAAATGTTTTATTTAAACGATAAGGTTTTATTTAGATAAGAAGTAGTTTATTCAAATAAAGCTATATTATTTAGATAACGTAGAAGATTAAGAGAAAGATTAAAATAACAACAATAAATATTATGTTTAGATATTATATAAGAATAATTATATAAGTTAGTAAATGTAAAAAGAATTTAAGGATTTATAATTATTAACAATAATTATAAAATAATCATAAAAATTAAAATAATAAAGTTAGTAGATTTTAAAGAAGTTAGATATTAAAGTGTTATTTAAGTATGTTATTAAAGGTTTATTTAAATATTATTTAAGTGTTATTAAAATGTGTTATTAAAATATTATTTAAATATTATTTAAGTGTTATTTAAGTATTTTATTAGAATGTTTTATTTTAAGATTTTACTTAAGTAAAAAGGTTTTATTCAGATAAGAAGTGTTTTATTTAAGAGAAGCCGTATTATTTAGGCGAGAGGTATGTTATATAAACAAAAGAGAGATTAAGTTATTAATAATCCTAAACGTTTAAAACATATTTAAAGTCAGATCAAAACAAGACCGTTTTATTAAAGTTATATAAATTACCTAAAGGTAATTAGGTTATTTACAAGTTACCAAACTAAGTTAAGGTTATAATATAAGATATATCGCCGAGGCGGCGAGGGATACGAGGGTTAAAGTTATTTTATTTTAATTTTTAGTTTATTTATTATTTTCATTATTTTTTTATTTTTATTTAGGGTTATTTTTAGGGTTAATTAGGGTTAGGGTTAATTAGGGTTAGGGTTAGGGTTAGGGTTAGGGTTAGGGTTAGGGTTAGGGTTAGGGTTAGGGTTAGGGT